>JAQQSE010000020.1:0-1226050 GCA_035772565.1 Antheraea assamensis
CGTAGGCCGTACTCATGCCGTCGATTCGCACAGTTTGAGGACTTACATCAACACCACTTGAAATTTGTAGCCTCAAACTTATCTCTCGAGCGGTTAACATCGGCTGGCGTCTTGCAGTCAGTTGTATGTACTGGTCTTGCCGAGTGGTTGTACTCCTTTTACGGCCTGGATGCTGTTCAGCGGGTTCTCCTGTATTATTGTAGCGCTGCCAAAGACGACAAATAACACTTCTATGAATGCCAAAATGTCGAGATACCTGAGATTGATTACTTCCCGCTTGCAACATCCCTACAGCTCTTTGCATTTCATCTGCCATCAAATGACGTCGCTTCATGACGAAAAGAATATGTAACAATTCAATTTTGTCGCTAACTTTATTTAAATTTAAATGGTTGGTAAAATTATAAAATCAAGACTAAACGTAACAATTAAAACGCACTTAAAT
Organism: Antheraea assamensis; assembly: GCA_035772565.1. NCBI lineage: Eukaryota > Metazoa > Arthropoda > Insecta > Lepidoptera > Saturniidae > Antheraea > Antheraea assamensis. The sequence continues at coordinate 446 of JAQQSE010000020.1, forward strand.
TTAAACAAATTCGCAGTCATTTGAATTTTATGAAAAAACAAAACATAATCGAATTTTTTTTTTACAACCAGCCAGTATGTCATCAATAACAAAAAAGTTTACTTACCTACGCACTTTGTTTGAGTAAATACTTAGAAATTAATTAATATAAATGGTAAAATTTGTAATATCACGCATGTTGCTTAGACTTTTTTGATATGTGTATATAATGCGTGGACAGTATGCAAACAAACGATCGCTTTCAATAAAATTGTCTACGAAAGCGGGTCTATGTGATTGATGCGCCCCATTCTCCTCGGATATCGGCTAAACAGATCTACGTTTACGATAATGCGTCTAAAGCATTTGTCTCCTCGTAAAGCCTTTTCGGCTTTTTTTTACGCGTATCAAACACAAACAACGACGAGATAATAAGTTTATAGATATATAGTAGATCGGTCGCATTCTATTTTTTCCTTCGGTTACTTTAAATATGTTTTCTGAGATATGTCACAATGAAATACTTGGTATTTATTTGTATACTGGCAACTAGCCGCGACTTAGTCTTTAACTGTAACGGTTTATAGGACATTCTTAAATTTGTTTTATATTTATCATTATAGTTTAGCAAATTTAAGCAAAACTTATTAGCCTGTGTCTTATTCTGATGTATAAGCTATGTTATTTTCTTTTTTTTTTCGAACTGTCTACACTGTTGACCTGGCACCGGACTACGTTTCTTTTTCATTGAATACGAATACCATTCAGTAGGTTCACAAACTGTTTCTTTTATGATATTGAAAGGACTAGCTTCGTTACTGTTCTCTCATTATGGTATGTGTGCCTGGGAGGCGCTTAATTAGATATTCTCTCTAACGAATGCGTTCTATGTTTACCAACTTGAATTAATAATAGCGTGTATTTAGGTTTTGTTTTTAATCTTTTTTTTTCTTTTTATTTGTACTTGGGGTTTGGTCTCTAATTGACCAGTCACCCCAGGGATTAGCACCAAAGTGAAATGTTTACTTTTCATACTCAATAATAACAAATTATAACCATTTTTATTAACAGATATAACCAGCCTGTAAAGCTTTCTTTCTTCCTCAAATCTTATGTTGATAAAGGCATATGGTACAAAACCTTACAACTTATTTTGCGTCGATTTACCGGGTTTGAAAAATTCAAAATCAGTCGACCTGATTTAACTACTTACTGCCTTTCGACTCCATTGTTTTTTTATTTTAAATAAAGTGAAGTCAAACAATTTTGTAACCAAATTGTGACATATTCAATAGCGCAAAAGACTTTTATCATATAATGGCAGACTGTATACGTAACCAAGCTCCAAGATGAGCACTCGAAGTATAATAAACTAATGAGTCATTAAGATCCGTCCGTCTTTAATCTTATTTAAGTATATAAATTAAAAACAAAACGCTTGTTATTTATGGTAGAGGGTTATCAGTAGGTACCTACTCTAATGAATTATTCCGCAAAAGCAAAGCGATAGTAAATAGCCGAGTTACGAGTATACCTCTTTACACGAATATCAACGTATTATTACGAGTACAATAGTATAGAAGTGTGAACATTCATATTTACACGATGACTATAATGTATAAATCTAAATGTTAGTAATATTGAAATCGACATTTAGGTTAATCGCACAGTTGTTAACTTGCAGTAAATAAATAACCACGTAGGTATTAACTAACACATTGGTCATTACTTTCATAAAATATAGAGAACTACAGAAAAGAAAAAATAAAAATAATCCTTGCTTTTAATCGAATTGAATTGAACTTGTAAAAAAGTTCTTGTAATATGTATCATATGTGGGCTCCTTGTAGACTTCGTACGCATGATAAACAGAGCACTGGTCTATAGTAAATTTCAAATAGTGTAAACAAAACTTAAATATACGTAATTTCCATCGATTATTGTAAATTTATAAGTGTTTTCCTAAACTTTTATAACGCGTTCGTACAATTGAATATTTTATGTGTAAACAGTCGTCTGTTTAAATATTTCACTAGAGAGCAGCACTTCTCGTGTAACATATAATTCATTGGGGACAAACGCGAATAAATCTGTCGAATTTTAATCGAGTTTTAGTGTACAGCCGCGTTTTCATCGTATTATTTACATGCGCTTAATACAATATGATTCTCCACTAAATATATCCGATACCTCATTTACATTACCCAGAGTCAATACAAACGGACAACATTGTACCCTTATATTTATAGAAGCGTCATCTGGTGTTGGTATCAAATTCTATCTTGTACCTTAATATTACCTAATGGAGTAATGATTTTGAAGGACGTTTTCTCTCTCTTTGTTTTAATAAATGTGCGTTATATTTTTTGGGAGGACAGTGGTCGTCTGTAAATAGCTGTATATAACTTCTAGTTGATAAACTCTAATAACAGTTGCCCGATCTTCGTAAAAGTTGGTACAATTAAGTATTTCTTTATGGAGAATGTTTTATGGTACTTTATGTTTATTAATTTTTGTATATAATTTCACAAAAAAAACATACGCGGATGGTTACTATTATGGATAAATTCTATTTAAGTAATTCACGGAATTTGTATAAACGGCAACATCTCGAGCATTTTAGTACCTTTGCACCGGTTTTCATGGCACCTGATTGCCTCATAAGCATTCCATATAGCTGAGTGAAGCTATCAAGATCGTTAGTTATTTGGAAAACAAAAACAAAAATCAAAATCAAAAATACTTTATTCAGTTTAGGCCCTGAGAAGGCGCTTATGAACGTCAAAGTTACCACCGGTTCGGAAAACAATCCAGTCATCGAGAAGAACCGGCAAGAAACTTGATCTGGTTTATCTTTTCATTAACATATTATAACTCACATTTTTAAAACATAGTTATAAATAATTACATTCGGTTTTGGTGGATGCACAGAGAGGGCGTCATTTCCAGACGTCACCGTCGTTCACATATTGATCCACCCTGTAATAGCCTTTAGATATTAAAACCTGCTTGACATGGTGCTTGAAATTAGTATCCGGCAGATCGGTAACGTGCTTTGGAATTTTATTATAAAACCTAACACTATTACCTAAAAAACTGTTACCGGTCCTAGTGAGCCTAAAACATGGAATGACCAATTTGTTCTTATTTCTTGTATTTAGATTATGTCGGTCCTTTACGAAACCTAGCTTATCTAAGTTTTTGCGGACGTATATTAGATTTTCAAGTATGTATTGGGAGGGCAGAGTTAGGATACCGAACTCCTGGAACTTATCTTTTAATGATTCGCGAGGTCCCATATCATAAATTGCTCGAACTGCCCGTTTTTGTGGTAAAAATATGGTGTCTACCTAAGCTGCTGTCCCCCACAGCAAAATACCATAAGACATTAAGCTATGAAAGTAAGCGAAGTAGACCAACCTAGCAGTGGTAATATCTGTTAGTTGGCGAATCTTTCGAACTGCAAATGCAGCAGAACTTAATCTTCCTGCCAATTTTTTAAACAGTGTTTACATTCGATTATATGTATGTATACGAAATGTATTTATGTTTTGGTTTTATTTTAATCCTCTTTTATATTATTTTAGTACAATGGTACTGAGTAAGTGAGAGTAATCGTTATAAATTAAAGCACCTGTGTTGCCTATTGATTTCATAAAAATAATAATGTGTGCGGTCAAGCAACTCCAGTTAGGAACGAGGTTCTCTATGCTTTTCTTTCGACTCCGAATGTAATTCGATAAAGTAATTTAGGTTGATTATATTTCTCATTTATAGAAAATGAAATACAAAATAATGAATAAGAAAATGCTTAATAAAAAACAAGTTTTAATGATATTTCCACGCTTTCAGTATTGAGGTCTTCTGCTCGAATTTTTACACTCGCACGCATCGTATACATTAGAAAGAGACAGAGGTAGAGAGAAAATCTTATGGACTGGCATAACGCTTTTCCTTACGTGACGATTTCTACAAGTCAACTCTTACCGCAAGCTACGTTAACGAACTTCATTCTATAAAGAAGTAATTTACATCTTAATACAGGAACGTGGTTAGTTCGCTCTTTGACGGAACCATTGGAATATTATCGTTAGACGAATTCAATACAATATCGCCATCGGTATTCCTATGTGACCCCACTGTACAATCGAATATTCCGCTAGTCGATTCAGATGATAGAACCAATAATCCAATAGTTCGTAGGTCAAAACTGTGAATTCAATAACCGATTCCCAGAAGCATGGGGACGGTCGACTGATCAGAATCGAATTTACGGAAATTAGGTGAATTAATTCAATACCAACGCTTCGATAGATTATTTATATGATTTATTTAGTAGTCTCTCTATATTAACTATTATTGATATTATAAACAAACGAAGGTTTGTGAGAATGGATGTATATTGGTCACTCTTTAAGGCAAACATTACTAAAAGGGTTGTGGTAAAATTTTACAGTGAGTTACCTTATACGTCATAGTAACATATAGACTAATTTATAATACTACTTTAAATAAAATAAAAAGATACCTGCTAACTGCGAGCTAGAAATTCTGAGGAACCATTTTATATTGGTTCGGGTTAATAACGAACGTAAGATATTAATTTGTTAGCGAATGAATTCTACCCAGTAATATTTAATGAACAATAGAATAGTAGAACTGTAGAACCTGTGGAAAGTTCGACTGTGCAACAATCACACCGGTTTTTCGTGTTCCCCTCTGAAGACTGTGACTGGAAATATATATTGATATACGAGACATTCCAATTCTATCATTAGAAGTTTGTAACCTAATATGGTTGGCCACAGGACTGCAGCACTATTGGCGTTTTTTGTATATTTTGTGACTTACTTTAATACTAGCTGAAGTGCTTGTTTGTGAAGTATCACTATATAAAAAAGTGTATGTGTGTTTATCACAACACGAAAAAAGTGAAAAAGCTTCTTTACAAAAAGTACAGGTTCATCCATTCAAGTATTGACCACGCTCGATGTTGCTTAACTTCGGGGTGATCGCACAAGAAATGGTGTTCACACTGTCACTGACACTGTATTTACTCCGACCAGTTTTCATCACACAAAAAGGTTGCGGATCAGAATTTCAAAATCCTGGCATAGGAAGTTTCAAAATATAATTACGAGACGAAAACTTTAACTGCATAATAAACGCTAACGGAACCGTGGGTATAACTAGAAATATATATATTTAATTACTTATTAACTTTATATTGACTTATATCTGTCTAACGACCATTTGAATACGTACAAATTTTATTCAGTCATAATTAGATATGATTATTTGAAACATTAATGAAAAGAGAATATAAGGCACTAGCTTTTTCACGCAGCTTCGCTCACGTTAATGTAGATTCATTCTATCCCTCGGGCACAGTACATTTCTTCTGGTTGACGGGTACTCTATGTCCTTTTATGTAACCCTGCCAAAATGTATACAAAATTTCAAGATGTTCCGTTGAATAAAGCGTGAAGGCATAGCAAACAAACCGATTTTCGCGTTTATAATATACCTACGATTGCTACCACGTCCTCAATACTTATATACCTAATTAAAATAATAACAAAATACAAATAACTTTCTAATAAAATAACTACTTTATTTTAAACACTGAATACGAGTTAATATTTCGTAGTTTCATTAGGTTCATGAAGTCTGAACTGGTAGAAGTCAAACGCAGCTACGTGATGCTACGAGACCAAAAAATTGAGAGCTCCACTACATAACTCAAAACCTCTAAGACGCTGTGTTTGAAATCGGTCTGACTGGGACGGGAGGTCCTTTACAAATGGTTTCCGTAGGTTTGGTATGATATACAATGTAGAATGATTGTATGTAAATATTAAGGTAGCCAATTTTTTCGAAACAAATAAATAACGTATCATATTTTAAAATAAAAAAAAAGCTTGGAAGAAAAAAGTAATTTTCATTTTTTTTATTCATTCTTTTAAAAACATTGACGTGTGCTTTTAAGTAAATAATGGTTGGCAACCATAGTAAGTAATTAGATCCTGATCAAGGCATGGCATCCATTACAATAATTATACTCATTATGAGAAATTAATAAATCTAAAAGATACAAATGAAAATGGACTTGATAAAAATTACATGACATTATCTCTGCTCGCCTCGTTAAAGCAAAGTGTACACAGGTGGTTAGTGTACTAAAATCGTTTTTAACGTTAATATTATAATTGCAAAATTAAGTCTGTCTGTCTATCTGTTATCTATTTAAGACTAAATGCAGCATAGAGATAGCCTGGGATTTGAAAAGAATCTACTATTAAACACGCAGGTAAAGTCGCGGGAAAAATATAATTGTCCATAAAATGTTTACAATAATTGAGCTGTCACGTTCAAATGAAGGACTTTGTTTGAAATTAAATTTAGCTGTTAGTAGTAATGTCAGTATCGTTGTAACAACATGTACAGGATTCCGACAGAATTGGGGACAAAATAGCCGCGGGCGAACACGTGGCAGGACATCTTGTAGTTGGCAAAAATAAGGTCTCCGCTTGTGGGAATGTTCAACATCTGCTAGTTAAACCATAGATGTATCCGACTTTACATTTTTTTTTTATGAGGGCCAATCTCACACGACTTGAAACCGAGCACAGCTTGTACTTTGGTGACCTGTTTATCTAAATGTGTTTATTTAAGACAAGAATAATGTTCCCCATACAAATTGTTGTATTATACAGTAATCGAACTCACTACCTCTATAGGCTCAATATTTGTATATCAACACAATTTTGTTCTAGGATATTAGCCATAGATTCTAACTATTCCATCAACGCTAACACTAAATATGTGAATATAATGAAAAATATAAATACAAATTAGTGGGTGTGTACTTATGGTTATAACATAGAAGTGAAAAAACGTGGTTGATGACAACTGGAGTCTAGTATACCCAATTCAACGTCACCGTCTCGAGCATAACGGTTCACTTTCGTTCACTGTTCAATGCGCCTACAAAAGTTTTCACGTAACAAAATCATTTTTTTCTGTTTAAATACACAAAGGGTATTGATTATATAAATTCTCCAAGAAATTAATTACAATTGGCAAGTAAAGGCGATGGCTCCTATATGTACGTGGAACAACCCATATAAATAGGAGAATTAGTTAACGTGATCGAACGTGCACGACCGTGAAATTACGATAGCCAATACCGGTGACAGATACAAATGTACGGTTCTTAAAACGTACCGAAACGCGGGTATTTAGTGAGGACTAAAGAATCACTGTCAGTTGATGGATTATGTGATCTTTTGTCAATTACATGTAAAGAGAGATTTAAACTCACCGCGTAATGTTTAATCTATACATATAAATAAAATTGGAGTGTCTGTTTGTAACATCAAAATAACGACTACAGATATACAGAAAATTAATTTGAAACCATTTTAAAGTTCATTATATAGTTTTAATTAAAACATTATCAATTGCATTTACTATCTGTTTTTAAGCCAATTAAGTAAAGCTAGATGAGTCCATAAGTACACAGATACGTTTTTTTATATGCATAGATTCTATCTATTTTGATTATTATAATTTTTAACTGTTTAGTCGATTTAGGATTTAAATGAGCTTAAAATCTTGTACAGCATGATTTTGTTTCAAACATGTTAACTAAATAAATTTTCGGCCGACGTTCCATCAGAATAAGACGATCCAAATCCCGAACTATTGTCGCCCAGTCATTGATCAAGACTAATGGTTTGAAGCCCCGAGTAGAATGCTTTAAACGAGCCCTCACAATAAGCGGTGTTATTTACTCACAGATTGGGTTTCTCACTCAACTTTAAATTAAACGGTTCAAGAAATAAATAGAAAGTGTATATTACATTGAAAAGTGTCCGCGAATAAAGTTTTAAATTATAATATAAAATATTAAACTTGATAATTTATTGTTAATAAAATACAGTATATAATAGAATGGAAAGCTGGCAAAATAAAAATCATGAAAAAAATTGGTTGCCTGTGTAAAGTCGGTTTACGGACGATAATTTTACGTGAGAACGTCATAAGAAAACATTGATGAAAAATTGCATACTTTTATGAATTGAATTGAATTATTACCACTGAAGTATCATTATTTTGTATAATACAAAGTGAAAGAGAGATAGATGCGTAACAAGCCGAACACTTAGGCCCATGGCGCTTCTCTATCGCTTGTTCCGCGCTCTCGCTTGCACGCTCATCTCAGGCGGCACGTGACAATGAGTCATGCTTTTTCGTGCTTGCAGCCGGCGTTCGTCGATTTATAGGGCGTAGTCACGTCAAAAACACGTATGTCATTTTTGATGATGATCTTTTCGGAATTTATTGATATTAGATATACTAACATCTATTTTATATAAGTGTTAAGTACGATGTTTGTGAATTAAAATAGAGATAAAGATAAGTTTTTTATTGACCAATACTCAACGGTACAACTCGTTCTATGATATTTATAACTAGTGTTGAGGTAAGAAAACTATCTCTCAAAATGTATGAAATTTAAATGGTGCTGCTGGAACTAGAGGATGGAATTCGTAGAAATACGCTAATCATTTTATAATTTACTAGCTTTTGTGCGCTGCTTCGCTCGAGTTCAAGTAGACTTTATCTATCCCTTGGGATTTTTTCCGAATGATAAGTTACCCTTTGTCCTTTTCTGTACCCCTCACAATGTGTATACAAGATTTCATATGATCGATAAATTATTTAAGGGGTCAAATCGTAAGAAACAAAGTCATATTCGCTTCTATAATATTAGTCAGGATATACATAGGTGTTAATACCCTCTATCTACAATAGCACAACTCTGGCAGTTTATGAAACCTTTATTTCGTGCATGCCAATAGACACTGCGGAGTTAATACTCATATGAAATAATTCTCCTTATTTCAGCACTCCATAAGTATATTAAAAAAATGGTCAGGTTTTTATATAACTTAAATAATAATTCTTATTAACAGAATTACATTTGTATACCTTGAAACTTAAAGTAAATTAATAAAAACATGAACAGTGGCAAACCTTTCAATTAGAATAACACTTGAAGTGAACTGTGTTTGGAGACGCTATATTTCGTTATCCGAACTAATACGTGACCTAAATCAGTGCCGTGTCGGTATTTAGCTTTAAAACGGTTAACATTTTTCATCTGAAACCACCCCGGGAGCGATTTAATACAGGCATGTACGTCCACTGTTATCTCGCGCTGTTTGAACTAAAAATTTTCGTGTAAATTCACGAAACAAGAGGCATTTCGGACGCGCGCGCCGCGATATGTCTCGGTTGTGACAAAACGCCCGTGGGTGTTTTTGTGTAAACTCTCGTATTTCTTGTTTTACTGTACCTTGATTATTAGTAACTCGTATTTGACATTGATAATAATAAGCAAGAATGTCATTTATAACGGAAACGATAAGGGATACGCTCGAAAGAAATCAGTGATAAGTTATATACTTACAATATACAAAGACACCAGCTGTGCTTTGCAGTTTCGCTCGCAATTATTTTTTCCTGCGCTCTGTCCTCGGCGCTGCGTTACACGGTCCGCCCGCACTATCAAGTACTTTGTTCTAGCTTGGCGTAGACATTTAATATCGCGTTATCGCTCCCTGATGTTACTAGCATGACGTTCCATAGCCTGTTACATTTCTAAAAATAAACACACTATAAAAGGTACAAATTACAAATATGACTGGCAGTTATAGAGATTAGCTCATAAAAACAAACGAACTTGAGTTTTATAATATTTATTATATGGATACACTATGTTATCCAGTCCTTGAAACGAATAATTATAAAATTACTGTATTGTTTTTTTTTTCCCGCGGTATGACATTTAGCACTTCGTTGATATTCCAAATAAACATTATAAATAAACTGAAACAAAGTTAAACATGCATACATGAAAATAAATATTGTTTTTGTTGTAAAAAACGAAAACAATGTTTTTTTTTCAATAGAAAATCACTTAATCAGTAAACTTTATCCCTTGAGTTATTTACATCGTTACGTCCGTCGTCGACCTGAAGGGTTCCAGTCATTATTTCAGGCCGGATTGAGTGGTTTCCTGCAGCGGGTAACAGCTGTCGCGCGCTCTGTCAACAGTTCTATACGGGTTTAATAGAAATTTAACATTTTAAATCGAACTACTTTTCGAATTCGATTCAATTCGTAGGTAATTCAAATTGTCACGACATTTCGATCATTCTAGAACAAAATGGCCGCCACGTGAATACATTTAAAATTATACCAAAATTTAGATATGTAAAATATGTATTACAGAATCGCCAACGGCGGTCGACATTTAAGAAAACGAATGATTTCTAGAACCATGTAAGTTTTATTGTAATAAATATGACTGGACGAATGGCGCGGTGTTTTAATTGCCGCGCTGAGTGTTGTGGGTTCCGAGTCCCATACATGCGTTTCACAAATAACTGTTCCAAGTCTGGGAGTAAGTACTCTGTGACTGAGTTTATTGTATTTTTGTAAATTACGTCGCGTTACAGGAGTCCCTAACGCGGACATTGGCGTTTTCAAAGAGTTGTTTAAACATTAAAAATGATTTGAAATGACTCTAAAATTACCATTAACTGCATACCCCTTTAACGGACAACTTCAGTATAAATCAAGGGGCATTTACTAGTCCATTTGCGTGTAGAACCCAAGTTCCAGTCCAATCCACTTGAAGATAATTAAGTTGATATATCGGCGAATTAAGTGTGCATCGGTCAAATGCATCTGAATAAGTTTTAATTAAGTAAAAACATACCACGCCGTTCTTCAGACCTCTTATTTAGGACATCGAATGAAATCCCGTATCGTAATTAGTTAAATAGGACAATAATGAGTATATGAATAATTAATTTTGCCGCTACGTTATTTTATAACAACTGTTGTCAGTTATTGTGCTATTGAGTAATGTATTATTTTGCATCGTAATATAATTTGTAATAACTATAAGATATTGATAGATATTGCATATTTTTTTCAATTTTCAATATCATATTGCATTTTTTTAGCGTAGAGTGTACTAATATTGTAAAATAGATGACGTAAAACTTGTAAAGTATGTCGAATAGATATTTATAACTCTATTCTCTGGAGGTAAGAAAGAAAACCGTATTTATATGTTTTTATAATATTGTGTCATCTATAGTTATATTGGTGACTTTTACATAATATAGTTCGATTATTGTTGTGCACAAGTGAGTTGGATGGGAAATAACACCACGAAGCATGAATTCAGAGATGCTACAAAAACGTCAAAAACTCCATAGAAAGTTCTAACAATGGGGCCATCATATGTTAGAACTTGGAAATTATCACAAGACACGTACTCCACGAAGGGTAAACACTACATTATTCATTATTAAAAGCCTGGAACATATTTTCATAAGGAGAAAATCGCATAACGCCGAAGAGCTTAATTTAATACATGAAAATGGAAGTAATCCATTTTGAACAGAACTGGGTTGCCAGTAATGAAAAAGAAAGAATTTAGAGAGCATCTTTCAACCATAAACTATTTAAAAATAAAAATAATCTCTTTTCAATTATTCTGACCCCATAACTGGCACTGTGTCTCGCGGAGCCCTCGCGTTATGATCAAAGCAAGCTGCAGATAAAACGTAATAGCTTTTAACTGTTAATAGATATTCTCAAACTTAAATTTATACACAAATGTATTGATAATTTCTATAGTTTTATGAAATAACTCTTTTAGATTACATTTTAATAGACTTCTGTACATAAATCACATTGATGTTAAAATTTATTGATAAAAGTAATTGAAGATAAGAAAAAAATATACGTTTTTAAGTACTTTTTACTATGTACACTTATTGCTAATTACATTAATTGGTCTCATATGACCATCGAATATATACATAGATGTTTTAAGTTGCCAACTTAGAAGATTTGTCATTTAAGCTAAAATGATTTGTTATACTTTAAACTCTCAATGTAAATTAAAAGACAGTAATGTGGCACAAATCAAGTAAATGTTGTGATTTGTAATGACTAAATGGAAGGGCTTATTAAGGTTTTGGCGCGATAATTTGTAAGATATAATGCGAGGGCTCTATTATAGTCAATAAAAGCTTATACAATATATAGAAATTAATTAGACTATGATAAATTAAAATCGGGTGAATGCCTTAAGCGCTTAACTTAGTACTCTGGTAAAACTGTAGCGGCCTTGGCAAGCCAACAATGTAATCAGTTCGAAAAAAAAAAGTATATAGAATTAGGTACGAACATAGACTGCAAAATTTTTCATTGAATGTAATGAAGACATTTTAATAATTATCTTCTATATAAATAAAAAAATAATTGTTTGATTTTATGAAACCACGATGCAGGCGAAACTTTTTTCGGATGGTAGGAATTTAACTGAACATTTTCGGAAAAGTATTCGATTCAGGGTATTAAATTCGCAATTCGCCTTTCGCTTTATTCCTACTCAGCGGTCGGCTGTAATGCAACATGCGATAGAAAGTCGAAAAAAATTGAGACGATTTAGAAAAGTTGTACTTTAGTTATAAGGATCTACTTTTGTGCACAACGCGACTCAAAACCTATTGAATCCGCCGTTTCGATAATCTTTTTGGTTTACTACTTAGATAATTTACCCTTAACTAAAAAAATATGATGATAATTTATTAAAGTTTAAAAAATACAACGATTTTTATAAACACTACGCGTTGCGCGTTGTGTATTTTCTTACAGTGAAGAACTGGGGCAAGCGGTTCTTATCCCTTTTCCTCTTTATATAAAATATACTGTTAAGGTAATAAACGACGCAGACGAAGTCGCGAGTATCATCTAGTAATCAATATTAACAATAACTCTTATGGTAGTATTGGTCATATAATTTGTAAACTAAATCGTGCCTTTCATATTATTAATATCGAATTCCAACGAAATAATGCGTAACACGGCCTATGGAAATATTCGTAGGGCTGCCACCGATGGCATTATTAAACGGGATATGAATATTCCGAATTTGAGTACGCGGAGGGTATTTCGTTCGCGTTTGACGTTTTCGTCGACTTAATGAAGCAAGTTAAATTTTTAATTAAAACATTTCACCGTGTTACTTTTTTTATAGTCGTATTTGTACATCCAAAGATTCGTGTAATTCTTCTGTATCCTTACTAATATTGTAAATGTGAAAGTGTGTTTGTAACGTTTTCATGCCGTAACTACTCAAACAGAAATAGGCTAATTTTCATCCACAAAGATTTACTTTTCATTTGTTGACTTCTATATTATATTCCTTTTCACATTCATTGTGGCTATGCCCGATGCTTCGTTTGCGTGTAGGTTAAAATGATTGTTAAGCGATTTTCGAAGCGATGATCGCTCAGTTGGTAGTGTGTTTGGACACAGCGCCATAAAGACGTAGGTTCGAATCCTAGCAAACTTAGACGGAGCTTGAAAACATCGTGATGAAACCATAGCATGGTGGTAGAGCTTTTTCTATGTCCGCCTGGCTGGCTACCACCCTCAAGATGAAAATCTGTCGCCAAGTCCCTTTTGTTGATATGTACCGGCAGTTGCACTTGAGAGCCAGTCTCCCTCTAGGTTTAGCGTGACTACCATCTTAGACCACATCATCATTTAACATCAGATGAGATTGTGGTCTTAACTCTAACCTATAAAGGATAACACCAAAAATCTTTTCTTCATAAAGCTAAGCATTATATGGTTTATTTTATATGCGAGTAGTTATTACGGGTCTTTTGTAAGTGTGTATTGATTAAACAATAGGACAGTTAAGATTCGTTTTTCTTGTCGCATTTAACATTTTTAGTTTGTCTTGTCACTTAAAAACGTTTACCGTCGTTATTTAAATATAAAGCTTCGATTTATGCCATTCGTTTTTTTGTTTTTGTAATTTCTATCGTAGACAGTCGTCGTCTAGGACATTATATTACCTAATATTTAATAGGTTAGATAAAATATATAGTCAAAGAGATGTACAGTTCGCGTCAAACTTTTTTACCACTCTGAATATAAATGCGCAGAATACAAATTTAGGTATAATAGTATGTATAATATCGAGACAACGTAAAGATTATATAAAATCAATATTTAGACTCCTATAATAATAATTTTAATTCTTTTTTATTCTTGACATTATTATTCGTAAGCACATACGTACTTACTGATATATTCAGAGTGGTCAAAAAGATTGGCGAGGACTGTGATGAAAGTAAATTTTTGAAGTATTACTTCTTTTGGCGCGTTAGGGAAAAATGATGAGAGTAAATTTTTAAGATGCGCGCGCACACCGTCACGAAAAACCGACACCCTGAAGCTAGCTATAGTGAACATTTTATTCAAAAGAAAGTATGTATGTATTTAATACCTTTTTTCTATTGTTAGTGTCGTTTTTTCTACAAACGTAGAATAAGGCGAAAGATAACATTTTTGAAAAGATTTTTATTTTGTTACGCCAAAGAAGTATAACTTCTAAAGCGTGTACATAAGTACACACACACATTTTTTTTTTGTTTCAATTAAATTATTTCAAACCATTACTTCTTCTATATCTATCAAATTTAACTAGATATATACTAAAACATGACCAGATAGAACATCTATGTTTTATTATGACCGACAGAATGACAGAGTGATATTACCTTTTATAATGTGTAAAGGAATTGATATATTTTTCCTTTATAATAATACTGTTTACATGCAGTAAATTAATGGCCAAATTATATGAGCAGAATTTCGAGTGAAAATAAGTTAAATAGTAGTACCTATTTACCCGTAGGTTTCAAGTATGGTTAGTGAACACGTTCCATGCCACGTGTGGGTCCGTGGGCTGAAAATCAAGTTTAACATGTACCACCGGTGGTACACGTGCCACCGAACGTGTTAAAAGTGATAGAGGCTCGGCGACAGATCGAACTTGAGTCAGTCGACACGACGTTGTTTTAGTGTTCTAAAATTGAATGCTTAACATGAAATTTAGTTTTTTTTTTTTTTTTCGAACTGACCTACACTGCCAGCCAATAAGGCCTTCATAATTTCACCGGACTACTAAGGGGAGCGCTTAGGGCACTCACCCGATTTGCTGAAATTTAGTCTTTGTATATGTATTAAAGTACAATAAATATTCTAATGCAGTGTTGCTGTCTCGTTCACTTACGTTGGGTTGCGATAATTTGCATTCAAAATGTTGGACGTGCGAGAGTTTCCAGTTTGGCCAATTGACTTCGTCCCGCGGTGTACGTCCAATATCAAGTTACAAGTAAGCGAGCACTTGCGGCTCACTTGGTCCGCTTAAGTGCAGGAGTTAAGTGACACGAGACCGCAACTGAACAGCTAACTTAGTTGAAAGCGATGTTTATTCATTGGTACAAGTTTTACGGTAACATTTTGTTTTATTATAAGTCGGTGCCTGAGATTCCGTTCGCGAAAATAGTTCTGTTATTTGTTAAGAAATGCGTGTTTTCTGTGCATTAATTATGAGTTGTCTTTTGTTATTGTAATTTTATAATGACTACTTCATTCCTATAAATAATTATTTATCTACTTGTGAAAAAAAATGTTAAAATCGGATCAACAGTTTCAAAGATTTGCCTCCACAAACAAGAAACACTTCAATTTATGTATTAGCTTGTGCTGGCGGTTTCATTCGCAGTAGTGTAAATTTGAGCTATCTATCGCTGGGAAAAAGTACATTTTTTTTATTTAAAATACTCTGTGTCTTTTTTTGTATACCTTTGAAAACGTGTGTGCAAAACCTTATGATGATCAGTTTAGTGCCTGTAAAGGCGTCAATGGGGTGACAAATAAACATACTCACTTTCGTATTTATAATATTAGTTTGGAGTAGGATAACATTGGATGTTAGTCGGTATATTTAACAATATTTGATCGATCATAAAATTTGGTACTCGGTAAGTGTTTTTTTTTTATTAAGAACGTTTTTATTCTATCTATTTATTATAACTCACCGCTAGGCTGGCGTTTGATAGTATTTTATTGTTATAAAGATTAATATTGTAATTGAACATGCACGTAGCCGCTGGCAGGTTGTAATCTGTATGTAGGTTTGTAACATAACAAACGTAATATAATTTATATTTTTGATTGAAGATATTAGCTTAAGGTGTTATAAATAGAAGTGGTCAGAGGAACGTAGTCGAGTTTCAACCAGTTATATTTCTACATTGTTCCATTCGGTTCCAGAGAATTGACACATAAATAAAATTGAAGTACGACTGTTCGTACCTATTAATCGTTTAAAAGGCTACGCCGAATGAAAGAAGCTTTTATTGGTAGATAGATAATTTTTTAGAGTATTTTCTAGGCGACATATTACCTTTATACCTTTTAAAGGACTACATTAAAATTGATGAAAGAGTTTTAAAGATTTAGGAGTAGCAATAAAAATTACAACTAAAAAAAATGAAAGACAGCCTACGATCCGTCCACACCAAACACCTACCTAGTTCCAATGAACAAGCATAAAAGGAGAAACGCGAATTAAAAACTAAATCGAGTTTTCTACGAAAACATTTATCGTGAAAGCTTTTGCTAAAGTCTTTCGTTTTTAACACGTTACGAAAATAATAAAAAAAAACTATTTTAACAGGTAACATTTATATATATTTAATGGAAAAAAACTTCGTAGACAAATTTCATTCATTGGTAAAGTTTTGAACTCTAGATTTTGTGCTTATTTTAACTACCCGAGAAATTGGTATTGTAGCTTCATGAAAATTAAGTGTTTTGTTTGTATTTTCTTTCTTGTTTTTCTTTATACTTTATAGGTTAGCATTTGACCACAATCTCATCTGATGTTACATGACGATATAGTCTACGATGATAGTTACTCTAAACCTAGAGGGAGACTGTCTCTCAAGTGCATCTGCCGGAACACACCAACAGGTGTTTGACGACAGATTCTCAACTTGAGGATGGTAGCTAGCCAGACGGACTTAGAAAAAGCCCTACCACCATGCTATGGTTTCGTCACGATGTTTCACTTCACCGAAAGCTGCGACTCACTTGCTAGGATTCGAACCTGCGTCCTTCGACGCTATGTCCGAACACACTACCAGCTGAGCTATCATCGCTTCAGCACTTTATTGTGGATTGGTTTTTATTTTCTATTTTGTTTATTTTGGTATCATAACTAAACCCTTTTACCGATTCTGAGTTACTTCTGTTAAATTTTGTAATGATAGAATTTGCTCCGGGTATATTCCATTTAACAAATATTAACAATTAATTTAAAAAAAACCTACACCAATTTATGAAGTTTGTGGGTTAGTTCAAGATGCATAACATGTATTAATGGAATGTGTTCGGTTCTAAGCGGACAGACAGACACTGATGACGACTTGTGATTTGAATTTGCAGCGTTTAGGCATGTTGCAGGGTTTATTTTGTAATACTATTGGAAAGCCTTGAGCATTTTTATACGCTTTTTATTACTTTCACCTGTATTTATAAATGTAACGGAATCGTTACGTGATTTTGCCCCTCTTTGAACGATCACATTTGAATCAAACTTTGCACACACGTCGAAGACCCATGACAATGTAGTAATACGATCGAAATATCCGATTATTCTGATTAGATTCGTCAGGATTCATAAAATTATTTTCTTATGAGAGTGAGAAAGATAGAGATAGATAGAAATCTTAGAATATGTTTTCGAAATCAAGATGGAAATGTTAACAAATTTGTACATGTTAAATACAGTTGTTTTAAGGCAAATCGATCCTCCGCCGCTGCGCAAGACCTGTTCGTGCAGTCGGTGGCGGAGTGGGACGTTGGGCTTGCGGTCGCTACGGAGCCGTATTATATTCCTACCCAGCCGCATTGGGCTGGGGATTGGTGCGGCTCCGTGGCGATCATGACCGGCTCGGGTTCGCCCCTGGCGGTTCGGGAGAGAGCGGCCGGGTTCGTGGCAGCCGTCTGGGGAAAGTACGCTATTGTGGGGGCGTACTTCTCCCCCAACAGACCCCTGTGGGAGTTTGAGGGGTTTCTCGGCTCCCTGCAGGGGGCTGTAAGGCGGCTGTCGCCGCTCCCTGTGGTTCTCATGGGGGATTTAAATGCGAAGTCGAGGACCTGGGGAGCGGCGGCCACTGACCTGCGGGGTATGGCCGTTGAGGAGTGGGCAGCTGAGTTGGGGCTGTCCCTCCTCAACCAGGGGAGCGTCCACACGTGCGTGCGATGGAATGGTGGGTCCGTGGTAGACGTTTCTTTTGCCACGCCATCTGTCGCACGCCGTGTCCGGGGGTGGAATGTACTTGAGGAGGTGGAGACCCTATCGGACCACCGGTACATCAGGTTCGAGGTCTCCCCCTCCCAAGCCAGTAGAGTTACCCGCCCTCGGAGGGGCGCGACGTTCCCCTGTTGGGCGATGGCCCACCTCGACCGCGAGATGGCGGAAGAGGCGGCCATCGTCCAGGCCTGGGCCATGCCCCCGCCTTGCAAGGAGGATGTCGACGCGTCCGCTGCCCGCCTCCGTGATGCTCTCACGGAGGTATGCGACGCGTCGATGCCGCGGAGCGTACACCGCTCGAACAGAAGGGCGGTGTACTGGTGGTCGCCGGAGATCGCCAATCTCCGTGCGGCCTGCTCCGCGGCCCGGCGGTTGTTCGGGCGCAGCCGCCGTAGGAGTCTTCGGGACCCAGAGGAGGAGGCCCGGCTGTATGGTGACTACAGGGCCAAAAAGAAGGTCTTGCAAGTTGCCATCAGTCGGGCGAAGGAGGAGGCATGGGAAGAGATGCTCCAGTCGCTGGAGAGGGACCCGTGGGGGCGCCCATACTGCATGATGCGGGCAAAGCTCCGCGATCGGATGCCCCCCACTACGGAAACTCTCCAGCCGGAGGTGGTAGAGAGGGTCGTGGGAACGTTGTTCCCCGACCCTCCGAGTATTTTTTCTCCTCCCATGCCTCCACTTCAGGCGGCAGTTGCGGAGGCGGCTGTCAACCCTCCACCAGTAACGGAGGAGGAAATGGGGAGGGTAGCACAGCGCCTCCGCAACAGACGGACAGCGCCCGGCCCAGACGGGGTCCCGGGTCGGGTGCTCAGCCTGGCGCTGGGCCATCTCGGGGGGTGGCTTCGGGGGCTATACGACCAGTGCCTGACGGTCGGACAGTTCCCGAAACCCTGGAAGCAGGGGCGGCTGTACCTGCTGCGGAAGGAAGGCCGCCCTCCGGACTGCGCGTCCGCGTTTCGGCCTTTAGTGTTGTTGGACGACGCCGGGAAGGCGTTGGAAAGGATCGTTGCTTCCCGGGTCGTCCAGCACCTGGAGGGAGTTGGGCCGAACATCGCGGACGCGCAGTTTGGCTTCCGGACAGGGCGTTCCACTGTGGACGCCCTGTGCCTCTTAAAGTCGTTGTCGGCTGAGGCGATCTCCCGTGGAGAGAGGGTTGTGGCGGTGTCCCTTGACATCGCCAACGCCTTCAACAGTCTGCCGCACGGAGTCATACGGGAGGCGCTCCGGTATTTCGGGGTGCCTCTGTACCTGAGGCAGCTGTTGGAGGCGTACCTCGAGGATAGGGAGATCGCCTACGTCGACGGCGATGGAAGGATGGTCCGGCGGACAACCAGGCGGGGAGTTCCGCAGGGGTCGGCGCTGGGTCCACTCCTGTGGAACATGGGTTACGACTGGGTGCTCCGCGGCGCGCTCCCATGTGGAGCGCGCCTCATTTGTTACGCGGACGACACCCTAGTCGTAGCCCAGGGGGGGGGAGATTGGGAGGGGTTGGTGCGTCTGGTCACGGCGGCCACAACCGTCGTGGTCGGACGCATCCGGCGTTTGGGCCTCCAGGTGGCCCTCGATAAGACCGAGGCCATCTTGTTCCACGGGCCTCGGCGAGGGCCACCACCTGGGGCCCATATAATTGTGGAGGGCGCCCGCATCAGGGTGGGGACCCAGATGAAGTATTTGGGCCTCACCCTGGACGGGCGTTGGCGGTTCGAGCCCCACTTCAAGGGGCTCGGACCGCGGATTTCTGGGGCGGCAGGGGCGCTCGGCCGATTGCTGCCTAATATAGGGGGGCCGAGCGCCGGCTGCCGCAGACTCTACATGGGGGTAGTGAGGGCGATGGCCGTCTACGGGGCACCGGTGTGGGCCGACGCCCTCGGTGCCACCAACGTGCGCGCGCTGCGTGCCGCGCAGCGCATCATGGCACTGAGGGTGATACGAGGATACCGCACTGTGTCCTCGTCGGCGGCCTTCGCGCTTGCCGGCTCCCTGCCCTGGGAGCTGGAGGCGAGGGTGCTTGCCGCCGTGTATGATTTCACGGCGGCAAGGAAATGTTTGGGGGAGCCTCCGGCTCCCAGGGAGATAGAAAGTAGGCGGAGACAGGGGAGGGAGGCCGCTATAGAGCGGTGGCGGCAGGACCTGGCGGACGCGCGGTATGGACGATATACGGTGGACGCCGTCCGCCCGGTCCTGCCGCAGTGGTTAGAGAAGGAGTGGGGCTCCCTGACGTTCCGGCTGGTGCAGGTGCTAACCGGCCACGGCTGTTTTGGCTGGTACCTGCACCATATCGCTCGCAGGGAGCCAACCGCCGCATGTCATGAGTGCGGCGCTGAGGAGGACACCGCGCAGCACACTCTGTCTGAGTGTGCTGCGTGGGAGGTGCAACGCCGCACTCTGGCTGCGGCGGTGGGAGGAGATCTTTCGCTGCCGAGCGTGGTTGCGGCCATGCTCGGCAGCGAGAACGCGTGGACGGTGATGGCCTCCTTCTGCGAGGAGGTCATCTCGCAGAAGGAGGCGGCGGAGAGGGCCCGAGAGGCGGACCCTCTCAGCGGCCGTCTCCGCCAAAGGAGGGCCGGTGGAAGGAGGCAGCGATTTGCCCGCCTCCTTCCACCTCCGTAGCTAGACCTGAGGAGATGGGCCGGGGGGCCCATCTCTTCATTGCACAGGTTCGGCGGACGATGGGAGGTAGCTAGTCGTGTACCTAGTGTACCTCTCTATAAGGACGGAGCCCGGCGGCCATCTTTCGCTGGGCTGACCGCTGGGGGCGGCATGGTGATAGCTCAGCACGGTCCCATGCCGCCCCAACTTAAAGCGGTGGCCGGTACACCGTGGGGTTTTAGTCCGTGTGAGTCGGACATAACCCATTCTCTCCCCCGGGAGGATGGGTATCCATAAGGGATTTCCCCACGTTAATAAAAAAAAAAAAAAAAAAAAAAAGGCAAATCGATCTAAAAAGCGAAAATAAATAATAGTTATAAAAATAAGAAAACAAAAAAAACACGCTTTTAGCGATAAGCAAAGTAAAAAATTTTTTTTAGCATAAGACTAAAATTACTGATGAGAGAATTAATGTCAATATTCTAAAAGCGTGAGGTGCTTTGTAAGACATTTTTTTCGTTTGTAAATCGCAATTATATATAGCACATATAATATTATGGAAAAAAAATCTACTAGTAAAAGTCTCATCATAATCGTTTCAACTGTTTCGGAGATATTACAATTATATTTACAGGTATAGAAGGTTATTATTATTTTAAGCTTTTATAATGCTGTCTGAATTTGTGTCGATACGATGCGAAATCGTTCTAGCAATTGCAACCTTCCGACAGAACCGTACCCCGTCTGTGAAGATGGGTTATATTCGATACATTTACGATCGTCGGAATCTTATCGGGGAAACGTCAGTGCAATTCGGTAACACTAAAACTCTATAAGGTATCTGTTATTCGCAGAAATTGAATTTACAGTCGAAAATAAAATGTTATATAAACATATACCCACACTGATGAGAAGTGTAGGATATAATACATTTTCTAGAAGCCAATTTCCTTGAATTCTTATTGTTACACCTTGTGTGTGAAAAAGACGATTAGATCGCAAACCCCTACATACAGTGATACACTCGAACCATTAAAGCCATTCCATACATCTCGTAAAATCAAAAAGAATAAGGCTAGCTATGGAGTTCCTTATGGTGAGTTTGCAGAATGACATGACAACGGTGTCTATCTATAGATGTTTAAATCTCAAAGTTGTGATATACCCGAAGCATTAAGGCGACTCCATACATCTCGTAAAATTAAGAAGTAGCATGTATAAATCTAGCTATAGAGTTCCTTATGGTGAGTTTGCAGAATGACAAGACAACGGTATCTTATTACCTATATATATGTTTAAATCTCAAAGCTGTTCTTATATAATGATGAGCTTAGGAAAAAAAACGTCAACCGACCAAAAATTTACGAAGAACAGTTGCTCGAGTGTGTTCTTTTGACCACACGATCGTCTATATTAATAACATTAATAATTCAATTAATATAATACCAATTTATAATGTTAAAAAAACACTGCCGGTCATCAAATCTACCTTTTAGTTTTGTATCACAGTAACCACTTACATACTATACTAACTACACTTACGTGTCAAAGCAAAATAAAAATATTATGCAAAACATTAATGTTGATTTAATTGAATTATTTCGTGTATATCATTAAATAAATTAGTCCTTTATGGCATTCAATTTGCTTTCGTTTTACATGTACTTAGTAATAATTGCTTATAAAGTGACGCTGTGTCAAATGCTTAGATATAAAATAAGCCATGTTAGAAAGAAGAAGAAATCCCTTAGTTACTTAATATTGTATATAAACAATTTTTTGTTTTATATAAGTAGTCTACGGGTGGGATAGAAGCCATAAATTGTGTATATTTTTTCCTGAACACAGTCGTAAATGTTGGATCAGAAAGTGCACAACTTGGTTTTCAATTGTGCTATAAAATCAAGCACGTCGAAGCAGTTTAAATCTGCACAAGATTTACTACACATTTTTGCTGTCGCTTATGTATTGTTTCATTATTTTTTTTTTAGTTATTCTGTATCTTTGCGCAGTTCACCGGATGTCTAATTAATACATCTTCATATTGACGGCTGTCCTGAAACCAGACGTAATACTAGGTTACTTCTATGGACAGAATGTGTCGTGTTCAAGTATAGGTACATTGCCAACAGCACCGCTCGGTCTATACCTCCTCGGCACACGAACTTCCACCTTGCGGCAGAAATAGTCCCTCTTTTAGTTAATACATTTTTTTATTTGTTAAATCTTAATTCAACTTACTTATTTGCCTTTAGTTGTAGGTTTATCGTAGTTTGTTAACTAAGAATTGTACATACAAAGAAAAGCGAGGTGTCTGTTTTTGACCGGGCTAATCTTCGAAATGGTTGTTTTGGCTGTAATGGTATCTAATGCCTCTATTATTTGCGATACATGTTGAAACTACAATTTTCAAACACCTTTATCGTTTTTTTTTTAATTCGTATGACAGAAGTAATTAGATGAAAATTATAATATGGCGATATTTGTATTGCGAAATTTGGGAATAATCTATCTGGGTCTTTTTTGAAGTAATGCCGAATTATAAGCCATCGCAGTGAAAGTCATTAAGTAACTGATATATTCACTAACTTATCCAAAAATTCGACGTGCAAAAGTGAGGGGCTACGAATGGTATTCTATTATATGTATTGTGATCACGGTACATGTAGTTTCTTGAATGTTTTTCATTTGGAACTGATTATACGCTATTGGCTTGTCGATCTCTATAGTTTCAGCAGACTTGTTTGGGCGAGTGCTTACAGCACACACAATCGTATGGCAACTAGCTTAAGGGCGCCAAAGTGGCCAAACCTCTGTTTGTACTGTTGCCTTGAATGCGACATCGCGAAACTGAACTGACTATGATTTTCCCGAATGTTCATTGGGTTGCTTCACATACAGTTTGATTTGGGTGGCCATATTTGAAAATGCTTACATATTTCCTACTCCGAGAGTACGAATAACCACAGCTTAACTATAAAGGTTCGAGTTCGTTTTTCGCCTACGCTTGTGCTTTATTTGCAAAGTCGCCAGTCTCGGTATATTTTCTCCCGCAACGACCATGACCCACTTGCGTACGAGGAAATGCGTAATCTCATTATCGTATTTTTTTTTTAAATAAACGCCGACTTATTTGCGTAAGATTTTGTACATCTTGTTGAAAACAAAATATGTATTTGAAAACATTTGTATCTAACAGAACAATATTCTGAATTGTACCAATTCCAAAAGGTTTGACGTTTGTATGGAGATGATTTTACACTATCTGTCCTTACTTACTTACTAATATTATAAATGCGAATATGAGTTTATTTATCTCTTATAATTACACGCTTTAACTACTGAACAAATTAACGTAAACGAAACTGCGAGCAAATAATAGTCTTACTGTAAACTATATTTCATTGATATTGTGATTTAACCCCTGGACTGTCCAAAACCATAAAGCTTTAGGTTTCATAGAAACGAACGTAGACCTCATGAGGCATAGGTCAACAGACTCTTGGTAGCATAAGTTTTAGAAAATACCTAATTTATAAGAAAAATTTGAAAAACAACTAATTATGTATTGTATAATTATAATTTTTATTTAAATGTATTTTTTAATTATTTTTTCATTTGTACGAACTTTTTTTACTAATCCATGATATTTACAATGTGCAATGTCATGAAATTAAAAAAATATTAATAGCATAATCCGCCATTTTGAGATCTGGGTCTTAAACAAACAGCCGAGAGGTTAACACGGAAGAAATCAGAGACCCAATGGTCCGAACCCTTTATTTATAAATAAAAAATGCTAGCTTTGCCCTCAGATTCACTCCCGTAAAAATAGATTTGCTATATTCCTCAGCGAATAGTAAATTTTTTCCCAGTAAAATGTACCCTATATCCATTTCTGTACCCCTGAAAACTTGTACGCAAGGTGATGATGATGATGATTTCATGATGATCAGTTGAATAGTTAAGGCGTGAGGGCGTAACAAACAAACAAACTCAAATTCACCTTTATAGTACAAGTTAAGAGTTTATGTAACTTGAATTTACATGGATGGTTGCTTTTTGCAGACGTTCGTAGATAATTATAATGTAGTAAGTGATGCACACGATATAATTTGTATCGTTTTGCCCTTCCGTGGGAACGACGTATATTATATTGATTATGGGCTGTATTTTTGTTAATAATATTGTAACTATTTCACGGACCTTCACAGCGGCTATGCGACGGAAATATATATACAATAATACAATAGGATTAACTGCAAGGAATTAGCTAAAAAATATAACAACGAAACGGAACTCTCGGTAAAATCTTGCCAGAGCTAACGCCGCGTCATATAAGGTTAAGTTGTCAAGGTAAATCCGGGTAATACCGCTGCAAATATTATACGAAGCGACTTTAAGTCGTATTAATACCGCGCTAAATCTTCACCTAATCCACTATTACTTAGTTAAGTACGATAATAAGCGAAGTTTTACTATTAAAATGTTTAGTTTGTGTCGCGTATGAAATGTTTGCGTAACATCAAGAACAGGCTTTTGGTTAAGTGTATTGCTGAGTAGTGATAATATTTATCATATAAAATCTGATCGACAAACTTTTTTGTGTGACGAAAAGTGGTGGGGGTAAACACTGTGTCGAGTGCTGAAAACACCGGTTCTCATCCGATAACTGAAGTTAGCAACGTTGGGCGCGGTCAGTACTTGGATGGGCGACCGCCGGGGAACACCGCGTGACTTTTGCTTTTTGTTCTATTTGTTAAATTAAAATATTTCCCTGTAATACAATAGTTTCACTTCTGTCGTGTGTTTTTAATACACACCCTGATATATTTTAATGTAACACGACAAACTGACTACTGTACCTGATGCTAAGTACAGTGCAACCCGTAAACAGTCGCTACCACCTAGAAATCCTAATCCTCATCGGCAATCGTTGGTCTTATGCCAGCTTTTGAGCCTGTCGGTGACTAGTAGAGTACTGGAAATATAATTGAGGCACTGCGACGAGTTTCTCATCATGTGTATAGTGGTAATAATCTAATCGGGTTACACTACAACATTGGTTGGCTACATACCAACATTTGATCCCGAAACGCGACATCCCTAAATTGGTGAAAAACAAAAGTGGTATTACTCCTGATGTATGAACTCCTGTATATATAATTTTTAAGGTTTTTGTTTGTCTTTAGTCGAAAATATATATTTCTCTTATTGACGAGTTTTTAAAGTTTCGCCAATTTGTTCGCAAATAAGTACTTCTGTAAATATTCAAAGTACTCGCTAATGTAAAAAAAAACCTCTTTACAAAGTTACCGCATTACACAGTTCATGAGAGAAAAAAGTTCACCCTAAATTCGAATAATCGGATTGTAAATTTGAAATTCGAATTTCGGTTTTAACTGCGAAAACATTTTTATTCGCAACAGTTCGGTTTTTGCGAGTGTCGACGGCCAGTTCGCGGGCACAAGTCCACGGCGTCGCGTCGCATTCGTGACCTATTTTATCAAAAAGGAACCGACGATAATTCTATCTGAACATTTCTGTTAACATCCCCTCACTAGACGATGTTTACACGATGTTATTGTAAACATATCAACACAAATCTTATTATATATTTATATATGTTTTATCTTTCACTTTCAAATATAAATATAACGTAAGATATTATATTGTATACTAACTGGTATCATAGACCTCGTTCTCCTGAAAATTATTTGTCCAGGATATTGTCTGTGAATTTTGTAACTACTATTCAACCCCTGTAATCTTTGTTCGTAATTGTAAGTTACCTCGGTTAAATTTTATCATTTCCGCTTAAAACCTACGGAAAAGCTCAATGATATATATACTACTTAATACTCTGTCTTCCGGTAAAAGTCTCGTTAGAATTGGTTCAGCCGTTATTTCGAATTAATAAATTAATCCCAGAGAAACAACAGACACTTCAGTTTTTTTATGTGGATTATTGTCAGGAATGATAATAGATTGTTTCTATGTATACATGTCGAACGTTGATATGTGTTCAATTTCGAAGAACCGGCGGTAACTCTGATTTCGAACGCGAACGTGACGCGAAAGAAACTTCTGACGCGTTCGATCTCGACTTGGAAATTCAAAATTCGGCATTAGTAGCGCGCCGCTCGTTACCCCGTTCGTAGTTAAGGACGGGCGCACGTACTCAATCGGGGCCAGACCGTCCGAAATCGACGGCTATCCCGAAAGCGTGACTTTTGCCCCCCGGAATTGACGCGCGGCGCGGCTGCCAGGGGGTATTGATCGCGGACGCTCGGCGCGACTTCGGTCTGTGTCGGGAGAACTCGGCCGACTTCGGGCCTACTTGAGGGCCATCATGCAGGCCGCCACAGGCGGTCGTCTGTTTGGTCAGTTGCCGTGTCAACTCACTGGAAGGAGTTGATTGGAAGTTTAATTAGGACAAGGTTACTAACTTGATTCGGTTTTCGAATGTGTCTCGCATTCGCTTCAATGAATAAGTTAACTTTGATATAATAATGCCACGTACCTACATGTTCGAAATCTCAGCGCATTGACCCGAAAATACCCTTAAATTTAGTTATTTCACGTAGATTTCATATTAGAGTGTTAATTTAGGTTACATTTAGCCAGAAGTAATCTGTTGAATAAAAAAAAAGTAATTGTTTCATGAAAATCGCCTAAATATCAATTCGATGTACATTAGTTTTAATCTGTTTTAGAAAATCACGTAAATTTCCTATAATTAACCTCTATCATTTAAAACAACCGAATAAGAAAAAAATCACTAGCCGGTTTTAGAAAGTTCCAATACCTAAGTCGTAGGTTCGCTGGACAATGGACACGACAGATTTTCAAATTGAGGGTGTTGCTTGAAATGATAGCATGTGCGGAGATCTCGTCGAAATACGTAAATTTGAATTCTTTGATGATCTCGAACATTCGGTGAAGGAAAATCTCGTGATAAAATCATAGTGTGATGATGATAGGGATTTTTCGAACGCATTTACAGGCTTGTCCTGAGAGTTACACTTAAGAGCCAGTCCTCCTTACCATCTTAAGCCACATTGTCATTTAATATCACCGTAGTTGTGGTCCCAGATTTAAAGAGTTTTACGATGCTATAGTTTTATCACAATGTTTTCCTTGATAACATTCGAACCTACATAGATCGTTCCTTACTCCAGAGAGAAGCCTTCTCTCATCATAGAGGTATGTACAGGCTGATTTTTTATATGCTCTATAGGTTAGCGTTTAACCCCAATCTCTTCTAATGTTAAATGATGATGTGGCCTAAGATGGTAGTCCCGTCAAACCTAGAGGAAGACTAGCTCTCAAGTGAAGCTGCCGGAACATACGCACAACAGATGTTTGGCGACAGATTTTCATCTGGAAGGTGGTAGCTAGACAGACGGACTTAGAAAAAGTCCTGCCACCATACTATTGGTTTCATCACGATATTTTCCTTCACCGAAAGCTCCGTCTCAGTTGCTAATATTCGAATCTACATCCTTCGACGCTGTGTCCGAACACACTACCAACTGATCTATAATCGCTTCAAATCGCTTTTTATTTATTTTTGCGCTATTATTATATTTAGCCCGAAACGCGAGCAATTTCGGATCGAATGACGTACAAACGTTTCGATGGGATGCGAATAAAATTGTGTTGTGAACCATGCAAATACTGTGAATGGATAGTGGATACATACCGAAGGTCCAAACGATCTCCGACGGGAGCGCTCTCCCGACCTTTTCCATTGTTTGATAAGAAAATTTGTTGCAATATGGATCGTTCGTTTCTTACTATGAGATAAAATAAGCCACCTTTGTATAACTGTATTTTCTTTTACTATTTGTTGGACGTGCGATTTTTCGGGTTTTCTTCACGTTTTTTGTAATTTTTGTATACATTTACATGAAGTCTACGTCGAAGAGTATAAACGTCTATAAGACATCTTATTAATGAATTTCGTGTAAATATTTAAATGTTATTGTAAACACTAGAATGTTCTATCTGTTTATTATAGCAATAGCATTTTTTAACTGTAATCAATATCCGTAATCTGCCTACATTTGCATTTAATTTCTGTAAGTGTTTTCACTATACTTTGAAGAATTTCTACCAGAAAGTTAATTATATAATACGTGCATATTGAATTTCTGCCAGAAAGTGTATGTCATATATATAATACGTGCATATTATATTTATATTAAGTGAAGTCAGTATATTGCAATCGAGTCGTAAAAACAAATTTCTAGTATTTACATTGCCAACGCGTACCTAAAAACCTCAGAAATAAATCGAAACAAAAATAAAAAAGTCCACTGTGGTATGTATCTATCTTTTAAGGGTGATCTACAGGAATTGTAAACTCTATACTTCAGACAATAAAATGAAAGTAATTTTGTCTATTTGTTACCATTTGGCAAATAAGCAAATCACAATTTAAATTTGCATAAGTATAGTTAAGTCGTGGTGGTCGAGTTATTTGACTGTTGGAATATCAATTCGATGTCAGCAGGTTTGAAACTTCGCATGTACCAACGATATTTTTTTGGAATTCTCGTACAATTTCTAATTTAAATTGGTAACCAGAACCTGAAAGCCTGAAAAACCTGAAAAGTTCTTATAGTACAACGGTATGTGGGAAAATATAAAACTGTATATCTATTAGTTTGAAATATCTTTCTTCGGGAAGAGGTATATAACCTAGGTATAGTCTGAGACAGAAAAGGAGATAGGATACATATTAAAAACGCAAAAGAATAAAAGTTTCGCCCATCGAAGTGAGCGAGGACATTAGCTAGGTTAAGATTGAATAAGACTACTACAAATTGTAGAGTAAGATATTTAAACAGAAGCACAAAGCCCCTTAGGATACTGATTATTGTTATCATATGGACGAAACAATCAGAAACTATCATCGGACTACGCACGTCGTACGAAACGGTTTCGAACCGGCGTTAACAGAACCAACTCCGGTCGGATTTGGGTCAGAACACACCCGCGGCCCGCATTTCGCTTAATTGAAAAAGTTAAATCGGACCATTTTCGCAAAAAAGTGTTCCGACGTGTTTTTTTTCCCCCGAATAGCGTTTTCATTTTTCGTGTTGTGCGCCGCTGCGTTTTGATAGTTGCAGGAGGTTTTTCTATTAGTATCAACTTCCAGCGTCTGCAAATAAAAAAAGAACATTCGCAAATAGTGAAAAAAAGCTATAGATACTCGAGAGATATCTTTTATGCCGGTTTGACGGTTCTAAAGTATTTCTTAGCCAGGTAATGGCATTTTATCTCATTGAATGATTTAAAGCTTTTTCATGTACTATATTTATTTCTGACACAGAACTCTTTTTTATTCCAACAAAACAGACCTCATACTACAGCTATGAAACAGACAAATTTCTGAACGCACCTAATTATTTGACAAACGCATGACAATTTTTCTTTCTAAAATGACAAAATACATCAAATGTTTCATAGCTAGGAACATTTTGTATTTGAAAATTAAATTGTCTTTTTTAGTATTTTCCTTTACTTATTATTTAGGTTTCGTTTAAACCTTCTCTGAACTTCCACAAATATTTCAAGATCAAAAATATCCAAGTCGGTCCAGTCATTCTCGAGTTGTAGCGCGACAAACGAACAGCAGATCATTTATATATATAGATAGATATAGATTTCACAAGGACCAACAATATTCTGCACTAGATGCGCTGTGCCTGTGCACTGACAAAGAGAACAAATCAAAGTTAACTCGCCCCTTTCCTGGAATAAAATCGTGTGTAAAAAACAAACGCATGGAATCATTTCCTGACGTATTATTTCGAAATTCTACGAATAACTCGTAAACAACAAAGAGGCAAAAAGAACTGGCAAATTACTGATATTATTATATTTTTGTTGAAATATTAATAAATACATCTGTATTTCTGTCAAATGTTAAAGAAGTGCGTTACTTCTTTGTACAACGAAAGAGTAATCACATTCACTAATTTAATGTGTAGTTACGCTTTTATTCACATTCAAATACAGGTCTAATCTCCAGCTGCAGAGGTTAGTTAATTTTAATGCCATAACGATTTCAACTTAGTTAGATGATACCTTTATTCCAGAACTCCCACAATCCTGTCTCTGGGACATATATTTCAGTTCATTTAAGAATATGAATTTTAAAGCACATATTATATATCTGGGGTTAAATTAAAAATATGTATATTTTTATGTTTGCGATTATTTCTTAAAAGTTGAGATATTTGTAACACAAAATATTTTTTTAATAGGAATAATAAGTCCCAAGTGAAAACATTACAAACACGGCATGAATTACAATTATCTGTAAAATTATAAATATACAATATATAATGCCGTCCACGCAGTATCCATTATCGATAATTATTACATAATATATATTAATCTGTATATGTAAATACATAAAAGGATAACTGACTCATTGACATATTAACGCACAGTTCAAACTACCGGGACTAGGGCCGTGAACCTTTTTCATATGCGTTCCTTTTACACTATAGGTGTGCACTAAAGATTTTTGAAAATGTAACCTCGAAAATTGTAAAAAAGGGGAAGGATGTTTGTATGAGAATTCGTCAATTTTCCGTCAGTCTATCAGTTATATAGAATAGATAGAGTAGAGTTGAAAATAATTACATGCATAGAAAACTCTACCGAAATTGCGACAAATTGCTAGTTAATATGCATAAGGTTAATGTGTTTATTTTTATTGTTTAAAAGAAATTAATTATAGAAAATTGCACGTGGCAGAGATGCGAATGTTAAGATGGATGTGTGGTATAACTAGAATCGATTATATTAATAATGAGTATATTAAGAGGAAGTTTGAAAATAGCTCCATTGACAGAGAAGTTGAGGTGTAATTAATAGGTTACCATGGTATAGGCATTTCATGAGGAGAGATGATAGCTATGTAACTAAAAAAGTTTTAAGTATGAAGGTGACCGGATATAGGAGTAGAGGCTTACCGAAAATGGTATGGATAGATTGTGTGAAAAATAATATGTGTAAATACCGAGATGCCATCTGACAGGAGAGAGTGGAAAAGGACGACATGTTGTGCCGAGTCAACTTAGGTGGGATAAGGGTGCGAAGATGATGATTTGTCGTATAAAAGTTCCTTAACCTTTAATACGATGTCGATGAAACTTTGGTAAGTTGTTGTGCATATTTAACAATAGATGGCGCGCGAGCTGTTTCTTTTCGAATACAACGTGAAACGAAATCTCTGGCTAAAGCTAGTTTCGTGTACATATTTTCAGACACCCTTTTTGTGTTGGTTACAAACTTGTCGTTGGTAGGTAGGTTCGCGAGGATGAACCGACGTACGTTGTTATCTGTGACAAGTGAGGTCTTTGCCCTCGAGGAGGACATTTATTACGCCGCGCCGGTAGTTAACTCGTAATGTGTCGTCTGTGGTAGAGTAAACAAGTTATAAATCAAAATGTACAGACAGAACAAGTAAAGATTGTGTCGTCGTGTCGTGCTTTAATATAACAGAAATAAAAAATATATAGCCTTTGGAAAATATTTTTCCATTTCATTTCCGATAGATTCTATATTAACAAGAAATGGTAAGACACCGTGAGGTGTATTTTTCTATACACTTATTTTAATATCGACTA
Source organism: Antheraea assamensis (assembly GCA_035772565.1). NCBI lineage: Eukaryota > Metazoa > Arthropoda > Insecta > Lepidoptera > Saturniidae > Antheraea > Antheraea assamensis. The sequence goes on from JAQQSE010000020.1 coordinate 32,942, forward strand.
TTTCCCGCGACTTCGTTTACGTAAAAATAGCTTTGTTGAACTTATTTTTCAATAGTAGTTTTGATCTAAGCTTTATATTATCACCGCTTAACCTGAATCGAAAAGTATAATATCTAGCGTAAACAGATACGCTGAAAGATTTTCTATCTGCCATTAAAAAAATCTTGTTGAAATCGGTTCTGCATATTAATTCTAAATGAGCTACTGTCGCTAGAACAATATTTATTTCATAATAATAATTGATAATTATTATTTTCAACTGTTTAAAACATTCGTCGTATTTCTGTCTGTTGTTATTCTTGCAAATAAATGATTTGAGAAAATGTATTTCGTTAGACCCTTACTAAGGTGGGAGACGAAACGTTACATAGTAATATAATCTCCGGTGGAATACAGATTAGGAAACATTTTTGAATTTAGGGATAGTCATAAGTGATGCAGAGTGTAAAATATAGGAATAAATACCATCATTTTTTTTTATTTTATAAACAGCTAAAGTTAATTCGTCAAAATTAATATCCTCGACTACCTACTTATGCGATTTTGAAAATGTTCTCATCGTTCAGATTCTACGTACTCTGTGAGTTATGTTTTATTACTACTTTGTATATTTTAACTAGATACTACCTGCCACTTTGTTCTTTCGAAAATGGGTACGTTGTTCCGTGAGTACTTTTATCTGATTTAATTAAAGACTGACTTTTAATTGGGTAAATTGTAATTTTAATATTAATTTTGTCATCAGTTTAAAGTTACCTATGTAAATGTTTCTTATTACTGGTCAACCCCTATAGAAAATTGTAATGATATGTAGTTCATATAATACATTGAAACGTTTTCTATCTGCCTGTAAGAGTCGGGTCGAAATCTATTAAACCATTTCGGAAATTATTTCGAATAAACAATAGACACTTCAGTTTTACACATAGAATAAACTGTACACAGTATTTTTCACGGCCTTTAGAATTTATAGAAGGGTATAGTTGAAATATCTTGTAATATTTTTGCTCATGACGTACGTAGACGGGCCACGGCCGATTTTTGATAATTACCAAAGTCCCTTATAAACGTACCCTGACGGCCGTGGAATTACAAGTAGGGCTTAGAGTGCAATTAGATCGAGCACCGGTGCGGCGTAGGGATGGGGCGAGCACTGTAGTATTAGAATCTTTATTAATGTATGTATTAAACGGAAATAAAAATAATGAAACGCATACTAATTTATAGGTGACGGTAATTACGCTTGTCCCTTCTCGTAGACTCTTTTGTCTTACTACATTTATAGGCTAGAGTTATAATTTCTAATTATATCGTATGTATAATTAATATACAATGCTAGTTTACTCTGTTTTTTAATGTACACACATAAAAAATATTCCGATGTCTTGTTTAATAAGTATAACGTAGGGGTAAATAATGTCTAATGTAACAGATAACCGCATATCAACTTTATGAACCTGTGTTATGTATTAAATGTGTCTTCATCAACCTAAGGTCTGTTTCAGAGTGCAGGTGGTTGCGCGGGCGCATATATTTTAAATGTACTGATATTTTCAAAGATTACAAATAGCTAGGACGGTGTAGAAATAAATGTAACACACTTTAAATGTAACACGTCTCGGCATGTCGCGTTGCGGAATCGGCAGTGCTATATCTGATAATCAAGTGGAGTGATGTAGTCGCTACCACCACCATGTACATGGTTATATTATAAACTTGAATATTTCTGTGGATGGGTTGATGTTTTCACGCAAAAACGATGTATAAAGTGACAAAAACATTCTGCCATCTGAGAGGCGGCTTATTGTCATCATTTATAAACATACAAACGCAGACGAAGTCGCGAGCGGTTACTAGTATGTTAGAAATATATATTATGTGATACATAAACCATATATAAATAATATTGTTAATTTAGTATGTATGTGCCCCAACACTAGACGTCTGTATTTTCGACTCTCGTCGTTCGGATCACAGAACTTGGTTAATACTTTTTTATGATCTTTTTATTAGAGTTCGGAAAGCGTTTCAATGGGGGCCCCCGTTTTAAAAGACTTAGGAGCCTGAAACGGAATCGTTGAAAGGCTTCGTTGAGAAAGGTCCATTTAATTGTTCATTACTTACTTGATGGTTTTGTTTGTGAGGCGTTTCTTGATCCCGAGGATTAATTACATTTTGATTAATTTCACTTTCTCTAAATTGTATTAGTGTGACAACAACTTCTGTTGTAAAAAATAAGGTAAAGAAAAAAAAATGGAGAGTTCCAGATTATTCTTAATTTATGCAAAACCGAACGACTTCGAATTAAATATGCCCATAAATTTTAACGACAAAAAAAAATGTCCTATCGAACTTGCTTACACAATCACTTGGGCGATTATTGAAAAATTCTTGCGAGGGAATGTGCGGTATTTCGGGGAATAAATAAATTTATAGTATGTAGTATGATATTATATAATGTATAGTAGTTATTGTGGTAGTGTCTGTTCAGCCATAATATTAAACCTAAATTAAAATACAAACGACCTAAAGATTTTGGGACTAATATCTTATATTGAATGCGGGAAATGTATATAAATATTAATAATAATAGCTCTTGTGATTAAATATTGAATATGCACAATATAAAGTTGATACCGTTTGCACGATAATCAAAAAAAAAACTAGGAATTATTCGTATTATATATGGCAAAATAATATATTTGTTCAAACAAACACGCTTTATTTTGACTAACTTTGTCCTATCTTTATTATTTGATTCAAATGGACGACAATCTTAAGAATATTACAGGTACATATATCAAACTATGCTACGTGAAAGATTGCAATGTTTTATATAGTAGATATCTGCGATAATGTCTACGTGTTTCTCGAACTAATTAGCTAATTATAGCGTAATATTGAGAAAACAAATAGTATTTCAAAGAGGAAAAATAGCCTATAACCTTCTCTACGTCCCAGACTACGTCTAAAAAATCATTATGATCGCATCGGAGGTATTGTTACGAAAAAGTAACTAAACAAGATACTTTCACGTTTATGTATAGTGTAGGTACTGCCATTTTCTTTCCCTACCATTTTAAAACTACGTCACACTGCGGCATTGTAAATCTATTACGCGTCTCTACTATTGGCTCGAAGTATAGTTTGAATAACAATATTAAGAACTTTAGAAGATTATAACGAATGTAATAATTCTGAAATGAATTTACTAATGTATATATATATTATTATGGTAATGCTGAACACGAGCATAATAATGAAATACAATGCAACAGTTATCTCACTGTTGGTTGTTGTAACGGATCCTAAACTAATAGTTGCTTAGGACTCGACTTGATCCTCTTGCAACAATGCCTGATGGATAGTGAAGAAATAAGCTGAGGATAATACGTCAATATATTAGTCATAGTATGGTACTGTAAACCCTTGAGGAATTTTGTAACGTAGACCTTGCAACGGCCTTTGTTATGTTTGACGTCATCCGACAGTAAATTTCGCAATATTATTAACCGACTTCAAAAAAGAAGGAGGTTATCAATTGATCTGTGTTTGTTTTTATGTTTGTTACCTCAACTTTGGATTGGGTAAGCCGATTTTGATGATTTTTTTTTTTAATTTGAAAGCTAGTGCTTCCCGTGTGGTCCCATTTCAATTTGGTTCTGACAATGGCATCCATGAGAAAATCATACAAATCTTAATTTTGCATTAAGAATATGAGCGACAAATGGACGAATAACTCGCGGTAGTCCGGTGAATCTGTAGAGGCTCTAGTGCCAACAGGGTATGTCAGTTCAAAAAAAAAAAACAAAAACGAGTAACTCAATATCACGCCAACCGATTTCGATGATTCATTTTTTATTGGAAAGGATGTACTTCGCAAATTTGTAGTAGGTAGAAAAATATATATACATGACGCGAGAGTGGGTCAAACTTTCTACGTATATGCAAAGCATTCGGGTTGGCGCCGACTTTAGATATATTATTAGGTAGCGCATGTACTTTTTATTTAATTTGGTTAATGTAATAGTTTAGTTATTTTTTTTATTTTTAGTGCCTTCTTGTTTCCTTAGTGTTTCTTGATATTAAAGTCGGTTTATTTTTTGTAAAAGTAATAATATTACATTTTAAAATGTTCATATAATATGTTATTAATAATGCTTTTATTATTTTATATGTCAAGGCATTAGGTATAGAAAAGTCTAGAAGAATGTCAGTTTTAACCTCTCATGTTCTGATGTAAACTAATGAATATATCCAACTACTTTCGCTAGAGTTTTTGCAATTTAACTGTGGCAATTGTTGATAAATATTATCTTAGCCGTCGACATCTTTCATAGATACCAGTTGCTTTTTTTACGGTCACATCGTATCGGTAGTAATGGGTATAAAATGTTATAATAAATAAGAATCTAAATTTAGTTCGTCCGAAGGTCAATTTCAAATCTGCATTGAATATTGTTTGCTGGCTTTATAAAGGCACCGAATAAATATAATAGAAAACATTTATAATTAAGTTTATATTTAGTAAAAATGTTCTACGTTTTCATTCATCTACATAAATACAATGATATAGATCTGTGGTTGTCGCGCAAAAAACCTAGATTTCAATATTTTTTATTAGTTTTTTCACTTCTTAGTTACTTGGCTTTTATAAAAAAAATATCACGATAGCTTTATGTCATATGAAATCTACGATTTCTATGAGCACTACGCGTTCAGCGATAAGTGTTTCCTTGACGTGGAGAAGTGGTCAAGCTGTATAGACTTTATATTTTTTAAATATCTACTCTGTATTTCATTTCATAAAATACTCTGATAAGATAATAAACGGTACACACGAAGTCGCTGGTATCAAGTACCAATAATATAAAAACGATGTCTTGAAACAAAAGGAAGCTTGGCGACGAATACAAAATAAATACAAACAGTTTATAAGAGGGATGAACCCCCACCCAGGTTTCCGGTTCGGCCGAATAAAATATCAATTTCCTACTCGCTGACCGAACCGTGTTCATTTGTTACGAAGCATTGGGTCAAACGAGACGTCTCACTGAAGAAGTCTTGATTTGTTTTTGTGTACACACTTTTAAATTATAATGGTAACTGTGACGTCTTTTTTTATATATTATAGGGGGCAAACGAACAGGTGGGTCACCTGATGGTAAGTGATCACTGCCGTGCAAGTGCAAGCACTGTTACTTCACGTCGGTTTTCTGTGAGAGGGTGGTACTACCCCGGGCGAGCCGACCCATTCATGCTGAAACCAGTAATAGCTTCAGCGTAGCTCTACCACCACCTAATTTTTAAATGATTTTAAAGTGTATTTTTTGCCGTATTGAAATCAATGAAAGATTTGAATTATAATAAAAAATCTCTCATTAAATAATGCTGAAAGATTTAAATTTATGTTTATTTTAAAACGCTCGACCACATTTACGTGATACAATATAACAAAATAATGAAATTGTCATTTAAGCTCAGGTGAATAAATTGACAGTTGCTACTTAATGCATAAAACTTAATTGATTTTCCTTTGAAGAATGTTGTACAATAACCATTAATGGACAATCATAATTAATATTATTATTGCGAATGTGTTTGTTACGTTTTCATACATTAACTATTCAACCAATCATTAAGAAATTTTGCATACACGTTGTGAACGGTATTGAAAAGGATATAACGTACATTGTATGTAGCAAAAATGTACTGTTTCCGACGGATAGGTCAAATATACATTTACACTAGCGAACGGAAATGGGTAAAAGCTAGTTTTATATAAATGTAAGTAACATAAATACATAGTAATGATTATAGCAGAGATAAAAGCAATAAGATTTCTATTGTCGGGTCGATTAAAATTGGCGAAGAAGTAGAATATAAAATAAATTGCCACTAAAGTCTAGTAGAAAAAATATTACAAAAAATACTACTAGACCTTTAAAAGTAGACTGAATAAATAAATCGAGATGTTACATTCAAGTGGCTAAAATACCTATTTAATTCCCCGCTAAAGAGCCAACTTCGAAGGGATTGTGTCGAGCTTAGGGTAGCGAGTGGGTGTCAAAAGAAATTGTTTTCTCTCTAAGCGAAAGAGTTAATTGATCAGACAAAGCCACAATTATAGAAATGGTATTTGGTGGTGATCTTTGTGGTCATTATAGTCGATACTTACAATTTATTTTCAAAATACCTGTTTACTTAAGTATTAAAGTTTGATTCTTTAAAGTTTTTGGCGCTTAGATTAACTTAGTAGTCAGATTCGAGATACATGTATACGTTTGTGAAAGATATATGCTTGGTACACGTGTATATTACACGAATTCATATATATACGAGTATATATATATATAGCTTAGTTTAGCGTAACTTAGTTAGATTCGGGATATTTGGTGACTGTCCAAGCCGAGGCGCGCCGTGCGCCCTTGTGCTGGTTGCCTATATAAAATCGGGAACTTTGTTTTATAATATGTATTAATTTATTGAAACTAGTAGTCATCCAGGGGTCGAAATTCGATCATAATAATGGGTACACAATGTTTTTTCTTTACGTGTTAGTCTGTAATTTTTTTTTCTAAATGGAAAAACTTTATTTTCTAGATTGTAGACGTAAGGAATGTAAAGTATGATGAATAAAGACTTATAAATAAATACTTCGATTTGTCGATGCAACGAAATATTATTTATTGACAACATTAAATGTCGTCGATTGCTACTAAACAAAAAAAAATAGTTTGACAATTAGGGGAGGAAAAGATACTGAACTGTTTTGTATTCAGCCATTTATGTAAGAAATATACATATATCTATATATATTCTTTTTGTATGTCAATTCATAGCTTCAATAATCCTCAGGTAAACAAGATACCACTTTGTCATAAACATAGAAACCAGAATAGTATTGAACAGACAATAGCGAGAAAGACACCAGCGATGATACCACGTACACTATGCGATCATACGTATGGCATTCTACTCACCTGTCGAATATTTAGCGGGCCATATCGGATGCATCCAGTTTTCAGTGAGCGTTGGCTAAATTGCTTTCTCACATCAAACAAGCATAACCCGTGAGGTGTTCCGTCGGCGCTTCACTTAAAACCTATATAGCGACGGGCCAAGTTGAGCTTAATAATTTTAGCTAAAAGCCGGTCCCGCTATCGCTTTCGCGTGAAAGGCTTAGCGAGTGCTCTGAGTCTGGTTTTAAGCTAATTTTCGAAAGAGGTTTTAATTTTCCGTTGATAATATTGAGGATTTTTTTTTATACATTAAAGGAATATAATTCACGAGTCTCATAGCTTCCTCTTTGGTTTACCAATCAGTATAATGATGGAAGATATAAATTTATTACATTTTCAATAAATAAGTAGTAACGAAAGAAATTACTTGACATCTGCCATAAAAGGCAAGAAACTGAGAGTTGGCAACATGATTATATATCGAAATATAAGTCAAGATTTAAAAATAACTAGGTTGAAAGTAGTCAGTGCTTAACACGTTCCGCATACCACGTAATGGCCAGCGGCCTGAAGATCAAGTTTCACGTATACCACCGGTGGTTCCACGTGTTGGACACCTCGCTATGATATAAATTAATATGGATTTCATGTTTCCGAAGATGAAGCTTTCACAGTTTCTTCAGCTCTGCATCAATCGGCTGCTTGAAAGTTGGATTATACCGGAGAAATTATCAGTTTTGGTGTTTATTTATACACTACGGTCAAATAATTTCAACTCAACTTTACTCTTTTTATTATAGCAAGACCAAAATGACCGATAATAACCGCAGCAGTGCAATTCAATAATATTTATAATCAATCAGAAGTCATCACTTTCATGCCGATATGCATGCCTCTCGGAAGTTATATACGCTGGTTGATCCCGAAATGTGACGAACTAGTCACCGTTATTATGTTCATGATAATAGCATTTCATTCCGGTATAGACAACCTACCCACCTTACTCATCTGCTGATATCTTTCGGCAGATCCACTATGACGAGGGTTCACTAGGTATGTGGTAGTCGCAATACAATTAGACACAATCGCCATAACCAGTGTTTGAGCGATGCGTGCACAACGGTAAACCTACCATTATATTTATATAGAAGAACAAGATTACGATTGACTTTTACGTTATCAACGTCTTCTGTAATTCAGTCACTCCTCCCCCATTCGATATTCCCCCACCGTCCTCATTACATATGTCTTGCCATACAACAGAACTTATTTATTACGAAGAAAATCTTTACAAACGTCTCTGCCGTTACCGGAGCCCACCCATTTCATTCCGATTACTCATTAGAGTTGCATTTAGATGTGTAAATGCTACTTCCCATATATTCTTTTCCCTCGGAAACGTGGTACAAAAGAGCCCCATAGAATTAATGTCGTACGGTGACCATTGAATCTTTGCAAAGAACCAATAGGCTAGTTTCCGAAGGGTGGCTACGGAAAATTTATTCGGGGAGGTTTGCGGCTTATTTAGATTTTAGTTGTGAACGCGCGTTTTTCCTCCTTGCGTTGTGATTTTTTATTAGCGTTGGAAAAAACTGCTGAGAAATTTTATTGCCGAAGATAAAGAATTTATTCGTTTACTTGTTCGATTTGAATTCTCGAGACTTCTTTTTTTTTATAGTTTGTTCGAGAAAAACATTACATCAATTTCAGGTAAGGAAAACTATTTTTATATATAAAAACAGTTTCTAGATATTGGGACTCTTTGATGTCATTAACCGTATTTGGAACTGCTTTAATTTTATTAGTATATATTTTTGTTCCTTGTATGAGGCTATCTGTTATTTAAAATTGTTACAATATATTTAATAAATCTATGAATATCAGATAAATAAAAGTACACAGATATAAATAGTTTAAATAATTAACTTAGTGATCAAGTAACGACAGCCTATTAATAACTTAAATTTATTTACACACTAGGAGCCGCCCGCGACTTTGTCTGCGTTGGTATTTCTATAAAGCATTATATTTAGGCGGAACACTAGTTTAGTTTTTTTCTTAAATAGGAGTAACCTACGTTACTCCTTATAGTAGTAAAAGTCCGTCATGCATTTTTATAGTAGTAAAATGTTAGTTAAACTATAATAAAAATCGGTCTAACCGTTTCGGAGATTAACCGGAACATATACATACAAATTTTAATTTTGTTAAAGCATCGTGTATAATTTCACACCTATTTAGTTAAGAGCTGTTATTATGACATTGCAAATAAACAGTTCAATCGTATTTATTTGTACAGATAACTACTAAAAGATAACTACTAAAAAACAACAACATTTTGTATCGCTCTTTGAATATATTCATACATTGTCAACTACATTCGCCGATGTTTAAACCGTTTATCACCGTTCAGAATTCACGTCGAAATAAAAACCGCAACAATTAACCGTTACGATTTATGATGCCCATAAAATAAAACACAAATGCGTGTGTCAACTGTGAATACGCGTATTTTGCAGTGTCCCGCTATCGGACCGATACACTACACTTACTTACCTAGAAAATTTGACTCTACGAAAACAATGCCCACGATTACGTACATACGCTACGGATGTATCGTTTAAGTGCGAATCCAAAACGGAAGGTAACACCGTAAATCACTACGCCTAGGCTTATGTATAATTCAGCGGATTGCGCGACATTCGCCATACAGCGCGACACGGTCTGTTGTCATCCGATCACACGCTACCGGCGAGGAAGGATAGATAACTCAATATCGTGCAACTTACGATTTGTAACGGGCTGTTATATCCATATTAAGCATCACTAAAGCGTTTTAACAGTTATGAAAATTACTTCACTAAGAAAAAAAAGAACAGAGAAGACATTCTGAAGCGATGATCGCTCTTCTTTGCTCAAACGTAATTTAACACCTATCAGCTCCATGACAATATCGAGTTCAACATTTTATGAAACTTGACACTGGTGAATATTTCTGCGACGTCAATTATCCAAAAAAAAAACGTTTATAATTGTTGACTAGGTACTTGTACGAGATAACATTATTATAATTCATGCAAAGACCGTAAAAGATACCATATAACCCGAGAGTGAATGTACCCCACAATTTTACGGTCTACCGGCGCTGGACGGCCGGCCGATTCAATTTTCGGTAAAATTTTATTCTGCGGAATCCGACCGAACCACTGAAATTCTATCGATGGCCGAATGTACGATTGCCTGTGACGTTTCCCAGTGGCTTTCACTGAAGGCAAAGGAACTAAATGACCGTTAAGAGTTCACGTCTATAATGTAGTTTCCGTGGAAACCTAGTTTTTTGGGGGAAATATTATATTTGTTTGGTTTTCATGCTATTTCATGTAAGTTACCTAAATAGTATTTTATTCTTAAATTCACACCTCAGAAACATTTGTCAATGTCAATATTAGTAGTTCAAAATTCAAATATAGTTGAAGTCTTTGATCGTTTAGTGTTCATTCATAACACCGTCTACGAGCGTAATTTAAGAATGATGCAAAAGCATTTCTCTTACCTGGAAAAATAAATATAGCAACATATAAATACTGTAATAAAATGTATATTTTTTCGACTTTCGGAATAACTCGGTTATTGGTAACCTTGTATAAATACCTGGAAATATATGACATGGATAGCTGTTGTACTCGATGCTTCGCGAACGTTTATTATGTAGTAATTATTTTCGTCTCGTAATATTATTTGTAGTATTTTATGATTATTGAAAATATTATGTTTTTTTTTTCTAGATTACCACTTTTATAATATTATGTACGATCCATTTACAATACTTCATATAACTTCAGATTAAATAAAATTATATATTTGACAACATTTTTTATGATTTCTGTAACTATCAGAACTATCGATTATACCGTTTTTATTTAAACACAGATTTGCAAACAGACAAACAGTTTTGAAATCTTTGAATATCATATTATTTGTAATTAATGTCTCTAGATGTTTATCACGGAATTTATGAAAATGAAAATGCATGTACAGGCAGACATACAGATTATATACCAACTATCCTATCCCATTACTGCTATAAACGAACGAGATTGTGAGAATCGACGAATAATATATATATATATATGTATTTTTTTTCTTTCACGTCATAACTTTTCATCGGATTTTGATGAAACTCTGCAGTAAAATAGCTTATAATATATTATAAATAGCATATGAATGACACACAGACTATAATTTATGATTATATTTTTTTAATTTCCCAAAATATAAAGATAAGTGTCAAGAAAGTTGGAAAAAGCTCTGCCACCTGAGAGTTATCTCAGCATGCGTGGAATAAATCGTTAATAATTACATGAAGATAATGTATTGTGTCGTGATTTATAAAGACACAGACGCAGATGAAGTCACGGGCTACCGCTGGTATATGTATAACAATGGATATTTGTATATCTAAAATCGATAAACTGCAACACCGTTTGATCGATCACCATGACATTACACAGAAGTGTTTTGTTAAGGAGAATGTTTTTATACTATCCGTCTTACTATAACTCGTTACAGGATTACGCTAGACTATATTTGACTGTTATTTAGCGCGAACGAAGTCACGAGCGATTCCCAATATGTGTATTAGATTTAATGATCTAAGGGAACATACCCGTAATACGTGACCGGTTCATTGAGCGAAGGAAGTCTTCAAAGTGCCACGCTTGGTTACAGAGAAAAGGGGGAAAACCGTATTTATGAATTACTACAAGAAAACTAGAGAGAAGTAGTTTTCTCATATTCTACGGGTGGTCATCAAGGGATGGGAGGGAGCCAAAAAATTGTCAAACATGGGTCACATAGTATGACTAAGATAATAAAGATTCAAACTCTTCAGAGAACCTATAAATATGTATTGTCTCAAATTATTACCGATTATCTGTGGTTGTCAAACTGTACATAATAATACAATTTTTCGGAAGGTCCTTCCGATATGAGAATCGAGAATAGCGACCCTCGTTGGTAATCGTTATAAATGGAATGTCAGTGATCGTACCTTATTCAAATAACAACGATTCAACGAGAATCAGTAATGATGATTGAACTCGCATTAAAAGTTATTAATGTTCGAGGGGTAAGTCGAGAAATGAAGAAATCTTGTTTTTTTTTCTTAGTAACGATTCAAATATATTTCATGAGCTTAAATTTTGATATCGCACAAAAATAGCATGTTTAACCCTCTGCACAGTTGAAAACCATAAAGGTTTAAGTTCCATACAACCGAATGTAGACCTGACACTGTTGGTAGCATACCTAAGCTTAAAAAAATACCGGATTTATTACAAAAACTGAAAAATAACAAATGATGTTTTGTAAAATTATAATTATTATGTAAAATGTATTTATAAATATATTCTTTATTTGTACGAACTTTTTTTTTACTAAACCATGAAATGTACAATGTACGATGTCGTAAAATAAAATAAAATAAAAAATATAACCTGCTATTTTGAGATCTGGGTTTTAAAAAAACAACCGAGGGGTTAACATAGCTTTATCTCTAGGGTTTGTCTCTACGTTTGTATAATATTTATCTCCTTAATTTTGGCAGCGAATCTTCTAGATTATTACTGCCATTATCATGTAGGTAATGATGCGACACGTATCTTTTGTGATTATTTCAAAGTTCTGACACTATGGTGGGAGTTTTTATGGCATTTCCAAATTTATGGTCCTTGGATTTATTTCCTATCTACTTCACACGTGCACAATAACCGATCTATATTACGTAAAATACCACCAATATTACAAAATATTAAGACAAATAGCACAAGATTATGATTATTAAAATATAAAAGCCACTACAAGACAGACTAAGATCCCGACAAAACTATCGTATTTCTTATTTATATCGATTGTTATTTAGCCATTTAAATTATTGTAGAAGTGTACAATAAATGCGTCTGTTTACAAAGTAATTTGTTTATAAATGTGGCTCAATACAATTTATACTCCGATTAAAGCTATGCACAAAATTTGCTTGATAATTAAAGAAGAATCAACCAGTAATAAAACAAATTATTCTTTATGTGCGCACTTAATACTGACACTTCACAAGACACACAGCTAGAGAAATAATGTATTTATATGAATAGCGTTTTTATTGAATATACATTTCACTTGACTACACCTTCATACTATAAATGCTAATGTAGTTATGTCTGTCGTCATCTTTTCTTAACCTAAGTTAGGTTGGCTTTGTGATAAAAATAATTACGATTAGCGGTCAAATATAGGAATCAGGAGTTCTGCAAAATTGTTAGGTAATGTGAACATTAACGGCTTTCGATCTTTAACTATTTGCAAAGAAAAACATTGATGTTAAATATAAAAACACACTGACCATTGTAAGTGAGATAGCAAAAAAAAAACTGTGTCGATAGACAAATAAATAGGGGAGTACTCGATGTATACAATTTAGCGAATCACCCCACTCCGGAGTCATTAATCAAATGTGAGCCATTAAAATGGGGTGGTGAAAGATGGCAATACGTTATCTATACGAACTGTGATATATGTTTATTGTATACTATTGTAATAAGCGACAGAGAACTTTATAGCGAGGGGCTGAATTTGTCTGTGACAGTTTGTGTAGGCCGTCTGCGTTTTTTTTTGTCCCGTGTCGTGTATCACATTTTGTAGACGGACGGTGACATAATTTATTGAATGCAATTTGAAAATGTTTATTTTTTACGCGTATAGAAAACTTCAACATATAAAATGAATTAATTGTATCTGGTATAACAAATAAATACTGATTACTGGCATCTGAAAATCTTTAAAACTAATTTAACACCGTCAATCTCGTTAAAGAGACAAGTATCGCGTTGTATATTGAATGGTTTCTTAATTGTAAATAGTTCTAACTAATATTATTAACTAACTTTTGCCCGCGACTTCGTTCGCATCTATGTAGGTGGTAGAGCTACGCTGAAACTATTACTGGTTTCAGAATGAATAGGTCGGCTCGCCCGGGGTAGTACCACCCTCTCACAGAAAGCCGACGTGAAGTAACAGTGCTTCCACTGTTGCGTTTCGTTCGGTCAGTGAGAGCGCCGGAGGCCCACATATATTAAAAGGCCGGCAACGCACTTGCGACTCCCCTGGTGTTGCTAGTGTCTATGGACGGTGGTGATCATTTACCATCAGGTGACGCACCTGTTCGTTTGCCACCTATAATATAAAAAAATATATATATAGTTTTCATCTATCCCTCGGGTACAAGATTTCTGTACCCCTGATAAAGTGTATGCAAAATTTGATGATAATCTGTTTAGTAGTTAATGAGAAGTAACAAACAAACAAGCAAACTCATAGTCGCATTTATGATATTAGTAAGGAACTAAGGTTTCAATATAAATTTGTTTGTTACGCTTTCACGTTTTAACTACTCGACCGATCTTCTTTAATATTTTGCATACACATTATCAGGGGTACAGAAGAGTACAAAAACAAAAGTACTAGTCTTGGAAGATAATAAAATATCTTTTAGACGGCACTCTGGCATAACAATTTAACCTACAGACAGGAGTATATCGCAACATGATGCTTGAAGTACAGCAAAAAAAAGATCTGCGGTATCCCGAAAGGAAATCTGAAGCGATGATGGCTTAGTTGACAGCGTGTTCGGACACAGCGTCGAAGGACGTAGGTTCGAATCCTAGCAACGGAATCGGAACTTTCGGTGAAGTAAAACATCGTGATGAAACCATAGCATGGTGGTAGGGCTTTTTCTAAGTCCGCCTTGCTAGATACCACCCTCAAGTTGAAAATCTATCGCCAAACACCTGTTGGTGTGTTTCGGCAGCTGCACTTGAGAGCCAGTCTCCCTCTAGGTTTAACATGACTACATCTTAGACTACATCATCGTTTAATACCAGATGAGATCGTGGTGAAACGCTAACTTGTAAAGTATTAAAAAAATAATCTGATATCCGGATAAAAGCCACATTTACCCGAGCGAATAATTTCACATTGAACCTACAACAGTCATAGAAATATTACATTTATTGTTACTGTATAATTCGATTAGATTTATTTACAAAATAACAATTAAAACGTCTTATTCAGTTAACGCGAGTGAAAAATCTCGTCGAAATTATTTACGAACGTAATTTTAATTACATCAGCTTATTGTGTACCCGCGGCTCGACCGTTCCTACGTTTTCCTTATCCAGCAGTATTTTCGTATAGAATACGAATATAAATTCACATTATTTATACAATACCGGGTCTTCTTGATATTTTATTTAAAAGGAATAAGAGCTTCAATTTGATAATATTTTCGAAGTGGGTTCGCTAAATCTGTTTTCATTACCTTTTTTTTCTTATTGTAAGTTAGAATAGAATGTCTATGATTTTATTACGTTAATAAATGTCGAAGAAATATCGATTGTATAAAGCCGATATAGCGTTTGAAATATAAAGATATAATAAATGTGAGAATTGTGATTTAAATTCTTTAAAGAGTCCATGATAAATCTATAGAAGATTTTTTTCATAGTTTAGGTTAGTCTTTGAAACGGTTGAACCGATTTTGATGAGATTTTTATTAGCAGTAACGGGACTGTACAGAGTATCGTCTTGGGTAAATATCTATTACACTTTGTAAAAGTTAAGCAGTGAGGACAGCAGTAAGTGAGTAACATGTAGTCACTTGAATGATTATAACAGTTAAGTAATAAGAACATAATTGAAATATATATGAAATAAGATAGTCATTATCGAACAAAGTCACAGGTACTGACTAGTGTTTGTATAAAAAATACAGTTGAATTAATCGAAATATATTGTAATTAAACTCGTGCTTCGACAACTATGTGCCACACGAGACCTTTAAATTTACTGCTAGAAGTAACAACCTATCCATAGATTACAGTATTACAGATATCCTTAAATAACTATGTAATCCCATTGATAACATAAATTACAAAGTTTGTGAGAATAAATGGATGTTTGTTACTCTTTTAGGTAAAAAGTACTTAAAGAATTTTGATACAACTTTACAGCAATATAGTTTATACATCAGAATAACACGTTGTCTATGAGATTTGGTAAAATATTATTTAAATTAATCAACATTTTATAAAAAATTGTCAAGTATGTTTGAAAAAATACTGCCATGTGTGTAAGTAATTTCGGCGTGCGCCAATAAACAGATCTACACAAACATAATGTATGTTGTCATCGTAACTAATATTATAAATATAAAAATTGAGTTTACTTGTTCTATTGTTTATTACGTTTTCACGACCTTAACTACCCAACCGAATCATCATGGAATTTTGCTTACATGTCAAAATTATAGAAAAGAATACAGTTTTCATCGAGAAAAGAGTATTGTTCTCAAGGTATAGATCACATCTAGACTATTGCGAGTGAAGCTGTGAGCGCAAAAGCTAGTAATTTATAAAAATACAAATGAAGACTAAATAGCGGGCCGGTTCCAAATATAATACAATAAACCAAATTGCTAATAACGGTGCATAAAAAAATGTTAATATAATTTTCGTTCAAAATAATTCTCTTGGTAGTTGTTGTAGAGTAACAGAAATCCGAATGCAGCGACGCGACGTGTGCCTCAGCGGAGGTACCTGGATTTAAGCCATCCCGCCCCAAAAGGCCATAATTTCTCGTGTGACTAGGGCAGACCGAAGGGTAAGGCCAGTTATTTATAAACCAATTAAAACATCCACCGGGCCCTAGAGATAATGCGTGCGATCATTTGGAACAAACCCTTTTGTTCTACTTTCCGGGTCCACGTGATAATAGTAATGATAGACTATTGATGAAGTTAACTCGTATTTTGAGAATCAATTGAAGTATACACATTTACTTTTTGCTAACTCAGTTATACCGTTGGGTCACGAGAAGTTTTGATTTAATATTATAGAATTTTATAAAACTTTTATAGTTAATGGTTTGAAGCGATGATGGTCCTGTTGTGGCATTTCAGATACTATGTCGATCGATATACGTTCAAATCCCTGCAATGAGTCAGAGCGTTCGATGAAGGAAATAATTTATCGTAATAAAACTATACCATCTTGCATATGATAATAAGCTTCTTTGATGTGGCCATCAATGGCGAACTTTACGATTTTCGATTGTGAACACATATATGACTAGCAAAGCTAAATTGTGTTGTATAGATCTTGTTGCAAGGCGCACGATGCAATTGACTGTCAGTATTATATGTGTAGGTGTAGGAAAGCTTCGGACGGGTTTTAATTATAAGGCGTTTCGCATCCAATTTTTGTAATAGATTTTTAGAACAGCCTCAAGAACACAGCTGAGCCACTCGTGTCTCTCTTGCGCGAGCTCTTCTCATGAGACGAGCATACTTGTAGGGTACCATCATCAAGCATCTATAGATGTATTCTAATAACTGCACTTGAACAGTCAGTTTCCTCCAGGCTTAGCGTATTACCATCTTAGACTACATCATAATTTTCTTACCCTTATCCCACCTAAGGATCATATTAGGTTAATTTAGTCTATTGACGATAAATCGCTTAATATCAAGTGAGATTGTGATTATACGTTTAAACTTATAGAACATTATAAATCATTCTTAATAACATTTTAACCTTAGTTAAGTAACCTAAGTTCTAAGGACAAAAATACTATGAATTTTCTAATTAATTATTGGTGAAGGAATTACGGAAAATCAATTAGAATTCAAACTTTTCACAAACCAGACTTTCCATTTAATTTCAACTGCAAAGTGATAACTGTATTCGCAAAACTATTTTATCTAACATATTGTTAATACACTCATTTATATCCCGACATATTTACGAATTTAGAGAGAATAATGTAAATTTACAGTGACTGATATTTGAAACTTACGATGTTTATAAAGTTTACTAAGCGGTTTTAGTTCACATGCAACGTACGCTGACACAGCTTCTGCGGACATAGCTTCAAATCCTATAAACTTGAACTTCGTGCCGGCAGACAGTAGTACACAGTGCTGTGGGACAAAAATAAATGTCCAATTATGCTTCCCGAGCCTAACTTTGCTCGGACTCTGATGCTGTAATCAAAACTACCATTTTGCGCGATCTCTAAAGGCATGTGTAAATGGGTTGCCAGCTCTATGTTCAATTGACACATAAAAGCCGTAGCAGACGGTAGCTGCTGCTTTATATCAATGATATGCTGTCCATCGCTCAAGCTTAGTTTATACCATAGATTGTAGGGCAACACCTAATGTTCAACTCTCTTGTTTTTACCGACACTGTGAATGACTGTCACCGCTAAATTAAAACGGAGTTATGTGCATTATATATGTCCCCAAGTGCATTGTGGTCACATTCCAGTACCAGATGTCTCGATTTCCCTTGGTTACGGGATATACGTCTAAACGTCCGACTGGTGGCTATCCACCTGATGTATATTATTCGTGACCGAGCGGAATAAAATTATTGCGTACAATAATTCTTGTACTCGTTATTTGTATTATATCGAAATGTGTTTATTTGTAAAGATCATCCATTGGCGATATGAAAAACGTTCGAGTTATATCACAGCGGCATAAATCTGAGAAATCCACGTCGCTACGTCCTCCGGCCCCGCCGCGTTCTGGCGAAACATCAAAACTCGTAATGTCAGCGATTAGCGCAAATAATGGAACCGACGTCGGACAAAAAACAGAACGGGCCGACGTAACTGATGGCTCGCATCGCTCATACGACGTATGATTAAGCGGACAATTTGTACTGGACTAACGGTCCGGGTCTCATGATTGTCGCATTCAGCCTAAATTGGGTTACTGAGACCTGACAGAGGGTACATTTGTATTATCGCGTATAAATGGATGTAAAGTTTAAAATGTTTTAAATTTTTTTCTCACATATTTTTAAAATGAAACGTCTTTCTCAATGTATAGTGTAGGATAAAAGTGGTGATTTACATTACATTCTCTGTTATTTTATATGGAATTTCGTACTGAAATTTTACTTCGTGTTCTATTCACTAGGTAATAATATTTATAACGTTTCTTGCATATACTAGTTTTTTCAAGATGTCTCCCTAGATCGCCAGATAATGTTGTTAGTAAAGACATTCCTATTAGCAACTTTTCGAAAACCTCTGGCACATAAAAAGAAAATATAATTTAAAGTTAAGTGTTGACTTCCTGTTAGTATTATTATTGGTAATAATATGCACGTTAAAGAGAAGTATTCGTTGTTTGTCATTAATAGTACAAATGGTTACGCCTTTCCACGCTAGTTTAGCAGTAATGGTAAAACTATAACAAAAAAGTGGGTTTGTGCGTATGTCCATACGATAGGAGTGAAAAGTTAATAAAAGCAGCAGTAGTAGTAGTAGTAATAACTGTATACGTACAATATATACACCTGAAATATTATATACAAAACATACAGGATATTATATTATATTTCTATTGTTATAATATGTAATTACAGAAACGATGCATTTCTTGTGAGATAGCAGATGTGGTCGATGCCGACCGGACACGAGTAAACCTGATTCAGCGTGACAGACGTTCACATTCGATCACTGTTCAAAGAAGTTATCGCTTCAAAAATATAGAAGATATAATAAAGTACACAGTTTTTCACAGAAACCATTTTCGGGACGATGTCTCTGGTATCAGTTAGTGAGTTTTTAAAACGATGTAGCAAATTCGACGTAGCAACGTAGGCCGCCTACGGCGTAGCACTCACGCATCAAACGTTGTAAACATCCGCCCGGAAGCTATTGCGTGGCAACTTACAGGGCGTTTGAGGTACTTCATACACAAAATGCAATAACCCGAGGGGTACGACGTTCGCTTTATTGATAATGTCAGTATCACATGTAACTATCGCTTAACGCTACATCGACTTAAACGAATTTTGTCACCCCTGTATAATCCATACGTAATACATATTTTGCTAAAGTTGCACGGAGTTTAATACATCCTGATCTTGCTTATAGCACAACAATTTTAAAAGTAATTTCAGCGTCACATTTGTAGATTTAACATTAGACGTTTAATACATAAGATATAAATATATATGTATAAAGGAATGAATTATGTTACAAGAGCAATGAAAAAGACAAAATGCGAGGTCATGACAAAGTAAATACTAACTTATGTCTAACAGAAAGAAAGTAAATATGTGATACTATTTTATGTACAGAGTGTTCGTCATTTTCGGATTAATATTAAAGTTTCCCAATTTAACTTTTTGCTTAGCGAATAAGCGTTATTAGTGTTTTAATATTACATACTTACTAACTATTGCACGCGAGCTTGTTTCCGTTATAATGGTTTTGATTGTAAATTTGCAATTATTACTCGACTGAAACAACCGTTAGACCGTAGTTAAGTGTGTTAAATCTTATTATTGTTAATTAACCTCTATGTAAGAAGAGGCTAATTATATGTAACTTAGATAATACTCTGAAAAATCGTTTTTCTGCTTGTCATTTCGAACATTAATTCGGATAAACAGTTGACACTTGCAGTTTCAATTATTCCTATCAATGCCAAATTCTACGATAAACCTATATGAAGACATAAAGATAGTTTACGTCATGCTTTTTTAAAATCACTACATAATATAAAACAAAGTCGCTTTCTCTGTCCCTATATCCCATCCCTATGTATGCTTAAATCTTTTAAACTACGCAACGGATTTTGATGTAGTTTTTTTAATAGATAGAGTGATTGAAGAGAAAAGTTTATATGTATAATAACATAAATTAAATAGTGGAGAAATACTGTTATTTTTGAGGTTACTCCAAATTTAACGCGTGCGGGCCACGGGCAGTAATGAATAAATCAAAACTACTGGATCGATTTTAATTATTTTTTTATTAAAATATATAGCCTATGTTATAGGCTATATATTTTATACCCGTGCGAAGCCGGAGCGGGCCGCTAGTATACATATATGACCAAACATTGTGGAGAATTACTTACACATAGAATGTTGTAATATAGATATGACAACGAGTTGTATTAGAAGCTAACTTTTATTACTTGTACAATATACATGTTATATGTATATGAGGTCTTAAATAAACCGTCTCTTATAAATCAACAAAACTAAATAGTATTCACAAAAAGCAATTAATGTTCATATACGAGAATCGAACTTCGGAATAATAAAGCATTAGATCAATACCCTCTCCATAGCTCGAGCGATCATAAAGTGCTGCGCAAACATTTAAAATCTATCGAGCAAACAAACAAATAAACAGTTTTAATTCATTCGTATAAATTGTATAAAACACCGTGCATTGTGGCGTACGCGATACGGGCTTATTGTAGTAATAATATCATTGAAGAATGTATTATGGATTCTAATACAATTATTTGATTGAAATGTTTACCTATGATGGTCCCATTAATTCGGATTTAATGGCGTTTAATAAAGTCGTATTTTAACTCTGCTTCGCGATTTTACTCTCATCATTTATATTTATAAACGGTCGCCGCGTCGGCATTTTCTAAACAGAATCTCTTTGTGAATTGGTTTTATTCTAAAACTAGCTGACCCGGCGAACTTTGTACCGCCTAAGAGTCGATTCTTTAATTTGTTTTATACTTATTCTGTTATATTCGGGACGCTATATAATATTAAATGTTACCATCGTATAAATATTGGCATTAATATTTATACGATACTAATGTCACTCAATTGTTTTGCCTTCCCGGAACCTCCCCACTAACACTTAAACTTTATAATGTAGTATTAAAGTTCAAATTGACTTTTAAGTATTATTATGAATCGTTTGTATGGGGAGTATAGAGAAGTGTTGTTTTTAGACTTTTTCAGGCATTTTTTTTAATTTTTCTCTCCGGAAGATCCATCCTCGTACTTAAAGGAATATTCTAAAAAAGAAATAGTGAAATCGGTTCAGCTGCTCTAGAGATTTGCGCTTAGCAACACTTTCTGCGATTCATTTTTATATTATAGATTTAGTAATTTCTATAAGTGCAGCGTATGCTTAGAAATAAACGTGTCTGAGTACTACTATATTGAATATAATTTCAAATAAATATATACAATTCGATATTTACGATCGATAAAATTTTTATTTCACTAATTCAAAAGAAATAAATTGAACAAGCAAGGCGTTCGGGCACAGCGCGGCGATACCTGTACTAACGTAACGTAGGATTTATAGACTTAGTAAAGTAATAGTCTAGAAGTTTATGTAGGTCGTAATGCAGTTTAGCTACTAGTTTTACTCGTGTTTTTGATTTACATGTATAGTAATATATTATTTTGTCTATGGTACAGTAATACTTTTACGCTAACCTGGATCCTGGATCAGTCTCCATTTGGAGTGAGGTTATTTTTTTTATGTAAAATAGAAAAAAAAACATTGCAACTATATACATATATATACAATTCTTCTGTACGTGTGTCCGTAGTCCGGTATAGCTGTAGAGGTCTGTTAGCCCATTAGCGTAGTCAGTTCGAAAAATTGTACTTGTGTATGCGACTGGACGCCTCCCAACGGCTAGACAGATTTTGATGAAATATTTTGTGTGTGTCTTCAGATGGATTCAAGAATGGTCTAGTTCCACAATTGGACGCGGTAAGTGGCCCTGCGATCTGATTCTAGAATTGTTTTTATTATAAAGGCAGGGCAACGGCTGCCGGGCCCGCTAGTATATTCACATATATGTATACTAACACAACAAAATAATAATTCTATACATATTCGTATGCTTAATACAATTCAAATACAAAGGTGTTTATCGAGATATCTACAATCTACCAACAATCTTCGATGTCATACCGGCCTGCAAGTCTCTAAGTGGCGGTTACTATTTAGTTGCGCACACTTGCCATATTATATAATTATATGGTAGGAAAACTCTTTAGACACGGTAATCATCATTTACAGCAGACTATATTTAAACACATGGTATGTATGTGGAGATATCTTCCTACACGTGGTTGAAAAAAAATTATTAATTGAAATCTTACTAAGATTTCGGGTATCGTAATAATGTCGCAAAGCTGACGGGAATGAATTACACTATTAAAATAGTATACAACATGGAACCCTAAAATGTTCTGTTGCATTACATACTTTAATATTTATTGAAGTTACATTACAGTATTTGAATTTACATTCAGGTTATTCAAATGCAATTAATTTGATTGGAAGTTGTTAATTTACGCCCTGTCGACGTCACAGGTAAACGCGCAAAGCATAAATCGAACGGCGACCGTTAATGTGTCGATGTTCCTTTGTCAGGCTATATGTCTAGTTACGAGCCGTGCAACCTGCGATGCATATCTCTGATGAATTCATTGTCTTCAGGCTATTATACATTTTAGTATAAGTAAGTTTAGATGCTTTGTATTATGTACTTGTTTACTTGTGTGTGTGTTGTGTGTATTTTTCAAGTAATGGGTTTTGTAGGGAATATATCACCGTCAAATAGCCCTATTTCGGTACACTCACTATGAGTAATATAAAGTATTGTGAACAATTTGTATTTGTATAGTTTTAGTAAATAAAACATATAGAAATGCTCTATCGAGCTTATTTGCGTTTCGTCTCGATGACTGCGCTATTTTCCGAACCGGTGATAGTGTGTGATTTGAGTTAATCTTTAAGTTGTTTGCATAAAGACCAATTTAATTCGCTTGATATTTTGTTTCATCTGACCTTGGGATACTTTTGTCTATTTGGGATGTTGTTCAGATTTTTATTTCATGGCGGCATGTTCAATTCGTACGATACGCATATTACAGTGTGGTAAGTGAAATGAGGACGCGTTCGGGCGCACTGTGTGACTGCAATGCGGGCAAACTTTGATAAACTGTGTATCACATCACACCCTTTACTTTTGAATCAGTACGCACTTGTTCTTATTGAGAAACAAAAACGAAAGTATTACACGGAGTATATTAGCTTATAATCTATCTGGTTGGTATGTTCGGATTAACTCAAAAACGGATTCACCGATTTTTATGAAATCACGTACACGGGAACTACATATATATACGCCATATTGTAATTCACCGGTTACAAGAGTTGTTACATTTTTTTTTAAATTCGTAAAAATTAATATTCGTTCATATCCGAATATGACGAAAATTTGTATACAGAAACTATATCATGTCATTTCACAATGAATATAAGTAATTTTGGTAATGGTAATAAAAAAAAATCAGGAAATAATTTTCTTATTTATTCTCATCTGCATTGTAAGACTTCTTTGTATGGATTTTATATGTTCAAAACTGATAAAATATAAAATACTAAAGTGAGACTTAGTATCATAGAATGTGAGAAGAAAATAATTGCCGCGTAATAAACGAGGGCGGAGGCGCGAGCGAAGCTAGATAAACGATTTGGATAATGTAATAAATATATTTTATAATATATGACAGTAGAACATATTGTGTTTCTACACACGTATTTTATATAAAAATCTAAAAATATTTATATATCTATAACGTACCCGAATGAAACGCGAGAGACTGAGTGAAATGAAACGTACCACATATTATATAAGTGTAAACAGTGTTACGAATTAAGTTAAAACATCGGCGGGTACTTAAAACACTTCCAAACGTGAACAGAATCTCGAATGCGCAACAAAGGTAACCGCAAACCGAACTCCTGAGAAGTTGTAGCGAAACGCGGCGAGATATTCAAACGTTTAAAGGTCTCCGAAAAGGTTAAAGAAAACCGTTTCCTGTAACAGTTTGAACCGGAGACGTTTGTGGTTACTGTAGCTTTATCAACCTCGATTCTTTATATTACACTAACAGTGTCTCACCGAGTTTCGTTTGTAATTTATTTGTCAAATTTTGAATTATAGTCGGGTGAATTAGATAACTTCAAAAGATTCCATATAAAAGAGTACTATTGCGTAAGAAGGTGACAATGTATGCATAGGGCGGGGTCGCGATAACATAAAAAATAAATTAAATACGTGCTTACATATCTATATATTAATTCGTGATAATAGATTCAAGGCAGCAGTCTAAACTGAGGTGAAACCATATTGACTCCGTTGCACTAGTCACCATTTAGGTTGAAATTTCGCGCTCGGCACTAAGCTCAGTGAAGCTTTCAAGATTCTTCTGGTCAATAACGTTTTTCAATCCAAAAAAAGTCTATAATTTTGACAATTTTGGTGGCATTCAACAAGATATAATTTGGCCATCATGCGCATAGGAAGTGAATCCGAAATGAATGTTGACCATGAACTTTAAGATGAATCAAAATAACAACACCAAAGAAAATTTTACTGAAATTACTACCGCCGTACTATAATATAATTCGAGCATTGATTATACGTTTCGAACGCTGGCTTAGACATTGAAAAATTTTAAGAATTGTGTTGAAATGCACTTACTACGAAAATAAAACTGTTAATACTTTTGCAACGCCAACTGAAGATATATAAGAATAAATTATTCCCGTATTAGCTTTCACAATTTGTCTCTACAACTATATTTAACACGGAGGTAATGCGAGTCTCTCCAAGTCTTTATGGCCTGGATATAAATTATATGGCCTAAGATGTAATCGGGCAGCGACTTCCAAGTGCATTTGTCGTAACACGTTGATAGTCATTGGTGAGTTTTTCACATAACAGACGAATAACAGTCACATTCGTAGTAGAAAATTACATGATTGAATTACAATGTTTTCTTTAAGAAATTTACTTTTCCTCAATTAAAGTACGACAAAATAACGGCAACAATAATTAACGATAAGCTGACATACCAAAAGAGACTAACTACAACCACGCTGTAGTAGTAGTCTGGTAGTCGCATTGCAGTTTGACACATTTGTTTTGTCTTACCACCCATTAAACTGATACTAAAAATATTGATTGTAAAGTACTTAGCTTTTTAACGTAGGGTCAGGAAAGATTACTTTAAGACTATAATCCTTTATTATTTCGTTGACGTACTTTTTTTTTTTTTTTTTTTTTTTTTTTTTTTTTTTTTTTTTTTTTTTTTTTACGTGGGGAAAATCCGTAACGGATACCCACCCCGTCGGGCAGCGGGGGGTGGGTTATGTCCGAGTCCCACGGACTAAAAACCCCACGGTGCCTCTCACACCTATTTGGCCGGGGAGCAGGAACTGCCAATGGCATTACTTCTGCTCCCCGGCAGGTGTCGGCCCCTCATCAGGGGCCCCGTCTGCGGTCTGAGGGGTCAAGATGGTAGACCCCTCAGGAGGGGGCGGGTGTTAAACCCCCCCGACGAACTGTGGGAGTCGCTCGGCACAAGCGACTCCACCACGCGGGCCTGTGCAGTTTGACGCTGCTCAGGGCGACGGACGTGCCCGCCCGTCCCGTCGCCCACAGGCCCTTTTTACGGCGGCATGAGGTCGTCGCCGACCCGTCGCCGCCGTGTTCGTCGACCGCGGGAGGGGAGCCTGGTGGTCTGCTCCCTCTCCCTCTCCGCCGCCTCCTTCGCGAGCATGACTCGCTCGCAGTACGAGGCGACGGAGATCCACCCGGCCCCGCTCTCGACCATCTTGACGATGACGGTCGAGAGCGAGAGATCCGGGCCTATGGCCGCGACGAGCTCGCGGCGTGGCTCGTCCCAGGCGGGACACTCCTCCAGAGTGTGCTGCGCCCGATCTTCGGCGCAGCCACAATGATGGCACCCTGGCGTTGGCTCCCGGCCGATGCGACACAGGTAACTGCCGAAGCAACCGTGCCCCGACAGCACCTGTGTCAGCCGGAAGCTCAGGGTGCCATGCCGCCTGGTGAGCCATTCGACCATGACCGGTCGAACGGCTCCTATAATAGCCACGCCCGAGCTCGGTCGCTCAAGTCGTCGTCGCCATTCTTCTATCACCAGGACCTGGTGGAGCTGGGACCGGAGCACCTCGATTTGCCGAGGTGCGAGTCTCCGGCCCTGCTCCAGCGCCTCCACGCGTCGTTCGTACAGTGACGCGTGGGCTCTCGCTTCCAGGTCCCAAGGTGGGGATCCGGCCAAAAGGGAGGCCGCCTCGAAGGAGGTCGTGCGGTATCCGCGGATGGCTCTGACGGCCATCGCGCGCTGCGGTCTCCGCAGCAGGGCGCTGCCAACGGCCGTCAGGCCACACGCCCATACGGGGGCCCCGTAAAGGGCCACCGACCGCACGACCCCGAGGTACAACTTCCGGCAGACGGAGTTGGGCCCCCCCAAGTTGGGAAGCAAACGGGCTAATGCGCCCGCTACTCCCATTAAACGGGGGGCCAGCTGCCGGAAGTGTTCCTTGAACGTCCATCGGCTGTCGAGGAGGAGGCCGAGATACCTCATACTCGACCCGACACCGATGGACTCGCCTCCCACGACGATCCGGGACCCTGCGGGTGGCGCACTCCGAGGCCCGTGGAAAAACAGGGCCTCGGTTTTACTGAGCGCCACCTCTAGTCCCAGACGCCGGATCCTACCGACGACTTGAGCGACTCCTGCAGTTGCCAGGATCGCGGCCGCGCGGTGCGTCTTCCCCCGGGATAACACCAAAGTGTCGTCAGCATAACAGACAATGCTGACGCCCCGGAGGAGCGCACCGCGCAACACCCAATTGTATCCGATGTTCCACAAGAGGGGGCCCAGGACAGACCCCTGCGGAACACCGGACACCACGTCTCGCCGACTTATCCTCCCTCCCTGACCCGGGAAGGTGACGTACCTCTCGCAGAGGTACGCCCCGACTACACGGCGGAGGTAGCGAGGCACTCCATGATACCGGAGTGCCTCTTCAATACAGGCCCAGGGCAAGGTGTTAAAAGCGTTGACGATGTCAAGGGACACCGCCAAAATCACCTCGCCCCGGGCAAATGCTGCCTCCGCCTGGATCTTAACTGACATTACCGCATCAACGGTGGAGCGCCCCTGGCGGAAACCGAACTGGTTTTCCGCCAGGTCCGGCCCTACTCCTGTTAAGTGCCGGACGAGGCGGCCTGCGATTATTCGCTCGCAGAGCTTTGCCGCCTCGTCCAACAGCACTATGGGCCGGTAGGCAGACGGACTGTCCGCCGGGCGCCCCTCCTTCTTCAGCAGGACCAAACGGCCGGTTTTCCAGATGGTCGGAAACCGGCCCTGCTGAAGCGATGCGGTGACGATCCGCAGTAGTCGGGGCTCGAGGGCCTCGTAAGCCAGGACCCAGATACGGCCAGGTATGCCGTCGGGTCCTGGGGCGGTGTTTTTCGCCTGGAGGCGTTTCACCGCCGCCCTCGACTCTTCCCGGGTCACCTCGGTGACCACGTCGTCCTCGCCGCAGCCAGCCGCGTTGGGCGTGGGCGGAGCCATCGTGGGAGGCGTATGCTCTGTCCTGGAAGGGAACAGAGCAGCCAGAATCTCGTGGAGGAGATCTGGCTCGAGACTCTGGGTTACCGGGGGGCCGCCCTGTCGTAGTTTCCCGCGTACTACGCGGTACGGGCGCCCCCACGGATCCCGGCTGAGGGTCTCGAGCATCTCCTCCCGAGCAAGGGCCTTCCCCTGCTCGATAGCTCTACGGAGCGCCAATCTGGCTGCTCTGTACCCTTCGTAAAGCTCTGCCTCCCTTGCGGACGCGACCTGCGAGCGGCCCCGCCTGCGTCGCTGACGGGTGTACTGGCGACGGACCGCCGTGCACGCTACGCGCAACTGCGCGATTTCGGCGGTCCACCAGTACACCTGACGCTTGGCGGGGATCGGCCCCCTAATCCGGGGCATCGCCGCATCGCAGATTTTCGTCACGTCCGCTCGGAGTGACTCCGCCTCCAGGTCGACGTCGGGAGGCCTGTCCAGTAACTCTTCTGTCACCCAGGCCTGCACGACGACGGCCTCCTGAAGCGCCTCGATGTTTAGGCGCTTCAGTGCCCAACGCGGTCCTTCCGCCACGGGGGTCCTACGGGCTGGTCCATCCGAGGTCTGGGTGGAGACGTCGAACCGTATGTAACGATGGTCCGAGAACGTCTCCACCCCCTCAAGGACTCTCCAGCCCCGAACACGGCGTGCTAGAGCAGGGCTAGCGAACGTTAGGTCCACTATCGACCCGCCCTGCTGTCGCACGCACGTGTTAACGGACCCCCTGTTCAGGAGGAGTAGGCCCGATGTTATGGCCCACTCCTCCAGCACCCTACCCCTGACGTTCGTGGCCCGGGAACCCCAAGCCGTAGACTTGGCATTGAAGTCCCCGAGCACTAGGACGGGGCGAGGGTGGCTGCGGCCTACGACGCTTTGTAGGTCCCCGAGGAATCCCTCGAAGTCGGCGAGACTCATGCTTGGGGGTGCGTACACCCCCACTACCACTACGCCGCTGTGATGCGCCGCTACGTATCCCCGGCCCCTCAAGATGTTAGAGAGGGGGGGGGGAGCCGGCGGCGGCTTGGGAAACTAAGGCCACCGAGCCGTCGAGATCACCCGCCCAGTTATCATCGGGCGGGATGAAATACGGCTCGGCCATCACAGCGACGTGGACGTTGACGTCGATTGACGTACTTGCCTATACACACTTTAAAGAGTTAAAAAAAAAATCAAAAATACGTTATTCAGTTTAGGCCCTGAGAAGGCGCTTATAAACGTCAAAGCTACCACCGGTTCGCAAAACAACCCAGTCATCGAGAAGAACCGGCAAGAAACTCGATCTGGTTTATCTTTTTATTAAACATATTTTTAAAACATAGTCATAAACATAGATACAAATAATTACATTCGATTAGTGGATGAACAGAGAGAGCGTCATTTCCAGACGTCACCATCGTTCACATATTGATCCACCCTGTAATAGCCTTTAGACATTAAAACCTGCTTGACATGGTGCTTGAACTTAGTATCCGGCATAATCCGGGTAATCCGGTAACGTGTTTTGGAATTTTGTTATAAAACCTAACACTATTACCTAAAAAACTGTTACCGGTCCTAGTGAGCCTAAAACATGGAATGACCAATTTGTTATTATTTCTTGTATTTAGATTATGTCAGTCCTTCACGAAATCTAGCTTATCTAAGTTTTTGCGGACGTATATTACATTTTCAAGTATGTATTGGGTGGGCAGAGTTAGGATACCGAACTCCTGGAACTTACCTTTAATGATTCGCGAGGTTCCATATCATAAATTGCTCGAACTGCCCGTTTTTGTAGTAAAAATATGGTCTCTACCTCAGTTCCTGTCTCCCACAGCACTAAAACCAAATATTATTTTTTCAGACTTGAAAGAACGTGCAAGGTTCTAAAATGTATAGTGTTGAAAAAGCCTCTTCAGAAATACGCACGTACGATGAATATATTCAAAAATGTTATGAAGTACAAAAGTTACACGCTGTTTCTTAAACCGATACGAATCTGGAAGACAAACTCCAGACGTACCTCCATCGTGTAATTAACCGCTCAGAAACGCTTCAGGATCCCTTTGAAAACCTGAAAAGATCCTTTACATAATATAGTCTATGCTCGCCCATTCATGACGTGATTACTACGGCGGCCCGTCTCTTTCGAGCGTTCGTTATTTTTGTGTAGGCAAGCGTACGTAAGTTACACCGCATAACCTCGCTTATACGGGCCGTATTCGCGAAAATCGACTTTAAATCTTTCGAATACTGTAATCGGAGAGTGCGCTGTGAGTTTGTGCAAAAGTAAAGCGCGAAATTTGCACGCGTCGAGGCGATATTTCAACGGATTTTGGACCGTATTGCGCGGTGCGGAAATATTGCCTCCGCGTTCGGCACGTCACGTCTCCTGTCCGAATGTAGAGTCGTGAATAGCGTTCTTTATATTCGAAGTATGTAGCATACTGTTTTGATTAAGTGAAAATTGATTCGTGTAGTTTATTAGTCGTGTTCTGTTACGGTCGGCAGC
Organism: Antheraea assamensis; assembly: GCA_035772565.1. Lineage (NCBI taxonomy): Eukaryota > Metazoa > Arthropoda > Insecta > Lepidoptera > Saturniidae > Antheraea > Antheraea assamensis. The sequence continues at coordinate 63,748 of JAQQSE010000020.1, forward strand.
ATCTTTGTTAAGGGTGTCCAATGATGTATATGACGATGCAAAAAGGCTTACCAAATTAATACCAGTATAAATAAAAGAGATAAATCTTGTTTGACGGGACATATTAAAGATGAATATACATTTTTGCTAAACTTCTTTTCAATTACTCATTATATATGTTTGTTTTATCCAAATAATATATATGTATTAACTGCACTGACCACTTAATAACAAATAGACTTGATTTGTAAACGAAATTTCTGGAAAAAACAAAAAATATAACATTATTCGTATATAAACCGTTCGGTTGGATTTAAAGCAGATTTATTTTCTTTACCCCACGGCAAGAGCCTTCAATCCTGGTCACATGTTAGTTTAGGACCGTTTATGTATTTAGAAAAGTTACAGAGTTTATATAAGTTTAAGTAAAATAAAGCAACATTGTCGGTGGAATGTTTTAAGTTTTTTTTTTCTAAATCACCTTTGATTTTAGTGGTCGCTGATGTTTAACCTGTATTATATAACTTTATTTAATTTCAACAAAGTTAGAAGATACGTCGAAATTAATTGTCGTTTGAAAATTTATATGCGCACTGTATATCATATCAAATATCTTCGAAGTTACATAACGACTTGCCCGCAGTTGCCTTCATATGAATAACAAAATTACTATTAAAGTATACTTTATTCTATTTTTCATATGTAGGTAGGTATTATTAAAAGTGCTTTTTTGTTCACAATTTTATTGAAGTGAAGACTTCTTTAGGCACATTGAGCACTTTTTTGTGTGAACAAAAATCATGAAACTCGCATCATCGTCCTTTCCATGAGCTATATATGTACTGTGTATATATGTACTTAGTTTTTCAATGTTTTTAGTTTTCACTTTTGTCATCAGTCCTTATAGAGGACTGCCTCGATTTTTTTACCATACACCCAGATTGCATACCGTTAATATATAATCGATTCATGATCATGAAATGATTTCATTCGAATATTTTATATTTCAATATAGCTTCTTTGTTTATTTTATACGTTTATCAACTGCTTTACACTGAAAAATATTTAATAGCGTATGTAAATTATTACTTAGTTTAGTGGTTTTCTAGTTATGAGTAAACTAACGAACAGACAGACAGATAAGGTGTTTTCTACTACAATATGTAAAAAATAACGCGTTTTTACGAAATATACGCAATATGATACCAATCAAATTATCAACAAAATTCCTGCAATAGAAGAGATAAAGGGTAAACAAGAAACAATTTCCATTAATAACGTTTAAATAAACAGGTGGATATTGTGAACACAGTCGCTGTGTCGACCACAGAATCCGTTCTCGGGGTGTTGCGCTAAAATAATATCGTTGTTGGTGATACAGATTGGTCGTGCATGACGATGCTCGACGCAACGCAGTGCGGCGCGACGCGGTGTGCCCAATCGTGGGGAACATACGGTTTTACCTGTGAAATGGTGCGGAACTTGCTCCCGTGTCTCTGGTTCTTAAATGTTATTTGTCTCGCGCATAATCATTTCAATATACAATTACCTCGTGTTTTCGTCTGTTTTGTGTCTCACTTTTGTACAAATATTTATCTTATATTCATCTAATATATTAATAAACCCTCTGTAAAAGTGTCGTTAACATTTTTATATTTTAATAATTATTAATCATTCTTCAATTGTTAGACATGAAATGGACAGAGTTTAAGAAAAATTAAAAGGTAAAAAATCCTATATTTTTACATAAACCACTCAATCGTCGAAGGCGGCTATACAAAACTACCCTCTTTTGATAGTTAATTAAACGTCAGTCGCGGAATATTCGCGTCATTAGGAGTCGGGTGCTGCAGCGGCCGGAAGCGCCGTCGCCGCCTCCCCTTTGCGCCGTTTCCTTAAACCTACTTGAAGTTCTCGAACGTCTTGTAATTAATAAAAACATTATTACATTCTTGGTTCAACCAGTACATTATTGTCACCGATGTGTCACATCTTTTATGAAATATTTTTTTTAAATACTCGTATACATATATTTGTAGGTTAATCAATTTTATTTGGAAAATAAAAATATTGTCACATGTGATATATTTTACATAGTCAACGATGTTGTTTATTGTAGTCATATGTCAAACATTTTATAATAAGAACACTTGTTATTGTTATAGAACGTAGTCCATAGAAACAGCGACAAAGAACCATAAATAGAATAAAACATTTCCACATAAAAAGATGCTAACGAACAATTTGTTACAAATCAGTATACACTCATAAAAACGAGAGAAAATTTAATGTCGACAAGTTTAAGAAATTTAAAAGCGTCTTGTAATATATTTTAACCATTGCATAAGTTAATAATATTGTTTTAGCGTTAAATAATGTTACTAACTGATATTAATAGAAGTATAGCATAACATTTTGAGTAAACCTAAATAAATTGTTAATGCTTCTTAATAGTTAATGTAATCGAGTTACATTCGATTTGTAAGTGAAAAAGAAATAGATGAGTTGTCGTAGTAAACTCGCAAAAACTCCGATCGCGTGCGAAACAATATTTCATTAGAATTTGAATTTAGTGCTCGCTGAATTTTAGTATTTCAGCAATTGACGAATTTGTTCTAGAGCTTTGATTCAATTACAATCATTTAGACGATTAACGCCTCACGACATTAATGTTATTGTTGGGAATTTAATAGTTATTCAATTATAATTATATTGGGTTATTGGTAAAATGCGACGTATTCTCGTTAGGAGGTGATAGGGGTGATTCTTTGTGATAATTTCAACCCCCATATGCATTATGCAAAAGTGAATCATTTTTGAGTTATGTTTTTTTAACTTTTTTCAAAATAAGTCAAAAATGCAACATCAAAAATTTATTTAAAAAGTATCAATTTAAATCTCATTTTTTCTTCTGATTTATAAAAACACTGGTTATTTATCAATACTAAAACAACAATTATCCGTCCAAATTTAAAAATGTGAGACGAAAAACGGTATTCTTTAAAAAAATATATAACATTTTTTTCCCACTAAAATGCCTTTAAAACAAAAAGAAAACGCTATGAAACTTGGCTTGCAGATTATTTTAAAAATATGGCGGTTTTTTCAACCACAACATTGTTTCACTGATATATGAATTAACACATTAGTGTTACTAATAAATTGTAAACTATATATTCAAACATCCGAATTTCAAGTAATTCTTTGATACCTGCGAATATCGAATCATTATTCCATCGCCGTTTCAACTCCGGTCTTCCTTCACTCACTTTACCTTATCAGTATAAAATGAGCATTGTGAATAAAAATCGAGGATCGTTTAAGAAGATTCCCCTTACGAAACTTAATAAAAAGAGGTATGTCAAGTGCAGATGCGATAGGGGCATATTGATGGATCGAATACCTATGCAACGTCCCAACCCTAATATATGACAGAGATTATACACAAAGATGTTCTGTCTCGTTCATTCATAACCTTAAAAGTGAGTAGGTGACATTCCTATCATTTCTTTGTTTCTATTATTTGGGATTTATTTAAAAATCAGAATCTCCTTATATTCATTAAGATTTTAATCGTTCATCGATTAATAAATATTATAAAAAAGTCTCTGTATGCGCATGCCTGTGTGTTTACCTTAGTTGTTCCAAAATACGAAACGGATGTTGGTACGGTATTAGCTGATTCGTTAGTGTTTAAATAGATTTATCTAGAAGGTATAAATAAACCTTATATTTTATGTATTTATTACACAAATAAATATTTAAATTTACTATATATACCTTTTATTATACATATCAATGTATAATACATGTGTATTACATTTATATTAAGTAGAGAAAAGTCGATGTATATAAAGTCGTAAAAAGAATTTTGGTACGGAATAATAAAGTCGGCTAAACTTTATATATCTCATAAATAAAGTATTACGGAATTGTGTCTTAAAAAAGAACGTACAGAAATGTATATCTTTTAATGATAACCAACAATAACAGATTATTTACGAAACTTTTATGGTTAATATAGTATCGATCCATATACAATTATATCAGTTAGTTGTATTGTACATTATCTCTTTACATCATTTTTGAATCAATTATGAAGCTTCTTTGATTTTTATAATCTGTGAACTGCCAAAATATAAAAAAATAATTTATCGAAAACGATGGTTGTCTAAAAGGCGTGAAGAGTTATGACACCATGACGTGTAAATTTAATCTATCGGAAACTGGGATAAGTAAGTAGCCTAAATATAACGTATAGTGTATGTAGGTTACAGTAAACATTTATTTACCTAATTTTAGTTGCAATATATTTCACAATAATCTTCAATTATCGTTATATTCAATTTGAACTAGACCTCATTACAATCGCCTATGACAGTTGTAATCTGTAGTTTTCAAATCCAGCTGCTGGAATACATTTAAATTTTAGCTTGAAATTAATAACTCAGTTGAACGAAATCTTTAATTAAAAATGTCCTTGTCTAAAATAACATACACACATATATAATTCAAGGTAAAATGTCTGGTGTACTTCATAAACGCACGATCTCCGTCGACCTCTTTACGAGTTTTAAGAGTGCCGTCCTCCTAATATGCGTACGTGCGGCCCCGCAGCGCTGATAAAAAACCACCCTCAGCTCGTCCACAAAAGGACATCGTGGTCAAAAGTATAAAGGGCCCAAAATTAAATTCCAGAAGCTTGTAATGTATAGGTTTACGTCATTACACCCAAAGAGGTCGGCTATCTCTCGGTCTGATGTAAAGTCTTTTGAAATTTGACACTTTTTAATGTAATTAAAAAGGTTTTTATATTCTGATATCAATTTTTAAAATATGTTTTTTTTTTTAGTTTTTTGTTTATGAGATTATCTATCGCTAATTTACTATAAGAGCGAAATTTCATATACATTCTTTATTGTAATTACAATCTATAAGTTTACATAAGTTGTTAACGAAATTTTAAATATTTCAAACTTAATAAAGATACATAATATATATGGAAACCGAATAATTCAAAAAATGTTAAAAAATAAGAATATGACAAGTATATATGTATACTGGACTAAAGCTTGACATTCTCTGACCGCGTATATTTAGAAAAAAGTAATTGTAATAAAATTAAAACATTTTCGAAAGTCGACGGTTAATTATAAAAAAAATGCCAACGAATTGAATTGTGTTCAACATTAGTTTACATACAGCCCGAAATGAAGCTTAGAACCGATCACATCGAAAAGTATTGCATAGAAAAAACACCGAAATTAGATCACGTATTAATGGGACAGTCTCTCAAATATAATCTTGTTTATTAGTTCACACGATCTACCTTGATCCTCATACATTTACGTAATTTACTTATTAAAGCACGTACCGGCGGAGCTGTTAAAGAAGTACGTGGCCGAATAAACTAAACACACGGAAGAGGCGGCGGCCATTACGCTTTAAGGAGCTCCAGATTCAAATCTAATGCGCTGTGACGAGCACGCGTGACGTTTGTATACACGGGAACATTTAAAACGATAATGTTGAAACTTTTTAATATTGATACCGTAATGAGGTTAGATTAAATAATGATGAACTTTTTATATATTTTCAAAGAGTTTTAATTATAGACATTTCTAATTGAGAACTGTGTAAAGTATGTGTTAGACTTTTTTTATTATAGATGAAAAAATGCAAAGACAATTATGTCATACAGCCAATCGTGAATTGAAAAAATAAGACAAGAAACTTTTTTTAAATTTACCATTATTTCGAGTAGACGTTTTATATTTACAATTTGTTTTTGTTTTCAGGTGAGTCGCAACAAAATGGAGATGACTGCGGTTATAGTTATATAAGTGAGTAGTGTCACAACGTTTAAATTCCTATAAAATAGTTATTATTTATAATAGTTTCATAGTCATAACAATTAAAAACAAGCCCCTGAAATTATTTATAAAATATATTTTCTCTCCAGCGATTCCCAGTAATGTATGATATAAGTTTTAATAATATTGCGAAGTATCAATATATAATTTCTTAACTGTAGACTAATTGTATATATTACATTAAATTAAAAAAATTACACATTTTGAAGTCGGTGTCGGCTCTTTTACCTGGCTGCACCAAAAAGTTTTTCGAGGCAATACATTCTTTAACACACTTTATATTTGTGGAAATGAAAAAGTTAATATAATATTTAGAGAAAAAAAAATCTGTACCAATACACTAATAAGTAAGCATCTCAGTAATTAACATAATTAAAAATAGTTTCCCCTGTTTTGTAGCCCTTTTTTATTTATTAAAAATCGACTTTTCCAGAATGTTCAATTCATTGGATAAAAACAGTTTATACTGTTTTCAATGCATCACAATTCTATGAAATCACTTATCGCTTATCGTCTAAATATAACCATATCGACACACAGACACATAAACCTGTATACAGAGGGACAGGTAATTGAATCGTTCACTTGTTTCATGAATGGATAATGAGGGACAAACGGCATGCGGGTTTCGGAGCGCGGATATTCGAACATATCCGCTACTGGCGTGCAAAACCTTTGTTTACCGTTTATTTATGTATATCTGTCCCCCTATACTTGCCTGTCTATAACTTTCCTTAATTATAAGTACAAGGGCACAGTTACAAATTTAATTCCGCACTTGTATTATGGTAAATAAACATTATTTAACACATAAACACAAAACTGACAGTTAATGGTCATAAAAAAAAAGTCAACCGTATGCGAAGACCGAGAAACATCGACCTCTTGCTACAATATTAGTATAGCTTACTGCTATTGCACCATGAGGTCTATAATATTAGAAAGTTTTCTTAAGTTCATATACTTTATAAAAAACGAGTTGACAACAGAGCGCGCTGTCACCGAGCCATCATTGAATTCTGTCGCCTTATCGCATCTCAATTCCTTTTAAATCCCAAAAGGATATTCAAAGAAGAAGCGAGTAGCCTAACATCTCACTACGCGATGTCCAAGTAAAATCTACATCGCATTTGGAATTCTAGCCGCGTTTCTACTAGTCCGCATTCGCTCTGTCCTTCTCTGCCGTCTTACATCTCGTATCTCCCGTCTCAGTATACTACATTCGATTGCAGGAGCCGATTTTCCAGTGCACCTTCCTCACGTTTTGTACCATTGCGAACAGATTTGGCATTTCGTTTGTATAGGATTTTAGTTATTGAAGAAAATATTTTGGCTTTTTTGCTGGTTTCTAATCTCATTGTTACACGTATTATTAGATAAGCTGTTAAATATAAGATAAGATAAGCTGTTATATCTGTGTGAACTTTTAAATGGACTTATTCATGTTATTACTTATATATTTATTATTTTATTAGCTTTAACATCACCTATTATTCTAAAATAAAATAAAATGTTCGTCTACATATGGGTCATTTAAGATTACACTCTTATTAGGTACTCCTTGTAATTTTATACAACTAGAAATTTCTTTTTTTGGGTAGAGTATACGCAAAAACTGTAATTAATTTGTTTAAGACAACAAGTCAGTTCGGTTCGGATTTTTAGGTGTCTGTTCATTGATCCAAACTGAGTGCGATATTACATAGTACGTACGTACGAAATGTATGCACGGTGGATGAAATGGCAAAAGCTCTCAGGGATGACTAGTGATCTACGAATGCTCTCAAAATTTAAGAGAAAAGTATATGAGAGCTGTCATGACGTATGGATCTGAGTGCGCTGAACAACGAAAGACATGGATGAAAGAAGGTTAATGTAGCAGAGATGTGAATCTTATAGTCAAGAATGTATATAATTAGAAAAGATTATAGACTAAGAGGTCTGATAGTGGAAGAAGTGAAAGAGAAGTTGAGTATTTAGTTAGTGTGAGAATATATTATGCAAGTCATGTTACTAGAGGATTGTGAAGTATAACAGTGAAAGGACTTACGAGTATAGAAAGACCGTACAAATTATGGATGAATTGTGTGAGGAATAATAATATGTCTATAAAAGTTCTTAATACTCAAATGACACCCGTAAAAAACGATAAAAGAGGCATAGGTTTTGTCGCTTTTTGCTTTCTCCACGTGAGATAAGAGGAAGAAGTTATCATGACCTTTTTTGTACAGTTTCTCTTAAAGCCTTACTTTTAAATGAATGTTTATTATCCAGAATCATTACAGATATAAGAAATACGCTGATTATTAAAAGGGAGATTAGCGGTAATGAGACGGCGGTAAAGTGTGAAGTGACGGTGGCTTAGTTACCGGTTAATGCATTTTGACACTATATCCAATGCACACGAGCTTCAATCTTACAATAAATCTAACCTTTAGGTGAACAAAAATGTAATAGAAATGTAGTAGTACATTTTCTAGTTGCAGGACTTTTCTACCGCGCTCAAAATGAAAATGTATCACTAAGCGTCTGTGGACGTGTTCTAACATCCACACAGGAGAACTGTTTCCAAGTTTTGTGTCTCTATTATTACGTCCTTAATTATTAACCATAAGTTGAGAAAATTGTCGTGCTCTAACTTGATTCGTTTTTTTAATATAGTTTATAGGTTAGCGTTTGACCACAATCTCATCTGATATTAAATGATGATGTGATCTAAAGATGGTAGTCACGCTAAACCTAGAAGGAGACTGGCTCTCAAGTGCAGATGCCGAAACACAGCAACAGGGCTTTGGCGACAGATTTTCAACTTGAGGGCGATAGCTACCTAGGTAGACTTAGAAAAAGCCACAACATGCTATGGTTCCTCACGATGTTTACCTTCACCGAAAGCTCCGACTCAGTTGCTAGTATTCTAACCTACGTCCTTCGACACTGTGCCCGAACATACTATCAACTAAGCCATCATCGCTTCACTTCTCGTTTCTCGCAAAACGGTTCTTAATTCAAAACAGAGTCACTATATTAGCATAGTTTAATGAATTCACAGAAACATTTCCTATTACATATCTTTATGTTCATCAACGGGACATAACGAACCATCGTAAATAATGCGAATGTGTAATCAAATCACGAATTCTCCCATTCGTGTATGGTTTGAGCGTATAAAATGTCGTATTTGTCCCATTGGGTTACTATACAACGCCGCGCATACGTAATTGAAGCTATGACCTCACCTACTCGACTATTAACTATCATAGAATCGGAGGTCACATTGTTTTGTCAAATTAAATAATATTGTTTGATGTAAGATGGAGAGTTCTTTTTATTCTTGATATAAATAAAAGTCGACATTGTTAAATAGTTAAATGTAGTTGAATAGCAAATCCGATGATAGTTTCTTCAGAGCCACAGTATACAGACACACAGACTTTCTAGTTTTTTTTTTTTATGATATAGATTTTTCAACCCTTTATCTTTCAAGATATCAAATAAAAATAATCCGGTATTAAAAACAGACTAAATGTTAATATTTTTAATAGACACAGACAATAAAATATTAATTGCTTCACGTTCGAAATCGCTAATACGTCATCGGCTTGCGTGAGGCGATTACAATAGATGATGTTTTGCATTTTAATATTAGTTAGCTGAATGACGCTATTGTCAATAATGGAACGAAGTGTACTGCTGTACAGTATTTGTTACAAGGAATTACCGTTCTATTTATATAAAATTATCTATGAATTAAGTACCATTCTTTTCATAGATCGTAGCGTCGTTACCAAATATAAGGATCGTAAATATATTATTTTATGCAATTAAACTTGTATTATTTTTTTACAATATCAATAAGTATTTTCAGGCTTGTGGGTTTGTCGATTCCCAGTCACATTAGTCGACTAGAATTATTTCGAGTGGGGCTCCTAATGTTCGTTCTGATGTCCAAGATAGAACTGTCATCGGTCGTGTGTGACCTGCTTTTATATATTTGAATAAGTGAGGGGTAGAATTTTCGAGACAAACGGAGCACATTTAAGGAGATACGCTTTCGTGACGTTTTGTTTTTAGAACTTGTTTGTTTACGTTACTCCGACCTATGAGGTTTTAATGTGTACATATTCTACGTATGTATACGCGATGTTTGTAGAAAATTCTAGATTTTTCTAAGTTGTTCTAAGGACAGTGCGTTTTATACAGCTCAATACAGAGGTGATTCCACTACAAACAAAACCATCACGATATAGTATTGCGTCTCACGCTTCACCAAAACTGCAATTTCTTTTCAATGAAAATTATATACAAGTATACCATATTGGTTAGGTACTCTATGTTTAATTGTAATTATTTTTCCTTCACAGTTCAATTCGATCGGATGCTGGGGATGTTCTGACGGTGAAGGTATTAAACTCAAAGTAATTGCCCACATTCCCACCGCTGTAATCCGTATTGTAACTGCACAGGCACTTATACGTAGATCCTTATGCTTCTACTGACCGCTCAAACTAAATCGCGCGCTGACTAATGTGTGAACATATTTCATTTCTAACAGACTCCAGAAAGATTCTCAGTTCTGTTGTTTTTTTTTTTTATGTTTGTTTCCTCATAATTTCATTACAATCCGATTTAGAACATTATTTTTATTGGAAATGGGGTTATTTTCAAGGGAGTCTCATATTAATATCATTTTCATTGAACCTTGTATTTCGAAATTACTCCAGGGAACTTCTCAAAATTGGATAGGAAATGTACAGTGATTATGATACTGGTAGGTTGATAATAATCCAAGACTAGGTAGGTAGCTAGCTACCATGGTAAAAGACAGTCTGATGCATTTTTTTTTAGAAAATATCTTTTTGAAATCTGTTTTATTTTGTTGTTACAATTTTCTTGCATATAACATAAAATAGTTCATTGTAGTAAAATTTCATTTGAATTAAATGTATATAAATCAATCGATCCCTGATACGTCACCCCTACAAAAAATTAGAAACATTTGGACGACATATTATAATAATAATAAAATAAATTTTAATTATCAACTTTGACCATTTCAGGGCTGGCAAATAACTCTGGACGAAAATATCCATTTCAAAGGTTTATCTAATTCTCGAAGCACATTCTTTAACACGTAAGCTGGGTAGATTAAACTAAACAGAATAATATTATATTAAGGTAATATTAATTTAATTCAAACCCTATGTATGAGTATAAAACCGCGACCCCAATAAAAAAAGGTAGTAGTCACATAAAATATATAATTATAATATTTTTTTCACGCCTCTCCAAGGCAAAAGTCGTTCCAATTCCGCGCACCTCCGCAAAATATGGTCTTTCATAACTTCCCACAAAAATCCCCTGTAATTTAATGCTTCCACAAAATGTAATATGTAAAATTACGTATCGCGTTGGGACCACTTTCCGGCAGATTTTGGGTACGATCCTAGTCCGTTATCGATCCTTCAAATGGGACCACAATAGTACAGATATTATATATCTATGCTATATTTGTACTACACATATATGATGTATGACAGATGTAGTAGGTAACTAATAAATGTACCTCTACTGTGCAGCAATTTCAGATTAATGTTTTCTATGATCAAACCTTAAAAATGTATTAGAAGCCGTTGCTAAGCAACCATAGGCTATTAATTGTAAGAGGTACTGTAGCTAGTAAGCACCACAGAAATATACATAAAATTATTCCCAACTTTTACACCACGTTATCAATTAACTAGCAGCGGCTCGCGACTTCGTGAAAATTTTCATGAAAATGTTTTTCTTATCTCATTTTTATAGACGGTAATTATGGGCACTTTTTTATTTTACCTTATTATATTTTTTTATGATTCCTTAACTCCTTAGCCTTTTAAAGACTTTGAGTTACCTCAGTAAAAATTATAATAAAAAATACACGCTTTCAGAGATAATCAAACTAAATAGTAAAAAATAATTCTTAGCATAAGAATAAAATTACTGATGAGAAAATTAATGTCACTATTATAAAAGCGTATGGTCCTTTGTATGAAATTTCAAATTAACTACCAGATCTATTGGTTACGAAACGCAGAATTAGTTTAAAAATATCATACAAAGCACTCCACGTTTTTTCAATAGTGACATTAATTTTCTCATCAATAATTTTATTCTTATGCTATGAATTCTTTTTTATTAGTTCAGATTTGCTTTAAAACAACTGTCATCAATATGTACAGATGTTTTAACAGTTGCATTTTGATTTCAAAACATATTCAAAGATTTCTATCTCATGCGTAGTTCGCGTTATAGATAGAGAGCCAGTGCTCTATCTCTCTTACTCTCATACGATAGGAAATTTATGAATCCTGGCGAATCTAATCAGAATAATCTGATATTTTGCATCAAATTATTGCATCGTCATGGGTTTTCCATTAGTGTGCAAATTATAATTAAAATCTAATCGTTCAAAGTGGTGCAAAATCACGTTTAAAGATTCCGTTAATTTCATACATACATGTGAAACTAATAAAAAGCGTATAAAAAAAATATCATTACTGCTTCGCTATTTGGGAAAGCGTATTAAATGTAGTCTAGATTATACTTGAAAAGTATTCTATAGACCACCAAAGACTTATTCAACATCGGTTCAACTGTTTCGAATATTATGCACGGACAGACCGAAACTACTTTTTAATACGTATTTTATTAATACCAATTTTTTTATGTGTAAAGATTTTTAGACATTTTTTATAAACTTAAAAAAGTAGTTCAATTTCATATCGGACTATACGTGCCCTAAACAAATGTAAATTAGAAACGTCATAATTAACGTAAATATTTAATGAATAGTTCGTTTAATGAAGGTAAACCCTCACCATCTATTAAAAGGGAATTTTGAAAACTTGATTATGGTTTAGAATTTCATTTAACTTTGGTTTTCATCTGCATAAGTGTACCCTTTACAAGCGCCTGATGGTCGATTGAATTAATTGATAATATTTGTCTTTTCATTTCGACATTGAATTGAATAAGAATTTCATTATTTGAAATATTCGATACTACAATTTGAATCATTTCATTTTTTAATATGATTTGTATTTTGGTAAATTTATAACAATTTCCGTATAAATTACTATTTTACCGACAATATGCATTCACAGTTCGGATTTTCTCCTAAACCCTGGTTCACGTTAGACAGTCATTACCAAACTCTCGATATCCCCTACCCTATATCGCACGACCTGTTCGCACGGTTAATTCACTCCCGCTTAAATTTGTGGCCTTACAATTTCTATCGTAATTTCTGGGCTCCTAAAGCACGATATTAATCGCTTGTAATATTTGTTAGTAAATAGGCTATAAAACGAAAAAGAATTTAGTTCCACAGATTAATACGTTTACAGAAACAGAAAAACAGTTTTTGATCTGTGTCATTGTAGTATAGATTAGTTTAATAATTATGTCGAAAACAGAACTCATCTTGCTTTCCGAACATACAAATAATGAACTATCGACAGATTAACAACATGAAAGTGATTATTGCATTAAATATCCAACCACGCAGTTTTCTTTCCCATAATAATCAAGCTATACGTTCTGTAGAGGAGCGTCCGTATTTATTACCACTCAACCATCATGGCTTCAAAATGTATGTACCCAAAAATTTTCAATTACCTGGTGTTAGGTATTTTTCTAATTGTCCTGAGATGGTAGGTGTGTTCCGGCAGCTGTACTAAAGAATCGTTTCACTAGGTTCAGTGAACATCTTATCCTACATAAACATTTAGTATCGACTCGGATTGTGGTCAAACGGTAAAACTTATACATAGCAAGACAAAATACTTCGCAACAATTTCCTCGTAGAAATAAATACATTACAAAAACTCAGTGTAACAGAATCGGATCCCATTTCAGAATATCTTCCCTTAACCACTTATATAATTAAAACGTTACTCGGCTACGTACTACGATTCAAATATTTAAAGAAGCTATTCCGGCGCCGAAACGATTGTAATACGATACCGAGTGAATTGGCAAATTATCGATTCATATTGGATAAGGTTTCGTTAGGTTTTTCGTTTACTTAAAAGAATATGGTTTTATTTATTCATAGCTTTTTTTTCGTATGACTCACTCACTGGTCTTATCCGGGGTTGCCAACTGTAAACTGCTAATTATAATATTTAGCGAATATTAGCGAAGGACGTAATTAATATTAACAATATACAATTATATAACGGCCATATAAAACGTTTATCTTATTACACATATTCTCAGTAAACATTTTAGATTTTATACGTTAAAAGAAAATTACCGTTAAACTTATTACATTAAGAAAGTGGATAATAACTATAATAAAACGACAATTTAAAACTGTTCTCCGACAATTGATTCGTGCCAATATTGCTCTTCTGAATTTGATTCTTTTATCTGTTTAAAATAGTGCCACTAATTCTATTATCATTCCATCCACACCGCGCCAAGCTCCGCGTACTTCAATCGAGATCTTGAAAATTTTTATCAATTTTTTATTCGAAATTTCACTGGTACAATACCGCATAACATGTACCGTGAAAATTATCATTGTTTAAACTATACATTCGATAAATTATTTCGTTGCGATATGCGTTTCGTTGAGGCGTATAATAAAGTTTTGTTTGTCGATTTTATATCGAGTGGAACTGTAATCGATCGCGTTACAGTTGTGGTTTCGTGGTTGCGACGCGCCGCGTCTACCCGCTCCACGTCCGACTGACTGCGGTCAGAAGCATCGAATCAACCGCGTTCGGTACTTATAAACCGTGACGTGGCTTCAATAATGCCTATTTTAATAATTGCCTACAAACGCAATTCGTAAATATTTAGGTAATATTGTAATGATTGGTAGATGCTTAACTTGTCGTAGGGGTATATTTATTTAACACTGTTTTCAAGGTTCATTTCCAACTATTTCCCTTATGTTGATTGATGGGTGTGTAAATTAGAAGAGACAGCTACAGCTGAAAATGTAAGATTGCCGTAACATACATATAGAACATAAACTAGCGGGTCTAAAACCATTAATTTTTGACGGGATTTCCTTATATACCGTGGTTGAGCATTAAGAAGAGGTTTTATAAAGTCATCCTCTAATGGATTTACATTTAAGTTATAAGAATAATATAACTCGTGGTATGATGTCGTTAGTACATCCTATAAGGTACCAGGGTAATAATATTGGCTATATCACGCGCGTCGGGTGTAGTCATATCTAACATTGTTGAGTGAAGTTGCCAATGCCAAATGTTTGGTAGGACATGCAAAACTACGCTTTAAAGATAGTGAAGCATTAAGACGTGACAACAACCAAACAGTTCTTAGCGGAAGTGCGAAGTATAGTCCACGCTAATTTTTAATGATGGATTTCCGCAAAGTAACACCTTTTCTCAATCAAATATAGTGAAGCATGACATTCATGCCTTTAATATGACGGATAATGGGAAAGTATTAAACGTGAATAACACATGGGGCATAGTTTTCATAAACAATAATAGTTCAGTGGTAGCGGTTCCTACACCGCGTCGATGGACATAGGTTCGAATCACGTTATTGAGCCGGAGCTTGCAGTGAAGGAAGACTATAACATGGTGTTTTATCTTTTTCCAAGTTCGCCTGGCTAGCTACCACTTTCAAGTTGAAAATCTATCGCCGATCACCTGTAGGTGTGTTCCGGCAGCTGCACTTGAGAGCGAGTCCCACTAAGTATAACGTATTCCCTATCTCATAACATGTGATCATACATTAAAACCTACAAATATTATATGCATCCAATCTTACATGATGTGTAGTTTATTTCTCAT
Organism: Antheraea assamensis; assembly: GCA_035772565.1. Taxonomy (NCBI): domain Eukaryota; kingdom Metazoa; phylum Arthropoda; class Insecta; order Lepidoptera; family Saturniidae; genus Antheraea; species Antheraea assamensis. The sequence goes on from JAQQSE010000020.1 coordinate 79,421, forward strand.
CATATATGCGTAGGTTTGACAACATCGTCACTTAACAGTGAAATACAATCGAGACATATTTACCTATAAAACAATAGAAAATCGCCAGACTTCACTCATTTATTTCGTACAACGTGGTACAAATTCCGAGCTCTAAGGAACCCGTGTATACATAACATCTGCGAATCAATATATCCTTTACTTACAATCCGACTTCAGTAATTTAGTCGGTCGTAATGCAAATCTGACATAAATCGTCAATAGAAACCGGGTCGGGTTTAGTTGGGCGGGGTGAGGTTACCATAGTTTCCGTTCGTTGGTCCGTGACGATTTATAGTACAAGTTTTAGATGGAAAAAGTTAGTAATTCTGTCTTACATCCCTTTGGGGCAAAGGAATTTTTCTAATACCAGCTATCAATTCGGTAAATGTCCTTGTTATCTCAGTGTTTTCCGGACAATTTATTGGTGCGTCGACAAGGTCGACATTACCGGATAAAGCTGAGTATTCTTGCCTTTACTTTATTATGGTATTAAAGTTTTTCGATAATTTCATCGGTTTAGTTTGAGATAAGAACACAAATGTTACTAGAATAGTCTGGAACAGTGCCGGGTCCATAATCGTATATGTTTCGTGCAATAGTAGACGTGTGGATCGCACTTTTCTTTCATAAAAAAAAGGAGAAAATAGTTAAAAACTGTCATTGAAACTTTACAGAGGAGTTTTACAACTGTATTCAACTCACTAATAAATTCCTACTGAACAGCAATAATAGACTATAAAAATACAGTTCCGCAAAATTTGAAAACGTTAATTGTCTGTATATATTTATTTTTTTTTGCAAAATTTAAATAATCTTTTATTTTTCTAATTTTGATTTTAAAGTATGAAAAAATAATACTTTTTTTGTCTCCAGATCATCTGTTGTATATGTAACTCTATTGTTATATTATTGTTTTGTGTGTTGTGTTTCTGGTTTATAGTCTTCAGAAAGAGTACAACTTTTTCATGCCCTGCAAGCTACGTCATGGACAAGAATCTCCGCGTCGCTGTAGGGTTTTATTCTGATAGGTTTTTGTATACATTCAATTATGTCGTTTACGGAATACATTATTCCAATGCTAGGGCCATGTAAAGTGTATGTATATATATCATAATTACATTATTCAAGCTCGATCAAACTGAGCCTAAAACATACACATGCCCAGCTAACAGTTGTAGTAATTCATACGTAGACTTATAAAAAAAGTGTTCTCCGATAAGGTCTAAAATATAAGTCCAGGATGCTCCTGGTATATAATAATAAATCGAAAGCTTTTAAATAATCAAGCACTTAAAAAATATTAAATCCAATCTCCAAACTAATCCTTAAGATTTATGAAAAAGGTTCATATTTCCACGTATCACATGACAGCGTATACTGATAGCATACAACAAACATCAGGGTAATGAAAAGTAGCTTTCTGCGGATTTACTTAAGCCTGAATTTCGTCTGTGTCGCCTATCCACCGGACTAAACTCATTGGAGAGTCATTTTTGACCAATTTCCTTGGATATTGAAAATATTTTCCGAGGGCCGCCATTATGCGTCTACTTTGTTACCCTTCGTTTTTTTTCTCATATAAGGTCTTTGAAAATGTAGTATAGTAAGATAATACGTTTAATAATAGTTTACTTTACAACTAACATGCCAAATTAATTCCGTTCCTTCATACGTTCAATGCCATACTTGATAGGTAATGCCTACTCTAGACCTAGTAGGTCTAAAACATAAATAATTGTCCATAATAGATGTTCATTCATAATCATCAAATTTATTTTCTCAACTAGTCACAACCGAACTGTCAGTTTTAATTATCGAACAAACCTCAAAACATTCGAAAACTGAACACGTGATCGCAATCAACCAGTAAGGAGGCAGTAAATCAAACGTGTAATCTAAATCTGTCATCACTACCATAAAGATGGCGTCAGTAGCACATAATTTCGAATTTCGAACATGAAGCTCTCCGAAGAAGGTAATATAAAGCGAATTGGTCCCCTGTCGGCCGTTACCGAACAGGGCAGAGAGCGATGCCATCACATTCGCCCTGGCATTTTGATAAGAAGCTAGCTAGCGTTGTGCGTTACTTTTATAGCCTAGGTTCGATGCACTCGCTATAAAAGTGTTATTGTTTGAAATATGTCTATATGTTAGGTTTCTGTTCTCCGTTGAAACAATTGTTTTTTTGTACTATTGGCAGAATATTAAGTTAAAACGTTTTCTATCTTAGGTTAACCTGTACCCACGACTCACACAACTAAAAAGTTACCGTAATTTTTTCTCCATTTAAACCATAAATTGTCTATTTTACATTTAAATATTGATTAAAGGGTCTATTTTGTTATCTATTGCCCTGTGAGTAAATACACATATTAAAAAGAATATTATCTAGATTGGTTTAGTGATTTTCGTGTTACGTGTTCGTGTTAGTACATTAAAAGAGACGTGCCCATTTATTATATGTAAGGTTAAATATATTGACACCGATTGAAAATGTGAAAAATAATAATAAATATACTAGTATAACAAACTTGCAAAGAGTCTGAGGTCGTCTGCTAAGTTATATACCTATGTTTGGTAACTTATAAAACTCTGTAAAACTTAGAAAGATAGGTCACTAAATGTAAACATAAGCATAGCATATATTCCAATTCAAATACTGTTTTTAAATCGAAAACTTTAAAAGCAGTTGTATTGTTTTAACTTTACAGTTTTTAGAATAAATAAACAAATATATTGTATTACATGAGAACAGTGGCTTCACCCTGGTTTATATAAAAAAATATTGAATTACAGTCAACGCAAAAAATACAGTATAAAGTATCAGTAATTCGCTGAGAGCCAACTATTCGTCTAAGTGGCGTAGTATGATACCTCGTTGTTATATGCATTGACTGTTCATCCTTTCTCGACAATGCTCGGATCTAGTCAGGTGGATGTATCCACTTAAGTTCTCACTTAACGTCCTTTATATCATACATTTTATATGATAATTCATTCACATCTAGAGGTTGCAGCATGATGTTATATCGATCTATAATCTTCTCCAATAAATTGACTATAAAATGCAAAGAGAACTTATTAAATCTGACTGGAAATTACAGAGATTAACGCCTTCAAATAAATAAAAAAAAGAAACCCTAGAGCCATGGTAATATTTGTATGGAGTAGCTAATGATATCAATAAAAATATTTAAATTTTAAATATATTATAGGGAGCTGTTTAAGAAAATAAAATATTATGTACCTATACATTCTTGTTTGCATTATGTATTATCAACTAAGATAGAGAGAGAGAGTTTTAAAAACAATTGTAAGTTGCACAACGATATTACGATGAGATCAAAGTCTCGAATGTTAATTGAAATTCGACATCGAAACATAAAAATCTACCGCAGCGAATCAACTTAATGTACTTTTTCTCCAAACACTTAATGTGTCAATGAATAATAAAATATTATGAAACCTTTGTTTGGGCTTATTAACATTATATTTCTGACTCTGAGTAGTTTGTTCTACTAGATTACGTACACAATTTAAGTTTTTAGACGGATTTGTATAATACACTAGCCTTTACCCGTGGCTTCGCTGGCCTTTATGTAAATTTAACCTATTCCTGTGTGAAATATCTTTCTCTGTGCTACTAACAATTTCTATAAAAACTTTAATGATGATTGGGTGAGTATTTTAGGCGTAAAAATGTAATAAACAAAGTTACTTTTGCATACATAATAATAGTTAGGACAAACGGCCCGTCCCTCCATTAAACGCTATGTACGTCATAAGTGGTCAAGTGTTCTAGACACATCTACACACTATGCCAATCCATTATCTGGCATTGACAATTCATCCAAGTCCAAATAAGCGTCGTAAGTCGTTACATAAACAACTTTTGTTACACGTTATTTTAAACCTGTGATATCTTCTGAGGTATTCATTGGAATAATATGCTGTGAAGAGCAATTATGCTGTACATTGAAAGTTTAACTTAACTGATGTATTATGTTAGATAAGGATTTTAATACTATAATTGCGAAAATAGCTTTGGAATTATTTATTTTTTTGTAATATGTCTAAGATAATCTGTTTACTGTAAGTAATTTTTCGGAAATAGGCGTATAACGTCATATTCTTTTTTGTGAGCATTTTTAAGATGTACGTCATAAGATTTTGTCAATGTCCGTGCTCGAAAATTATGTTTACGCCTTGTTTACAATACATCGACTTTTCTGTGGTTTATAAGTATAAATACTAGCAAGCGCGGCGGACGTTGTCCAACCCTGATAATAAAAAAATATACTTATATGCATGAAATGCTTAAGGTAACTAATGTATTCAATTTGATACTGTTACTGTCTCCGTCTAAATAGCCTTCCAATTACCTCATTATATGTGACCATGTTTTTAGAAGATAGATGAGTATAGCAAGCTATCCTTAAAAGCTAGGTATATGCCATAGCAGACTATTTGTAGATCTATAAAAGAGAAATATCTCACTATGTATTGTTTTGCTATATCTTAAGAGAATTAGGCAGCATTTTTGATGAAAGCTTCCAAGCGGCTTGACGTTTTCCAACACTTTCAACAATTATCATTATATTTCAACCAATTTACACAAAATCTTGATAAATTATGTACCTAAACCTTCCTCATGTATTACTCTATCTATAGGTGAAAACCGCATTACAATCTATTCAGTAGTTTTTTGAGTTTATCGCGAACATACATACATACAGACAGACAGACAGACGCGGCGGACGACTTTGTTTTCTAATATGTAGTGATAATATGCCTATATTATACATATAAACCTACCAAAAGAAACTCCAAATGGTAATAAAACTTTATCAAAATTCATTGCGTATTTTATAACGCCTGCACACAAACGCAAATACAGACTTTGTTTTATACCAATTGATATAAATATAGTATACAATATAACTCCATTACAGAGTTTTAAAAACTTTAGAATTCAAATGAAATGAATAAAGCAATCAATGGGATTCATTGTTAACATATGCCGTACAAACTCGGCGCTACAATGGACGTTATTGTACGTTCGCTTTTAAAAACATATGGTCGTCTATATTTAAAGTGACGAAATGAAGACATAAACATAAATCCAGTGAGTTGGAAATGTCCCATTCCCGAAGTCACTACATCGCGTCGAGTATACCGGTTTATTGTTTAGTGAGAGACAAAGGTTTTTTATTGCGAGTTTAGTGCCATGGTGCACTCTCGCCTCATTCAATATTTACGATTTTTCGTTGCATTTAGACTTATTTCCGTTTTATTTTATTTTTTACATAGAGATCTATTTCGGTGACACCTCGTTACTGAGTTAATATGCACTTAAGTTGGTTAAGCTTTTTTGTAATTTTGGTACAAAACTTACTTCAAACAAGTTAACGTGCTAATATTAGAAATGTAATGTCTTTTTGAAAATGGGATAGATAATGCAACGCTGATTTTGTAATCTAGCATTCCGACGACAAAAAACAAAGAGAAACCTGTGCAACATCGGTACAAATAATCGCCTAAAAATCGCTTTTAGTATACTGTGGTACATATTAAAAAAAAGTTACCACTATATTCACTAAATTAGAACTAAATATTGCGATAAAAAATTAATTGTCTGTATTTTCGGTTTACGGACGATAGTTTTACGTGACAACGTCATAATAAAATATTGATAAAAAATTGCATAGCATTTGCCGCAATTGTTGTTGTAATAAACAATGGAAACCACATTCACTTTTCACTTTAAAAACAGATGACAAAAGAGTTCACGTGTAGATTATGTGCTGCCGCTGTCTCCCTTCTACTCGGACGCATTAGCCGATGGAGTGGAAGAGAGTTAGATGCGTCACAAGTCGAATGCATAGGGCAATCGCGCCTCTTCCGCGCTCTCGCTTGCACGCTCGGCTCAGGCAGAACGTGACAATGAGTCATGCTTTTCTTTCGTGCGATCGGCGTTCATCGATTTATATGACGTTATCACGTCAAAAGTTACTCGATTTTACTCAATTTACAATGTTTGTAAACCACGTGTGTCGAGACTATTTGTTTTTTTTTACTCATTTACACGTCTGTATGATACTTCTAAAGTAACAAAATATGCTTGGATTATTTACTAATGTTTGACACCTTGAAGCCTCAAAAACAACACAGGTAACTTAATACACCTTTACTCTTTTCAGTATAGAAAATACGTTGGCGATGAGGCTAAATATATGACAAAATTATAATAGATTACAAATACCTTCATCTTCATATATATATTCGTATACATAAAATTTTCAACTTTAGTGTAGTTTGAAGTAATAATGTTCTTGCTAAATAACTAATGTATCGCCCACATGATCGAGCGTTCAGTTCAGTTTAAACTCAAAAATAATATAACTGCTTTTCTATACTCTTGTATCGTGATAGATCTTTTTATACTGGATAGTATTTTGTAATTTTTGTTCTGTAGGCTTATAGTGTTGTGAAAATTTTGTAAATATAAAATAATTTCGATTATTATTTTACCAGTATCATATCGATAACATTTTGACAAAGAAATGATCATCGATAAAAATCCAAAATTACCATTTAATATTTCGTAAAAGCCCAGTATTTTAAATTATAATAATTTACTGCCATCAATGACTATGGCGTTATGGCAAGTACTCGTGCCTTATCATATAACTTTTAAAACTTGCTTTGGTAATTGTAGACGGAAATCACGAAATCGGTTACCAGTTATTCCTTGGGGCGGTCGTGGTTCATCACGAACTTTAAAACACTAATTAAGCAGGAGGTCATTGCTCGAATAAGTGTACAAAATTTACAAAAACCGTATGAAATCAGTATTATGTATATAGGGGACATCATATTCCTTCAATTTCAATAAAGATCGTCCTCAAAGCAAAATTGAAGACTCTTTACGGTAACGAAATTCCTTGCCGTGGTTGCGATAAGAGTTGATTGGTAGAAATAGTCACGTAAGGAAAAAGAGTTTTACACTTCCATGCCCCTGGCCTTCGTTCTATCATATACTAGTGTATATGTACGTGCGAGTATCGTAATTCAAGGAGACGAGTATCGTGCAATTGCGGATTGTATAATTTATTCGCGTCGCAATAGACTAAAGTAAATTTCAAAAATGTTAGTAGTTTGATTCATCAATCGTATCATTGGAGCAATACGCGGTCTATTGCAAAGAATATATAATTTTCATAATTTATACATTGAATATAGGTTACATGCATGTACCTAAGAGTTTTGAATAATATATCTTAGTTTAAATTATAGTGTATTTGCGTCCGAGCGGGCGTAGATAACAGGACTTGTCTAAATATCGGCGTTGCGATATTTGCATTTCGAAGCTTTGCAGCCTTATGCTGTGACAAGTACCCATTAGGTTCCATGTAACATTCATTTATTGCATCTTGCTTATATCATATTATGTATATTTGTTAATATATATGTGTGTATGCCAAGTAAATGTATTTATTTCTTTGTTACTAACAAAAATTCAATGGGAATAGTTGCAACTGTGGGAGCATCACGACATGTGGTTCTGCAGTAAAATAACAATGTTCAAACTGCTATCTCTCCATTCGAAGGGTATTGATAGTAACTTATACTACACACGAAGCGTTCCCAGTTAGTACTCAAGCTTACCAAACTTTTATTACTGGTCTCAGGACTACAGTCCTTTTAATGTTGGTTATTTGTACAGGCTCATTGTAACTAATTAACATTACGTAAACTATTTGCTTGTTTGTTACATTGCTACTTGCATTACATTAATACATATGTCAATAAACAAATAATTTCATTTTTTTTTTTACATTTCATATTATCGACATGTCCCATCGCTACTCGTGTATTATGTACCGACTACCGCGGCCGTCGTGTTCTGTGCCATGAACCCATGATATCATGGTGGTCCACATTAGTTATCATACTTTATGTGGCTGCCCCGGATGCAGCCGCTAATAAAATCCTTTATGATGGTATAATAATATAGTACGTATAGAAAAAAATACGCTAAAAAAGTATTTATTAGATCTACGAAAGTCAGTGAGTTCAAATTTTTTTTTTTAATGAGGAATCGGTGTTATTTCTTCGTTCTTATTTACCACGGTGTTTGAGTTTATTATTGTTATTTGTATTTCTCAGCGGCCGTAATCGGAATTTTGTGAATATTGTAAATGAACCTTTTAACTACGTATTTCGCAAAAGCAAAACCATAGCAGAAACTGTTAAACGTCAGCCAAAAATGCTAAAACCAAATTGTCTAACAGCCATAATGTTAACAAAAATGTGCACATTACTCTGCCCATCTATCTAGTCTTACGAAGGTTTTTTCACTATTGTCTATTGTTTTGTTTTGGTTGTCCTAGTCCGGTGAAGCTGTGAAGGCTCTTCAAGCTAACAGCGTATAGTTAGTTCGAAAAAAAAAACTTTGGTTGTAACTACTGTTACAGTCTTTGCTACCGTGACGCCAAAATTTATTCTGGCACCGCCTTTATCTTGCGAAATATATATTCATGCCGTCGATCGAAAACCTAATACGCTAGGATAAGACAAAACTGACTAAGTGTGACTATAAGAACATACAAATAAGTGCTTCGCGATTTATTTTCAAATAGAATTTACAGTACTTAGCCAAGTGAGTAATAGAAAATATCATCGTGACTAATATTAATATGATTTTGTTCGTTTGCTTGCTTGTTTGTTTGTCTCATTTTCACGCATTATATTATACTCAACTGTACATCATGAAATACCTTCCCTCCAGAAAAAAAATACTGTTACCAACGGATAAGTTAAATGTACAATAACATGTACGAAGCCGCAAACAAGTATTAGTATGATCATATTTTACGGTTAATTGACGACGTTATTTTCTCCAAAAATTCAGTCTTATGGTTCGAAAACATGTCGTTTTAAACACTGTTTGCGCGCGGAATAACTAGGCTATAGGTAATTGCTTCAATATTCAAGTAGTTTCGTTACTAATCCACGTTAAAAAATGCTTTACTGCTTACCATCGATTAGTCATCTCATTCGAGAACCTTAGAGTATTACCAACATAAATTAAATGTTATGTCGCACCCTTAATAAAGTAAGGGCACATATCGAATTTTTAGGTATTTTAGGTTTTGCAATGGAAGGGCTCATTATAAATAGTTCTAAAAGGTGTATCTCACAGAAAGAGTAAATTTTCATGCCAATGACGTTGTAAATTAGGGAGTTATCTTCGATTTGTTTTTTGCCGTTTCCCAAAAAACTACTTTACTAAGTTATGCCTTTACTTTACTAAGGATGCGATGTAAACTGGACACTAAAATATTATCTCTACTGAAACAGCAATATTACTAACCAACCCCAATCATTACATATTTAATAAATACAAAGCAATGACAGTATTGACAGTGCTAATTCTGTAAACGTGATATTGAAATTTTACCTAAAACAAGTTAGTGAAAAACATGTGTAGAGTCGCGGACAAATCTAGTCTATATTTATATATATATCGGAGTTGTGGCCACTCATTATGGGCGTCAGCAGGGATCCAGACTAGAAAATAAACACTGTGGGTTAAAATAAACTATTATCGTGAATCACAATAGGTAGGTACTATTTAGTTAGTAGGTAACTCAAATACACAGTACAGTTCCTAGCCAAGTATCATTTAGAATGTTCAGAATGATAAGGGAGTCCGATTAAGATAACACTCCTTTTATAAATGTCATCCCACCCAAACTAGGCTCTCTGTACACGTGACTTTGACGTTGGTCTGTTGTTGACGTTCCATACTCATGATCCGGATGCCGCATATATATATATATCACTGAATGTTATAAAACAATGTTATCCGTCACGTTTGTCTATCTTGTGTTGCAGAAAGTCAAACCGCCTGTGAGCTTTTATAGAAAACACTAGCTAATTCTTTTAAGATACAACAAAACAATGGAAAGTGAGATATTCCTCTTTTACAGATCTACAAAAAAGTCTGCGATTGCATATACCTTTCTTTAAGGATAGCTTACTATACCCATCTATCTTCTAAAAAAATGGTCACATACAATGAGGAAGGCTATTTTGACGGATACAGTATTAATTCTCATCAAATTAAATACATTAGTTATCTTAATCATTTCATGTACATAAGTGTATATTTTTATTATCACAGCAGGGCAATGTCCGCCGGGTCTGCTAGTATAAAATAAAAAATCGAAAATAATTACTGCGTAGAAAACGCGCGTGAAACTGCGGTAGACGATTAGTATAATATAATTATGTGCCAGTGGTTTCCAATTACATAATTATAATGTACCGTAACTATATTATTAATTGACTAATTACCTAATTTCGATTATTATAAAGTTCAATTCTGGTTCGATTAAGTTACAGGCGGAGTAAAACAGAGTAACGTCTACGGGTAACCTTATGATATTTTAGCCGCTAAATAAATTGATAATGCCAGAACGCAACCGATGATTTTTTAGGTGGTAGAGCTCCGCTGAAGCTATTACTGGTTTCAGCATGAATGGGTCGGCTCGCCCGGGGTAGTACCACCCTCTCACAGAAAACCGACGTGAAGTAACAGTGGTTGCACTGTTGCGTTTCGTTCGGTCAGTGAGAGCACCGGAGGCCCAGATCCCCCCCCCCCCCCTCCTCTCAAACTTATGATGGCGGCTTTAAAAGTAAATATACCCCAGGGGGGTACCAGCACGTCCCGTGAAGGAGAATCCCCCCCTGAGCGTTCTCGCTCAGGCTGCCCCTCGTTCTCTGGGGAGGGCAATAAACCGCTTGTCAAGGCTAAGGGAAAAAACAAACGTAAGTCTACGGCACCCCCTCCCACGCTTCGCGTGGACTTTTGCAATATTAGGGGAATCCACTCAAATATCAACTCCGTCCACCACCACCTTGAGACGGAAAGGCCGGCCTTGCTTTTTCTAACTGAGACGCAAATATCCTCCCCTGCAGACGTCGCTTATCTAACGTATCCCGGTTACAAAATTGAGCATGCTTTCGTGCCTCGGGCTGGGGTCTGCGCGTTTGTCAGAGAGGATATATGCTTCCGTCGCCTTGCCAATCTTGAAGGTAAAGAACTCTCACTACTCGTACTCCGTGTGGACTGCGTTGACCATCCTCGCGTCTATGCATGTCTATACCGGTCACATAGCGGTAATGCCGAGACGGAACGCCTCATGGAGCACATCCAAATGGCGACTGACATGGCTCTTCAACAGGTCCCATCCGCTGAGATCGTAGTTCTTGGCGATTTTAACGCCCATCATGCCGAATGGTTAGGCTCACGCACCACCGATCAAGCGGGGAGATCTGTTTTCGACTTTGCTCTGGCGTATTCCCTAACACAACTGGTTACCTTGCCTACGCGAATACCAGATGTGGAGGAACATACGCCTTCCCTGTTGGACCTTCTGCTGACCTCTCATCCCGACAGTTATTTGGTAACCGTTGATGCCCCTTTAGGCTCTTCGGACCACTGCTTGATCCGGAGTAGTGTGTCTCTCTCGCGCCCATTGCGCCCACAGTCAGCGGGCAGCCGCCGAGTTTGGCACTATAGGTCGGCTGATTGGGATAGTATGCGATCTTTCTTCGCATCCTTCCCCTGGGGGCAAAATTGCTTTTCACTGGATGATCCTGACGCTGTCGCCAATGCCGTAACCGACGTCATACTACAGGGGATGGACTTATTTATCCCTAATTCTGTGGTACCCGTCGGAGGCAAAACTCAACCTTGGTTTAGTCACTCCTGCAGAATGGCCAAACGCCGGAAGCAAAAATGCTACCAAGCCTGGGTTGACGCGTTGGCGTCTAAGGATGTAAACACCAGTGCTCTTAAAAAAGAGTATAACATTGCCTCTAGGTTTTACAAAAGAGCAATAGCCTCAGCAAAGTCCACCTTCATTGGTAGAATTGGTGAGAGACTGGTTCGTCTTCCTTCTGGAACTCGGGCATTCTGGTCTCTCGCCAAAGCTGCCTTAGGAAACTTCAGTCGGCCATCGTTCCCACCACTGCGGAAAGAAGACGACTCGTTGGCCTACGACGCTGAAGATAAAGCCGAACTTCTGGGCTGCCTTTTTGCGTCGAACTCGACTCTAGATGACAAGGGGAAATCACCGCCGATCATAGCGCGTTGCAAAAGCTGTATGCCTAATGTGCAGTTTTTGCAAAAACTTATACGCAAAAAGCTCTTCTCCTTAGACATCAACAAGTCGAGTGGACCCGACGGGATTCCCGCAATCGTGCTAAGGACATGTGCTCCAGAACTGACCCCAGTTCTTGCTCGTCTCTTTCGGCACTCCTATTCCACAGGCGTTGTGCCAGTATCTTGGAAGTCTGCTTATGTGCACCCAATCCCCAAAAAAGGTGACCGCTCAGAGCCGTCGAACTATCGACCAATAGCCATCACTTCATTGCTTTCCAAAATAATGGAGTCCATTATTAACTGCCAGCTCTTGAAGTACCTAGAGGAGAACCAGCTTATTAGCGACCGCCAATATGGCTTTCGCCAATGTCGCTCAGCTGGTGACCTTCTAGCCTTCCTGACACATCGATGGGCGGAGGCAGTCGAAAGCAAGGGGGAGGCCATGGCCGTAAGTTTAGACGTAGCGAAGGCTTTTGATCGGGTTTGGCACAAGGCACTTCTTTCGAAGCTTTATTCCTTTGGACTTCCCGGAAACTTATGCAATTGGTTGTCCAGCTTCCTCACAGGCCGTAGCATAAAAGTCTTAGTCGACGGTGCATGCTCTGATTTGAAGCCCGTGAATGCTGGCGTCCCACAAGGCTGTGTACTATCCCCTACTCTCTTTCTTCTGCATATCAATGATATGTTGCAAGTAAGCAACATTCATTGCTATGCGGACGATAGTACTGGGGATGCTCTATACACTGGTCGTGCTAATATTTCCCGGGAACGCGTCGTTGAGTGCCGGAACCAGCTTGTGTCTGAAGTGGAGACCTCACTCGAGCTCGTTTCGCATTGGGGTAGACAGAACATGGTCCTTTTTAATCCCACTAAGACACAAGCTTGCGCCTTTACCGCAAAAAAGACAAAATTTGACGCAATGCCTAGCTTTCAGGGAGTCCCCTTAGTCGCCAAGCCCAGTATTGGTATCCTCGGCGTTGATATATCGAATGACGTTCAGTTCGGTGGCCATTTGGTAAGCAAAGCAAAACTAGCCTCCAAAAAACTAGGTGTCCTTAATAGGGCAAGACAGTATTTCACACCAGAACATCGTTTGTTACTTTATAAGGCGCAAGTCCGCCCACACATGGAATACTGTTCTCACCTTTGGGCTGGAGCGCCTCAATATCAGCTGCTTCCTTTTGACCGCATCCAGCGTAGAGCGGTTCGAATCGTCGGCGACGAAGTGATATCCGATCGGCTCGACTCATTGGCATTGCGTCGGGACATCGCGTCTCTTTGCGTCCTTTATCGTATCTACCATGGTGAGTGTTCCGAGGAGTTGTTTGGACTGATACCCGCCGCTACATTCCACTATCGTACAACCCGCTTGAAACTGAAATTTCATTCACACCACCTTGATGAGCGGAGGTCTTCAACGGTGAGGTTCTCAAGATCATTTCTGCCTCGAACTTCGACCTTGTGGAATCGACTTCCAGCGGCTGTGTTTCCAAACCATTACGAGTTACAAACCTTCAAGAAACGAGCGTACACTTATTTAAAAGGCCGGCAACGCACTTGCGACTCCCCTGATGTTGCTAGTGTCTATGGACGGCGGTGATCACTTACCATCAGGTGACCCACCTGTTCGTTTGCCCCCTATAACATAAAAAAAAAAAAAAAAAAAAAAAAATAATTGACCCGATCTGACCCGCAATTACTTCAATTATTAACCTCCGGTATACTGTTTCGTTGCGATTCGATAGGACATTCGTTTAATTTGTTTATGGTGGTATGCAAAGGCCGTGTAGTCCTGTGACGTCGGTGTTGGGTTACTTTTGAACTCTGTAGAGTCGATAGGTTCGTTCGGTTTTAAATATCCATGTTTTATTCATTTATTTTACAAACATCAGGTTTATATTACTTTAGGTATATGGACCTTAATTTTTTTTTAAAGAAATTTTTATTCTTTGATTTATTCCATGCAATTAATTGAGTACTGTGTCTGATAGGATCGCGACAACCATATACCAGATGTCACAATTAGCCGCCTCGCATTCTGGGATCAGCCAGTGTATATCGGATTGCAACAGGATCGTACACAAATGCATAAGGTGTTATCTGTCGTATATTTTTTTAAAATGTAATGTTTTGGGAACAGTCAATGTACAGCCAATTTCAGGCCGAAATGAATACGACGGTATATTTTTGCCTTGAATACGCTTGGGTAGGACTTGTGAACCGTCTCCCCACTGAACAGGGTCGGCTGATGAGGAAGGGGCGGCTGGTGTGTACTCTGCTTGCCTCCCATTATTAGGATGATGCCCGGCGGACACCTTCCGCTTTCCGCTGCGCTGGCCGCTGGGGCGACATGGTGATAGCACTGCACGATCCCATGTCACCTCAACCAAAGCGGCGGCCGGTACACTGTGAGGTTTTAGTGAGTAAGAGTCTCATACTACCTACTTTCTTCCCCTAGAGGGTGGCGTGTCCATGATGGATTTCCCCACGTTAATAATTTAAAAAAGGATTTGTGACTACTACTACTGTGTGTAGTACTATCTAATATCCACCTACTTCGTTGCGCATTGAATACATTTTTAATTAAGTAAAGGGAAAAGTATCAATCAATGGAATCCAAAAAAACTTCAAATGATAGAAGAACACAAGTGTACACAATTACGTAACTGATCATCACGAAATTTCCCGTTTATTCCTTGAACGGTATCAAGTCCCCAAGACGTTTCATTTCGAACAAGATTATTTACTCTTCTAAAACAAACAAGACACGAGTGAATCCTATCCACTTGACCCGATTCCCGTTTCGGAAACGGTGCTACCAGCATACACAGTCGATCAATACGAGTCACCGTAAATAAATTACTAAGTTTGAGTTGAGTTCGCGATACTACGTACTTTATGAGTGCCGGCGTCTGAAGATTCAATAAATCACGGAGAAATATGTATAAAACTTTGTCAAACATCGATGTCTTTATTTCATGATCTATTAAAAATATATATATTATTATGGATAGGGAATAATAGAATTACCGTATAGAGAAGCCATGGTAATAACAGGGGAACGGTTGATAACGCATTTTAGTAACACCCCAATACATCAGGTAACATCGGCCGTAGCAACACGGTTAGGTGTGCGATCAGCAATTAGACGGAAAGGCCTGCAGGCTGGCTTGATATCGGCGTTCGGTAATAGATTGTAGAGTGGAAAATATATATGTAAATAGGTGAAGATTCGTAACTTATATAACAAGAAAGTATCATTTTTATAATAAATAATTTTTAAACCTCTTATTTCTATGCGTGTTTATATATCATGTCATACTCGTCTTCTGTGATTGGTTGACACGATTACTTCTGTGAAATAGATCAAGTAATGGGCCTTAAAGCAATAGACAAAATTAGGTTTGTAAAATAACTTTCGATTTTCTGTTCATTGAGTTCTCACAAGTTGGTTGGTAATCACCTCTTCATACTGTGAGTTAACTTAAACCAGTGGTTCTCATCCACCGTATCGCAAGCACCTGTCAAGTCTGTCGTGAGATTTACTAACTCCCTTTCGACCACTTTGTACTATCAAAAAATTAGCATATAAGTATGTAAAAGTGTCACGAATTTGTATAGAGTATGTTAGAGCCGCGCTGAATAAAAAAAAAAAGGTTCAGAACAGCTGCCCTAAACCAAAACACCTCTTCTTCTAACTAGAACAACCAAGCGATAGGCGATGAATTCTTGTGAAGTTCCCTTTTGATTTTTCCATTTACTAGAGAAAATTACTCTTTGTAAGGACTTAAAGCTGATCCCTGATACAAACCTACGGTCACATGGAAATTGTCGGTAATTCCAGCCTCGGACCTAACATGTGTTTTAGTTTGACTATACATACAAAGGACAAGTTGTAACTCTTTTCTTTTTTAGTGCCCACCACAGAACATCCCGAGGTACTCGATCATATTATACTTTTTCCAGATCAACAAACACCATATGCAAGTTCTTATGTACACGTCTGTATTTTTCGCTCAACTGACGAAGTGCGAAAATGGCATCTGTTGTCGCACGTCCAGTCATAAACCCGAATTGATTCTCAGTCACTTCAGTTTCATCTCTTATTCGTCTCGCTATCACTCTTTCCCAAACCTTAAAAAAAAAAAAAAAGTAATTTGTTGTTTTGGGTGCCTATTGCAATTTGTAACTTTGATGCGATAATCAAGTAAATAATAATTGTTCATATCATGACTTGTGTGTGTGTAACGTAATGTTCTCTCTTTCGTACTTAATTTTTGCTGGATAATGCTTCTTTGTTTGCACAAAAAACGGACAACTGATAATCAACAGCAATTATTGCAATGATGACTAATTACACTAACATGATAATAATTTATGGACGTAATTAATGTATAATTCAGTTCATATTAGCACAGATACAAGTTAGGCAAATTGTGAATGAACATAAATCTGATGAATTATTATTAAATGTACATTGTATTTTAAAAATATCACTTCCAAACTGTCTTACTCTGATACATTTTTGCAGATAAACCGATCAATTGTATGTGAAATTTCTCTGAAATAATTCATTCCACCCGCAGCTCACATCGGCGTATCTCTTTGACGTACTTCACAAAGGTAAACAACACCGCTATCTAATTAGCGAAATATAAGCGGATTCCGTTGGTTTTCGGTTAGTCTCAACTAATCAATTTAGTGACTGGCGTTCTATTAATAATAAAGTTAATTGATAGTAAATAAGTAAACAGCATGATTTGGTAACACTCCTACTAGTTAAAATTGAATCTTAAATAAGTGTTTTTATAGTAACTGCAAATATATGATCTCAGTACAAGTGGAGAATGTCTGCAAAGAAAGATGAATAAAATAAATCTTTCGATATTCATATGGAAAAAGTAATTCGGATGGTAATATTTAGCTTTTTCTATAACCAGCTCATTAAAATACCGTTTCCACGTACTTGTAATATCTACAATATTTTATTTAATTTAAATATAGATCTTTATTGGGCATTTATAGAATTAAAATTATTGTGTTAAATTAGAAATTCGTACCTCTAAATAAAACAGGCAACAAACTTTATACTGTTTCTTTAATTAAATCCGTTTTTATATAACACCATGATTTCATAACGTATCTTTTTTAGCGTAATAAGTATTAATTGTAATACAGTTTATCAAAATGTTAGCTTCTAAATATTCGCTTATCCAACGATTTATATAGTTTTTTCTCAAGGAAAATACATTTCTATTACGAAACGAGATAGGTTACATAAAGTAGAATTGTACTATAGGAACGAATATCATATATATCAAAATTATCGTCTCTTCATAAACCTTTCAGAAGGCAAAATGTTATTACTGATTAAGTGTTGAAGAAAAATACATTTGATGCAAATGCTTACTAAAGCAGAAACCGAAGTTCTTCGAAATTAACCTGTATAGATTAATTATAAAATGCATTAATGAGTAGAAAGTAATTTAAAGTGTGTAGATACAGAGAAAAGTTATTATGCCTGTACTATGTAATATAGTAAAACAAACGACAACTAAATATATATGTTAATTACATAACTATAAAACGTTTCAGACTACTGTATAACCATTCAGCTTGCAAACAAATACAGCATACCGATAAATAGAAACGAGAGCACGAATTGTAAGAACAAAAAATTCCGACACACCTGCCATTTCAAATCTCAAGAATCGCAGACTGTCCACTGTGACACAGTGAATATACTGGGGAGGACTGCGAGCCAATCCTAGTCCCCCGAGTGGCATGCCGTCACTCACCGTAGTCCGTTTGACGCCATATGTGACAATTTCATTTCCAAAAGAACTTAAATCCAATGCTAAATCGATTGATTTAAAATCTTTTGTTCTAAAAACTAAAGTCCATTCTTCAGTGGACAGGAATCAGAAGGGTCGCGGTGTCATTGAGGGGTGAAGTCCCAAAGGCGACGTGGAGCACCGTGCTCATCATTTCCCCATTGTCTCGTTAGACAAAAATCAAAAACAAACACTTCATGTTGGGATTTTCGGATCTTAGTTTCGGATGATTCGCAATTAGTGATTGTGTATTTGTGGTCGATTGCGCCTCTGGGAATTAAGTGGTGATTGTCATATCAAATTGTTTGGCCATTACTACAGATGTCTCATTTCATAAACATTTTACTTTTAAAAGAGGATCGAAACGTTTTTACTACAAATAATATGTGATAAATCGACATCGAAAAAAATTCTGCGTCAATTTCAAAATAATA
The DNA here is from genome assembly GCA_035772565.1 of Antheraea assamensis. Taxonomy (NCBI): domain Eukaryota; kingdom Metazoa; phylum Arthropoda; class Insecta; order Lepidoptera; family Saturniidae; genus Antheraea; species Antheraea assamensis. Next base: position 97,885 of record JAQQSE010000020.1, read on the forward strand.
CTTCACGGTGTTTAAAGAGGAAATGAGGATCAAACGGCAAAACTGTGACGTAAACTTTTTTGCCAAAGACTTACTACTTCTCCTACCTACTACCTACCTGCTCTAAAATAGATACGTCGGTAAGTAATTAAATTAAACTTCAAAACGCAATTAACTCATTCCACATTTTCTATTGGCAATTTCGATAGGCACTCAAAAAACCACAGGATCTATCAGATTGTGATTTATTATAAAGATAGTCCGTGTTCCGGATTACCACATAAAATATATTTATCCCAATATCTTCACATTGCTGCGGCCGGAAGCGAGTGATCACGTAATGGATTTGTATATATTTTTCTTTCTGTTATAAAATCAATTCTCATTCAACGCTATTTCCTTTTCAGCCGCTGAGCTTAAAACGCTTCTTTATTTGTTAGTAGGTATAAAAGTATTTTTATCTTATGGAACCAAATATAAAGCTGGTCCTTGAAAAATGAATGAATGAACACAAAAAAATATTATGTCTACAGCAGGGATTAAAATTAATTTAAATCAATGCAGAAAAACTGTCGAAATATAATTTGGTATGAACAAAAAATTTAGTAAACTAAAAAAATATTTGACTGTTCAACATTATACTGTCTGTTTAACGCCACTCAGCTGTAACTGTTATAACGTGCTCTTCCTTATTTCGACCAATCACATTACTTTTCCCCGATGTAAATCTACAACAATTTTAACCCTTTTGTTACAACAAATATGTAAAAAAGGACCCCCAACCACCTGAGAAGTATCTCAAATCAGCTTGAATAATATTTTTTTCCCGTCAGATTTCATAATTTCGTTACTTAAAAATATCTTTGAATAAAATAATCCCTCATGAATATGTCACAACGTTTGTCATTCCAATAGGTTATTTCTATGCTCCTTTATTGCCAGTGCGCATTGAATTACTCCAGATTTTCCCATGTTTTGGGTAAATGTAATTCTTTCTTCGAAGATTGCTCCTCCGTCGAGTCTCGCGTCGCCTACGTGACTGTAATACCTAAAACCTCAATCGTATTCACCCAATTCTGTATATCTATCATTTGTTTTCTAGATACTCGAAGATCAGCATTTGACAACGAATGTAACTGGAATAAAATATATTGTCTCTGAATTAGGAATTCACGACATTCATTAAATTACAACTATCTCAATATACAAGACATTTGTGTCACCCTCTATGAACCTTCTTATATAAACTTAAAGGCCGATGGATTTGTATAACATTATATATCTTAAAGATAGTGCAAGTTGTAATAATTGCAATGTAATTGTGGCTAGGGCATGCAATATTCGCCCGATTTTACTATCTGTACTATTCGAGTTTTTCGAATACCTTCTGTATTATTGAATATCTAAAACGATAAATATTTAACACGACTACCTAGACACATATCGTTTATGGAAAGAATAATTGACTAAAATGTAAAAATTGTCATATACTCGTTAGTCAACTAGCATTTCCATTGTTAATATATGGCTTAAACCTGAGCTTTATGCTCAAATATAAAGGATATTAATTAGTATTTCAACAAGAACAACGCAGAAGTCATATTGTCGAATATTTTATAAGTACTCCCATCAAGGCTTTACTTGGCGTGCCAAACTAGAAAATAATCAAAAGAAAAAATATTTATTGACTTCTTAGAAAACAAAACCATTAGGCATTAAACAAACTTCTTCAATAACCACCCTTTATGGATTTCAAGTAGGTTTATGACTACTTTTTTCAAGATTTCGTTATTTGCCATTACTGCTTTCCTTATTATATTTGGTAATTTATTTTTAAACGTACTGCTCGATGTTCGTATTGATCCTTAGCCATTTTAATAATTATTGCATTACGATCATCTCTCTTTTTAGGACGTTGTAAATTTTTTATCTGAGACTCACCTATGGCTTATTATGTTACAAGTTCAAAATGTCGGTGATAGCACAAAATATTAGTATTTCTCTTCTGCAGCTGTATTGAATGACAAAGTTTCACATGGTTATGTAGGTGCATAATTCTTTTACGGTTTTGATAACTATTCGAAAAACTCGAATACTTGGGTCGGTAGTATTCGAAAAGTAAGTAAGGGCCGATACTCGAATAGTATGCCCTAATTGTGACAGAAAACGCATACCACCATAAAATATATGTATAAAAGACGTATATAGAAAATCTATAATATAAAAATGAATCGCTAAATGTGTTGCTAAGCGCAAATCTCGAGAACAGCGGAACCGATTTCGATAATTCTTTGTTTAGAATATTCCTTGAAGTACGAGGATGGATCTTACCGAGAGAGAAATTAAAAAAAATACCTGGAAAAATCTTAAAACGACACTTTTTAATACTCCCATACAAACAATTCGTAATAATACAACTCAATTTGAACTTTAATACTATAGCATAAAGTTTAAGTGTTAGTGGAGAGGTTCCGGGAAGGCAAAACAATTGAGTGACGTTAGTATCGTAAAGATATGAATGTCAATATTTATACGATGGTATTCGAATAGCAGAATACGTATTAAAAAAATATTTAAAGAATCGACTGTTAGGCGGCACGAAGTTCGCCCGGGTCAGCTAGTTTCTTATATAAATCAGTGCTTATTTACAAAGGAAACTAATTCTTTTCAAAAATGTTTTTTTTTTACATCGTTTAACGTGTCATTTAATACAGACCTCTTTATTTCGAAAGTTTTCTCATCTTTACATTTGCACCTACTATAACGTCGATACCAATCTTGTTCGGTGTTTATATCTTCTTCAGGAAAAGTCGTACGAACATTACCGCTAGAGTTTGCCACTCCGCCTGAATTACCATCGTCGCTCTTAGTAAAAATACACCCCACATCTGAGATTATTTCTAATGCTCGAGCTGAAGTCGCAATAAACTAGCACGATGATAATAAAAACGTTCAGCTTATCCCCCGTGTTTGACGCTATTCAACCGGGCGATTTTAAACCTTACCGCATTTTATTAATGCCACGCGATGAAACATTTTAATTTTAATAAAACTGAACATCGGCACGCCCGTCCTATTTGTCAACCTTCTTTACTTTTGCTGGCATAAAATCATATAGTCTCACTCGACGTAACTACGGCAGAGTTGAAACATTGTGAGGACTCAATCGAAACCGTACTTTCGATTACAGCGCCAAGATATAAATTCGGATGATAATCCTAGTCCGCGAGCGTATTGTGCATGAAATCCCCAAAGCCGTTCGCGCTGGATTCAAGCTTTTCTCTTTAAAGTAATAAAGGTGCGTTTTATTTGTACCGTTTCGGATTATATTCGGGATTTGGACGGCGAAACACGTAGGTGAGCCATCGCTCATGTGACAAATTTCTGCGTTTGCCTTAACGCGGGGCACCGTGTTTAGAATAATATATTATATGAACTGGGTAGTGTGGAAATGTTTATTGATTTACATAAAAGGATGTGTTTCAAATATCATACAATATGCAAAAATTATTAAATCAAACAGTCATGTTCCTTAAATTTTAGCAACTGTTAAATATATAACAGAATATTACATTAATAAAAATATCTATAAGCAATAATTCATTAAACGACCTTAAATATTGACACAAAAATACGCAAAATTGTTACTTTATCCATTCTTGTCATACGTATTGGCAGTTAACTCCCAAGTGTAAAGGTTTGCCGGTTCGTTTATGCGGATTTGCAATATTCAAATGAGTGTTCTCTAACGAATGACAATACGTGCGGAAACCGTGTTTCGTCAGTTTGTGTTTACGAAGTTGTTTTTTCTCTTACTTCTGGGGGTTGTGCGGCGTACTCTAAGGGACGTGATTTAGTAGCGTAAGCAACATGCCAATTGTATATTTATGAGTATACTAGTTTGTACTATTGAATTTTTGTACGCATATAGGATACCATCTGTTCGACTTGATAACGTTCTGAGACAAGCTGTATGATTTGAAATTGTGAAATAATTTATCTCCTAGATTAAGCAGCAGCTTGTTTGCATGAGTGTAATTCAATTAAATAGTGCTCATAAAATATTTTTTACAATCTGGTCCAGAGAAGAACGATGACAGTTAACGCAAATACGGTTATTTCCGCTGTTATACGGTAATCAAACAACTGAATAATTGGAAAGTAATATTGATTCCAACACGCAACTCACCGAACTAAATACGCTATCACTAAATTTTTATCTCGTTGACGATAGTCGAGTTCCAATGGGGCACGTAACACCGGGAGAATAAATACTAAAGCACCATAGAATTCCTATCTCCGATTTACAAGTATCAATTTTCTTGTTTTTGTTAGGTTGGTGACATTAAATTATTCTTAGTTTTGCTATTTTAAAACGCATTTACAATACGAACGATACGAACTCGTTAAAATTGACCGGTCAGTCGTTATCATGAGGATGTCCTGGGGCCCGTTTATCATCTTTTTATCATTTATAGAGGAAACAGACGTTATTTTTATTTGTGTTAGTCCATTTCGCCCACTCGTCGTGGATTCTGTAATATCCAATGATATTGCGAATTAGTTTTACAGCGTTTTGTTTGACGCAGTGCACGTGGTTTGTGTTGGTTTTAGTGACATTTTCTGGATTGCTTTATATATCATCAGTTAAGGTTTGTGTATTATACATTAAATTTATTATACATCTAAATTTGTTATTAAATGGACTGCGACTATATTATTAATAGGTATGAAATATTTCTTTAGCTAAATTATGAATTTAAAATACTGTCTTTAATTTGTTCTCCTTCCGTTTTTCCTCTCGACGGTTGTAGTTCATATTTATGGGACAGGAATATACCCGTGTCTGAGGACGCTTGCACACCTGCATTTCATTTTTCATAGGTGTCTTCGTACGTATAACTATCAGGATTTGAAGCACACACTAACAATACATAAACAAAAGTATATGATCTGAACAACACCACAGTCACACAAATGTCTGACGCAATTTGCTATGCACTATCTATAAAACTGCACAGCTGAGCGAATCATAAATTCACAGTCAAAATTAAAAACGTCTTCGGAAATAAATCATCGTTTGATATGTGACATTATATTATATAACGTTTATACATTGATATTATTGGCAAATGAAATTTCAGTTTCGATAAAAGAGTAACAAATAATATATACCCTGCTTCTGATTACTGATTCCAAAAATAGTCACAAAATTTCAGCACTGATACCTGAGACACTACATTGCCTTGCTTAAGTGGAAGTGGTCAAGGACCTCGGGTAATCAAAAACTTTGAATGTATCATTAAATATTACTAAGTTATATTTTTAATCATGTGAGTTTGTAATTATAGTTGGTTGGTTGGTTGGTACGTGAACAATGATATATCAACAAGATTATTAATGTAATTTAAGTATTGATATTCTTTCCGTTGCAACTTGGAAGTTGTTGACAAAGGGGATAGGATCAATAAAATTCGAGTCTAACGAACGCATTGTCCTTTTAGTTTGGTCTTCCTTTGTAAGTAGTCCGCGGGAGTCTTTAATTATTCTATTGAATAACTTCTTTCGCTTGATTAGACGCTGGCTTCGGATTCTCTGCTTTCAATATTGATAGATTTATCAGGAAAACTAAGATGTGACTTAACAAAAAGAGTTCTGTTTCCCTTGCTTAATATAATTTAGTAAATACAAAAATATATGTTGTACTTTTTAAATAATGTTTACATTTAAAGAAAATCTATCAAGGAGTTTGTAAATGTCTCTTATTAGCCAAATATTTGTGCTAAGTGAGAAGTCGAAACTTCGATCATCTGAGATCCATGAAGTAACTGATAATACTATAACACCTGTAGCTGTATGATGTTCACAAATAGCTATATTATAAGAATATTTATTTCTCTCGGCAATTAAATGCAATTTAAATAAATGTACGTTATTTTGTAAATTTCGTTCTGATATGCTGAGGTGGTTATAGACAGCTACAGTCAAATCGCTAATGCATTGGTTATCTGCAAATTTTTTATAGAAAATTCTGCATTGGGAAAAATACAACATACTAATAGGCTAAAAACAATTTTGTACCTCTTTTTAGCAGATTGTGCGCATGGTGTGTTCCAGTTTGCTATATATAGTCAAAGCTAATTTGGAGAAGTAGTGCGGAAAGATTTGATTTATGTATTTATGCATTTATATCCATGAAATTAAATGAAATAGAACATGGTTTTTTTTTTGGTAAAATATATCAAAGTATCATACAAAAACATATGTTTCTTTGTTTATCTGGTATATGTTCGAATAACACTTACCAGATTTCAATGAAACTTTATCTGAATGTTCGTTCTGCGCACTCTATAACAGGTGGCGCGGAAGTCATTTCATTTCGAAGACGAGAACAAAGTCGCAGGCTAAGTAAAAATATATTAGATTACTTTTACCGACCCACCTTATACCGCGTTTATTCCTCAAAAATTTACCCATCAAATATGTTTGATGATAATCACAAAGTCAACCGTATATTTGAGATTTGACATTTTCTAGCGAATTTTCCTTATTGCTTTTGACTTTGTAATTTATTAAGCCAGTTTTCCTTTTACATCATTCTATGTGTGTATATTTTTAAGTTACATTTTTTATAAAAAAAAAACTAAATACCATATAAGGCAAAGCAAAACGGTAACTTATCTTTAACAATAAATGTAAATATAAGTTAGTTTACTTATGCTCTCAGGCCTTAATTACTCAAACGATTATCCTAAAATTTGGTATGCACGTTGTCAGGGCTACAGAAAAGAATATAGGATTTTCAACCACAAAAAAGTAGGATTCTCTAGGGATAGGTCAAATCTACATTAACGTGGTTGAAGTCTCAAGCAAAAGCTAGTTATCTACATATAAGAGAATGTATGTTCCTGTATCTATAATGGATAAACTCTAACACCATTTTTACCGTGCTGGGCTACGAAAGAGACGGGATGAGAAAAGATTACACATGTGGCAGATATCCGAATGTTAAGATGGATGTGTGGTTGGATGGATGGATGGATGTAACCAGAATGGATAAGATTAAGAATGAGTATGTCAGAGGAAGTTTGAAAATAGCACCAGTAACAGAGAAGTTGAGGAGTAATAGGTTAGCATGCTACGGTCATATTATGAGGAGAGATGAAAGTCATGTAACAAGAAAAGTTTTCAAATTTGAAAGTGAAGACCGCAATAGGTCTGGATGGATTGTGTGAAAAATGATGTGTAAAAGGTTTGAATATTGGGATGGTATCTGACTGGAGCGAGTGGAAAAAGCGCGTCTGAAATCGTAGTCGGTTGGTAGTATGTAGATAACTCGCCGTAGATACTACGAATTGTATCGACAACGAATTCATGTGGGTTATAATGGTAAAATTGATTAGTCAAACATTGATAGACGCTGTGTCATGCCAAACATTGGATGAAAAATAATTGATTAATTCAAATTAACGTCTCGAAAGTTTGTTACAATATTCTGAGTGATATTCTATCGATTTTTCTATGCATACATATTACAATCAAAACAATAAAGACGACTACCGAGAGATAAACTATCCATCGCCAGTCTCCGCTGTCATGCTGGCCTGCGTAAATGTCCCTTCTCGTTACGCTTGAAGGACCCCATGTCATAGGATGGAGGGAGCACACTGACCGGGAGCTTGTCCCACGACTTCACGATACGATAAAGATAACAAACACGTTGCGAACTTTTTAGTTCGGGTCTAGGTAGAATTTGCCGTAAAACTGTGGCTTCGATGCCCAGAGCGAGTTGTTCGGTTAAGAAAAGGAAAGGATTAAATTGAATACCTCTTCAGAACACTCACCATGATACATTTAGTGAGTCAATGTCATATGATGATGATCTTTGGTCTTCATAATATTTACTCATCTTTAGTCAACTCGGTTCCAAAAGTATTTTAGCTTTGCTATATTTATAAAAGTATTTTGAACAGATACCATACTTTGTAATACAATAGGGTAGAGTAGCTTATTTTTTTAATACGAATAACGCCAGGAATCGAATGAAAAATAGATAAAATAACACTGCCTCTTTAACATAGAATCACTCGTATTGTGTTCACTGCCGTGTCCCGAAGCCGTATTTATCTGTAATAATGTCTGCTCTTTTCATTCCTTCATTGTGCTGGTTCCATTACTCTTTGTTGTGTTGTTCGATGTGACCTCCGGATTCCTCACATATTGTATTATAATTATACCAAATACTTGTCGATTTTATGTTTGTGGTTGGCCCTTTTGATCGTCACATTTGTTTTTAATAAAAAAATTTGTTTTGTATATGTATGCATCTGTCATGCTGTATGCATCAGTCATGCTGTATGCATCTGAATGCTGGGCTATGAAAGAGACAGATGAGAGAAAACTACAAGTGGCAGAGATGCGACTGTTAAGATGGATGTGTGGTATAGCTACAATCGATAAGATTAACAATTAGTATATAAGAGGAAATTTGAAAATATCACCGGTGGCAGAGAAATTGAGAAGTAATAGGTTAGCATGGTACGGGCATGTCATGAAAGCTATGAAATCAGAAAAGTTTTATATATGAAAATGGAGTATATAGGCGTAGAGGAAGACCGAAGAAGATATGAATAGATTGTAAGAAAAACGATATGTGTATAAAAGATGTAAATACTGACTTAATATCTGACAGGAGAGAGTGGAAAAGGATATGGTGTTGATGTCTTTTTTTGTATATTTTAATCAATAACAATAGTAATAAGTACAAGGAATTATTTATATCACTAGATTTGAATTATCCTTGGCTAAAACTGTATAACAATAAGAGTTCTTAATGAAGAAAAACATCTGCAAAAACTCTGAAGCCTTTTTTATTAATGTACCAGTTACTCATTTATACAACATTCATTCATTTCTCTCTCTAACGATTCGCAAACAGCATACTTAAATATTATTTGTCACCGCCAAAATTCAAAGGATTGTAATGACACCCCATGTATTAAAATCCCTTGAAACATTTAAACTACAGAGTGTACCAAATAAATAGACTTATATGTACTCAGAAAAACCTCCGTTTGAGTAGTCTAATAAAAATTCACATATAATTGGTCTTAACATCGAGTAGTTATTTTGAATTACGCCACAAGAAAGGTTCGATTTTTTATAATGATATGATGTGCCGATAGTTCAACCCGTCGAATAGGTTATTTACTGTGTATTAAATAGTACATACAGTTACAGTGCAACCATATAAGAAAGAATCATACTATTGACGTCAGATATAATAGCCTAATCTTGAGGACAGTTCAAATGAGTTGTGCGTCAATGCATTTTGCGAACCATATATGCGAACAGCTACACAACGCCGCTCAGAAACTGTAATCAAATATTGTAGAAGTTATATAAGTCGATTACGACTGTAACCATCGAACACCAACACAGTTGCTTAAAAAGTGTAGTTTAATATTGCAAAAATTATATAGGTCCTTGACGAATATAGGTGTGGTAGATATACAGACTAAGAAAAAAAATTCCGCACTAGGATATGGTCGTAATATATACCAACTATATAAGTCAGGTGGATATCAACGAATGTTTATTTTATTTTAAACTCTTAGGAAATATAACAGCTAAAGAAAAAGATGTATATATTTAGACACGAATGAAGATCATTTAAAAGGTTCTGCATCTAGAATGTTGATTATATTGTCGACAGGCCTGGGCCGGCTTCACCCGTACGGCTCGGGCAGCGGTTCGAGCAGCGACAGCGGCCGTCGCCGAGCCCGCAGCCGCGGCCTCTCCGACTCACCGACTGCGCCTACAACTCCCACGTCAGCTTCGGACAACGCCTCCGACGCGACGCTAACGGATTCGGAACTACCGTTGGCGAGGGATTCAACTCTACTCGTGCAAAACGGTAAGTCACTCATCAAAGTTTAAGACGGATTATGTTATAGCATAGAATAAGTACTTATTTATAAACTGCAAAATTACAGTTAACATGTATTTCTTTTTTATATTTAATATCAACATTTTTACGACAAGGTTTTTTTGTACACAATATATGTTAACTAAATAATACCGACAAATGGGATGTTGAAAGGAACTAATTAATTAATTTAATTATGATGAAATTATTTAATTCAATATTTGGCTTATTGTGTTTAGCATTTCCAGTTTGCTTTTTATTTCGTATAATACTGTGATATAAATTTGAAATTTACAGTTGTAGTAAATACTGCTTTTTTTTGGAAATTCCGTTCTAAGCAATCGTTTACTTCATTATATTCCTTAATATTTAATAGTTTCAGTACAACATGTCAATGAAATATATTTGTAGCCTTCAAACTAATAGACAGACACATAATGTCGTCGGGTTTTTATTATATGTGTTTTTTTCCATAAAAAAGGGTGTGTGTACTTATGTACACGCTTTAGAAGTTATACTGCTTTGGCGTAACAAGATAAAAACCTTTTCAAAAATTTTACCGTTCGCCTTATTCTACGTTTGTAGAAAAATCGACACTAACAGTAGAAAAAAGTTATTTAATACATGCATACTTTTTTTAAATAAAATGTTGACTATAGCTAACTTCAGGGTGTCGGTTTTTCGTGACGGTGTGCGCGTGCATCGTAACAATTTACTCTCATCATTTTCCCCTAACGCGCCAAAAGAAGTATAACTTCAAAAATGACATTAATATTTTTTGTGTTTATTGGAAGAATGTGTCAAATATACCAAATATTAAATTTTCTTTAGGGCGTATAATCGTATTAGATCAAATATTAGGGTAAACACAAGCATCAGAGTCTCAGGCTGAACTTCGTTCAGGCGTCGTCGTAGTCCAATCGAATTTCTTACCTCGAGAAGAAAAGCAACATGAAAATAATAAAGTTATGAGATGACTTCTATTTGATTTTAATATTAAAGATCTCACGAATATCATATTTCCAACAAATTCCACGAAAAACTACATCTTAGGTTTGACAGTAAATAAATGAATACCGATGATTCTTATGTAGAATTTATATATTTTATACTCAGGTTTCATTTCATATGAAATATAATCGTTTTGTGACTTCTATGTGGGGGACTACGATAAAAATGTCTCAGTTAAACTTGACAATTGTTAGAGATTTATCGACATATTTTTTATAAAATAGTATACGATTCTACGAACCGATATTATTTTTACGAAAAATACCTTAACCATATTTGTTACGGGAAAACAAAATATTTCCCTCGCCGTGAAACAAAGTAATTACTTTTGACACGTAAAATGGTACATAACAGTTACAAAGTGTTGGATTACAAGGGCCACTGGGTTGAATATCAAAACAGAATTACAAAGCCGACGATCGACTATGTTTCGGCGGGGTAACTTGAGGGTTTTTGTTTACTAAAATTGCCAGAAACCCGATTTATAATGTTTTATATAATTTCTATTGTTATTTTTATCATTGTCCAAAGTAAGAGAGACGCATTTGCCTTGTTACAATTTTGAATTTTATATATATACTTGGAATCAGGGACAAAAAGTCCTTAGTGTATCAATTTTTTTATGAATGCTTATAAGATTCTGTTCAAGTTGCATTTAAAGTAAATACGAATTGGACGTATTTCATTGCGGGTTATAGGTTGCACACTGTAAACTTTTCTCTAGTTTATGTTTCATTAGATGCACCGCTTTTCTTTGTGGCATATTTTTTTGAAAGAAATCATTTATCGGTTGTATTAATTATATTCGATTTTATTAAAGTGTTATCATGTGACTTCGTTCTAACAAAAAAGGTTCCTTCTTTTCATGGAATCTATGTGTATTATGTGAATAAATTGTGAGCTATCTCTATCACTTATTAAATGTAATCTCAGTACTTATGATTTCATACTCCTATATTTTTGTATGATTTAATCTGAGTATCTTTCTACTTCTGTTAAATTTTACAATTACTTATTAACCCCTACAAAAATTAGTAGAAATATGTAATCTAGCAGGCCCGGTGGACGTTGTCCAGCCCTAATAATAAAAAATATATACTTATGTGCATGAAATGTTTAAGACGGCTTGACTTTCTCCGATCCTTTCAACAATTATCATTTTATTTCAACCAATTTACACAAAACCTTAACAAAATATATACTTAAACCTTACTAATGAATTACTCTATCTATTGGCGAAGACCGCATCACAATCGGTTCAGTAGTTTTTGAGGTTATCGCGAACATACAGACAGACAGATAGTATATATATACTTTGGAGAAGGTTCTATCTACAAGTAAAAGTCTCGTCAAAATCCGTCAAAATCGGATCAGCCCTTACAGAGATTAATTCGGATAAATAACCGATACTTTAAGTTTCTACAACCTAACTAATAAAATAAATGCGAATATGATTTTTTTTTGTACACTGTAGGTTAGCGTTTGACGATAATCTCATCTGATGTTAAATTATGATGTGGTCGAAGATGGTGGTAGTCACTCCCTAACCTAGAGGGAGACTGGCTTTCAAATACAGCTGCCGGATCACACTAACAGATGCTTAGTGACAAATTTTCAACTTGTGAATGGTAGCTAGCCAGGCGGACTTTGAAAGAGCACTATCACCATGCAATTGTTTGTTTGTTACAATTTTACGCTTCAATTGCTGAAGCGATCTAAATGAAATTTGGCATACGCTTTGTCAGCGGTACAAAGAAGGTATAAGATAACTTTCTTCCAGAAAAAAATAGTTGCTTATGGATAGGTAAAATCTATGTTAAAACGAGCAAAAATTAGTAAATACAGTTATTGTCGCATTAATTGTATAAACTGAATTGTATTAACATCTGTTATTTGTCAAAGAGTAATATCAACAAGACATGTACACACAGACGCCCGCGCCCGTACATAAATAACGACTTTAGGTGAGCTAAGTGTTTGAGGGAATGCAAAATGAAGCATGTGATTGCTGGGGATAGCATTACCACCGACTCCTGACTTACCATCGATCTCTGTTTGAACTGGAAATGTATATTTTCTAAAACATTTAACGTCGAATCGAAGCTATTTATTTTCGACATTGAATAAATAAATAATAATTTCGTTTTGAAGATGATGGATCAAGCTAGTGTTTTGTTTTTGGTTTTCATAAAAATGAAGCCTTGTTATTGACAAGTATTGAAATAGCGTAATCAATCGTAGAATGCGTAGGTAAAAACTGAGGAAAAGGAATATCTACATGTAACATTATATTAAAAAAGGTAAGATAGAAGTGACACGACTAGAGATGGACGTTCTAATTTCGATATATCGAAAGAATTCCAATATCGATAATTGTTTTGAAAATCTATATTCAATCATCTGTAAGTGTGGCCAGTTCATTCTAGGTTCTTGGGCTACATCCTTACTGAATAACTCGATTTCATATATATATATTTGTAATTCTTTTAATAAACCAAATATGCATGTAAACGACAAAATTTGTATATATTAAATGTAGAACCGACATTATGAATTATCCTATAAGACATATTATAAAATGATAAACGACAATGTCAAATATCATATTCTCTTATAATCATAGGTACTTTGTATTTGATTATTAATGATTCATTATAATCATTTGTTTACGTTATAGATCAAGTGTTTAATTAGGTCACAATCCTGGCAATATGAATAAGACATCAAATCGAACTATATATACATGTATATAATTATAGAGGTCTGCCGATGTGCGCCCATAGCGCAAAAACTGCTAGTTAGATTGCTATCATTTTCTTTCACTTTATTTCTTAGACACTCGGTTTTGCCTAGGAAAAAAAACAAGATATTTTCATTTAATACTATATATGTATGTATTTTAAAAGGCTACGATTCTTATCAATGAACACTATGCGCGTTCAATGATATGTGGAGCTTATGTTAATTTCCTCTGCATATGAAATACATTGTTAAGATAATGAATGATGCAGACGAAGTCGCGGTTATCAGCTAGTTTATACTTATTTTGATAAAATTGGTTAAAATATAACGATAATAATAAGTGTTTTTGATACCGCGGGCATAAATAGTTACACTAAAATATTCAAAATTATCAAGTGTTACCCCATCTAGTTGCCATAAATCGTTTTGTATAGTCGAGTACGGTGCGCCCTCTCGTGGCGCCCTCCTAATGGATTTTTATCCCGTCCCGTACGGAAATCGAACGGGGAATTCGGTCGAGCGTCGTTGGTTTTAATTCGACCATCGGCGTATTCTAAAATTCTAGATTTTCATTGGATATATATTTTAATAAGAATTCTAATTACTACCAATGTACGGTGGTTAGTCACATGGGATATTTGTTACCTATCTTTGCTCTTGGCTTCACTTGCGTTTACTAAGTAGTTTTTTTTCTTCTTGTAATTTTATTTTTACGCGTATTCTGTGGTTACATACAAAAAATAATAGAAATCGTTTGAGAAAAATGAAAGTAAAATAAAATGAATTTTTATTTATTTACATTGTTTGAAAATAAGAAATCTATATTGTAATATTTACTCAAACGATTTCTATTGTTTTTTGTATGTAATATTAAAAATTGCTGTTGATTTGTCTTGCTAAAGCTCAAGAATGGCTGGACCGATTTGGCTAATTTTGATCAGGAAATGTGAAAGTTCAGGGAAGGTTTAAACGGTGAGAAACACAAATAATAAGTAAAAGAAAATAAAAAAAATATAATTTTATTTTCAAATAGAAACTGTTCCTAACTATCAAACATTTGATGTCTTTTGTCTTTTTAGAAATAAAAATTTGACACTCAGTTATCAAATATTTACAAGTGCGTTCAGAAATTTGTCTGCTTTATAGCTGTAGTATAACAGTTATCAAATATTTACAAGTGCGTTCAGAAAATTGTCTGTTTCATAGCTGTAGTATGAGATCCGATTTTTTTGGTCTGTATTATTTGGAATGCAATACAGATTTATTTCAGAAATAAAAGTAATACATAAGAAAGCATTACATTGATTAAGTGGATAACAGTGTAGCATTTATGATGTAAATAAAATGTTGATTAAGTTTTGTCGATTCTACATTAGCAGGTTCGGAGTCTCAAAAGACATCTATAAACTTTTTAGATTCCGTTTATTTATACTGATTTGAGTAGCAAATTATTTGGTATAGGACTGCTATTACAGTAGTTTGGTGAAATATCATAAAAATGACAACAATTTATGGTACAAATTACTTACGACCATTTGTCAAAGCAACGTGTTGCTTCAACAAACATTTATTTATAACTCGTTCGAATTGTTTGGATAAATTACCGAAGGCTTTACCAATTCCGGCCATTACCGATGTTTCACTTTACTACCGGCAAAACTTTAAAATTTGGGTCGGTCGGTTTTGTTTGTTTGGATACAGTTTTTGGGTACCGAATTTCGGTAGGCGGGGGGGTTATTCCGTCTCCCAATTTAAACTAGCAGCTTTTATTTGTCGTTTAGTGCGACATTTGTCGTTTCGCGGTCTTTTCGGGCCGGTTACCCTTTGTTTGCGGTTTGTAGGTATTGTATGTAGGTATTCGTTCGGTACAGAATTCCGGGACAATTTGTCCCGCGTGTAATTGGAGTTACGTTTTATTTAATTCAGGATACCGGGATGTCGTGGCCTTAAATTTTTCCTTGTTAATTATGCCAAATTTGTATATATTTATGTTTAAAGTTCAACTTTTGTTATCGAATTAGTTCACGGGTTGATTGGATACTTACGGTTAGTTGATTGATTGTTTTGCGATCACTACGTGAAAAAGTCGTGGTAAAGGATGCTTTTTTTTCTGTTTTTTTTTTTACTTTATAGATTTTAATGCTAAACCACACAAACATTCAACCTGAGCATGGTTGCTAGCCAGACGAGTTTAAGAAAAGCCCTAGGCATCATACCATGGCTTCATCACGACGTTATCCTTCACCGAAAGTGCCGGCTGATCTATCAGTGGTTAGCTTCTCAAATAACATACGAGTATTTCATTTCGCCATGCAAACCTTCATGATGAAAAGGATGCATGATAGTAACAAAATAAACGTTTATTCATACGAAAATTCACACTCAGATATACTATATGAAGATTAGCAAAGAAAATAAACAAATATTCTCCACCATAAGACCATGTCGAACTTTTTAAAATATTTGTAATTTTCAATATACCTAGTAAATTAATGTAAGTATATCACATACAAGTACACCACGTACTGTCCATTGTTTTTAAAATATTGTTAACATCAGAAGTAGATAATGTATTTTTTGCCAAGCTTGATTAAGAAATCATTATAATACTCATAAAAAAACATTAATGGAAATAACTGTTTTCATGAGGCCCTGATGAACATAATACCGACCTAATTTATTCCATTCTATAATTTGCATAATAGATGTAGAATACTATATTCATACTCTGTGGGTATATAATTTCTATTGATTGATGTTGGTTAGACTAAATCCGCCTTTTGTCGCAGCGATGGTTACTATAATGGTAATCCTGTATTAGTGCCACCGTTGAACGAAGGCCTCTTGACCAGAAACAGCCTACATTGTGGGTCAGTCCCTAAATAAGGTTAACATTTTTCCTTACTAGTAGACACCAAACAGACCTAAAGAACGATGAATGTATCATTTCAATTTGTAAATCTAAACTTAAATAAAAATAGTGTGAACTTAAGCCGAAGCTGTCCTGTCAGCAAAACTTGAAAATACATCACTGAAATAGACTTAAATCTTATGATGAAAAAAATTCTAACTATTCAGTTTCTAATTTTGTCCGTATTTATCGTATAGATTTGTGATCCAACCACAAGGAATTAAGAGTGATATTTTAAATAAGCAAACATCGAAAACATCTAGAAAATGTCCAAGAATAGTGTCTGTGGTATTCGTGTGGCCACGTTGGTGTATTAACGCAGATTCCTCCACCACTTGTTATCCTAAATCCGAAGTCACAACAGAACTATTAAAACACAGCACGGCACCATATGGTAATTTAAAAAGGCATTCATTCATTAAACAAACAACTATAAAATTTAATGAAGCGATGCCGTATACGTTAACGAATTTCCGGTTTTCATTATCGTGCAACAGCACTGTTCTCGTATCCCTCTCTGTTGCATTCGGATCTATAAAGAGGGAAAGGGATGGAATTTCGATTCGAAAGAATGGGATATATCCATCGTTTGGCGATACGTCACAAGCATGCGTTTAATGGGTTGAAATTAAAAGCGTCACCAGGGGCCAGACCGAAATATCGCGGCGTAAAAATGTCATTGTGACACGGTATCAAATTGTTTAACACGTCCTTTTGGAGACCGTTTTACGAGTCGTCGTGTTTATGACGGCCGTTGGAGCGATTTGTGATATTAGTTTATACTTTTGAATCCTCGATCGGTTCATGGGAAGCCAATTATAGGGGACTGTTTAACCTGACTTTTGTATCAGTTTTTTCATTAGTTTATTTAACTATCGTGATTTATGTAAGAACGAGTTTTGTATGTTATACGAGTATGTATCATCCGTACAGGTTAACTATCTACATATTAATATAGCCGAAGATGATGATCTGTGAGTTGAGTAGGTACCTATTTCTGCTTTGTTTGTCAAACGATTTTCTTCTTTTATTTTCATTTATTATGCGGCTATGATTAGCTTTAGTGTTATTAATAAAAAAAACTACAGGTAGTTATTTTCCAATTTCATCGAAGAATTAAAAGTCTTTATTTATAGGTCTCTATTCGTCATACTGCACATTCCTTACCGACTACAATAGTCAAAACAGATGGTCTTCATAATTTAGCCCACGAAGAAAAAAGATGGTATATTATGGTCGAATTTCAACCACTGAACGAACTTTAGTTTTATGAAATTAGTAAAGCTTGATGGTCCTTCGGTTTGCAAACAAAGACGATATTTTATGTCATCTGTTTATTATTTCAAAACGGTCATGCCATCATAAGCAATTGTAAATTTAGTGATGGCATGACTAACACACGTCCATGGTACAACTTTCGTAACCCACTACCATTCAACAAAATACAGTTTCGATTTAGGAAACTCGCTCGTTGTCGATAAAATGTACTTAATGAATGCAAACAATTCCTCTCAAATGTTTTATGACCATTATTCCAAAATATATATGATACTTAAAAGTAGTAGCTAGATTATAATTAATCATGTGCCACTTTTATTGCAATTTTGTTGGCAAAGTTTTATTACGTGGTTTTTCATTATTTTTTACCCAAATATGTTTAAATAGAAATGTCCTTCGAATGTGTATATGCCTATTTCTTTGACACGCTATGTAGTCTGTAAGTAGTCGGTCTGTGAGATGGGTTTTAGCGTGTGTAGGTGTCCTCAAACTCACTTTTGATAGTATGAATATAGTAGTCTATATAATAATATGAATGTCTAATGTTTCTATCATAAACTGATTTCGCACTTTTTAAATTATGCTTTGTTACATTTTCAACAAAGATTCATAAATGCATTATATGAACTATTGCAATTCAATCATGCTGTGTATTATTACTGAATAGATGAAATCTAAAACAAACGGTAAGTGTAAGATAAAAACAACTGGGTTAATTATAAAGGTCGTTAACGCCGAGCTCGTCGCGAATTTCACTTACTATTTTGCACGCGAGAATTGCGGAATTAAGATTCTCGTATTCATCCATCAAGGGAACGCCATGAAATTTTGTGGCGCTCCCTCCCTTAATCCTCGAAACGAATATCTCAAAGTAACCGAGCGGCGGAGAGTAATCGTAGCGTTGTGACGAACCGAGTAGAAGAAGAATAATTCGTCACTTGATCCCATCTTCATGGAACTTGTCTAAATGTATTAGGTATGACGTATCGTAAGGACCCAAGAGTTTTTATACGAAAGTTCTTGTTTAAAAACACTTTGAAATAATATCCCTTAGTTCTAACGTTCCGTTTTATTGTCTTATAACTACGCCATAATTATTTTAAAGTAGCGCAATGGATCATCTTAGTAAAGATAAAGTTTGTTCGACTTAAGTCATCCAACCTATCTTTTTGATATATCATCAAAACCTTGTTATATATCGGGACATTTTTTTAAAGATAGTAATTGCTTTGGGTCCAATGTTTTTCTTGGTGACGGCAGTTAGCAAGCCGATCATTAGAAAGTGCTTAACCAAAACACTAAAATTCTATAGTATATGTGGTTTGCATGCTGGTAGACTACGTGTCTATAGGTGTGTTCCATTAGCTGCATTTGAGTGCCAGTCTTTTAAGCTTACCATGCTTACTATCTTAATTCTTAGTATAATCTTAGTTTATAACTCAGTGGCAGTAAGTTTGTAAAGGAAAGAGTGAATTGAAACTGAGAAAAGACTTACGGTTAGGTAAAGTATAACATATATAGGTAATGGCAGGGTATTTTCAATGCTCAATTGGTTTGTAACATCTTCGAGTAGGAAGCTTTGTCGCCTATCTATTTTCCTATACCTCAATTTAAAATTCAATTCTCGTTACGGTCTTCAACAATATAATCACTTAACGTAGCGTACCAGATTGGTAATGATACGATTTATACGTAGTTTTAATAAATCATGTTATCGCAAACATTCTTCACGTCTAAAGGATTTCCTATCAATACCCCTGAACTGCGTTCTCCTGGACTCCATTGTTCAGTTGAATACGCTCTCGAATTTTCGATAAACATAAATTTCGTCACTTGCGTCTCCGACGAAAGCACCTGGATTTATCTAAACTACATTTAAAGAACAGTATAAAGTTGTTTATTCTGTTTTCAACGTTCTTCTCAACTTGCAAAACGTATTTTCGAAAGCAATCGACCATAAATACTTCCTCGAATTCTAAAAGTTTTTCTTAATATTATAAATTTCAACAATTTATTTCAACTATAAGTTCTTAAATTTTACGAATTGTTTTTTGTAATTTATACTATAAATTTCGGTTTTGAAACACTTCATTGTAAAAACCGATAATTCAGTGTGTTATAAGGTCAAAAGTCATTGCGTTATTAGTATTAGTAACTTTATAGATCTAGGTTTTTTAAAAATCTTGAATCATTATCTAATAGAGATATCGTTGTCTAACTGGATAAACGATTAAAGTGTATAACAATGGACGATCACACTACTATAGCGACAATAGACCAGATTCTTACGGTACATTGAACGTAAAAATTTCACCCAAACGAAGAGAGATATAAGAGACGTTGTAATGCGTAATGAACTGAAGATTTTCACAATGGACATTGAGAATTTAGTATAAGTGTTAAACTTGAAGCGTTTGAACTATGAATTGATGTGTTTAAAACTGAATATAATTTCTCGCACATAATAGGAATCGATTTGTGACTGATTTTTATTCGTACTATTACGTAGCAGTTAATATCCCTGGGTTCTGAAATGTTTTCTTACGTATACTTACAGTAATGTATCCATCGCTTAATTCTTATATGAAAACTCTAATAACTCCAACAGACACGATAAACTTCGTGGCCCATATGTAGATGATATTATTATGTCTTTTGCGTATAAATTGAGCACGGTATATGTTTGCAAATTATTATATGCAGATTACTGGCTCACCAAAAGCATAATCAAATGTGAATTAGCTCTGTCCTGTGGTTTCACTCGTGGTTAATTTTTCCCACTTTCAATCGTACGGCACTGAGTCACACGACCCACCAATAAATAGTGTTGCTGCCTTCTTGCTCAACGTATTTTTTAACCTCTATATTGGTAATTGCTGTACTCTTATAAGTAGTAGGTTATGTTGATACCCCTTCCTCAATAATTCGATTTTAAAATAGAATAGTATACTTTTTTATATTACTAATAGTTCCTTTACTTATTAATCAAACAAGCAACAATCTTTTGTATTGTATAAATTACATTCCAAACACATTTAGTGCATTTAAAAAATATCGTTTATACTTGTCGTAAATTTTCGAAAAGTTTCAAAACATTGCTTGTCAATGTGCGATTATAAAAATAATAAAACTGTTTCTCTATGGACTTATGAATTTCTTAGATTTTTTTTCTGTATAGCAAATCCATCCAGTCTATGTCTTATTTAAATGGTTTTAAATGTTAATCTAGAAATTGTCTTTACCTTCTTCAGCATTAGTATTTTTCTACTGTTGATCTAGTTGACTTGTTCCTAGCGAACCCCGAAAAGCTTAACTATGAATTAGTAAAATAGAGACAAATTTACTAGAATTTTCTAAATACATTTTGTCTTCTAAATTGATGTTTGGTAGGACTATAATTTTGTAGTCGGTTCACGTACGCACAGCAACGGCATTATCACGTAAATGGAATGGAATAACGCCAGTCTATGGCGCTAAATAAAAAAAATATTTCCCAGAAGAAACTCTTCTAAAGAATCGGGTATTTATAATGGTTTATTATCCAGTCAACTACAGGAGTTCTTATCTCGTCATTGTCACATCTATTTTTCTAAAGGGTGTACCCATTTATTGACGGGATTGATCGGGCTTGTGGTCAACAGTATTTACACCTAAATATAATAAATACATTTCAATATGAAAATGCTCAGCTTTGTTCTGTACAATAAGTACACTGTACAAGGAGCTTTCTCCCAATCCAAATTGTACTCGATGTCAAAGTTACACTGTTAATAAATACTTGTTTCGTATGAGCAACGGCTTAGAAGTAAATCCTCTTATAATTTGTACCAAAGAGACAAGCCCCGGTACAAAAGCTCCGACCTCCTTAGTTTGGTCGAAAGCACAAAGAGGTTGGTATCACTCGACCGATTCAGCAGACCCGAAAAACTCCGGACCCTTTGAGGAGGACCAATCCTTTAATACTAATTGAATCATAATTTGAAACGGTGGAAGTTTCTTTTTATGTAAATCTTTTGGCCGCTGAGAGCTCAAAGCCTTGAGAAACGAAAGCGTAATAACCTTAAGAGTTTGCAACATCTGCTTTGAGATTGAGGTTTCATAGTCATTATTAAATATTATTAATGTTTTTTTTTATAGTTTTATTTTATAGTTACTACAATATATAGTATATGTATATATATATAATATAATAACGTGAGTTATAAAATTATCAGTCATATATAGGTATGAAAAAGCGTCTTTGTTCAACTACTGTAAGTTTTGTATATTATCTTGATTTGCAATACTAAAATGATTATTTTTTTTAATTATAAACAACTACATATGTCCGCGATTCTGCTGTGTGAACTACAAAATTATTGTTAAAATTAAAAAAAAACCTCTTCCAATAGTTTTGTTTTTATATTTTTTATTCCAAACAAAATTAACTACTGCATTGTATTCGCCAATATTAAATGATAGTAGTCAATTTAATATCGACGTAATTTACTTTTAGTCTTATATCCTGTGTTTTTATTACCTACAGTTGAAAGTAGAATCATGTAAATCGAGTCAGCGGATATCGAGATATAAGCATACTAACGGTCAGGCAGAGACGTTGCCTTTATATCATTATTTTCTTATATTCTATAGGTCTTAGCGTTTGGCCACACTATCATCTGATGTTAAATGACGATGTGGTCTAAGACGGTAAGCACGTTAAACCTAGAGAGAACTGATTCTCAAGTACAAGTGCTGTAACATATCTATAGATGCTAGTCGACAGACTTTTATCACGAAAATATTTAACTATTTACTAAATCGTTAAGTATCTTGTTAGTATAGTATAAATGTTATGATAAATAATGTTTTTCATTCATAGAAGAAGGCTAATAAGTATAAATAACTTTCAACAACAAATTCGACGCTTCTGACGACGCAAAATCGAAAAACAATCTACGTACAGGTGTCGCAGGGCGCCGCTTCGATAAATCTCGCGAGACAATTTTCGAATTTTTGCCTCTCACAGATATATACGCAGTCGCCTCTCATCTCGGCTGAAGAAAATCGCACGTACAATCCCATTATCGATCCCTATTCCCGTGCAATTTGCGAGTTGTGTCGGCGAGCGCGAGCAATTTTCAAACTTAAATGAAAATAACGGTGAAAATAGAAAAGCTGCGTCGCGGCGTCTTCGGTTGTGTCTCCTCTCGCGCGACGTCGATCCGAACTGTTCGAACGAAGGTCTTTTGTCTACGTCGCCACTGTTTGCTGGTAAAGTTTTCACTGTTCCCAATTCGTTTTATCATCTACTTATATGTATCTATGAAAACAGTACGCGTAAAATTAATATATGTTAATATATGTGTAAAAATGGATTTTGGATGACACTGGGAATGATCTTTAGTAAATATATGGTAATCAACAATACGTAAAGTGTCATTGTTTCAAAACCACCTCTTCTGATTTACCGGCATCTCGATGACCACATCAGATTAGATTATATAAGAGTATAGTAATAAAGTATTTAAGATTGATACAATTTAGCCATCGTTTCATTGGGCACTGTGAAAGGTTTTTTATTACTATTTATTTGACTACCATTTGCTATTAAATTTCGCCGAAATCGAAGAGTACATTTTTTTCTATATACTTCAACACGGAAAATATTACTTGTACTTTTAATCGGTTTTCCGCTGAATTTTGTATTGTTAATAAAGCAATGACTGCCCAGTCGTATTTTATCGATGTATATGTGTCATCGAAATACAAAAGCGCGGTTTCGACCGACTGGAAACTAAATATAATTAATGCATATACTACGAGAACACCATGATATGTACAGTCTAATTAATTTTCCACTAAAGTGCCAAACTAAAATTTATTGATTTCTTTCATGTTCACAAAACTCTTTCGATTATACTTTTAAGAATGAACATGCACTATTTATTTGACAGTAACTAAACCCTATTTTACAAGAGAATACAGTAAAAACAATAAAAAGTATTTCGTAAATAAAGAAATAGAAACCATATAATCTAAATTCAAAATTTAAATAGAACTTCTTCTTATTCGAAACCAGAGAATCATAAATTACTAAGGAAGTTTTTAAATGTATAATTTTATAAAAGGAAAGTTTGTCAATTATGATATACGAGGCAATATTGCTATATGTTAGATCATGCTAAAGACTAATCAGAGGTTCCTATATTACAATTTCTATACAAAGTTCACGGTATAGATTTTTTAAATTGTATATGCTTGCTGAGTAGTTTAAATAAGTATACATAGCAGGATCGCAGCAAATTATACCTTGAAATATACAGCGATCATCACAATCCTAGAGAAAAAATTGTGGTAACAGTTGTCATTCTTCACTTTCCGTTTTGTAATTAATTAATGAATATATAAGGAATGAAAATATGTTATCCATTGTATTTAGATTTCTTAAAAAGCATTCATTCCACTGTATAAGGTATTTTTGAAGTTATTTTTTAGGCGCGTTAGGGAAAAATTATAAGAGTAAATTTTTACGATGCGCGCGCACACCGTCACGAAAAACCGACATCCTGAAATTAGCTATAGTCAACATTTTATCCAAAAAAAGTATGTATGTATTAAATACCTTTTTTCTATTGATAGTGTAGTTTTTCTCTACAAACGTAGAATAAGGTGAAAGATGAAAATTTTTAAAAGATTTTTATCTTGTTACGCCAAAGAAGTATAACTTCTAACGCGTGTACATAAGTACACACTATCTTTTTTTTTTACAGTTTTATGCATAATAACGTTAATATTATTCAAATCAATGGTGAATAATTAACTTTTATCTTAAACATTTGAAGATCTAGATCATTTTAACTGTGCTTCTAGAATAACAAGCTAAAATAATTCCATTCGATAAACATTGTATGAAAGGTTGGCATCGGTTGCGCGTGTACACGAACGCGCCGTTTAATTTCGAGATGTTTTCGTTTCGTGTAAGTTGGGAATAATATAGACTTAAAATATTGTCACGATAAACATTCCGAGCGGTATATCGGCTTTATTGGAGGATTCGGCTTCGCGGAATAATTTTATTGAAAGTTCGGTACAATCTTATTATTTCTTTAACAAAAAAACGAAACGGTTTTATCAGAACATTCTATACCGTATAGAGACATCGCTGACGCTTTCAGAATTCCAATAAAAAATAAAGTATTACTTATTCTTAAAACTAACTTTTACCGCCGGTTCGCCTGTCTTATTCTATCGATACCACCATCAAACTAATAACTAATAATGTAGGTAACGAGTTATAGCTTCGGAATGTACGACAAATTATTGAAGATATAACTGTTCTGAATAGTTTATCTGTTATTTTTATTGGCAGTGACAATAGTCGTCCGGTGTTATTGCAATACATGAATAAATAAGCGTTATGTAATAGCTAATAAGTGTGAAAACTCGAGCACTTCACGTTATCCACAGTCAATGTTACGATACGAATGAACGATGTATTTTATTTTGGTGTCATTACACTTACACTTTCCAACATGATACAAAACATTAAATTATCCGGCAGCAGAATAACTGACAGCAATATATAATAACAATTGTTGTAAAATAATAAGACGCCTAAGGCAATACGTATTATACTATTATTGGTACATAGATAGGTATTTAGAATATTAATAATATTCCTTGTTCTAGTTTACCGAAGTTATCAAGTTATCATCAAGCTCTTATGTAATCCAAATACCTTTTTGTTTACACGAGTATGTATCGATCCACACACAAGAAAAGTTTCCAATAAAGATGCAAGGAGAGTGACAGAATATTCTACTAGACGAAATTTTTTCGACTATCCCAAATTTGTAAAACTTCTGATCAACTCGTAATACGTTTCGAATAAAGGTTATATTCCTTTGCTATCATTGCGAAATAAAGTTTGTCACTTGCATCTTGTTCACATTTTTTCTTATAACACCGAACTCGACGAAACTTTCCAAGTGTTATAAATCGTTTATGTAAGTTTTTCGATTAATTTTTCGACGAAATACGATATTACTGGATTTATTTCAGTACTTTTAGCTGAGAAACAACTGAAACGTTATTATCTGACTAATATGTTTTTATTTGAAGCCCCCTAGTACAAAGTTACTTTGAAAATTATTTACACCAATTTCGTAGTTAATTTAACTAGCTAATTAGATATTTGCTAATTCGGCTTTTTACAAGTAAATGAGGTTCAATAGTAGTATATCAGAATAGATGGCGTTAAAAACAAATATGCTGCTAACATATAAAACATCAAACATATTTTACTTATGTACAGTTCACAGTTCAGTATGAGAAATGATCGATAGATGGTTTTAAATAATTCAGACGGTCACTATAATCAAGTAAGGCTTTCTCTAGCACTGTGCGGTTGATTTTATTTCAATTTTGAATCTATGTGAATTTACAAAAAAATCAGTGGCTTGAAGTTTTATGAACGTATTGATACCTATGAATATGTACTCCCTGTGTGTGCCAACTGCTTTTACAAATTTCTATATATCCATTTCTATAATCCAGCCACTCAAAAGTGTTTGAGCATAACCCAATAATAATATACCGCTTCAAATTCCCATACATGAATATATTCAATACAAATCATCTCAAGCTCCGTAAAACCAGAAGTTGTAATACCTATTGATAACGACTAAATCAAATTCCATACAACGCGGCGCACCTCTGAAGGCTCTGAAAAGAAGTTGTTAACAAAAATACGCCCGTACTGCCTGCAGCCACCTGATAAGGCGGAGGGATCCGTGCTAAGCACCGCCGGGAAGCGCTGCGACGGGTCCATTGCACGAGAGATAGCGTTTATAACTATGATGCAATTTTATCAAAGGCTTCCAATGCAACAATTTACTTTCCTTATTATTTTTTTGTCATATGTTACACATGCATTTGTTATATTATTAGCAATTATCGCCGTAGTTTCAAAGAAACTTATATAAATTAAATTATAGTATCTGTTATTCGATTATAGAATCTGTCATTCTATACTCGGAAACGATTAAACTAAATTTAATGTGAGGTTGCTGGTAAATAGAGAACTTTTTAGAATATTATCTAGACAATATACCATTATGGTTTCCCATAGAGGCTAAGCAGTAATAATCAAATTACAATACAAAAAATAAAAAGATAGTCCATGAATAGGAGAAATATGTAGTTTCCATGAATCAATAGAAACATTATGAATTAACTCACGAAAACCAGCTAATAATAATAAATATACAAACTACATATAAAGTTATAGACGAAATTCTAAAGATTCGTTATGTATTTTGGGTACGATCATATATTCAGGAAAATGCAAATCAACACAGCTCCTATTTGGCCTACCCTTAAAATGTCACTTGGAAATACTTTCAATTTTTTTTTTTTTAAGTGTGTCACCGAGATCAATTTAGCCAATTAGTTAAACTCCATAACACGTTTCTTGATCTATATCTAAGTGAAGAATATTAATTAAAATTAAATCGCCAGTCTATTTTGACTTACGCCAGTACACTGTTAGGTATTTACAAACTGTTCGAGGATTAACCAAAGATTTCCCAACTCGAATGTTGGTGTTTTCAAAGAAAACGTGTATTGATGAGTTAATTACGGGTCGAATACCGTGCCGAGATATAAAGCCTCTGGATACTTGTATAAAATTTATCTTGCTGTATTTATTTTTATGGTTGCGGCGTACCTTTTGTTACTCGATTTTCGATATGGTTATATTAAAATTGTACCAAAATCACTACATATTAAAAAAAAAATCGTCGGCCTGCGTTTGTATGTTCGCGATAAACTCAAAAACTACTGAACGAATTGTAATGCGGTCTTCGCCTATAGATAGAGTAGTACATGAGGAAGGTTTAAGTATATAATTTGTCAAGGTTTTGTGTAAATTGGTTGAAATATGACGATAATTGTTGGAAGTGTTAGAGAAAGTCAAGGCGCCGGGAGCTTTCATCGAAAACGCTGCCTAATTCTTTTGAAATATAACAAAACAATACATAGTCAGATATTATTCTTTTGTAGATGTACAAAAAAGTCTACGATGGCATATACCTATCTTTTAAGGATAGCTTATTATACTCATCTATCTTCTAAAAAAATGGTCAAATACATTGAGGTTATCGGAAGGCTATTTAGACGGATATAGTATTAATCCTTATCAAATTGAATACATTAGTTTTACCTTAAGCATTTCTTGCTCATAAGTATATATTTATTATTATCAGGGCTGGGCAACGTCCGCCGGGCCTGATAGTTATTTATAAAGCGATTCTCGTATTTAATATTGCTTTATTTAAGCTATGAACCTAAAAATAAAAGGAAAGGAATTGTAACGTCATTAAAATTACGATAGTATTTCCTTTTTCATATCACCCACAATTGTTTGGACGATATTTAATAAAGAGGCGGTTTGTAAATTAACCTCTATCCCAAGACCATGAGGTGATGAAATATGAAATAAATGACACCGCTACTGGTAATTACAAAATTCTATAAAAATGTACATAGTTGTTATGGTCATTTATCTGTGTATTATTAGAGACCAGAAAAGACTGGCGCTTAATTTCAATATTTTGAGTTACTCTCAAAATATTTATCTTGAACTAATTACGTATAAAGCATGACTGTTGCGTAGGGATACAACCACGTGACCGAGCCGCGCGATATCACCCACTGATATTGGCATTCACACTTCGGCTTATGTCGGTAATGCTCGATTTTAGTCGCTATACACTCTTCCTGTACTATAACACTCATCGAATTTTCTGGCCTATATTTTGTGTGATAATTGCTCCACTCCCAATGGTAGTAGCGTTATTCCCCGACTAATAGTTCTATAAAATGCAAATAAAAAAGTGCAAATGTACTTTTCAGCTTTATAATAGTCTATTTTAAGTACAAGCATTGATTGCAGTGTTATAACAAAAAGCACATTTTAAGCATTAACTTCATTTATAAAGTTGCAGCAACAAAAAAATAATAACTAAGGTTAAAAAAAAACAACGGTGATACTGATAACTCGCGGAGAGAACAGAAGTCCCAGAAGTGAAAGGGTTCACTAATAAGACACGTTCATGAAAACTTATAAATAATTCATAAAACAATGAAACCTTACATGTGCACTGGATTCTATTAATGTTTCAGTGACTCGCTTACATTTCGTTTCGTGATGCCAAACAAAAGACTCTCGTGACCTCAAAAATTGAGTTAATCTCGCAACTTTATGTATAAAGTACAATGAGAGGAGAGACGCAACACAATGAGCAAATTAAATTACAACTTGATTTCTCTTCAAAAAGAAATGCTCAACAAAATTTGTTGAAAATTTTCACTTTCCTTATTTAATTTTTTTTTCAAGTTCTTGAACTGAATTAGACTTCTAGATTGTTCTAACGTATTAAAAGTTACCAAAAACGAGAGAAAAATTTATAAACTGTTCTTTGATGTGAATACGTAAGTTTTGATTCGATTTGAATACATTTTTAAAATATCTTTTATATACGCAATTAATTATATTTAGTTAATCTAATTGTTTCGCTTGGTCTTTTATTGTAAATTTTAAATAGACTTGAAAACTAAATGCCTGTGAACACTAACATATGATATAGTCATATTCAATGGCAAACGTTAAATTGTTTGTGTTTTATATATGAAAAATATCGTTACTCATCAATTTTCTGCTAAATCAGTTATTGACCCAATATACAAGAGTGCTACTATAAGCTAGTCCTATACAGTTCAAATAATTTGAAGCATTTTAAATATGTGAGGATCGTGAGAGCAGCGAACAGTATGGCGACGTCCTCCCCATATGTTCTCATTACAGCTCTATACAATGCATACCCCTGTGGTTGACAGTCTGAATCTGACAGTTCTTGCTACAGCATTAGTTGAAAATTATAACTTTGCACTTTACATTGAAACCCGATGCAATTGTGCGGGTTACATTGTTATTCTTATTACTAACCAACGGTGCCCTGTGGTTTTACTCGAGTTTAATATTTCTCCATATCACGCAGCCGAACTAATTCCACCGCCGTATTTTTAGTTCGTTCGCTCGCTTAGCGTGCTTTCTAATCTACATATTGTTTGGTAACTGCTCCGTTCTTAACGGTCATATGTTAAAAAGTGTATAGTCTGTAATCAAGAGCCTTACATTTCAAATACCAAACAAATACTACTGTGGATGTCTATTAAAAGTCGTAGTGAGCGAATGGTTAGTTATATCGATCCGATTTCAGAAATGGGTAAATATGGCAAATTTAGATTATTTTCCAGCCATTAATAATCCTTAGTAAAGCAACAACAGTGCTACTTCTTTGCACATAATACTAAACCCTCATCCCCAAGTGCGGCGAATCTGTAAAGCCTCATCTGGTCAATAGCGGTAATCAGTTGCAGTGCATATTTTTACTATACTTTGTAGGTGTTACATAATTTACATTTGCCATTAGGGGGGGGGGGGTCAATATCGATAGGTTCGAGTGTCGACAAAAACCAATGAATTTTTCAGTATTCACTAAAAATTATTAATTTGGGCTAACTGTGAAGGAAACACCCCGCGACAATGTGCGATGCGTCGATAAATGTTGTGATAGTAGATACTCAGTAAAATGGGAGTCATAAGGAACAGTAGATTACTTATCATTTGACATGCGTCCACTACATGGATTGCTGTGGTGATTAAGCTATAATCTGCCTTTGTCAAAAAATATTTGCAACAACATTTGCAAAAAAAACATGTCAAGATGTAAGTTCCTCAATGGAAGTTACGTTAACGGATACTTTACCATATTATCTTGAACTAAACTCAACTTTTCAAACAACTTCTAATTCATTGATCAAATTACATGACTCAGCACCTTGAGAAAGTTAAAACAAAAACAACATCAAGTGAAGCAACGCCTTCGAGTAACTTTATCTGTTGAATTTACACACAACGCCCATCTAATTTGATACCGTTGAAGAGTTAACATATTCAACGATTTAAAACATTATAAGTTTTTATATTAACGATATAATATACTCGTAAGAATTTTGTCAAAAGACCTTTGAAGATGTACTGAATCATGTTAAGTCTAGAAAAGATGAAAATAATGATTGACTTGCAATTGCAACTGTAAATGATTTCTTGCGGTGTAATTTCAACTTCAATATTATAACTGGGGCCAGTACTTCTACATAATACCTACTTTACTTAGTCTCTTACTGTACTTTAATGTATATATGAACATTTTGTCTTTATCTCGAACTTAACTATATTATAATTTCGAGACAATTATCGTATTATGTCAGTCGAAATTGTAAGGTTTAGATAAGCTTATTGTATTCCTTTTTCTATTCAAGTTTTAAGAGTTATTACAATATGTGCAAGTAGATAATTCATTCTCTATCACAAATCTAATCGAAATAAGAGGCGAATCACACCCCTCAAAAGTTATACACCAAAAGCCTTTCACAATACGTCGTCATTGCTTCAATACATCAGAAGCATTACAAAACAAATCCTCGCTAAATTTCTGTCAATCTCACACCTCGGGAGCAAAGAACGCGAAATCTGGATCATCCTAAATTAGATACGAGAGGCAACGAGACTGCTTCCTGAACCACAAAATAATGGGCTTTCTTTGCGAAAGGGAAAACCAATTTCGTCGGTGAAACGTCAAAATATCTAAGTGAAGGTAATCTTATGGTCGAGATAACTGATTGCTATTTCAAGTCCATTGAGACACAGCCTATTGAAGATGTATTGTCAACATGTAATGAGTATAAAGAAAGCGAATCAATATAATTTACCCACATCGAATATTTGTAATTTGGTTTTATATATATTTATATTACTTTGTTTGCTATTATTGATTATATTGTCTAATCTATGCTATTGTTACGAGATAAGTGAAACTTGCAAAAGTTTTTGAGACTTCAGTACAATAGAATATAATCGGAAAGTACTAATATACCAAGTCATTCGAAGTAAAGATAATTTATGAAATGAAATAAAATAATAAAAATAGACGATATTGCACTTTGAAGAACATAAAAGTTGAAACGAAAATGATTAAATATAACGCGAAAGGTATAAAAAATAGTGAAAGGTACGTGGATTCGGGCATAAAACACGTAGACGAAGGAAATGTAGTTTCAGTAAAACGTAACGGCGACGTTTTTACGAGCTATACGAAAATACGTATTCAATTTATTTACCATTTTCGCTTAGACATTGTCTCCCTCCAGCTCACGATTACAGTATACGTGATCGAATTTTGAACGGTGGCTTTAAATCTGCGAAATCAGCAGATTATGTACCTTTCACTTTGTCACTCTAACTGATAAAATATCTTGTTTAACTTCACTTATTATTTACCTTTACAATACTTTATTGTTTGTCCAATGCCTTTAACTTGAGCCTATATTGCGTGCAGTCTCATTGTCTGATGGTTGTGTATCTCTTACTTTAAGTCAATTTATACAATTGTATAATTCAAATTGATAATTAACGTGCGTGCAACAAGCTGTGCTCTTTGGTTTCAATCACATTTTTCCCTTCCTCGTTGCTCGATACCTCGCGTCGATAAACGGTCCGCCAACACTATTGTTGTTTTCTTATAACATACTTTCTGACCTATATATTGTTATAGTAACTGCTTTGTTCCTAAGGGTGGTAGTATGATATTAAACAGCCTTATAACCTTGCTCAATAAACAGCCTATAAAATACAACGAGATTTTTTTCAAATCCGACTGCTCGTTCCAGATATTGGTGTCTTCAAATAATAATTCTATTGTCTTCACTACATTCCTTTTTTAACATTGTTTTGAGATCCAATTATCAACCGCCCATGACTTTCTCCACATTAGAATATTTAGAGATTTAGAAGTTTTATACTCAAACTTAATAAAAATAAAATGTTACATAGAACCATCTAGTAGCGAGTTTAGTAAAACCTTCTTCACCATGGAAAAAAAACTGGGTGTCCTAATGTCCGTGATGAACAGTCAAACGGTATTAGTAACTTTCGATCTCTGATATACTAAAATCCGTTTTTATATATACAGATTGTATTATCCAAATAGATTTGAAAATATGAAGTAGCAAGCAAAAACATTTCTTCTATCGAATACCATTTATTTTCTCAGTATTACTATGTCGTTATAGTGACATCTAAATATCTTATAGAGATCGTATTTGTATTGAAATAATCAGTAAAGGTTATTTTGTATAGTTGCTCGTAAATATGAAGACCCAAATTTACGCGGCTTGAAAGTTTCAAGTTAACCTTCTGGTGCTTTCGAATAATCATTTAGAAGATAATATTTACTCGTAAAATATTCATTAACCTGTACCGAAATCTGAAATGGATTCGTAATAAAATATGTCTGTAAAAACATCGTTTCTGGAGGCACAATTGTATTATCGCAGAATTTCCAATAAGATAAGGGCCTACAGCAAATATTTTGTTTTTTTTTCTGCTTCTATAGCCGATTCGGCAGTCGCATATGGGGATTACTAACGGATTCCCCGAATGTTTTGATAAGACGTACAAATATTATCTTCTTCTGTGGAATTAGTTTCATCTCTAGCACAAACCAGTTAAATAAATACAACCCTACGTCTACTATATTACCATATTTTTCGCTTTTACCGAGCGCCATTGCATTATTTATTGGGAAAAACTTTATATTTTCACAACATAACCAAACAGATGCTCGGATCACCTGTGGAAGGGCTATTAGCATACATCTGTTTAGAATATCGTCTATATCTCTATCGGTTTAAAGTTTACTTTTGCCTGCTTTGCGTTCTAAGTGGGGTTATGTTTTTGTTTTTATAGCTGCTTGTAATCTGTACCGTAATTTTCGTAGAAGAATAAATTGTGTCTTGCTGAAATGTTTTATTCAAACGATATAGAGTTATCTACAGTGTATTTCATCTCGTCTAAAATTCTCTTATGTACGGTAATAGGGCAGGTGCATTGCTTATTTAACTTTTTATGCATTTCTCAAGCTACCTACTCATTTTTACCATTTTGAAGTTTTCCCTTTTTAAATATTGAGCTCGTTAAAGCAATGCCCAAGTGTTTCCTCTTTTATGGACGCATTTTAAATTGTATTTATTTGCAACGCGAAGGTAATAAAGTAGTCGTTTCATAAACCTTCTGTAGTTTCGGAAAACTTTATTCCTTCTATTTTTCTGTCTATTTCATCGTCTTTGTAGTTTGAATGCCTTTTTCTATTTCATTTGTGTTATATTGTACAACAGATGATATTTTGTATTTATTCATTGTAATCAGGGAGGTCATGAATTACTTCAAGCAAACATATTACTATAAAAGATCAGACTGTAAATTATTTAATTTTTGGAAATTAGATAGGATAACCTAATAAAGAACTTATAACTAAAGCTATAACTAATACACATATAAACGAGTTAATGTCACCGCTTGAAAAAACATTAAAAAATTTGCCGTTAATTAATCAAATTACGTATATGAATTTCAATGTGAATTGTTATACCGAAAATATTCAACGGAGAATCATAAACACAAACTGAATTTATAAGCGTTAATTAATTGAAAACAAGTGTCAAGACATGGATCACAATGCCACCGTCAGTTAACCGCAGCCGTTTGACTTACAAGAGAGGACAATAGCATTTTGACCGGTGGACTTAATCTACAAAACACCGCCCAGTGAAACGATTACGGGTCAGTGATAACTCGCTTTGCTACCGAGTCGTTCAATGTATGTGGACTCTAGTCTTGATGAAATTATGATTTCGATCTAATGAAAGAATTGTGTGGTGTTGAGACACTTTGCAATATTTACCATGCACCTATACCAATGATCAGGAAGTACATAGCGTGTTACTTTAGTTGCGTAGCCTATGGACACCGAAATTGATCATTTGTTTTACGTGTAGATAAACAAGAACTGCAAATTGAACTGGTCATGTGTTTGCAAATTTAGTAGAAATTTTAATACTTCTTAAATATGTTGTTTTACTCACCACATCTTCTGGTGTTTATTAAAAATCATCTTTAATAGTACCGTAATTTGGGCAAAGCAGGGAAAAGCATTGCAAGCAGTGGAGTTGGGCGTTGATGTGCAACAATAAGGTAACCTTAAAGTTCCATTTCGATCGTAAGTCCTAAACACTACCCAAAGTTCCATGTCTCGGACCACGATGGACGTGGCAGCCGTACCCTGAATCTATTGAATCCTTTGCATTCAAATCCTCAAAAATTACTGTGTATGCAAAAATCCCAGAGAAAATATCGAATAACCAGAATATGACATTAGTGACAAGAAAAGAAAAAAATATGCCAGTGAGCCACCTGAATCAAATTTCCAGGAAGAAATACTCATGGTTACGACAGACCAGAAACCAGAGCCTGTGGAGCTGCAATCCACGGATATATCGTACACAAGAGCGTCATTTGAATCCTTACCACATGTTATCGAAGAATCAAATATACACGGAAATTGAAGTTATAATTGTATTAAAATATAACCCAAGTCAGGCACGCGGCCGATAGTAAAAATAAGCCAAATCATATATCACAATGTGACAAACATGTTGTGTCGACCCTATCTAGGTGGGATAATGATAAAGAATAAGAAGAAACATTGACTGAATATTTGTCATACTGGAAATCTAATCCGTTTCTAAGTGTTTTTTCCCAAATATTTGATGTAATGCATGATGATATTTTTCAGAAACCTTAACCCCTTGCATGATTCAAATTATTCCGATTAATAAAAGTTTAAAATCAAATTTAAAAAAGGATTTTTTCTAAATCGTTCTGTGTAAAGTTGTCCGCCGGTGGAAGTGGAGCATCCCGGAACCGTTGAATAAATGAGTAGGTCCGCAGCAATCCCGTTAGCTGTGTAAACACGATCCCGGGACACAAACACAGCTCCGGGACATGCTCCAACTGGTGTACGCCAGCAAAATATCACATTAAAGATTCTGATTGATGTTATGTATTATATATGTATTTTTTATATATTATATCTGTATGTGTGTACGTTACAATTGGAAATATCCAAGGCATCTTATAGGTCTGTAGAATAAACAAGGTTATACTAAATAAAATAGACGACGTGATAGGGTCTCGTTTCTGGATTTAATCAAAGTTTAGTCTTAAATCTCGTGTTCACCCTAAAAACTGTTGCATCCCTACTTCTATTCGATGACTTATTATCATAAGAAGTATTTTTTATTAGTAGTCACTTTGTCGAACTTGACTATTAAATATAGCTAAATGGGGTTGTCAGTTGTTGAACATATTCATTTCTATATATTATAATTATACAATTGTGTAACATATAGTAGATGCAATAATAAATAACGATGTCTTTCTTAATTTTTTTGAAATCAAGTTTTTATAACGTCATATGGTGTATGCAAATCATTCATACAGTCGAGAGATTGCGCTGTTATCGAACGGTCATTCTTAGGTCTAGCTTACATGTGCGGATGGGACGTAGATTTAAGTAACAACTTATAAAACCACGCTGTAGGTGGTAGAGCTACGCTGAAGCTATTACTGGTTTCAGCATGAATGGGTCGGCTCGCCCGGGGTAGTACCACCCTCTCACAGAAAACCGACGTGAAGTAACAGTGGTTGCACTATTTACGTTTCGTTCGGTCAGTGAGAGCGCCGGAGGCCCACATCTTTAAAAGGCCGGCAACGCACTTGCGACTCCTCTGGTGTTGCTAGTGTCTATGGACGGCGGTGATCACTTACCATCAGGTGACTACACCTTTTCGTTTGCCTCCTATAATATAAAAAAAAAAAAAACCTTAATAATAAATCAATCATGTCCGTAATTGAACTACTGTAGCATACGTCTATAATAAATATTGTATGTACCTATTTACCGATAGTAAAATGTATTTGTTATGGCGTCAAAGGTTTTACTAATATTGTTATGCTTATAGATTAAAATTTATTGGTCGGGCAACTGTATAAATAAACGGTTATTGGCTGTGCAGTCGTGATTACATATACAGCTCGGTTGAAAGCGAGTGCTATATCCTACCTGTTACAATTTATGGATTGTTTAATATTACCTTCCATATCATTGAATATTTTGGTAAAACGACATTTAGTTTGTTTTGTAAATACTAGATAGACATTTATTTATACTTCAATCCAAAAACTGTCGCGCCGTGTGCAGATACGAAGAGAGAAGATTTCGCGTCGCGTCTCCCTTTGGCCCGGACACGGATTGTCCGTTAGATTCGAATTAGGCGCACCCCCCTGCCCCTCAGGCAGGGAGGTTAGTCATGTCCACCCCCGCGATCCCGCCGCCCCTTCAGGCCCCTAAGGCCCTAGATGATACCGTCCAACTCGAGGACCTCATTAGATTTCATATGTTCGCGCGTCAGCAAAATCCGTTGTTAGTATCGGAATTCGATAGGCTCCGACGCACTTACGCGCGTAACGGGTATAAAAGTGAGTTCGGAGTCCCGCGTTGTTTCCGCGACGACCCGTTCGCGCCGTCCGACTGCGACTCTGACGATGACTCCGACATGGAGCTCGACGCGCCTCGCGCGGCCGCGCCCGCGCCCGCGACTTCGCTCGCGCCCGCGACTTCGTCCGCGCCCGCGCCATCGTCCGCTGATAATGACGGTTTCACAACCGTCACGCGCCGCGGTAAACGCCCACGCGCCGCGATTCAGACAGATAGCGACTCTGCTGCGGGACGTCCGATCCCAAAGCAGCCCAATATAGGTGGCGCTCGGGTGCCCCGAGCCTCTCCCACGCCCTCTGCCGCGATTTCGGCTGAAGCTCCGGCTGCGGAACCCGCGGTCGCGGCTAAGAAGCCACGCCCACCGCCTCCCGTCACCTTCCGTGACAAAGCCCGCTGGGTAGATGTTTCTAACGACCTTAAGTCGAAAGAAATCGTCTACCAATCCGCCGTCAACACTGTTGCCGGCATTTCTATTCGTGTGTCGACCCCCGATGAGCATCGCAAGCTCACGAGATACTTCAGGGAGCGTCAGCTCCCTTTCTTTACTTACGCTCTCGAGGAAGAGCGTCTCCTCCGTGTCGTCATTCGAGGAGTTCCTTCTGAACTCACCGAATACGACATCTCCGATTGCCTGAACGGTCAGGACTTCCCGGTCCGGAGCGTGCAGCGCATGCGCCACCCCCGCACGAAGGCCCCCTTCAACTTGGTGATGGTCACACTGGACCGCACCTCGGAAGGCAAGGCTATTTTCAGCCTCAATTCGGTTTGCGGCCTGTCCCCAGTCTTCGTCGAGCCTCCTCGCAAGTCCCAGATACCCTCGCAGTGTCACAACTGCCAGGTGTACGGCCATTCCGCCCGACACTGCCACCTGCGTCCCAGGTGTGTGAAGTGTCTCGGGGATCACTCCACTAGGGAGTGCCCCCGCACTCCCGAATCCATCGAGCCTCCGAGCTGCGTCCTCTGTGAGCAAACGGGTCATACCGCGAATTATCGCGGGTGTCCCCGTGCGCCTCGCTCGACCCGTCCCCGCCGCGGCGGTCGTGCGACCCGGTCCAGGGCGCACGGCCCGCC
Source organism: Antheraea assamensis (assembly GCA_035772565.1). NCBI lineage: Eukaryota > Metazoa > Arthropoda > Insecta > Lepidoptera > Saturniidae > Antheraea > Antheraea assamensis. The sequence continues at coordinate 136,307 of JAQQSE010000020.1, forward strand.
GGCTCGGACGAAGCGGCCTCCGCCTCCGCCCATACAAAGCCAGAAGGCTTTCCCCGACCTGCCGGGCACCTCCAGTGCGCCGGCATCATCCGCTCCTGCGCCGAGCGCGCTCTCCTGGCGCGTAAGGCCTTCCCCGCCAGCTCCCTCGGCTCCTCAAGCCAAGCCCCAGCCTCAAAAGGCTCTGTCCACTCCTGCGCCACCTATCGCGGCTTCAGTATCGACCTCCGGTATAGACTGGATAGCTCGTCTTCTTTTGGTACACGATGTACAAGAGATAATCGCATTTAACGCGTTAGTTAATAGTACGTCTGAGCTCGGGCTCTTAAACGCTATCTCCGCTTTCCCGGCCGTCGCGACCACGGTACAACAATTAACCCGCGCCGCGCATAAATAAATTCGCGTAAATCAAAAGATCAGTTCGAACCCGCGTGTTCATATACAATAGACCGATACATTAGGATTTGTTACGTAATTATTTAGTTAAATCGGCACCGTGCCATTGTACTTTATTTTTTAGCTCGATCCCCTCTGAAAAGACGCGTGTTTGCGCCCACGCCCGCGACTCTCTCTGTTCACGCCGCCGTGAGCGGGGGGTGAAGATTCGATCCCGCACACTCGTCGCGATTTTTCTTGTAACAGCTCGAGCCTAGGTAGTCCCTCGGTGTGGAGCCCTCGAGTATGTTACTCGCGCGAATACAGTGGTTTACACATGTTCTACACTTACACGATCACCCCACACTCTTGCACACCTAGGCACTCAGTGGTGGGCTGTTTTTTTGCCCTTTTCGGACTGAAATAGGTCACATAACACAGTAGTCAGATACCAAATACACATATACACTCGTGAAACATGCATGGTCACACATGCATTTTTCACGAATTCATATATGTGTATTGTATGGATAGATAGCTTAGCTAGCTTAGTTAGGTCGGGAATCCGGCGACAGCTCAAGCCGAGGTGCACCGAGTGCCCTTGAGATGTTTCGCCTAAAAATCAATCGGGTGAGTGCCCTAAGCGCTCCCCTTAGTAGTCCGGTGAAACTGTAACAGCTCAGGCTAACAGTGTAGGTCAGTTCGAAAAAAAAAAAAAAAAAAAAACTGTCACGAATGCCGAGATATAAGGATCTATTGACAGTGACCGTCGCCATACCAACCGATACATTTGCAACGGCAAAAACGAAACTCTACATTGTCCGGTGCCATCCTCAATGTAACGTTGTAGGCCACAATGTCGAAGTTATCCCGGATGATACGATACCTTTCTTACTGACATAATTACAAATAATAAGGCCAGATTCCACGCAGCTTTGTCTTTATAATCTCATCTTTTAGAGAATAAAGCGGCGGTATGTAAAAAAGTATTTTACAGGAGTGTGAAAATATTAAATGACTACTCTAGTAATTAATTTAAAATGCTCAGAATACCTCAAAGGTACCGTAAATAACGTATATAATTTGATTCATTGATTTTAATCGTAAACAAGACCGTTTCTTCTTTATTCGACATCCAACAAATACATTAAGGAATAAGTCGCAATTATTTTATTGGATCTGCCTTTTATTCATTATTTTTACTTCACACATTGATTGCCCCGCCAATATAGGTCTAATCTACAACTATGACTTTGTAAGTAAAGATTATTTATAATAAGTGTCTTTAAAAGTTACAAGGAACAAACAAGTGCCTGGTTTTAACCGACACGACGGTTCTTTTGTAAAGGTCCACCAGAATAAGCACTCAAATCTATGTAAGAATAAACTTCTTTATTCACTTTTCATTTTAATGTAATAAATAAACCCTTTTTTAAAAATGGTGGTACTGTATAAGAAAGGATTTGGCCTACGTTTCTTCGTCAGTGGGTACAGTGGGTGCGAAGCCGGGCTAGGTAGCCAATATTATATAATTGGGAATTAGTATATTTTTATTTATTTTCTGTTCTATTTTATACGATTATTTCTTCATTTTTGAGATATAGTTATAAGACTTTAGGACAAGATGTATTTAACTGTGTGGTGAGTGTGAGCGCCTAACAGTAAGGAAGCTGTTTCTTTTTTAATTGTTAAGATGCTAACATTGATTCCTTTTTATATTCTTATGTTGGCAACAATTACTTTTGGTTTATTTGACCTTTTTATTGTTGTATTTTGTTTTTGCAGATTTTATTAATGTTAATATTAGTTTTACTCTTGATTTTTTTTTACTATCGTTCTGTTAATATATCCATTTTTGAAATAAAAGCTCTATACAGCTGGAATAGAAATAAAAATCGCTAAAATAAATTAAGAAATAGCCGATTCGTAAATTAAATTCAATTATACATGGTTTATCCTGTATAATTTCACGGGTGAAATCAAGCGTACCAATTGATGTTACAGTGATATCGTATTGGTTATTAACGCATTGGGTGTTTAACGTCGAATTGCCAAAGGATTATACCGGAGAGGGAGAGATAGGCGTTTGATCCCGGCAGTTGCAGATAGCGAGCGCCATACCGTTCACATTCAATCGAACGATATAACTGACTATTATATCAATCTATGCTGATGTTTCGTTTTAATAATAGACATATATACCTGTTTTTCGTATTTATTATACAAGAGATATCTCGTAATTTCATTCTCGTTTAAAAGCGATATTTTTAGTTTTTAAATAATCTCGTTTAAATCTATATGTCTATCCTAATGTTGAATTAATGTCACACCATTCTATACACCACAATTTTGCTTCGGTATACAGAAGTTTAAACGTCGGAACAATGTTTCGGAAGCTGTGACGTCTCGCCCTATGATTGGTGGTTCTGGGCGCATGAGAACATGTAACAGTTATTGATATTGGATTTGATTATTTAAAAGATATGTTGAAAATTTTCTAAATTATATGATATTCTGTTTTTGTTTTTGTATATGACAATGGAAAACAAAAAAAAAATTATTTTATTTTATATATAGTCTAAGAGCCTATTAAATTAAATATGAGTGGGCATCGACAGTGTACGCATATTTTTTAATCCTTTTTTTTTATTACTTTATAATTTTGTTATTATTATTTTTTAAGTATCACCCCATAATATGTAATATTATTAGTATGTGTTCACTTAGTAATGCAAATAATTATGATGTGTAACATATTAGCGAATAACTATAAGTGGTTGAATATTTCTATTGTAATAATGTATTATAAAAATAATTAGTTATTAGTCTCCTTTGATAAAAAAATACATGTTTATATAAGTATCAGCTGACCCGGCGAACTTCGTACCGCCTAAAAGTCGTTTTTTTTTTTTTTAATACTTTTCTGCTATTCGGGACGCTATATAATGTTAAATGTTACCATCGTATAAATATTGACATTAATATTTATACGATACTAATGTCACTCAACAGTTTTGCCTTCCCGGAACCTCCCCACTTAACACTTAAACTTTATAATGTGGTATTAAAGTTCAAATTGACTTTTGAGTATTATTACGAATCGTTTGTACGTCCGTAAGAACCCACGTACTTCATGGAATATTCTAAAAAAAGAATTAGCGAAATCGGTTCAGCTGCTCTCGAGATTTGCGCTAAACAACACATTCAGCGATTCATTCTTATATTATAAATGTTCTTCTTTGTTACAGGTGAGTGGCAGTTATACATATTTGAAACTCATTTTACCTAGAAGTAGAAGTAAATGTAAGTACAGATTCAATTAACTTATATATAGTGCAAATAATTTTAAATATATCCCAGTTCGTTGGGTATAATATGTATAGCCAATATTTATTGTTATTCCCACGCGCCGACATATACATTGCATATTTACTCTTTTGAAATACTAAAGGCTGTAGTTAAAAAATATTTTTATTTGCTTGCAAGCGTAGCATACAACTGGTTGTCGATCTAGAGCTAAGCTACGTAGCTTACAACTAAGTCAAACGAGCTAAGTAACTAAACTAGAACTTCATTGCATGCACACCAAAAACTGTGTGCAGCTGTTCGGTTGATAATAACCGACGTTCATAAAGAAATTTAGATTTCTTTAAATCTATATTTCATTTAAAGACTTAAACCCACAAGGAACATATCAGTCCCATTAATCCTAAAATCATTTAAAAGTTTCAAAATCATTGTTAATAACATTTACATAGAACAATATCAAGCACTAAGGATGTACCTATGTACGTGGGCGATTTTACAGTTATTTAATTAAGGGATGTAAAGTACACTCAGACTTGAAACAAGTGTTTGTGTGTCACGCAAATAATTATCTTGCATGTAATTCGGACCCACAGTACTCAGCTGCACCAGCATACGCTTTCTTTCCAGTTTTCAAAATAAAAACCTAGGCCGTATGAAAAAGCGAAATACGTTTTATAAATCGTGTTACTTGAACCAGTCCTCTAATTTTGTGTTGATAATATGATTTACACCTATAATTATAAATTAATAATATATACTTGTCATATTGAAATATTCTCAAAGCACCGTTATTACTGCTTCTGTGTTATGTAAGGAGAATTCTGGCTATTCTTGACAAACCTCTACCCCTTCCTCTTTATCACATACCTCGTCAGTTCTTTTAAGTGTGTAAAAAATTCAGGAAGTAAACAAGGAAACATTACTAACGTAATCGCCATACAGTACTCTGCCCTCTCTCCTCCCCCATCCAACATATCATCAAAATTAAGCAAAGCATCTTCTCACCTCCATTAATGCTTACGTCGTATGTAAGGAATAAACGGGTTGTAATTCCAACATCTTCATATGAGGAAGGCTACAAAGACATGGACATGGAATGAATACAGATTATTATCTATACCGGTACATAGGAGATAAATATTCACGATTAAAATCAACTAGACATAAAATCATGGAACCCTAATATATTACTTAATTAATTAACCCATATTGAGCTCACGCATAATCATAATTAGGTCATTTTATTAACAAAAGCAGCTAAAGTACATATTTCAAAGATATTAGTATTGCCGAGAGTTGTTTTTATTAACATTACGACCATACGAACACATACAGCTACGAATATATTCTCATCAAAAAGATTAATCCAGTTTCTATTTCCCGATTCCCCTCAGCGCCGGATTTGGGGACGACTCGAATTGAACCTTTGTTCGGGGTAAATCCGTACATGTGCAATTACGACGAATCAAAATCCCGACAGAATGTAATTTCTATGTTTTCCTACAAAACTCGTTCCAATTACGGGAGGTTCTTTTATTTTTGACATCGAAAGAAAATCTTTAACTGATTAGTTTCAGGCGTTATTCCAAGTTTATGCATATAATAATGATCGCAATAGCTGTTGCTTATTAATCTCTGAATTACGCTCTTCCGTAAAGTCTAGGCAATAGAATGAAAACAGACTAAAACTAATTAATTTAAATGCTTAGATCCCTTGAAATATATTTTTTTATTTAACGTTTGACCACAATCTCATCGCACCTCTCAACTCTCAAGTGCAGCTGCGACTCAGTTGCAAGGATCTGAGCCTACGTCAATCGACGCAATGTCCGACACGCTATCAACTAAGCTCATAGCTCATAGCTTCAAACAGAAATAACGTCGCAGACACTAACTCTTATTAAATATAAATAGTAACTGCCAACTGAACGCATAACTGCTGTGGCATAGCCTTTTCCTATCTACCCCAATTAATGCTTCACATGCTTAATGCCTTGAAAATCAGTTATATTGTAACCACCACTTCAGACGCATAACAATTCAATCACAATCGGTTGACGGAAATATTTATAATAAAAAGTCCCTAAAGAGACTATCTTCTCAGTGCACTTTATTGGATATCAAAAGGAGATGCAACAAAACGGTTTTTTTTGTTAAGTGTGTTGTGACTGTGCACGTCATCCAGCCTGATACAAGTGTATAAAGAAACTGTCTCTATTCGTACAATATTATATACTACACGCAAGTGACACTGATCTAGATATCTTAAGTTATGTACGGACACGTTAGCATCTGGGCCTCGAGACACTCGAGAATCGCGGGCTGCGAGACGCGCTTTGACGGTAACTTATCCCCACACATAAGGCCTCTTTAGTCATCAGTGTGTGTTTTGCGGGTAGTATCTAAACGGACGCCTCTTTCAAACTGAGTATAGATATAGATATGAACACAAATTTATATTAAAAAAAACATTATATGCTTCGAACTTGAAGAATTTAACCCATATTTTATTGTAGTATGGTTAAATAACGACACTTTACCTGGTAGTAAAGCACAATGCAATACAAAAACTATAGCTATCATTGAGAAATTCTTGACTTGGTGCTTTCGATGACCGCTATATGGTTAACGCATTCGGACACAGCGTCAATCGACGTAAGTTTGAATCCATGTGACCAAATCGGATCTTCCAGCGAAGGAAAACATCATGATGAAACATCGCATTTACAGAATAAAGACCTACAATCCATTATCAGCCGTCGCTGTCATTCCGGGCTGCAAGAATCGATAACTGTATATATACCAGCTGATCTTAAAACTCGACAAATTGAAAGTTTATGACCAAATGCATGGTGATAGCATTCGATGCGAGTATGGACGCCATACTAGACCGCTTGAATGTTACTGATGATCCTCATTGATGTCACGCCAAAACGTGCCAATATTGTGTATTTTATGTACGGAGTATAGTTGTCGCGGTACAGTCGTCTGAGGAATAACAACGGAAGAATCAGATTTTACAATAACAAATCTAAAGAAGAAGGTAACTGTTCAGATTAATTGTGAGCTCGAGTGGTCATGTTCATCCCATTATTTATTCCCTTACTTTAAAGGGCTCAACGTACAAACTCGCATATCTCTGTACCTATTTTAAAACGTTAATTGACACCACTTACACCCCAATTTAGTATTTCCACTGTATGAGCAAAGTAAACGCACACATTAAGAAGTTTTTACGAATCGCTCGGTCTGATTAAATAAGATATTCGATCTCTCGAACGAAATTTCCCGTGTAAATGAAATATCTCGTGTAATGGAATCCTTTTGTTGTTTGTAAGTCATCCATTCGTTGAGATTGACATACAGAATTCTTCACTCTGATTGGATATCATGAGATCAGATCTTTAGGCTCTTAACGGAGTTATTTATTGATGCGGGTTGTTTTTTTTATTTATTATTTCATCGTGAATTTTAATTGATTTTTCAAGCTATAGATTATATACGGATGAGTTCTTGTAGCAAATAGCTTGGAGAAATAAAACCATTCGTGTCGTGTTTTTTCTGGCCTTTTCTGGCAATGACCGGATCACAGCTATAGGTGTTTCCCGACTGTTGCCCAACGTGAGGGCGATAGCTAGCCAGGCAAGCAGTATAAAAACAACTTATCACTATGCCATATTTTTAAGTCTGTAGAGTTAGCAAATTATGAATATTAATAACGAGATAGACGTAACTTCGAAGACTTGGTTCGGGTTGGTATCTTTCGGTATATTAATTATTAAATAAATCAAAATTACGTACAATAAACCGTTATAATAATACAAAGTATTAAAACTATAATAGAAAAAAAATGCAAATTAAATTGTAAGCAGGTATATATTCTGGTATACGATATGTGATGTTGCATACTATTATAGTGGTTATTATTTAGACGTAAATTAAAAAAAAATTATGTTGGATTAAATATCTACGCATTTAAAAATAAAAACTTAAACTAATCCTTTTCGCAATTAACAGTTTTAAAACTTTCATAATTAATATTTAAATACGATAAACAAGTACAAACGCGTTCTCTCGCGGCGCTTTCAACTAGTTAACCGGTTAAATTTAACTTAATTGGTCAAAGTTTATTTATTGACATTCAGTTAGCAGAGCGCCAGTTGGTGTGATTAGTCGCATCTTATTGCGCTTTGCTATATTTAAATAAATAAATGTATTATGTAAATAATTTTTGAAATAGCTTAATAAAAGAACCTTATAAGTTTTTTCGGGACTTCATTTCAATATGTATTCTTTCAATTAATAACCTATCAAGTAACTTGCGTTATTGTATTTTGTATTAACTTTTTCTTTAAATCTAGAAACTGGTTCTGGAGAATAAATCAAATACAAATATGAATTCATTTTGCCTACCTTTTTTCTTTAATTTGATCACGTGTAATTAAAGTAAATTTGAAATAATTGTAATAATGAAATGGAACGCAAGAGAATTGAATGCCGAATCTAATTATTGGAAAACTATACTCAAAAACAATTGGAAATAGAGACGAAATTTAAATTATAAATAGCAATCTCACACACATATAAATTCCCTTACAATCTGATTCACTATAAAGCAAATAATATAATCGATAGTTAATTTTTCACTTAATATTTTAGTTAGGGACTTCGAGTAATTCCTAACTTTTTATAGACTACACTGGTGAACGGAGAAACGTCCTCGGTTTTAATTACGTCGCCGGACTGGCACGCCAGCGGCAGGTTGACCGGCTTTTAATTTTATTCTGTAATTAGATTTTTCTGGAAAACTCAGGATATTAATCCAGTAGTCGATTTGTTTAACAAACTCGTTTGAATCTTAGCCATGGCAGCTGAAGTGACGTTTTCCGTAACAGCTGGTTATTTTATTTGATTCTCAAAGGAGTTTAAAATAAATATAATGTTTGCAAATTCACATTTTAATGTGTTACAAGGTGAATGAAAGGTGGGTAGGCTGACGGAAAAATAATAGAAAGTAATAAATTAAAAATGAATGATCCCACATAACCACATCAAAACCTATCCTCTCAGTCCCCTTAAAAACAAAGTACCAGGATACCATATCCGCGCAGAGGTCTGCAGTGGGCGATTACATTTTCAATTGCGTCTGTAGTCGCACCGCGGCCGACGGCGATGCATTAACATAATTGCAGCTACTCTATTGATTGGCCAGCTTGCGGCCGAGGTGAGCTACCGAGCTCTCTGTAAGCACAAAATCTGTGGAGACCTATGAAATGTAGAATTATTTGAATAGTAAAATCATCATAAAGGTCACTTTGAATTCCAATCATTTCATGATATGATTGCTTTAGGAATAGGAACATTGGGGTTATGGACAGTTTTTTTCTAATTTGTTTTTTTTTTCATTTATTTGTCTTAGTCTTTGTCTTTTATATCGAAATCCGCAACTTTATGTTTTAGAACGCATGTTGAGGAATATTAATTTTCTTATAACCATCACTAATGATTTTTTTATTTCTTAAGTGATATTGTAATATATTTAACAGTAGCCTCAATTTTAACATCGTTAACATTTCTCTCAATAGTATAAAAATATATTTGCAAGTTAGCGTAAATAAACTACTCCAAATATTTCTTTATCCAATCTAGATCGGTAGGCGGTATATTCGTCAGTAGCCAACGGTGGCAGGTCTGAGATATGATCACGACTAACATTATATGGGCCGGCGGCTTAACACAATAACTGCACCGGCCCCTTCTTATCGGATAATTGAATTATTTCAATAGCCGGTGTAGGTGTTGTTTTATGCAACGGTACTATCGAAAATAGTGCGTTTACTTCTTGATTTATACATTTTTATGTACATTATTCTGAAGAATCTATTTATTAGAAGTAATTTAACCTGATCTGTACAAAGCTCCCCAGTGATAGCACCACCTCCAGATGTATGTTTATCATAAAATATTAATGGGTGCACTAATGCTTTGATTCCAAAGATTGTCATTGGCAATACAAGAGCTGTTTCAACTTAGTTTTCACGAGGAGTAATTAATTTACTTGATTCACTTCTGTTCTAATTTTTACTAATAATGGAATGGACTGCATCAGGCTTGCTACTTCCTTCTTGTATGAACCTATAAAGAAGAGAGTCATATTCAAGTTTATTAAATTTTCGACTGGAATTACATACGAAGTACAACATGAAAGTATGTCTAAATAAATTTATACTTGCATTAGAGTGGTTATATTTGCTGGAAGTTCTCTTAGACTCTTAAACAGAAGTCTGTCACTTACGAATATGCGTTGTAGGTGAAAGGTAATTTATATGGGTCACTCCTTTTAACACGAGTCAATGATTCATATCCAATAGTAATTAGTGTAAAGAGAAAAGTAAATATTATTTCTTGCGCGTACTCTTATTAGTGTTTGAATTTAATTAAGGATTTATTCTCTTACTGCACGTTTAGTGATGATGAATTTAATGTAGGCTAACTTTAAATTACAAAAGGACATGATTACATTTTAAAATACCTCTCTAAAACCCCATAACGATTTTTCCCTTAAAAAGTGCTGCGACAAAAAGTCGTTAAAAAGTCAATTCCATTTAAACGATCAACGTTCAGTGATGATAAGCGAATTCACTGATTCCGCGAAATATTACCGTAATAAGAGGAAAATATATTGAATTCGAGATCTCAACTTTCCAGCAATTATTGCTGCCGTAAACTTCTTAAATTCCTTTCCATTTATAATTAGATACATGGGTTATTCTAAAATACGTCCGTAAAAGATTTTGTTAGCAATAATATGATTGGTCAGATTCTATTATGCCAAGAGTGCAGTATAGTATTACTATTATTATTTTTGGTTTTTGACACATTTAATTTCACACCGACAGTAGATTCAAGACCTCTTGGCTTAACAGTAGAGTATTTTATTATGCTTGAAACTTGGAGTAGAATTTAGAGTTATAGTACTATATGTTAAAATAATCGGTATTCCTGTGAATATGCTATTCTGTAGCGACATCCATTGATGCTAAAAGATTACTGCATCGTGAATATATCATGCCTGAGAAACTATCTGTAAGCATTATTATGTAAAGTTTTTTTTTGTTTCGATCTGACATACCCTGTTGACCCTGGGGCATCTACAGGTTCTTCGGACTACTAAGGGGAGCGTTTATTTAGGCTTATCATGTAGAGAGAAAACGGAGAACTATATATTTCTCGAAGCTTGATATCACCACGTCGTGGTGTCGTGCGTTCATTAATCTTAATAGCTATTTTATTTTAACCTCTTTGGAAAGCTAACTACGAAATTAAAATAAATATTTAGGCATAAATGAAGACCATTTGCAAGTTTTTTTTTTATATTATAGGGGGCAAACGAACAGGTGGGTCACCTGATGTTAAATGATCACCACCGTCCATAGACAGTAGCAACATCAGGGGAGTCGCAAGTGCGTTTCCGGCTTTTTCGTATATAATAAAAACCTATCCTACCTATATACATATTTCTACCTGTATGTATGTATATCCAACTTTTTGAAGAACATAAAAATGTACATCAATTTTATCAATATCTTAAAGTGTTCCGGTATATAATATTTAAAAGTAAAAAGGGTTTAATTAACAAAGAGAAAAACAAAGCCATGACTTATTTCCCCTGTCCACCGTTCGAACAAAGAAAACACAAAGTAAACACCACTTTGTGAAAGTTTCGCACTAAAAGACAGAAGGAAACTCCGACACTCTTACACAATATAATCCGGGAGAGTAAACACAAACGAATCCCGGAGTCATAAAAATTGGTATTTGTCATTCAAAAACGTCGTTCGCATTATGCCACGTCTTGCCGAGTCGTAACGGATCCGATGTTCCCTTGTGGCGGTGGGACGCGACTTGAATTTGCAATTTTATTTGATTTCCGATTTAAAATTTATTTACGTACTCGCTTTTTTCGGCAATCAATGAGCTGAAAGTTGGCTACGCTTACAAGATCTTTACTCGGTTTTATAATGTCTCATCAAAGTCGTCTTCTCGTCTCGAGTAGAGAACGGTTGTGTCGGTTAACTTCATATCAGACGGGTCTATGATCAAACGCTGGTTATAGAATATATGAAAATAAAAGTGCTTCAGTTTTCACAGTGATGAACTTTATATATACGAAAGGCCGGTAAGTAAGTGACGACATTCGCAACAAGCTGGATTGAGAGCGAACTGAGAGCTCGGATATCTTTTGTCGCTGCTTTTATTTACCATTCTCGGTTCAATGTATTTCAGTGCAGTTAGGAGGTTACGAGTACTTTTACTTTACAATTTTTTAACGATTTTTAAAAGCGTCTAACATTTGAATATTGCGAATAAAGTAGAAGAGCTAAATCGGTTAATTGGTTGTAAATTATAACTGTGAAGTATATGACCTTCAGTATATCAAAGAAAGTTTTAAAAAACAAGTCTAAATAATTGAATAAGTGCTGCAACCGGCGACCATTGCAGGAAATCTACCACCTTTAGAGAAATCTACCTTTAGAGGAAAATACAAATTACATTTGTATGGATTTCATATCCTATTAATATTACAAAAGAGAACATTTGTTACTTGTTGTTAATTTGTTACTCTTCCACGCAAAAACGACTGAACTGATTTTAATGAAACTTATACTTTAAAATAATATATACACTAAATAACTGGCAAAATTGGCATTGTTTATGTTGGCCAAAATATGACGATGAGAGTCAAGTGAGTTTGAAAAATCCTAGCATCTGAGAATTGGAATCCGTGCTTTTATTTACACTCTTTCAGTGTGGTAATATTATACACCAAAATAACCACACGACTGCACAGAAAAAGGTTTTTCGCGTCTATTTATGTATGGATGACGTCACTTTAAAATCAACTTTATTGTGGGAGTGACATAGGCTATTTGAAATTTAAATATTATGTATGTGTATTTAAAAGAGACAAACACATGTATATTTTTTACTCATAAATACTGAAACGAACAACTTATTCGTTAATATAAATAAGTAAAAACAGTTTCAGCACTTTTGGTACTTCGTTTATTTTGATTTTCTTTCAATTAAGTCTAAAGGATTTTATCTTATATACCTGTATTAATTTATGACTGTTTTTAATCAAATCCGCGTAGGTGTCGAGTTACCCCAACATCCCTCCGTTTCATAACAAAAATTAAACCGACTAATATAAAGTTGTAGACAAATATCCGACCCCCCTAAGACCGATGGGTATATTTAAAAAAGAAGAATAAGGTTTCGCGAGGCAATATTTTAAATTTATTTGCGTCTACCATGCAAATTATGGAATAGAGATGGGATTTTTTTTATTCGTTTCCCTTTAATCGAATAGGGGAGCTATTGTTAATGCCCCTCCGCTTGTGAAATGTTTACTCTGGCAATGCACGACGCATATTAAGATGTTCTTTGATGAATTGAAGTTTACTTTTTAGTTGAATTAAAATGTTATTATTACCTTTGGTATGGTAATTTGTTTTCAAAGATTCTTTTTAAGGTCGCCTACCTTTGTGGACTGAATTGGATTAGTTCGTATATTAATGCACGTTACAGATAATAACCTTCAAACCCAAGAACACGTTAGCATTTTCTGTAGTCCGGCGAAACTGTAGTGGCCCTGCCAGGCTAACAGTGTAGGTCAGTTCGAATCTTTTCATCGAATCGTTCAAATAGTAGGATAAAAGGCATTAAACGAATGATGTCATATACTTACAGCGTATTAAATTTCAGAAAAATAAATCGAGCCATTTTTATGTTAAAACCTAGTTTTATATAAAGCGACAGACATATACAAAGGAAATTGTATATTCGTGTATAATGTCCTTTATGTATTATACAAATAAAAAAAACTAAATAAAAAAAATTGCATATATAATCAGAATGGCATGTCTATTAGTATACCTTAGTCCGGCCATAAGTTCAGTTATAAATAAAAATGCATTTTTTTAATGAAGTAATGTAATACTATTAAAATTTATACCTACATATTTATTAGTTTTAGCAAAAAATTAAAAAAATATTCTATTCGAATTGGCCACCTTACGCTGTTATACAGGCCTTTAATCTGTTTCCCCACGAATATATGGATTTACGCACTGTTTCCAAGGGAAATTTCGCCACTGCTTGCTCCAAAAATTTTTTAAGAGACTCAATGTCGCCGTGTCGCTTAGAGCAGGCTATGTCCTCTAAAACTGACCATAATTTGAAGTATAAAGGGTTAAGGTTTGACCTAGATGAGGACCAGTCTTTAGCTCTTCTAAAGTCCGGAAAATTGGTTTCAAGCCAGGCTTGGGTAGTTCATACCTTGTGACCAAGTGCAGGACCTGCTGGAAAGTCCACGGTATCTTTTTAAAAAGTGTATTGCTGAGCGGTTTCGCAACATGATCCATGACTGTATCTTGATACACTTTGACTAAAGTTTTCAATCCTTTTTCACTAAATGTAGTTTTGTGACTCCTTGATAAGACACGCCCCATCAAACCATCACTGACGCAGGATGATGACCACGTTGTACCTTTCCGACCATTTGAGCATCTTCTTTAGAACTGTGAGTGTACACTTTATCAGTTTGCTTATTGTAGTATTCTCCAATCCTGAAAATTTTTTCATCGGAAAAAAAGGGTATTTCTGTGCCTGTCTATCGCGACAGAAGGCGTTTGGATCGATATCTACTGTCTTTAATTGTAAATATTTATTTAGGGCATATCCTGTATATCGATGATAAAGCACCGAGCTTCAGGTCTTGTTTTATAATACGCGACAGAGTCCTAGCGGGAATCTTCATTACTCGCGATAAGTTTTTTTGCTTTCTATTGGGGTTTCTACGAAATCTGGTTTTAACAGTCTTTGTAGTTCTAACAGCACGCGGCCACCCCGATCTTTTCTGGTCTCCGACAGAGGAAGTGTTGTTGTATCTGTTGATAATACGAACATACGGCTGATACCAACCTTTTGAAGTATCTGGAATATGACTGACGGCTCCATACCCACCTTATGCAAGGCGATCACTGCAATCCTATTTTCTGTAACACCCCATTCCATATTGTAATTTGATAATGAACACGAAAAAATATGTGAATTGGCGCAAAATCGTAAGAATTTTTTTTTAAATAATATACGTGTTCCAAATTCTAAATAATTAAAAAGTTAAAAAAAGGAAAAGTTTTTATGTAACAGTATTTATGGCCAGACTAGTTATATATACATTATCCAATAATTAAAAAGTTGAAAAAAGTTTTTATGTAACAGTATTTATAGCCAGACTAGTTATATATATATTATCCAAATTGTCATAAAACTTAGGAATTGACCACGAAAAGTTTAAAAGATTTTTTTAAGTTATTATTATTGACTATATTCTTCGTACCGTTTGAATATATAAAAAAGTATGGGTTATGTCTCGCGACTTTTGTAGTATTTCATTTTTTCACCCTCGATCCTTTAAAGCTCGCGGGATGAGAGTTGTACCGATGGTACTATTACTTCGTTCTCGATCGGCACAGTCTCTGACCTGCACATTATATGATAATTGCTCCGCTCCTAAGGATCGATGCGTGATGTTACACAAGCTATTGTCTTCCATACATACTCGTATACATACTATTGTGATGAATTGAATCATATACATATAAGTAAGCAGTAAATACGTAAGGTGTATCGAATAATAAATAATAAGAACAGAAACTAATCTAACTCGTGCTTGTAAAGATAACGGGGGTCGTTCCCGCGGGAGCAACCTCTGTTTAACCGCTCTTACAACCCTGTCACACTAACTCGAATCGTTTCCCGGTACTGTTCGCGTAATCGCTGTTAATGCGACAAAGTTCTTCACGTCACAAACGCCGGTCAAGGGTGTATTTGCCCTCTATAATTAAAAGTAGCGTGATTAGATATCGCTTCAGTGTTATTGTTTAGGATCGTATGTTCAAACTAACACTAGCTTGTACCAGCGACTTGGTCTATGTAAAATCTTTAATTATCGTTTTAACAATTAAATAAAGTTGCATAATTCATAATATAAACCCAGTGTATGTATGACATTTAAATAATATACATTTTATTATTATAGGTTTTAATGTTTGCCCGTAGTATTATCTGTTAAATGTAAATGTGGACTACGTTGGTAAGTAATATAGAGGGCGACAGACTCAAGTACAGTTCCCGAAACATACCTATGCGCTTGGCGAGAGATTCCCAACTAACCAGGCAAACATTAGAAAAACGCACACCGCTACGCTATACTTTTATTATGCTATTTTCCTTCACCGGCAGCTCAGCAATATTGCATACATTGGAACCTACTGAACCATCATAGCTTCATCAAATTGTGTCAAGTATAAAGTTTCGCGATATATGTACAATAAAGGTCAAAGGAATGTTCCATTGAATTAGAATCTATTCGAATATATTTAATCTAGCGTGGAATCGATAGAGAAATAAAGAAAAAAAACATTGATATTTTAGTCAACAAACTAAGGCAACCCTAGCTTAAAAATAATCGAGTTTCACAATTGACAAAATTTTATGTCTTTGCCTGTAAACAAAATGAAAAACACCAGTTCCCATAGAACCATAGTGATTGTTTGACTATTGTTAAACAAGAAAGGTTAGGTTGCCCCGGCAATCTTAATAGCGATCGCTTGCCTGACCCGGGAACGACCTACGTGGTTACACCCGTTAACATGGGGACTTGAGCCAATTTAATTTTAAACGTTAATGTTCGTATTTTGGATAACCCATATTTTGCTCTTTGCATACCATTTTATATTGTCGCAGTACCTTTTCTTTTTCGAGCTGACTACTCTGTTGACCTGGAAAGGCCTCTACAATTTCACCGGACTACATGTCGCATACCTAATCACATATCTAGCATAATTAATATGCATTATAACGGCGGCCATTGCTATATACTGTAACTGTAGTCTTTGATAAAACAATTTGGAAATATATGAAAGAGTATCAGCATATTCAAGAAGATGGCGATAAAACCAGTGTTGTGTAAAAAAATTTCAATTTTATATTTTCGCATAAATATATGCGGAATTAGCAATATATTGGTGACCGCAGTTTGATACAAGTCAGTTCCCTTGACGCGTTGCATGAACATGTTATTACAAGGTCACAAAGGTTAGACATTTCATGATTTTAATACAAGTAATAGAGTCACATTAATTACAAAGTCCATCGAATGTCTTAAGAATAATTACTACATACTTTAACAAATCATCAAATAATTTTATGGTAGATTCAATTTAGAACAAAAGATCGAAGATTTTTACAAAGTATTAAATGCCCTAATCTCTTCGAATTTAATCTGGAGCATTCTTGACGAAGACGTTCAAAATTTTCGACTAACCTCAAGTGATCATATTTGTGTTCTTTTTTATACTTTATAGGTTAGCGATTGACTACAATCTCATCTGATCTAGATCTGAGTGACTAATGCCCGGTTTCTGAAGCCGTCAGTTAAACTATCAATAGCTATTGATTCAATAACGTTATCCATAAGACAAGCGGCGTTTAACTGTCAATGTTTCTGAATACAGAATGAGACGTAGACTGACATTTCTCGTGTCATTTTGTATTCAGAAACCCAATTTGACAAGTAGTTATCGAGCCGATAGCGCTATTAAACAGATAAACTACAGTTAAAAATGCTTCAGAAACCGGGCATAAGTGGTGTAAAATGGTAGTCACGTAAAACCTAGATGGAGACTGGCTCTCAAGTTCAGCTGCTGCAACACATCAATATGTGCTTGGCGACAGATTTTCAACTTGATGCTGATAACTAGCAAGGCCAACTTAGGAAAAGATGTACTACTATACTATGGTTTCATGACAATGTTTTCCTTCACCGAAAGCTCTGACTCAGTTGCTAGAATTCGAACCTACTTCCTTAACGCTGAGTCCGAACACGCTAATAACTAAGCCGATTAGGGCATCATCATATAATAATAAAATTTACTTGATGGTAGGACACGACAATTGCGTTCAACTGTCTAGCATAAAACTGGTGTCACCCATCATAGTATCAGCCATTTTATATTCAATATCTAAGCGGAATGGTAGAGTTCGGCATCTAACTAGGTTGGAACCATCATGTACATGACGATAAACATGTCATAGTGGCTTGTTTTTAGTTTATTGCGTTTCTGAAACTACTGCTAAGTTGCATCGAATAATCCAGAGTTTGTATTCATATTACAGTTTGTTTAGCATTAAAGAGAATGCTGTCATGCTAGTATTAAAAAAATGGCTAAATAACATTTTTATCAGCAGTTCACTCTATCAGTAGTTGAACTAGCGATCGAAGCGGCAGAACAGCGGGTCGGCGTCGCTCGTGACGGCCCCATCGTGACGTTGCTAGCAATTTCAACGTCTCCGTCAACGCGTCAGCATTCTGCCTATACAGTGTAATTGCTGATGCACTAATGTCTGGAGAAAGTTGCCTGTATTGGATACCACCAGCGGTGTTTTATTAAACTTCAATAAACCTACAAAAATACCTACCTATATAAATCAATACAAATTTGAGATTGATAGAGCGATACATGACATTTTGGCATGTAGTTTCTTTTGGTATTCTGTCGTGTACTATGGTAAAAAATGCTAAAAAGAATATGGCTCTTCCTATAGGATTCACATTAGTTTCGCAGTCAAATACATTATGTACATGACGATAAAGTTAACACAGAGTCTTTAGTTCGTTGAATTTCGAAATTAACTAATGTATATCCAGCTGTAAAGAAGTTTGAATGTCGGTATGACAGTGACTTTTTTATACTTTATAGGTTAGCGTTTGACGACAATCTCATCTGATGTTAAATGATGATGTGGTCTAAGACGGTAGTCACGCTAAACCTAGAGGGAGACTGGCTCTCGAGTGCAGCTGCCGGAACACACCAATAAGTGCTTGGCGACAGATTTTCAACTTGAGGGTGGTATCTAGCTAGGGAGACTTAGAAAAAGCCTTACCAGCATGCTATGATTTCATCACAATGTATTGCTTCACCCAAAAATGCGACTCAGTTGTTAGGATTCGAACCTACGTCCGTTGACGGTGTGTCCGAACACACTACCAACTGACGTTCGTTTATGGACCTCACGGTCTTTATTGTTTTTGGATTATATGGTCCTTGCCAGCAGGTACAGCGCAATAAAAATAAGGCTTTTGTTCGTTTTTATTTCGTTTTATAATAAACTAATAAGGAATAGTACTATTTTTTAGATAAACTGTACCCTATCTCCTTTTCTGTACCCTGACGTTTTCATTTCATTTCATTTCATGGTGGTTAGTTGAGTAGTTAAGGCGTGAAACCGCAACAAACAAACCAAACTTACATTCAAATTTATAATATTAATAAGGATAATGAAAGAATCTCGTAAATTGAAAATTTTTTTAGGCGTGTAGTTTTTCAGTTCTCTATGCATTTGAATCTTTTTACGCGAGGTTACCAATTTCTTTTTCAGACGAAAACTAAAGTAATCATTACTACACCCAAACTCACATATCATATAAAAAAAAGAAACAAAGAAATAAAAATATCATTTATGGGTTACTCATGTCGACTTAATTCCAGTTTTTTTTTTATGGTCCAAGGATAAAGTTCGGAACCAAAACAATTTTATTTCCCTTCGAAGTGCTAAATTATACAGCTAAACTCGGCGGAGTCACGCTTTGTCGATATCATGGCGGCGGTAAAGCCTTGGAACACGGGTTAACACCGTTTGGCACGACGCGACGCACCTCACTACTTCCTAGTTAAGTAGTTCCCGATTATTATGAGAACAATATTTTTATTGAAAATTTACTGACTGTGTGCGATACTTTATAATACTTTACGTTGGCTAAGTAAATATCTCTTTCAGAGAGAAGGCATAGGCTATTGTCTCGACGACGACAAGTAGTTTTAAACGCACGTAAAACGATAGTTCTTTGTTATTCGATTAAATAGCCCCACTATGAGAACATTTCGTAGGCTTTCAAACCACTTTACATTTTCCTTCACCGTTTCACCTTAATACCGCTAATTAAATTCAATGTAGTATGCTTAAATGAATTCAAATATATTAGTTAGATAATACCAGAATTCAAAACTAAGGACATAAGATCTATAACACTCCAGTGTTAATCAAACGGCCACCAGGACTTCTTAACGCCATGTTTTTAAATTTTGAATAAGCATACTTATTTTCGAGAACAATGCCCTTTTTGTATCCTTAATGGATGAGCGCAACCTGCTGGGTAAAAACGTTGATTCACCGGAGATAATATGTGAATGAAATTTTATTGCACTAATACTAAGCACAGCGAAAACCTAAAACTACGAAAACCACCGAGACATCTAAATGCTTGTCAGCAGCTAGATATACATGTGAATTGAGGTGCCGATCCAGTTGGCTATAGGCTCCTTTATACCCTTAACACATTGATTAACCCTGTAACGTGACACGCCTAAGCATCTTACTATGATGGATATCACTCCAGGTTTATGGTAACCATGGTACACAGTCAGACACAAATCTCATGTGCTATTTTCACTTACTATCAAAGTCTTTAGTACTCAAAATAACCACGTGCGAAATACAAATTTTTGTAATGATATATCTACTCCCCTTTCCTTAATATCTCAAGACAGGTGCGTTAACGTTTCTCTATGGTGTATATTACGTAAACACGTATATATTCTAAATGCTAATATCATACAATTACGCTCCCTATAGCGTTGCATTTCTCAGTCTCGTAGGGTTGTCGACTTCACTGTAATTATATCGATTGTTTGTTTTATTTTTTATGATTTTACTGTCGTGTATTTTTTTACAGCGAAGGTAAATAAATAATATAATTCCTAATGTGACCATGGTCCATGAAAGTACCAAAAATTGTTTTTTTTCCCGTCTGTATGATGTGGTCATATACCACATGGGTGATAAATCGTATTATTTCTCGCCGAGTATCTATGTGCTAAGTTAGGTTAGACGGGATTTGTATTAACAATAAATGCGAACAAATACGAAAGGCTGTTAATTTCGCAGATTACCGAGACACATCAATTAAGCCACCTTTTAAACTGTAGTGGTTGGTTAGTTATAAAATGGATTTTCAAAAGAAATATTTGAATATAAAACGTAGACAACCCTACTTATCCCTCTAGTATTTTACACCGTTATAACAAATTGTTCGGGCTCGTCTGCACCTGAATTTCGAGGTGTAAAGCTGTTAATTTGTGCACAATTGTTGGTACGTACGTCGTTTTTCATATTTTACTGAGAAACTTAACGAAATATATTTTAATTGTATGAACACGCCGGTACCTACAAGATGTACTACCGTATAAGTAATGTATAGCAATATGTCAGTACATTTTCATATTTCTGAGTCGCTTTTTAATGCTACTGTTAAATTAGAATACAAATATTATAAAGCTCTAGGTATAGTTTGTTTGAATGTGTCAATGTACCAAACAGATTAAAAAACTTATTGTTGCGTTTTATGATCTATTTATTAAGAAAGGCTATAGGTTGTCTAACATCACCTACAACCCTTAAGAGTGATGCAATAACCACACAAAAATGTAGGTCAGAAGTACGCTAAGCGAGAATGTAGTAATAATACGGCGGGTTGAGTAGCGCAACGCGATATATAGGCTACTAATGGCAGCTAGTATAATCTAATAGAGTTTTCATTTTGTTTACGTCATATATATTGGCATCTATTAAATTTAGAAATCGTATCAGTGGTGAAAATGCAGACGTGTAAACGACTGGATTTAATCTGGAAGCTACAGCGCGTTGCGTTTCGAAATAAAACAACGCTTGCCTTAATCATTTTAGGTGATGCGGTGCTTTTACCTATCTGTAACACATTTTACAGTCTGTGACCAAATTGATCACAAGTGACATATGAAGAATGTCTTTAAATAAAAATATATTTCGTATTTAAGTCTGTCAAAGTAAGACACACGAGGTTCTTCTGTCGCACGCCTTCTGATCTTCAATTTCTGTTTGAAACTGTAAATATGAAGTCACCCACTTGTGTGTATTCCTAAACATCACATTTGCATGACAACTCAATCGTTTACAGACACTGAATGCAAACAATCTTAGAACTTGAACAAATTAAGTAAACAATAATATAATCCTTGTGATGAAGCACCGGCGCCATGTTTGTCCGCCATATTTGGCCCGCCATGTTTGACAGAGCTTTGAGTTAATTAGATAATTGCATGAGACCGAGTGCCGTTCGCGTCAGCCCTGGAACGTGTT
Organism: Antheraea assamensis; assembly: GCA_035772565.1. Taxonomy (NCBI): domain Eukaryota; kingdom Metazoa; phylum Arthropoda; class Insecta; order Lepidoptera; family Saturniidae; genus Antheraea; species Antheraea assamensis. The sequence continues at coordinate 158,291 of JAQQSE010000020.1, forward strand.
TACACGAATCGAAATCGACATGGTAGGGATGGCAGTTGATTGCTAAACTGACAGAATTAATATGATTACGTTGTACGTACGGGCACTGATTTTGCTGATGGTGACCTTGTTCACTGAGAGTATCGAAGAAATTTAACTCCCACTCTTCTAAATATTTTATATTCCTGACGAACGACGATCGCCTATGGACGATTTCACCACAATAAGTCGCAATTTTTAAATGTATCTAAAAAAACTGAGTGTGTCCTAAAGACATACGACAGAGGTGAAACTTGTGTAGTATTTACATAGAAACATTTTAATTAAAGAAGACAATGTAACTCGTTGTTCCCAGGCGGTCACCTATCCAAGAGTACTGACCACTCCCAACGTTGCTTAACTTCGGTGATCGGACGAGACCCAGTGTTTTCAACACTCTTCCCAACCCAGTGTTTGCACCCATCAATTTTCATCACACAAAAAGGCTTCCTATCAGAATTTCTATGTCCTCTCAGTAGAAGTTTCACTTCAAAATCTATTTCTATGCTATATCACTTTTAATAACGACTGTTCCTCTTACGTCGATAATAGCTTACTATGTTCCTTGCATTTTTAAGCTCCCTATTGCTAATTATGTTTTTTATATCCATATAAATATGTACTTATTTGAACAGTAATAAAAGACAGCATCAACTTTTTACTTTTATCCCACCTTAGTAGGGTAGGCACAACAGCTTCTATGTTCCTACACTCCTGCTCCACACACAGCTGTCATCTCAGTGTTCACACCTTTTGCAAACATATTGTTCTTCACAGAATCCATCTATACCTTATTTTATCTTCCCCTATTCCTATACCCGGTTACCTTTATACTTGACATTTTAGATAGGACTTTCATCTCTCCCCACAAAATAGCCATACCACGCTAAGCTACCGCTTACCGAGTTCTTTATATCTTGTAAGGTATCCATGGTCCCTCTGAACTAGTTATCACTAATCTTATCTATTCTAGTTACACTACACATTCATCTTAACATTCGCATCTCTGCCACATGCAATCTTGTCTATTAATACTTTAATTTACCACTAGTAGCCGCACGTGATTTTGTCTGCATTTGTACCTTTAAAAATAATTATACCACACTAGAGCTAAAGGTAAATTGTCTTCGTGTTACTAACGGTTTATGCAGCGCATGCTGAGATACCTCTCTCAAATGCCAAAAATTCCAAATTACTTGATAGTTATCGTTATATTTTGGCCAATTTGATAAATATTTTTGTAAACGATATAGGCTGTATGTTATTCTGATAAATAGGCTATATTACTGTAAAGTTTCATCAAAATTAATTTAATAGTTTTTGGATGTAAGAGGATCAAACATCCGTCCATCCTCGCAAACTTTCTTGTTTATAATAATAAAATTATATTATAATATGCAAAGCAATCCTTTTTTCTGAAAAATAATTCAGAAGGCATATTTCGGAATATGCATTCTACACAACAATGAAAACTGTATTAGTGATCATTTAATAAAAGTCGATTAATAAGCGAACAAACACACAGACGTCGCCTTTAATGTTAATAAAAGACTAAACACAATATACCCAGCTGGTATTGTTCGGGCGACCCTTAAAAATGAAGAATCAATTCTGACAACAGATTATACTTTTTTTTTCAATCAACCGATTCATTAATCAAAATAAGGCATGCGGTTCGAGGGCTGTTAAGTTGATAGTTCAACGACCTCGCTAATTGGAAGTGTTGTTGATCGGCAAAAGTATTTTACAGTTCACTCTTTTTTTACCAGTTGTATTAAAATATATTTTCAACTTTTTACGTCGTCAGTAACTAGACATAATGTTCTGATTATTTTTCACTGTTATACAAGTTTCGTGATGTCAAGTGATTTTTTTAATACTTTATAACTAATTTTTAGCGTTTCACCATAACCTCATCTGATGTTAAATGACGATGTATGCTAAAATAATAGACACGCTAAACCTAGACGTGGACTGGCTGTCAAGTGCAGCTGCCAGACCACACCAACAGGTGCTCAACGATAGATTTTCAACTTAAAGATGGTAGCTAGTCAGGCGGGTTTAGAAAAACTATCCAAAAGTGGTTATCGGAAACATAAAGTTAAAAAAAGTCCTACCGAAATTGTACTCCAATTTTAGTTCCAAAATTGCTCCTTCTATAAACAGTTGTAGCGGCTTACCTGTCGATGCATATTGCTGTGACCTTAATGATCGCTACATGAGGCAGCTAATGAAATGATGGCGCAGAGATTTGTCTCACAAATCCCCTAATGAAGCTGTAATTTCAGCGACCAGTGTAAGAATTTGCTCAAGACTACAAAACGGATTTTTAGCTTTCCATCGTCGCCACACAAAAGGCCAGAGAAGCATATCTTGTGGGTTTGTTTGAAGACAAGCTCCAACATTTTCGTCTCCCTGTAACAATTTTGTATTATTTTCGCCTATGGGCAGCTATATGGACACTATTTTAGAATACAATGAAGGCCGATTTTGGGCAAACATTTATTAGTTTTATGACTTTTGTAAGTTGGCATAGTATTTTTACTAATAAAAATATTTCTTTATTTACAGGTAAGGTCTTCAGAAACATATAGATTAATTTTCCATTATCACGTAAGTGTAATTCATTTTTGTGATACAAATTCGTCATACAAAATTTGATTCTAAAAACCAAAACTGTAATGAAAATAGTGTAACTAAATATACATTTATAATTAAGTAATATGTTTTACCTTATTCACTAAACAATATTTTAAAATAATAGAAACGCATTTAAATATTGTGAAGAATTACTTTATGTAAACGCCTTAATATATATTTTTTTTGATTACACTTAAGCTTTATATAAGTAATTTAATTTGAAACATTACAACATATTTTTGATTAAGTACGTTACGTTGAATTAGAGAGAAACAGCCGTGAATATCAATAATTATTTCAATATAAAATAGCACAAAGCATACTGCACATTATAAATTAATCAATGTTCGTGGTACTTGTGAAATCTTTGTCACTATTATTTATTTAAATGTCAATAAGAAATATCGAGCAGACAGCAGTAAGTGTTCAAGGTATGGTCCTACTATACCTTGCATTAATGCAAGGGGCATTAACCAATTTACAACCCCCTGATTCGAACCATGCCCTGGGTATATATATAAATTACACGTAACTGACGATCCGCTTCCGGTGTGCGCTTTGAAAAAGGGGTTCGGACTTGTTTCGTTGAAAATATTGCTGAATCGTGATCGCTTACGATTACTCTTTGATTTAAATTTAAATGCATAATATTTTAATTGTGTTTTACACACTGAGTTGATGTTAAAAAGTATTGGAAACGACTCCATATTACAAATATAATAAAAGGCCTCGTACTCCCTTGAAACAAACGTTTTTGTTTACAATAAATAAAACCAACTTTAACAAAATATACTGTAGAATAAATACACCAGAATGTCCTTGATCATAATTAGGTATCTACCTAGTCTTTGAATGTCATAAATTTAGTCCGGTGGAACAGTAGCGGCCTTGCCAGGCTAACAGTGTAGGTCAGTTCGAATAAAAAAAATATGTCACAAATTTACCCATATATTAATCACTGTATCTTTCCTATTCGATTTAAAAGATAACCCAGTGTAGTAACACTGTTGAATGTATTCAAATCGAATATCCAATACTAATGAGAATAAAATGAGGCCTCATTGAAAATATTCCCCCATCCAATAAAATACAACAAAATCGAAATCTCCTTTTCGAAATCGGTAAAAATCGAAATATATGATGTATCGCATCTGATTGATTAATCTATGTGAATAAATATACTCACCGCTATCATATCCCCGATATCAATTATTTATAATATCTTTTCCATTATTAATAGATATAAAACGATTAACAATTCCAACATGGTGTCCAATCGTCAAGCGAATAAAATGAAATTAATTAAATCTGCTGTAATTAAATAAAACTAGTTTTATTTTAGTACAATCTCGTCTGGTGCTGAGACGATGTGGCTAAAGATGGAAACACGCTTAGACTGATAATTGGTCTGGTTCTCATTAATGGACATCGGATACACTGTATGTCTTATGACAAAACAATTCAATGTCTATGACTTCTATCACATTCTTTTTTATTTCATACGAACTACTTGTTATAGATAAGATAGAATAAGATTTATTGTACCCTATCTTTTATTTATATAATCTCATTTTGATATAATTACTACTTGGAACTTCATATATTTCAAATAACTACTGTATTCTTGCTGCTTAGCCTCTATGGAAGAGCGTAATAATATGCACCGTACATAATACTCATGGGAAATATTCTGTTCGCCAGTAAAACTGCCGTCAAAATAGGTTCAGCCGTTTGGAGCAGATGCAGTGCCGTAGGCAGTTCCTGCTCCCCTTAGCTCGAAAGGTGTAAGGAAGCACCATGGAGTTTTAGTCCGTGGGAGTTATACATAACCCACCCTCGCTGCCCGGCGGGGTGGGTATCCATAAGGGATTTCGCCATGTAAAAAACAAAAAAAAAGTTCAGCCGTTTCGAAGATAAACTGGAGAAACAATAGACATATCAATTTTATTTTTATATATAATTCACCATGATGTTAGTCGTTAGACGAATATTAGAGAATGATCAACCGCCATGCTTTTGGATTCACTTTTGTATTACAGGGACAAAAAAAAAATAACAAAAAGCTAACGTCACGCGGTGTTCCCAGACAGTCACCCATCCAAGTACCGACCGTGCCCGACGATTCTTAACTTCAGTGATGGGACGAAAACCGGCGTTTTCGACACTACCGAACACAGTGTTTACTCTCACTACTTTTCGTCACACAAAAAGGTTGTCGATCAAAATTTCAAAGCTCTCCCATAAGTAACACTTTAAAAAAATATTGCACTTTATAGTAAATATATAAGGACCACATATTGTATTGTCACATATAAAATTTAATATATATGTATCATTTACAATCCAATCAATATTAAAAACAAGAAAGTTTATGACGGTGGATGGAAGTTTGTTACTCTTTTGGGGCAAAAATTACTGACCGGATTTTGATGACAGTTTAACAGTAATATAATTTATACATCAGAATAACATATGGGCTAAAATTTATAAAGGGATTATTATTTAAATTGTAGCGATAAATATTTGAAGTTGAAAAAACAGTATCATCTGAGTACTATTTCGACATAGCCTACATAAACGGCTAAGAATTACACAAAGATAACGTGTGGTGGGATTGTTTTTGTTAAACAGCTTTAAAAAATCAGTGACACCTTATTTTGCCTTTTATGTGGAAACCACTGTTTTCAAATTGGTGAACCATAAATACAAATGTATACCGTAATTACGATACAGGTTTTTTATAGTAATAAATTAATTCTTATTATAATCGTAGAACGTAGGTAAATTTTATTTGCAAGTTTACATCTTAATAGGCTGTCAAACGCAGACCAAGCCGCGGGTGGTTGCTAGTTATTTATAATTAAACTGAAACCGGTTCCATAGAATATAACTTTACTGTATCCCAATATAAATTTAAATAACAAAACATGCCACCCCCAACTACCCTCTGATTCAGTTTCCGATAAGTCGCATGGTCGGTAGAGGGCGATAGTGTCGGCTTCCGGTAGCGTCTGCGCGCGGACCGGATGCCCCTTTGTCTGAAGATTTCAGAACAGCATGAGAATGTATACGGTGTATATGATGGAAGTACCAGTCTTTAGAGTTAATATATAAGCTATTATTTTTACAATTGTGCGAATTGAATCATTTTATCTTAATTGAAAGAAAAAATTAACGGAAAGAAGAATCTAGAAAAAATCACGTGTGTGTCTCGGGATGTCTGACAGAAGTAATAACTTAAACTAATGTAAGTTGAACTATTTAATATTGAAATTGTTTAACTTAAGAAAAGCTTAGGTTATTAATATGATAATGTAAGGAAAGGTTATTTATTAACAAAATATTTTATTGATCATAAAATATATTTTATTCTTAGTTACAATTCTTGAATATGTACACTTACCGCTGCCGTATGCGTCAGAGAAAGGGAAGCCAGACAGAGTGGCGCCGTAACGCGTTACGTAACGAAGCGGTTTACCCTCCCGTAAGAAGTTATCACTTCAAAAAAGTTGTTTCCCGACAATTTCTACCAGTTTAAAAACAATTCGGGATTCTCGCAAAAATAATTCGCAATTAAAACTCCGGATTGCCTTGTTAATTAATCATTAACTTGAGGTAACGCCGCCGCCAACTTCCGAGAACTCGTTCCGCTGGGAACGAGTTCGATTCCCGTTGCGGAACTGTCTTGCGAATTTATATGTAAATGACGGTTCGACCGCCTCGCTTCGAGACTTAACGTTTGTTTGTTTCTATATTATCTCTTAATCGTAGAATTAACTATTCTGTTGTGATATTTAACTATTTTATTTTGCGAAATATTCTAGATTGATGATTACGTATAAAGAGGACGGAAAGTAGCTGAATACACACAGACATAGTGAACAATCACAAGTATCCGTGTATTTCTCAGTTGTAAATACAAGTATAACCTGGTTACCGTCGGACACAGTGTCATAATACACGAAAACAACACCGAACGCTGTTCGGCATATAACAAGGGTATTATTACTAAGTCAAACTCTGTTCCTGACGTGATTTCTTAAGTAATAATAAATGTGAATTGTTTTTTTTTTATTTGTTTGTTACTTTTTCACGCCGTAACTCCTCAACCGACTAACACATTGTCAAGGGTACAAAAAAAGGACACTGGGTACCTTTCAACCTGAAAAAGTGTACTGTTCTCAAATCTACATTAACGCGAGCGAAGCCACGAGTAAAAGCTAGCATATTTCAAGATATGAAATTAAAAACATAAATTATATTTTTTATGGACATCTATCTTCAAATCGCTCACTGTAATATTGATACATAGATATCTGTCGATATTTGTATAATGACGTCGACAAATAACCGACATTTAACTGTGCGTGACATTTTTACCTTTAGATTTCCATGTATTTATCATTGGCTGTCTTACAGTACACCCCCACAGTCAATAGATAAAGAATAGCTATAAAACTACTCATTTACTCTGCAATCTCATCCATTGTCCAAGAGTCCGAGTAAAATCACAAATCCCAGTAAAGTCCATTCCTTGACAGATCGTGTTTGCCGAACTTACTTCACCTGTTTGCGCTCCTATGCCCCCCCTCCCCGTTCCCATATCATGCCCCTCCCCAGTGTCAATTCAATACAAAAATCCAATTTCTTTTACGCTACAACTTGGCTCATTTTGTTTCGATGAAACGACGAAGGCTTCGCGTATGAGTTTATCTATATACTCGTATGGTAGTGACAGCCCTGAGGCTATTATTTCGAAGTCCCCTGATTATTGAGTGAAATAAATGTAAGGGTGTCTCTATATAAAGCTTGTAGGGTTGCCATGGTTATTCATTAAACATTATACAGTATTAATTTATATGGTTAATAAATACAACAATATTTAAATTTATTTATGTACATGTAGTAAATAGGCGTGCGACACTTTTGATAATAAGTGGCTATTGCATTCGGTGGCGTTTAATGTATCGTTAGTATGAAACAAGATTATTTTCCAATATATATCAGCCACTGACGGCTAGATACTACTGACTGATTTGGGATTCCTAGTATCTCAGCGTGTATTCAGGCACTAAGACATGACACTGCTGCTTTGCTTCCGTACGAAGCGTTCATAAGGTCTACCACTAATATCTCCTAACTGGATCCTCAAAATAAGTTGCGTGACTATGTCAATTGTAAATAATTGTAGAAATTGTCAACAATGACAAAAGGGTGTATTTATTTTAAAAGTGGCTGTGAGTACATAATTTATACAAATATATACACTATACAATATAAGTATTGATTGGCGAGTTAACAGGATATGTCCCAAAATAAGACGAAATCATGGAGTTGCTAAGATTTAGCTTAAAAGGGTTAACATAGCGTATTTGAATTCGTGCAACGATGTCTTATGATAATAAAAGCATTGAATAAGCAACTTGATGAGATTGGGGAAAGGCGGCCGGAGAGTAAGGGTTGACGTTTCAATTCCGCTGTCAAATAAAACAGTTTAATGTTAAAACATTACACAACAAACAGTAACGCTCAAAAATAATATAAGTTTAAACCAAATTAAAATTAAAGAATGAACATTACATTATTTCAACGAAATAATAAATATGTCTGACGTAGAAATATATTTTTATAGAAGATAGCTGATACTCGCGACATCGTCTACATTGCTTATTATATTAACAACATATTTTAAATTCACAGGAAAAAACATTAAAATATGTTCCCCTCTCCTGCGCATGCGCGCTACCGGTTGTCCCAGTTCTCCAAGACATGAAAACACACTTTACGGATGCGTAGTGTAAAAACAAAATAAAGTAAAAATCGTAGTTATCGATAATACCTATACATAATATTTTTATGGTAGCACGGAAAAGTGCTGGTTCTTGTACCTGATAATAAGCAGAATACAAGCCAAAAACAATAGCGACCAAGCAGAGATCGGCAATTCAACAACGGTCGTCGCTGACATGCCAGTTCGTAAACCTACCAGCCGCTGTGCACGCACTGTTTGATCCCGAAACGCAATATACTACAACAAGTTATTACCAAACTTTTAAGTAGTAATAAAATTTTGCATAGAAAAATTAACATAATTCATATTTTTAGTAAGTATATCAATATTTTTCTGTTACTTTTAAATATATGAAAGGGTTTTGTACGAGAAATGTCAACAATTGAAATCTGGGTACAGTCGGTGACGTGTTGGAATCCAAGTCACAATTTAATGATGGCGTCGCTTTGGGTGCGTTTGACAGCGCCGCGCCGCGCCATGAGCCACGGTCGAGGGAGAATTTTGAGACCACGTTGGCTACCAGTCGTGTCGCTAATGAACAAATTCGAAGCACTTACACTAACTTATTTACAGCAATTATTAAGAGTTATTAAAAAAGATTTTAATAATATGATTATTGTAATTTTATCGACTTTGCAAACGTACAGATATTTTATTTGATTTATATTTCTACTGAAGACTATATATTGATAAAAGTTCATATCGTTTGGGAGTATTTCTAATTCATTTGAGATGTATTTAATTAATAATCTATACGCTTTAATGAAGTTCCCGATAAACAAACTACTTTCATTATATTTCTGGTAACATTGTCTGGTATTATGCTGTGCTTATTGTAAATAAATACACTTATACATTTTTCTTACTTAATTTGCAATAGTTATACTTATATAAATACACTTTAGTGTATATACACTACTAGCAGTACTCCCGACTTCGCTTACGTAAATTATAAAATTGTTATTAAAGTCATTTTTCATAAACTATAGGGACATTATGTAATAGTGGTTCCTTTGTGTTTGGACATATTGTTTTCAAGCTTATAACAAAACATATGTTAAAACCTGACTTAAGATCCATATATTATTTACGCAAAAAGTCATATAAATCGATTCAGTAGTTTGGAATTACAAACAAACTAACGGACAGAAAATGAGACAAATGTAATCTGTTACAATGTGTAAGGATGAATACAAAAATCTTATCTAATAATTCTTATTAAGACAAAGACAAACAAAAGCATAGCATAATTACACCATAAAGTTTGAATACTTTTTTACATTTTTCTTATAAATAATGCTTAGCAATAAAAAGAAATATCAGATAAAAACGATCTAGAACTTTCCTTTATCCCATAGTTAACCGTTACACCGGCCGTTTCGTGATAACAACAAAAAGTATTCAAATGAATCTATTAGATAGAGATCGCGTAATAAAAAACTTTGTTCAGCATTATCCGAGAGGGAGACGCACAAACAAAAAGCGATGTAAAGTTTCGCACTGAATAAAAAAAAGAACAAAAGAAATCGGACGGCCTATTTCATTTTTGAAATTAACACTCGCATAATGTCCAATGCCGTTCGTAATTGACTACACGATTACGTGACGATGTTTTTTTTGAGTGAAACTTCTTATGGGAGCGTTTTGAAATTCTGATCGGCATCCTATTTGTGTGACGAAAAGTGATGAAGGTAAACTTTGTGCCGAGTATAGTGTTGAAAACACCGCATCTCGTCCGATTCACCGAAGTTCAGCAACGTCGGGCGCGGTCAGACCGTTAGTGTTGAGATTTTGTTGTATTTTTGTAATTAAAATGTTTCCCTGTAATAGAAAAGTTTCACTTCTATTGTGTGTCTTTACCACACACCCTGTTTTTTTTTTAATTCGTTTAAATAATTTTAACGTATGACTAATTTATAACACCATGTACAGACATTTCTAGTTTATAAAAGTGCTTAGTAAGCTTAGAACTCTAGTCGATATATAATAGTGTTATTATAAAATCAACTATCGTTTCGGTGAACACGTGAACTAATCTCTGCCACAACCAGTCAATTTTTTTTGTATTAGCTTATTTATTAAAGAAGGAAAAGTTAGCGAATCCCATGGTTTTGATTTTGAAACGATGATGGCTCAGTGCTACGCATTTTCGCAAACCGCGTCGATCGACGTAGTTTTGAATCCTTGCCAATGAACCGGAACTTCCGGTGAAGAATAACATTGTAGTTTGTGATGAAACCATATCATGTAGGGTTATTTCTAAGCCAGCTTGGCTAATTAAGTGGAAAATCTGTCGCCAAGCACCTATAGTTATGTACCGGCAGTTGCACTTGAGAGCCAGTCCCCGTATAGATTTACCGTGTTTACCATCATAGACCACATCGTCATTTAACACCAGGAGCGATTGTGGACAAACACTAAACCTATAAAGTATTAAAAAAATATATGAACATAAGGGACGATAAAATTACCGTACAATCATAACACAATATAAGTGAACAAAGCAGTAGTACGTGCAAGCCATGCGGGGTGTCGGGAGCCGAGGGCGGGATTGCGGTCGGACGAGTAAAGTGAAATTGTCAATGCTCCACGGAACAGTTGTACTTTATACGATATTTGCTTAAACTTGACCTGTGTTGGTGAATCGAGGGAGTTATAGTTATAGCTGGTTAGAAATAAATCGGAACACAAACATCATATATCTTACTTAAAACCTTAAAAATAAGTGTTAATTTTTTTCATGGATTTATCACTGAATTTGCGTGTGATGTACCTTAAAATATCAGTTATCGGTTAATTCGTGTGAATTGTATGTATGATATATAAATAACATTTGAATATGGCATCTATGAGTCAAAAACCGAAGCTTTTGAGTCTGGGCTTAGTTTTATTTTTGTTAATAATTTTTCAATGCTATAGAAACATACGTCCCTGAAGGCGCTGAATATCGTTTTGAATACGTGTCGCCGAGTGTAAAACCAAGGACAGATAGCAGAGGCTAAAATAAAATTAAATTAGGGGGGCGAAAAAAAAGTTTTCAAGCAACAGGGAGCGGACCGCGCGACAATACACATTGCATGGATTAAAACAGTTGGCAAAGTTTTCTCGTAAACGAGAAACGAGACGACACTGAGTAAATGCTGAGATTTAACCTTTATTAAATAAGCAGATCTATATTTGTCATGAAACAAGTAAAATTATTGACAAAAGAAAGCTTTTTTGGAATCTATCAAAAATCAATCCAGTCATTGAAATCAAAAATACATCATCTATAAACACGTAGAATAAAATTTAAGTTACACTACACATATCTGTACAAATAGTGTATAGCTACGAACGATCCTTCAATGATATTTGATTAGGTATTTCTAAGAAATTGACCCAAGCAAGCAGACCACTTAAATAAAAGTTAAGTTCACATTTAGAACCTTTTGAGTTAATAACCGTTGAGATAAATATCTGACCTCAAGCAGAAGGTCGGGGTGACATTACGTAAAAACTTGTCATTCGGGGTATCTCAGTATCTCTATCGTCCTGCAATATATTTTAATTTTTCATCGGCAAATTACATAATTTTTAGTTTCTTCACAACGCGTAAGTTGAGATGAAGGACTTTCCTATAAAAAGGACAAAATTTCAAATCGATTCCATTCGCCTACTAAAGGTTGTGTTTGATTTTTTGCCATAATATTATTTTTTGCTATATGGTTTATTTTAAATATATTAATATAGTATGCCAGCTTTGTAAATTTTTCATTACATTTGCGAACGTTATTTATGTAATCACAATTACTTGTCATAGAAAGTTGAATAAGATTTTTCCCAATCACACAAAGCCTATAAAGGGGTATATCGAAACTTGTATATGTGCTTAACAATACAGATTTTATATTTGAAGATAACAGCTAACTATTCAAGCGAAAGAGAATAATTTACCAATGCTCTAGGTTTTTACTTCACCGAAAACACAGGTTCAAACGCATCATAAATATTATTGTTTGTATAATATATTCCTTTCTCTCTAGTGAAAGTCACGGTAAACAAAATCATCAGCACGCCCTAAAATTCATAATTAAAAAGCGGTTATCTAATATAGAGTCTTTAATTGAGGCCGTTTTGCTGTACGGGTCAGCGTAAAAGTTATAATTAACGACTTCAATTTTGGATCCGAAAAGAGACGGCGGTGGACCGTCCAAAACTGTACGGTATTTTCGGCGTTTTATTTAATAATCTTTCTATCCGAAATTAAATATAGTCGACATATGGAACACACGAACCGAGATTGAATTTAATATTTTTGATTATGAATTCGTATACACCTAAAACATCTGAGAAATCGCATCTTGGTTTTTCGTCTGTAGATTGCGTTATCGGCTATATACGTTCTAAATTAATTACCACGTTAGATGTCCGTAAACCGATTTAGATCAACCCATACGCCATCCTAGTCTTCGGTAAGTTTATTCTGTGATGCCGATGCAATTAATAGATATCTTAAAATCAATACTTTGATTATTCTGCTTGCAGGCATAGTTTTAAAGTGAAACTTCTTATGGGAAGACTGAAATTCTGATTCGCAACCTTTTTGTGTGACGAAAAGTGGTAAAGGTAAACACTGTGTCGGGAAGATTGTTGAAAACTCCGGTTCTCGTCCGATCACCGAAATTAAGCAACGTCGGGTGTGGTCAGTACTTGGATGGATGACAACCTGAGCACTGGAAACTCCGCGCGACGTTATCATGTTGTTGTATTTTTTTAATTATAATGTTTCCCTGTAATACTAAAGTTACACTTCTATCGTGTCTTTACATTATACGCTGTTGAGGGTGGCGTGTCCATGAAGGATTTCACCACGAAAAAAAAAAAAGTTATAACAATTGTCGTCGACTGGATCGCGAATGGAAATCAAGGAGACTGATAGATATCAGTAACTCACTGATCTCACTGTTTCTCGACCCCAACCCCATCATAGTGACTGTGTTTTAGCTTATTTAATTTCGGTATCAACAAGTGTATATAAGCTTGCAGGCCGGCATGACAACGGTGACTGTTGATGAATCATAGATCAGTCATCAATCATCAGGTACACTGGTGCACCACTACTTTGTCATGTCCTAATTAAAGAAGTAATTCGTGTATTTTTTATGCACGTGTAGTCGCTAATATAAGCTAGTGAAAAATAAATAACCCTTTGGGATATACAATGAAACCATCGAACATGCATTTTAGCTTGACAACCTCAATGTAACCCCAGTAAGCCGCTATCCACCACCCTACGGCCCATTTAACACGAGACATTCAAATCACACCCACAATTCTTTCCCACCCATGGAGTAAATAACATGTAGAGTAAATTAACCGACAATAAATTAGAGACCCCTAGCTCAGCCTCAGGTGGCTAGGGACCCACATAAATCTTGACCTTTAAGGGTTATTTCAATTGCTGATTAGCACTTAATATATGGACTGGGGTTACACGAGTTACTCAAGGTATCACTAATGTGGCCTTTGTTTTAGATACTTTTAGAGGTATCGATCGAATAATTAGAGCAATGGAATATTTGGATTTTTTTGGAATATTAATAAAAATTAGTCGCCATGTATAAACAAATAACAGAACGAGTCATTTCTATAAATTCCTCACATATTCTGAATTAGCGTAGTTATAAAGACCATGTATTCTCGTAAGATACTTTCAAAAGCGTACTATGTAAGTATTTCACAATAACTCCTAAAACTCATTATAGATACTCATAGCACATTCTTACACATAGAAACAAACACCAATAGTAACTATTTTACAGTACTTGGTAATGTCAACATGTATGAATTTCGTGCAATTTTTTCTAGTTTTGAAGAGTATAAGCAAAAAGGACATTGCTTTAATGTCAGTTAATCTCTGAGAATTATGGTAATTATAAAATAGGAAATACAAAGAAAATTCGTCGCATGTAATCTATTCTTAGTCGATATTGACGTTCGAAGATAAACTGTTCGAGTTGGAAGACAGTGGCCGCGCTCACCGCAATTACAATTAATCAATGTTGGCGGTTAAACTTTCTCACACGTCCTGACATGTCAATACAATCGAGGAAATAATTCGGCCGATGTATCGAGCGAGGCGTCGCGACAGTCCCCTTGCGGGCAGCCTTCGAAGTTAGCTGTATTACCACAACTTGTAGACAGGCCCGAGTCATAAGTGGTGACGTGTACTTTACATTATTGATTACAAAATTAATGCCCAATTAGTATAAATTCTTGTTTATCTTAAGTGCATGTTTAACTATCATGCTTAATTTTATCACAACGACTATTCATTAGAGAATTCGACATAAAATATTGTTTTTACTTTTTTTTTGCTCTGCACACAATGTTTTAAGATAAAATTATTTGAATAGCTACCGTATTTACTGGTGTATGATCGTTTACAATAACAATGAAATAACTGAAGTACAATCCAATACCATTTGTAACTACCTAGAGGCTTACAGTTCATCGCCAGTCTCCGCGGTGATTCCGATATGTGTAAAGGTCTTTTCAGATTAAGCCTAAAGAATCTAATGTCTTAGAACGGAGAGAGGGAATAACATTTTGAGATGTGATTTTTATTCTGGCCTAGACTTAAGGTACCGTAAAACTGGTAACATAGATCAATGTGATGTTGCTATGGAAGGGTAAATAAGGTTGTCCAGCTCTCAGAATATACGCCGTGATGCAACCGTAATAGTAAATGTGAAATATTACACTAAGATAGGTAAAGACAAAATATCTATATAAATGAAATGATAGAGGTCTGTCGTTGTGCATGCATTATGTATAAATTACTGGATAGATTTCGATAAAAAAAAATTTTACTTTTTAGACACTCCATTTTTATCTAAAGAAAAAGATTAATTTAACATAAACTTCTTGAAGTTTTAAGGAACTACAATTTTTATAAGCATCGCTGTGTGTTTTTTTTGCCGTGGAGAATTGGGGTAAATGGTGTGGTGTTTATGTATTTTTCTTTCTATCTTTCTCCTGTGTACATAAACTATATCATTAAGATAATAATTGCTGGTACCAGTTAGTTTCGAATATAATAAAGATGAACAGTCGCTGCCGCTTGTGACTTGAAAATTGATACGTTTACGAAGACAGCGTCTGACATAGAGGTTATCGATTTTCACAAAGTATATATAATAAACTTTATACAATATTATAGACGGACTTTATACGTCTTTGGTCTTCTACTCTAAATGACTTATTACAATGAGTCATCTTTTATTTTTATTTCTTAGTATAACGTGTATATTGTCTAGGGTATCGATCGACGCACACATAACATGAAAAAATTCGCACAACGACTTGGTTTCCTATATGACTCATGGTTACAGTATCTAGTTAAGGTTGTGTTGGTCTTTACCTAGTTAGGACACCGCGTAGAACGATGTAACTCATGGGATCGAATTCTGTAATGAAACGGAGATTTAGGTAAAAGAGAACATGGAGATGAAATCCTAGATCATGGTTGTAAGATTTTTTATATTCGCCTTGATAGTTGTCGTACTCGAATTGAAAATCTACCGCCAAACACTTATGTCTTCCGATAGCTGCGCTTTCGAGCTAGTCCGTTTACCGTATTAACATCTTACGTCATATCATTTTTTAGCATACAGATTTGTATCAATTATTAAAATCTAAATGGAATTTAGTTTTATAGTAATAAATATATGGTTATATATGTATATTCAATTCATATTTATTTAATTTTGTGATATACCACTGATTCCGAATATGATGTTAACATTTTTTTCGTCTCACTGTAAGTCCCGATTTAACTTAAATCGGGTATGACCTTTTTTTTGTAAAATTATGTGGATGAAAATTTTGTATTTTCCTTAATTGATCAGGTGCTAAAATTATTAAGAATATTTTGAGAATGAATGATAAAAAAAATGATCTCAAGCAATTTTGATCAGATTTTATACATGGGAAATATAGTATTCCGAAATTGCTAGCATATAAAATTTATCAGTATCGCTTTTAGAAATCATAAATAATGCAATAAGTCCCAAATAAATTCTTAAAAAAAAAGATCAGAACCGCAGACGACATTGGTCTACTATATATTTACATATATAATTAAAAAAATTCCTTTGAGGGAACTATGACCATTCGATGAGTAATTTTTCTTAGTTAGTTTTAGGCTACATATTTATCGGATTTGTTAATGAAACTAGGCCATTTTTTAAAAACAAAGCCGCCAAAAATCATGTAGATTATATAAGTGTAAAATATTTCTGTCGTTCTTTGGTACCTAGTTTCCGAGCTCAAACCCTTTAACGAGGGAGCCAGAAGGGAGTCGCACAGTACGGGACATCTTGCGGCGAGCACCCGCTTGATTTACTTCGCCACAGCTGACCGCAAACTAGGCGCCTCCCGTATTTATTGCCACTACAGCCCTATTAATTCTCCGAGTGAGCGACTTTGAACTTCGGTCCCGTCGCCTTGAGCCGTAATCCTTGCAGTTGCGTGTAATGATACGGCTGAGGGTTCAGCTGTTTTATTCTATGGTCGGGTAAAATTGAGAGATCCTTATCAAGGGAGTAAATATATTAATGTAAGCACTACTGAGTCATACGAAACTGTTGCAGAACCTTACTCCTCCTTACTAATATAATAAATGCGAATGTGTTTGTTTGTTATGCTTTAACACTTTAACTACTCAACCGGTCGTTATGAAATTTAGTGTACACATTGTCAGGGGTACAGAGAAGGACATAGGGTACAATAAATCCAGAAAAAAGATACTCTTTCGGAGAAGTAGATCAAATCTACATTAACGCCGAGCGAAAGTTAGTTTGCATATAAACTGACTTTGCGTGCAGCTTACACGTTTGTTATTATTTGTTGCTTTTATTATTATTATTTGTTACTAATTCTTGCCCGCTGCTTCATTTGCGTCAAAGTAGATTTGACCTCTCCGTCGGGAACAGTACTTTTTCTCTGGATGTAAGGTACTCGATGTTCTTTTTTGAAGCCCTGATAATGTGTACCTAAAATGTCATGATTATCAGTGCAGTAGTTAGGGCGCGAAAGCGTAACAGCCACACAAAGTGGAAAAGGAAAACATGTTGTGCCGACCCTACTTAGGTGGGATAAGGGTAAAAAAATGATGATGAGTCATATATATAAATAAAGAAAACTCTGTCTATTCCCTTGATAAGGCTCCGTTCTCATGAAGGCACAAATTTGTTCTATGTCTAAATATTTTCAATATGTCAAATTAAATTCCTAATTGATATTATTAATTGATAATATTAGTAAGTTCTTTAGAGCACTTTTGTTATTAAGTAACATATATTGCTGTGGTCGCCTACTTATTCATAATATACTCGTATATATAATTTTGGTTGTTGTAATTTAATAAATAAAAAATCTGTCTATCTGTCATTTATCTAGGATAATTTCCAAAAGACTTCATCAGGCAGTAAAAAATCATCCTAGAGTATTATCTAGTCTATATAACCATAACCCTTTCGCATAGAAGTTAAGCAGTAATAATAAAACTAAGATAACTCAAAATCGCTAAGAGTATTGTAGAGGTTTAGTGGTAATTACTGAATTGTAATAAAATAATGCCGAGTCCATAATTAAACAAAAGGAAAATCAATTATCTAGTATAAAGATGTACAGTTAGTACAGTTAGCTAAAGTTAAAAAAATATATATTCCTGGAAATATAGTTCTATAAATCGTTGTCGATTCGTAACAAAACAATTCCACGGGCCAGTGAGTGAGCAGTTATCATCAATCGCTACTGACACGCCCATTAATATTTGTTTCAACGTAAAAATAGTCGGTCGGTATTATCGAGTCTTAATCTAAACAAAACGCCTGCGCCCGAAAACACCATTAACACACGAGATTGTATTCCGGTAGCCAACAAGCTACGTATTAAGGATACAATAATATCTAATAATTTTATCGAAAACTGGCTTCAATTAGTGGACACTAAAAACGTGCCATTCACCACGCGAGTTCCTTACACTATGTTGTTGAGTATGAACCAAGGATCTTTGAAAATTCTTTACTAAAAACTGTTGCTTAAAATGTTATTACTTATAATGGTGAGATGTTGCCAATAGGAAAATCCTTTGGGCAAATAGCTAGTTCAAGATAACTTTGTAAGTTTTATAATAGAGAAATAATATATGGCATTTATGCTGCAATGCAGAACCAGTATATCTCTTTCATTGGGAATAAATTAATAGGACTTCCGTTTTTATACGTTAATTCGTGATGAGAATTTCGCGTGAAGTTACACAATTGATCGACAATTGTGTTTGACTGGATGATCATAGACACCTGTGTAACATTCGCAAGTACGCTGTCGTAACTTTGCTAAGCTATAAAAAATATTACCGTTTATAAAACGGTACACGCTGTTATTTTTCAAATACGTACCTGTATTAGGCAGCCTGTAGTTAGCATAGATTATTTATTAGCAAAGCGACGGGCGTTTCCTCCAATCGCGGATGTGACCGCGGCCTTATTCAATTTGATTCATTGCACTAATGCGGTCCGATCACGCGAATGACCGACCGAAAAATTCGACGCGCCCGAGGGATGCCGGTCAATTTGAGCGGCATACTTGCGATTTATAGTCGCAATATTCTTTCATCATATTCTACTTCGCATAAATATTTTGAAAGCGTATTAGTTTTCTTTTTAATTGTGCATAAATTTAGCATTTAATAAATAGATAAATAATAGATTTTCAAACTTGTTTGCAATGTTTTATAATAGCTATTGTTTTTTTTTTTTTTTTTTATTAACGTGGGGAAATCCATTATGGATACCCATCCTCCCGGGGGAGAGAATGGGTTATGTCCGACTCGCACGGACTATAACCCCACGGTGTACCGGCCACCGCTTTAAGTTGGGGCGGCATGGGACCGTGCTGAGCTATCACCATGCCGCCCCCAGCGGTCAGCCCGGCGAAAGATGACCGCCGGGCTCCGTCCTTATAGGGAGGTACACAGGGTACACGACCAGCTACCTCCCCTCGTCCGCCGAACCTGTGCAATGAGGAGATGGGCCCCCTGGCCCATCTCCTCAGGTCCGGCTACGGAGGTGGAAGGAAGCGAACAAATCGCCGCCTCCTTCCACCGGCCCTCCTTTGGGGGAGACGGCCGCTGAGAGGGTCCACCTCTCGGGCCTTCTCCGCCGCCTCTTTCTGTGAGATTACATCCTCGCAGAAAGAGGCCATCGCCGTCCAGGCGTCTTCGCTGCCGAGCATGGCCGCAACCACGCTCGGCAGCGACAGATTTCCTCCCACCACCGCAGCCAGAGTGCGACACTGCACCACCCACGCAGCACACTCAGACAGTGTGTGCTGTGCGGTGTCCTCCTCAGCGCTGCACTCGTGGCATGCGGCGGTCGGCTCCCTGCGAGCGATCTGGTGCAGGTACCAACCAAAACAGCCATGGCCGGTCAGCACCTGCACCAGTCGGAACGTCAGGGAGCCCCACTCCCTTTTAATCCACTGCGGCAGGACCGCGCGGACGGCGTCCACCGTATATCGCCCGTACCGCGCGTCCGCCAGATCCTGCCGCCACCGCTCCATAGCGGTCTCCCTCCCCTCTCGCCTCTTTCCCTCTATCTCCCTGGGAGCCGGAGGCTCCCCCAAACGTTTCCTTGCGTACACGGCGGCAAGAACACCCGCCTCCAGCTCCCAGGGCAGAGAGCCGGCGAGCGTGAAGGCCGCCGCCGAGGACACGGTGCGGTATCCTCTGATAGCCCTCAGTGCCACAATGCGCTGCGCAGCACGCAGTGCCCGCACATTATCGACACCGAGGGCATCAGACCACACCGGGGCTCCGTAGACGGCCATCGCTAGCACGACTCCCATATAGAGTCAGCGGCACCCGGCACTTGGCCCCCCGATATTGGGGAGCAATCGGCCGAGCGCCACCGCCGCTCCTGCTATACGCGGTCCGAGCCCCTCAAAATGGGGCTCGAACCGCCAGCGCCCGTCCAGGGTGAGGCCCAGATACTTCATTCGGGGCCCCACCCCGATACGGGTGCCATCTACAACTAAATGGGCCCCAGGTGGTGGCCCTCGCCGAGGCCCGTGACATAATAGGGCCTCGGTTTTATCGAGGGCCACCCTAAGCCCAACCTTCGCATGCGCCCGACCACGACGGTTGTGGCCGCCGTGGCCAGGCGCACCAAATTTCCCCATTCCTCCCCCCGGGCTACGACTAGGGTGTCATCCGCGTAACATATAATGCGCGCTCCGGTGGGGAGCGCATCTGTTGCTGACGCAACATATTCTTATTATGTTTAAGTCGTTAAAACATACAAGAATTTGTTTTTTAATAAAAGCGCTAACATAGTCTTTGGGTTTTTATTAATCAAATGTGTTTATTTAAATGAAATTGTTTCATTAATAAGATAACACAATATGAATATTATATATAAAACTAAATATATCTTATGCCCGTTGACGGTTAAATTTTCTATATTATTTATAAAATAGCGAACTACTCCGGCTTTGCGTGGATGCAGTGTGCTATTGTGAGGTGCCGTTAAGTGTCTGAACGATTTAGATCTCTATTTTGGCGCTTTGATATATTACATATTCACAGTTCATAAAAGTATAAAAACTCTACACACAAAGAAGTTTTTATTTGTTATGCGTAAATTTTAAAACATGTATGATATATTCTAGAATATTCATGGAAATTATATGTTATGAGAGGAATTTTGATCGACATTAAATGATCAACGTAAGTAAAATATATAATTGGATAAGACTTAGTATTATATTGATAGAAATGGCATTAAATGTAACTAATTACTTTTTTAATAATTTGTAAAAGATAAAAATGTCTACTTCGGTTGATCTTAATGAGATATGCAATAGCTAACTTTTCTGTTGGTATTTTTAGGTATACAATCTCGAATTGAATTATTTTGATTTATCTCATAAAATGTAGGACAGCGTTTTCAATATAAGCGCCGATAACTCATTACGACTTTTTTAGAGGAGATCGTTTTTATCTACTTTATATTATAAATTTTATATACATATAAATCTTTTAATTTTTTTTATAATGATAGTAAAACCTTCATCAAAATTCTTTGTGTAGTTTTGTAGAAATAATGAGGTAACTAACACATAGACGGACACGAAAAGCGATATTTTTTTTAACAATATCTATAGACATAAAAATCGCTCGTCTGTAATAGTGTTTTAACTACCAATTTTCTCAAAGTTCTCCTCCATAGTAATCGATTCTAGGTCGGCGACTTGACCTCTCTTATTTTATGGGCCGTACCTTCCACTGTGCCTGGATGCTTCTCGATGGGATAATACATTTTCATGAGACTTGAATTAGTGTCGTAGTTTAAATATAATTTATTGATTGGATTGAATTTATTGAATTCCATCGCAAGTTTTACGTTGACTTTCTATTTGCTAAGGCTTTATTGAATTTTTCATATAAAATGCATATTTCATACTTTAAACAACTTGTATTGTGGCACGAGTCTTTATGCACATTAAATTTTTTCTCCACCAGTTAGAGATGTTATGCCACGTAGAGTTTTTCTCGATGAACGAACTTGCTATTACAGAAAAAAACAAATAATCCTGGTATTTTCAGAAACATGTGACTTTAAACAAAAAGAATCTTCAACTTTAATACTGTTTTTTATATCACGAGGCATCAAACTGACACGCAATTTGCCTAATGTTTAGTGATGACAGCAGACTATATCTACTCGTATGTACAAGTACCTCAAAAGAATCATAGTCGTGAAGACAGTGATAAAAGGTTGGTGTAATTGAGGACTAGCTGGTGTACGTTGCCAATCAAACCTTTCGAACTGGATTACAACGGCGTCTACCTTGTGGTAGACATAGGTGTGGTAGTAACGTCCATATTCGAACCTCACGTAGTTACTTCAATTATTATAAAAAAATAGATAATTTCAAAATTTTAATGAAGGAAATTGTGTTAGGTTTATTACGATATTTTATTCAAACACTCATCTATACCGTCCCTTGTGTAAAACACATATTGCCACACACTCATAAATGTATACCAGCAACTATAAATTTGTGTCCTTTTCTAGACTAAGAATTTTACCGTTTTAAAACACATTTTCACATGATCGTGATAACAAAATAAAATACCTAACGATATACCAACAGTAGTAGATAATAAAATACACAATGCTAAATACAATAAAAAAATACCAAACAAATTTTATATCAATTCTTTAATACTCACAAAACCTTTGACAATTTTCAATATAGCCTTTACTGCTTTCATAATCAGGATTTAAGTAATACCGAATTAACGTTTCCAACTACCGACACGAACGTGTACCAATACTCCGATTTTAGAGAAGATGGAGTGCACAGAAAGGCACAGTGTCACAGACAACGCTGTTTCGAAATAGGTCAGTGTTGTGACAGGATATTACGAAGCCGCGATGTCAGAAGCATCCGCGCTTAGTCGTTGCCCAAATGAGAAATTGCAGGATAGAGCAGCCAGCACACAGCGTTTGTGTTCTCTATTATGATTTAACATTTTCGAAAGTTGGTCGCAGTTTTGTTATTTTGAAACAACATGACGTTGAGACTTCATATTAGACTTCTTTTAGTTCTATATTATTGCCATATTGAAGATATTCATGATTATCTCGTAGAAAATATTAATAATGTATAACTATCTATGTTGGTACGCCGAAGTGTATTTTTTCATGGAGAATGTTATTATGGTATCAATTTTATTGTAACTCACTACTAAATAGCTCTGCAGCGCTTGTAACTTCTATATCGTTCAACCAGTCGATATAAAAATTAGTATGTATATTTATCTGAACAGGTAGAATACAACAAATAATAATAAACACAAACGTAGTCACGGGTACAGCTAGTATAGATAACAATATCCATTTGCTTTACATATATGATATACATATCATCGTTAAATACTTTTTGAGTAGAAAAAATGCAACTTCTAAATAAAAAACTACATACTTTATTATCTAAGTATTATAATAGATACAAGATGTAGCTAAAAGATAACAAATGATTATAATTTTGTTTCTCAATTTATTCAACGAATACATACGCTACATTTTATATATACATACATAGATCAGAATTCAGGTGAATGCCTTTCCTCTATTCTATAGTCTAAATTCCGAGCATCAAAAGAACCACTAAAATTTAGACATAATAAATAGATAGCATACAGGTATATTCCCATGCGGTGGGCGATCCCTTTCATTCCGTCATACCCTAGCACTTAACCCACAGTTTTCACAAAAGCCCATTAAAGACGATTTATACACGAGCGTTTAGAATTTACTTTAATGTGTATCTGTGGTGCCGTGTGATTAATCTTTTACTCACTCGGTGTACAGTAAACATTGGTTAGAGATATTAACACACTGAAAGATATAATATACTAATTATATCTTAATACATTTCAAGAATGTATGCTTTTAAAATATTTTTATTCATTAGTCTCGCAGTTATATTACACATTTTTCGTAGTACATTTTTATATGCGCGATTTTCTCATAAACCACACGGCCGATTTTTGCGTTTATCATACCGAAATATATAATACACTCATGAGAGAATTTTGCAATATAAAACGTTAAGTTTGAGGTTTGTTATGTTTGTTTGTCACTACCTTATACATAGTATACACTTACACATACATTATAGATACCATATAGACTTCATTAACTCATTTTTTTTGTAAATAATAAAACATATATTGTGTATTGTATAAATATTGTATATCGTAGACTTGAAGAGCTTAAAGTATGACGGGTAGAGACTTACAAATTAACGTTTGCAGCTTGTCGAAGAAATGAAAAAAAAAAACGAAGTATTTTCGGTTTTTTAGTGATAATCCTAAAACTTGTCAATAGCTACTAAACAAAAGAAAATAAAAAACAAATCAGTTGTCAGTGATAGTGAACTATTTTATCTTCGTATATTTATATATAGATAATAACTGTGCTTTAATATCCAACACGGAAGTAGATTTTAGAAAAAAACCGTACATTCCTTCAATGGTTATTTTCATGACATATAATCTATATTTATGCTAAAACAAATCATAACAATCTTATCTAAATGTACTCAAAATAAGTAAAAATTATAGGCTAAACTGAACTCCAATACAATAGTTGCTGCATTATCATTAAAGATCATAATTATATGGGATAAATTAATATTTTGTCATTATTTTAACATATCCGATTACCCTACTTATCCATCATAAATTAATTAATAATTCTATATTTTTCCAATATAATAAACTGAAGGCTACGTACTACAAGTGGATAGCAATCTTTATCCGAAACACGAGGGACATTATTTGCCAACATTATCCCCCGCCAGTCTGATTAGCAAGCGAAGCCGGGTAAACATCTTAGTCCCCCACGTGATCTATACAATACTTTTCGCGTAAGCTCAAGATTAATGTATTACCATTTTGCTCCAGTTTACCCTAATTTAAGGCTCATGGTATAAGCGATTAGCGATTTAAGATAAATAATGCCCTTTTTATTCGCTAAGATTTTTCTTTCACAAAGAGATTATTTTGTACGTTAATGTGAACGATGGTGATGATGTAACTTTAATGCATTATAACAATATGTACGTTAAAAAGATAAACTTGCCGGTTATTTTCAATGTTTGGATTATTTTTCAAATCAGTGTTAATGGTAACGTTCATAAGCGCCTTCTTAGGGCCTAAATTAAATAAAGTATTTGCGATTTTAATTTGATTTCTCAAATTAGACATTAAATGAAGGGCAGAGATAACTGAATTCTACATTTTTAACAATTTAGTAGATAAATGAACAGTGGAATTGCTTACGTTACTTAGAAAAATTAGATTTAATAAAGCGATGTTACATGCCTTTCGTAGGTATTAAATTTGATACTGATTATACTTACATAAACAACGCTTCAATCTCATGACTTAGAGCACATCACACAACCTCGAGAAGTCTGTAAAATTAATTGTTACGCTTATGTCGCGTGCACTCCCCTTGCGAATCTCTTTGAAAAATCATCTACCCTGCTTACACCTCACCTACAATTTGATTTATGAGTATAAATATGTTTTGGATTGAGAAAACTCTCGTGTGAAAATTATAACCTATAATTAATACCCGAAATAGACATTTTTTTAAGATAACCTACAAAGAATCTAGTTAAATCCACAACCTTTAGAATACAGTTTGTGAGTACTGTGATTGTATAACATTTAATATATAGCACGGAATCTCCACCCACTATTCATAAATACGTGTAGGTATGTAGTGATAACTTTATGTTTTACCCATTGCCGATCTAGTTTCACAGTATTAAGTATATTCGTTTCTCTACCATCGTCAAGAGAGCCTCTTAACGGTATTTGAATTTACTGTTGACCATCAACTACAATAAGAAAGAATGAGAAGTCTAAAGTGCTTTAATATATATTTCGTTCATAAAAAAATGCCTCCTTAAACACTTCATTTACAGAAGTTTTCATTTAAATAAATAACTTCAAGGATTGAACTATGATCCTGTATAATTCTCTAACATAACATTATAATTCTTCAATAAAAACCAACGTACTCAAAAGTAATAGCGCCGAAATAGCTACGAAAGTTCGCAGAGTTAGCAATAAAGAAGATTAAAACTATAGAGGTCGCCCATTACCATCGGTGCCACGCTCTTTTGGATTCGAAACGACACTATATCAGGAACAGTTAGGGTTGCTAGGTGAGAAAACAAAAATGCAGAAGTGACTCATAACAATGGAGTGGACAACAGTTTACTAAATTCAACAACTTTTCTATTTTCTACTCTTATGTTATATTTTATTCATTCCTTTCTTAGTAATGAAAACTCGAAACATAAACATATCCAAACGATAATTTAATTTTTCACTATTATCTAAAGCGACCACCATGTTTTTAAGTAAGGCTTTTGTATGGTAATAGGACATTTTCTAAGCGACGTGAGGGTAGCTACCAAACTCAAGTTAGAAAAATCCGTATTTTTATTGTCTTAGACTACATCATTTAATATTAGATAAAACTGATCACATACTAAAATTTATAACATTTTAAAAATATGTATTGGCCGCTGGAAAATTTCTTTTATAAAAATGCAATCTTTGGAGTCAACGCACGTCAAATCGTAATCGAGATAAAAAAATGTTTACTATTTTTACAGCAAATATTAGAACTAAAATTATGTAAATCGGATCCTCTATATACTTTCTTACTCTCTACTAGTTGGTCTCAAGAACTTTGTTCATTTGAAGATACCCTTGGTCTATAGTAAAAGCTTCTGCATCTAGATTTAAAGTGGACTATATTTTCTTATTATTAATTGTAATTTTACGATTATTGCCTAATCCCTATAGAAAAGCCTAAATCCATACTTTGGTCTGTCCTGAAAACTACGTTCAAATCTAATCAGTAGTTTCTAAGTGATATAACTTCTTACAAATCAATTTTCAGAAATATATTATATATATATATATTATACATATATGCAGATTATTTTCAGTAAAACACATAATTACTAAATTATATTTGTAGTAACTGGTGATTGTAGGAATGACACCAGTAATAAATATTGGAATAATACATTATTGCAATAAAAATAAATACTTTTTAATTGTTGCTATTTGATACTATAATTCCAGAGCTTTACCGTTTTTTTTTTCTATATTGCAACCCTAAACAAAATTACACGACCGGGTAAGCCTTCGCCGACACACATGACCTGAAAGTTCAGTACTTCATTATAGTACCATCGGTAACCCAATTTTCTTTGGCAAAAGTAACGCTCATAATTTTCGCTTGATGGCCCGTACGGGGATGGCGTTGGAAAGATAATGGGTGGGGCAATAATAGCGTTATAGTTCCGCGCCTTTGATTCAGGGTTATAAACGGTCTTCGGTCGGTCGAGTTAATTTATGTTCAATTGTGGCATATTGAATAACCAAGTAATTTATTAAATACATTTTACTTTCGCTATCCATAATCATGCATTAATGTATCTAATGCTCAATCAAGTAACTGAAGCAAAATTATTATTTTCACAACTTGTTATGCTTATTTTTGATAATTAAATGATGATAGCTAAATGGTTAGTATGTTCGAAGACCATGTCGATCGACGAAAGGTTCGGAAAATGGAAATGATAATGGGAAATCAATAGTAGACAATATACATCCAAATATACATTTTTATTTCAATCTGCGTATTATAGTACGGAACACATAATAAATACAATCATTCAGATGATAGACGCATTTTAAATACAGAGTATTGAATCATTGAAAAGCAAACATTGAAGCATTTTGTATTGAGCTATGGGCGCCAGCCACCATATTGGTCTTGGTTGCTCTACCGAGAGCTTTTCACTTTACCCCAACTCCGCAGCCTGCTGTAATGCGTAATGCGATAGATTGACGAAAAAATTTGAAGCGATGTAAAAAAGTTTAATTTTAATAACTGTGAAGTATAAAAACACATTGACTGGAGATCAAATAAACGGTATTTATAAATTAGGTTTTCAAGGGTTAATTATAGTACCGAAGTGCGCTGATATGGGCAAGGAAATCCACCATGCACCACCCACCACAACTATAATATATTTTATGTACTTGTCGTTGAAATAATTAAGGAGTATATATTTAACTAGCCACTGCCTGTAACTTCGTCTTCTTCGTATAACTAAAGGTTTATGCAAAGCACGTGGAGACGACTCTTGGTTAGCAGGCTTTTTCCAATTCATTTAACACTTATAGTTATATTTCGACCAATTTAAATAATATCTGTGTAACAGCCTATATGTTATTCCATTGCATAAACTGTATTGCTGTCAAATTTCATCAAAATCTGTTAGGTAGTTTTTGCGTGAAAATATGACAAACATCCAGCCATCTTCACAAAGTGACGACGTTTATAATATTCATAGAATGTAAAAATGTTTTAACACCCAAACGACGGCCAGTTAGTACGTCCCTGTGCGAGAGTTCGTAAAAAGCTTTGTAAATTTATATCTAGATATATTAATGGACATGCCTTTGATTGCAACGAGTCGTAAGCCTGTTAAGAGATGACAATGATATACGTCACATACGAGAGAACCTTATTACTAGTATGTAAAGTCGAGTATGGCGTGGCCGGTATTTAAACGATGTTGGCTTTAATCGTACTAACCCTACCCCTAATAAGATGAAAGTGATTTTTTGTTTTGTTTCGCAGCCGTTTGATATGATAATTTCGGTGATACAACTCGGGAGTCGTGCGGGTGCATTTTGGTAGTAGATTTATGTTTAAAAGTGGTTTCGCGTAGTGCTAATCCGATTTGCGGTTCGGACACGCTCCGCGGTGAATGTTTGTTTATTTTAATTTGGTATTTATTGAGGTTTTTATATTTTATTGTTATACTGTTTTTCACACCTAGTTCATGTATTGTTTAATACGAGTTTTGATATGCTTGGAACCATACTGATTATATAGATAGTTTCTTTGTTACGGATATCGTTGTTTTATAAACTGCTTTATTTTTACTTCGTGATAGAGAGGTAGTGTTTGGAAGAAAACAAAAGAGCCTTTACAAAAGATATTATTCATCTTAGTTAAATCTACTAAAAAGAACCAGGAAAACTCTTATGCGCTTATTGTTCTATTGTAAACTACATATAAAACGATAATGTAAACTATGCATATAGCGGAATGTATGGAATTATTATGAAAATCCGTTGCAAGTTTCACTAAATTGAAGGAACATACAAACAGACGCGGACAGCAAATTTGTCATATAAAATTTATTTACATGTCTATTTCTTCATAGAAATACGTAGGCACTTTGAGATAGACACGGTCTGTTTCCTTCTATATACACTGAACGACGAATCAATCAATTAACCAACTGATCACGACGTCAGAGTGGGGGAAAGCGACAAAAAAAAAGAAATCAGACGGAATGAGTACAAACAAAACTCCTATCGTACAAATTAGAACGCAATTCTACCGAAAAAAAAATATAAACAGTACGTTTTAATTGTAAATTGAATTTGGAAATAAACTTGAGCGCGCGCTTCGACGGAATTCGGGCGCGGGTCGGTCGCTAATGACCCCCCGCCGCACCCGGACGAATCTGCCGTCAAAAGTCGGGTGGGTTTTGATTAACCGAAAAAATTTTTGTATCCGTAATTAATGGGTACCGTCACCGCTGTTGTGTAGGTACATGTAATTTTTTTTTTGTTTTGCAAATGATTTGTTCTTTTCTCTCTTTTTAATTACATTTTATTTTGTATATTTGAGGTAGAACACTAAAATTTTATTTAATTTAATACTTTTTAATACTTAATAGGTTAGCGTTGGACCACAATCTCATCTGATGTTAAATGAAGATAGGATAGCATAAGATGGTAGTCCCGATAAAGCTAGAGAGAGACTGGCTCTCAAGTGCAGCTGCCGGAACACACCAACAGGTGCCAGACTGACTTAGAAACGCCCTACTACCATGCTATGGTTTCATCACGATGTTTTCCTTCACCGAAAGCTCCGACTAAGTTGCTAGGATTCGAACCTACGTCCTTCGACACTGTGTCCGAACACGCTACCAACTGAGCCATCACTGCCAAAATTTTTTCCGACGAAAGGATTGCGACCTTCATAAACCTGGTGTAACGCGCGATATAGTGGCATCCCTTATATAATAATATATCAACACGTGTATATAAATAAAATGAGACAAGTTTTGCGCGCATTGCTCAATAACTACTGAATAGAATGAGATCTTTTTTTTATTAATTTTTCTTCTGACACTCTTACTCTATGTGTAAAAAATCAGATATCTACATTTCATACAAAGGTATTACAATTTTTAAAAACTGTGCTTTTCCTATAAGCAGTACAGCGTCGAGCGATGTGTGTTTTCTTGCTGTGTAGATATGGAGAAAGCAGTATGATACGCATGACCAGGAGAGGGAAAGTAAATGGATTACATTGTTTAAAAACAAATATTATGAGCAAAGTATGTTTTGTTTTGAATTTTTTTGTTTTTTTTTTTCTCTGTACATAAGATATTATTTTTAAGTTAAGAAACATCATAGACGACGTTGCAAGTATCACCTACTATCCAATACAAAACTGAGTCTTAAGAATCTGTAAGCACATGGGTCGCGATAAGTATGCACAATGGATATACCCATCACAGTAACTCTTAACTTTGTGGCAGTAGCTTGCTCTTATCTCTATGGTACTGTGATTCGCTTTACCAGGGTGCAATAATATCTGATGTCCTAGTAACGATGGGACCGAATATAAACGCTATATTACGCAGGCATGTATTACAGAGTGCTCGGTGTTCACACTATGGTGTTTTATCAAGGTGTTTTCATTCAACGACAGCTCCAGGTCATTGTAGAGTTCGTACCTGTGACAATCTACACAGAGTCGAAGCGGCATAATATTGAATCCTTGTTTATTTCTGACCCGATTGCTTGTACATTTGTATTTTTTTTGGCACGATGTTTATGTAGCTTAAACGGTTTGATGGATTTTAGCATATGATGGCTCGTTAAATTCGGCTTGTGTGACTGACATATGCTGTATAATATATAAACCATACGAGTACATGTAAATAAAAAAAAACATTGTTTTTCCATTTTCTTTCTTAGTAGTTCTATTTGTTTAAATGTGTTATTTTTTCTAAATACATAAAGCTATCACTGGTCCCCGGAATTAGTCGATAAGAAACGCGGCCGAGGTCATAAATACCGTTGTGACCAAATTAATTTGTGTAGATAAGCCAACACCAGTCAAACCACAGTTAAAAAATAATTTCTATGTTTAATTTAAAATTGCTTTTTTAATGTTCGTTTGGTATAGTGCCCGTTCAAAAGAGTCACGGTAACGAGTTATCACCATATATATCGGTGTCGCGACCCAGTTAGCTGTAGATCTCTACCACCCTGATTGGTAGTAAAATACAGCGGTTAATATCTAAATGTGATAGGTCTAAGAGAGTTACAATAGCGAGTGTTTTTTTTATACATCATTTTTTTTATTGTATGACGTTAAATGACGATGTGATTGAAGATGATAAACACGCTAAACCTAGAGGGACCGACCGGCTCTTATGTACAGCTGCCGGAACACACCCATAGTTGCTTGGTAACAGATTTGCACTTTGAGAGTGGTAGTTAACCAAACGGATTTAGAAGAAGCCGTTCAAACATGCTATGGTCTCATCACGATTATTTTCTTCACCGAAATCTCCAACTCATTGGCAAGGATTCGCACCTAAGTCGGTCGCCGCGGAGACCGAACACGCTAAACATTGAGCCAATAGGACTTGTGTGGTGGTGAATTGCATACCACACTATTACTCCATACCACTCCATGCTGTCTGGATACATACAATGTATGTTAATCTCGATCCTGTCGAACATAACAGTTGTGTTCTACCATCCACAAAAACCCGGCATCTTATGAAAAAGGTACCGTTTTAAATCTATAAATAAATGAACTATGGGGTTGATAATGCATAATGGAAAATACTACTAATAAGAATTCATCTACCAAAATATCACGGCATATCATGTGGGTTTTCAAAGTAACCAGTAACGATCATAGGTTAAACAACTCTACGCTTCCTTAACAGAGCAGACGAACTTTAACACAGACATCCCGCATAATTGCATACTTAAAACACTCCACTATATTAAAATGATCCTCGCGAATGGAAGAAATTTCACTCCGCCTCTCCTTAATAAGGCCCCGAATATTCTAGATATCAGCAAACTGTTCGGGATAGCCTGACTTCTTAATGAAATTTTCGGATTACGACGTGGCCCGTCATCTGTCCCGCTTCAGCCATGGCGCGGGCGTATTATACTGTCTCTGTCATCGTGTAAAGGTGCAGTTTCAGAGTTTTATGCGAAATTTATTCATAACTGTGTAATTTATACGCGTCGAGTAAAACGCTCGGTAATGGCTACGGGGAGGGTAACGTTTTCGTCTATTATTATTCGTCACTTCAGCTTTAATCTCACTAACTCCCGTGAGTTATCATTTAACTGTACATCTTTGAGAATAATTAAAGAAAAAAAAATCACTTAAAAAAAACAAATTCTACTTGGTGACATATTTCAACATTATAATAATATTTTTCAGCACTCATCGCCTTAAAATTCTTTGTAAGCCCCAAAAAAACAGTCTTATGGCTATCATATCATAATGCTAGTAAATCAGTATATGACAATCAGATGAAACCTTTAACCCTGTTTTAGGCAATATTTATTTTCATTTATTTTATTATTGTGTTCCATAGTTTAATTAATACATACATGATTGGTTTCCTGTTCCAGACTAATTGGATTTAAACATTATTACAGAGCTTTTGTATTTATGTAGTTTGCCGTCTAATGAGATACTGTAAGAACTTCCATTTACCGCATGCGGTGGATGTCACCTTTCGTTACACGACATTAAATGACGAATTAGTGTGTGTACTCCGATGAATACTTCCTTTGTAGCTTTATGGTAGCGTCTTTAATTTGTCATCATTATATGAAATTTGCTTAGTTGGAAGAAAACCATTTTAATCATGTATTTAAAATAGCAAACTCTGCGAGAAACGATGCGCGTGGAATATGTTCCAGTCCTGTTTATTTTTATCACATGTCTTCCTGGCAACAAGATTCTTAAGATAGTTTTAAAGAAACGCAATTAAATGATATTGAATAATTTATTTACCAAAAAAGAAATTCCTCAAATTCAAAGTTACTTTTCGCTTGAATAATATCCAACAGATTTCCTCACGTCTTGCTCCTGTTTCACAACTTGACGTAATTTTTCAATGATTGTACCAGTAGGACAGTTCTGTTCTTGATATATAGACATCGTTGTTGGGTATAGTGTCCATTTACGATTAAGTGGAATCCATATCCTTTTATGTCCAATTAAAAACAATCAATTGTTAATATTTATCTACACATATGAATGAAATTGAAGTATTTATAATTTAACTGAGGTAATATACGAGTTGTGCCTGTTTGGCCAAGTTTTTTCACTGGTTGATGAAATTTTGCAAAGAATGGTCTAGTCCTAAATATTATTAAGTTTTTCTATAGCAGTTAAGAAGTAATGATAGATTGTAACATATTTAATTGGAAATCTGTAAAGATTGATAGGTATAAGGGCAAGATTGTAATTAATATGAAAAAAGAATGTTTTTCAACTAACTTCATGGTGTGCTACATTGGCGCTTGCAACTCCCGTTACAAGCTAAAATTCACATTCAACAATTTCTGATAGAATTCTAATAGATGTATAACTTCAATAAAAGATAAACCACAATTAATCCAAATAAAACAAGATCCAATGAAATAACAAAACTATTTTCGCGAGTACGGTAAAAAACGTAATGCAGAAAGGGGAGATTTCGCAAAACACGACCTCGAACAAGGCTTTTGCGACTCTAGCCATTATTTTATCACGCTCGGATAACCGTCCGGGCGCGAACTCTTTTGAAAATTATCCAAAGACGTCTCAATCAAAACGAGATCTTTCGCAGTCATTCGTCTATGATTATATAATGATCTCGGCATCTCTTTTAAAACTGCAGTTACACGATTCAGGGTAAAACCTGTTCAGCACATTTAGTGACAACTTGGCATTGACTTCGCTAAGATTTTGAGGTGTTTTTAAAATTCGTACCTTTATAGTATCCTGACACAGTAAATTCACTCTATCGAAGTACGGACAGTAAATAATAGAAACAAAGGAGACTATTGTGAATTAATCAATGAAGCCATGACAATAGAACCTATATCATTTGAAAACATTATAGGTTTTATTGTTTTTCCACAATCTCACTTATTGTTAAAAGATGTTGTAGTCAATGGTGGTAAGACGCTGAAGCTAGAGGAGGACTTACTTTCAAATGCAGTTGTCGATAGACACTCCTAGGTACTTGTTACTTACGATATAATTTCAACTTGAGGGTGTAAGCTACCCAGGTGGGTATTACTTTAGTCCTACAGCCATACTATGGTTTAATCACAATGTTTTCCTTCATGGAAAGCTCCAGTTTATTGCTGAATTCGATCCTACGTTACTGACGCGATATCAAATCAAAAATACTTTATTCGATTTAGACCCTAAGAAGGCGCTTATGAACGTCAAAACGGAATACATCCCATCCCAGTCATCGAGAAGAATCAGCAAGAAACTCGATCGGGCTTATCTTTTAACATATACTTATATATTTAAAATTAATTATACATTACAATCGATTTTAGTGGATGCACAGAGACGAGTCAATTCTAGACATCACCATCGTTCACATATTGATCCACTCTATAATAGCCCTTTGACACCAAAACCCGCTTAACATGGCACTTAAACTTATAGTCTGGCAAATCGGTACTATGCTTTGGGACTTTGTTATAAAACCTAACACTAGTACCGAAAAAACTTACTGGTTTTACTGAGTCTATAACTTGGAACGACCAGTTTGTCACAGTTTCTAGTCTTTAAGTCATGCCTGTGTTTTACGAACTCCAGCTTTTCAAAAGTTTTTGCGAACATACATTAAATTATCCAGAATGTATTGGGAAGGCAGAGTTAAGATACTGAATTCTTAAAACTTAGTCTTTAATGATTCGCGAGGTCCCATATTGTATATTGCTCGAACTGCTCGTTTTGACAATAAAAATATGGTGTCTACCTCAACTGCTGTCCCCCACAGCAATACGGGCAGCAATAATCGGAATACACAACCAATAATCGACCACTGTTTTAATGTTGTACTTTGAATTGAATTAACATAAGATATTCATTGAAATAGACAGAAAATAAGTGACAAATTGTAATTAAAGTCCAATTATCAACTATTAGATAATCAATCTATTGTATCAAGAGGAAAGTTGTCTTATATTTAACATTAAGGACCCACGATAATATATCAACTTGTAATTTTCGATTAAAGAGTAAAAGGGTTTTGATTCTTGACTTATATATTTAATTTTTCATTACATACGACAATAAATACTTACACACAAATGGAACATTCTAGATTCTAATGTCTATAATATTTTCAAACATCTTGTTATTAATGTTTATAGTATAACACAAACGTAATAGAATTTACAAAGCCGTAAGTTTATCTGATAAGAGTTAAAATAGTATTAAACAACAACTCATTATTAATAACTAAAAAACCAAACAACGTTAACTTTTAAACACTATATTTAAACCCGCTTAGCATAATCGCATGCATTTAATTTGAAACATGATAACTTTATATAGTACCATAAAATTGCCAGCAACCCCGCAAGTTTACTGCGCAACCTTGGATATGCCGTGACTCTTTGTGATAAACAGTGATGTTAAAACGGTTTCGATCCCCTAACGAGATCTAAACAATGTAACTAATTTATGAATATTACTCATTTGCTTTAAAAAAACAAACAAGGGCTTATATTATCGGCACGAAATTTTGTATAGTTAAAATTTTTAGCACTTCTATTATGAATCATGTTCATAAATTTATTGCGAATAGATTTCTTTGTGTGAAGATCCCTAGTACTATGAACGGTCAAACTGTTTTACTTGATGAATCTTCAATATTGAACTTGTAATTTTCTTGGTAGAATCATTGCGGTGTACCTCAAGGAAACAATATTACAACGACATTTGAAAGAAGTGAGAGTCTATCAATTGCAATTATCATAATGTATGGCAGTCTGTAAATATTATTA
Organism: Antheraea assamensis; assembly: GCA_035772565.1. Classification (NCBI taxonomy): domain Eukaryota; kingdom Metazoa; phylum Arthropoda; class Insecta; order Lepidoptera; family Saturniidae; genus Antheraea; species Antheraea assamensis. The sequence continues at coordinate 194,557 of JAQQSE010000020.1, forward strand.
AAGGCCTTAACGCTGTTTTACTCATAATTTCCACCTTCGATATGAAAGTCTGTCCGGAAGTGCGTTTAAGTATACTCTCTCATTTGTACTAGAGTTACACTAGAGAGTCAATTCTCTCTAGATTTAGCGTATTACCGTCTCAAGCCACATCATTACTTAACATCAGATGCAATTGTAGACAAACACTGGTACCTATCTAACTTTTCCGTATACATAAATAAAATGATGGAGGTGTCTGTTGCGCACGCATCACTGAAAACGACTGGATGAATCAGATGTACTGAACGTACTGGATATTTACGTCAGAGATTTTCAATTAAATATAAAATTATATTATTAAAGTTTTAAGATACAATTATTATTATAAGCAGCACTACTCGTTCATTGATGATGTGTGTTTCCTTACCGTTGCGAAATGGAGATGTATGGTGTTTGTATTTTTTACTGAGTACATAAAATATATTCTACATAATATAAAAACTATATTGAGTACAAAAAATATATAGTATGTATAAAATATATATATAAAGATGATAAATTAAACAGACGAGGTAGCAGGTATCAGGTAATAAAGAATAAAAAAAGTTCTCAAAATGAAAGCCCGTAGAAAATTTTGAGATGACAATTATTTTTCATATGAATTTCTTCATTCTTTATTACCTTTTATCTTTATTATGTCGTTAATCAAGCAACATTATTTGTGTCTCAAACTCGCAAACATTCAGCTCGTCAATATTGACTTCCATCTGAAACTTCTTTGATCGCTTTATTAGCAATCTTCAAAGGTTATCTCAAATACCGAGGCCAATCAATTGTGTCTGTGTATTTCAATTTGTTTAACGCAATTTTGTCTTTATAACTTCACTTTCAAATATTATATACACTGATATAAATAATTAATCTTTCTCTCTAGATACTTATTTATATTTCATAGTTTAAGGAAGTCTTTTTTTCCACTAAATTGCGATAAATACCAGCTGACAAATGTTGTAATACATCGGTCTCAACTACCCGGTTTCCTTTCTAGTTAAATGTATCTCGGTTGAAATATATATTTTTAATTGCTTCTTTTATTACGTTTTATAATATTCCATGAAGTATATTATTTATATGACCAATTTAGATATACTCTCGTTAGATAGGATTAATTCGATGGTAGTGGACTCAACCTATAGCAGTCGCGAAATCTCATTGCTTATTAACAATACAAATGTCAGAAGTAACTAAAACCATAAAAAAACTGTATTTTGTGACAAAACTTCACCAGTGTTTTAACTATTGTTGAGGAACAACGATTTGATCTTCTATACATAAAAGGCTAACTAGACGAAATGGTAACAACCAGTAAAATGGTTCGGTGAGACTTGCTGCCGAATGAGACAATCAGAACAATTTACTTGCGTTGAAAAGTCGATAGCAAACGGCTCATTTATTAAATACATCATTTCGAAAACCTACAGACCTAGAGATTAGATTACAAATATACAAGGTGTTACAGATATACATTCAGATTTTTTTTATTAATCGCTTTTTATCAATCAATCATGTTTTTGCATGCCATTCCACGTGGGACTAAGTCGCCGGCCCAGCTAGTATGGTATATGTATGTAAATAAAGAATTTCAATTTTGGAAGCAGAAAATGCCAAAATTATTCAAATATCTTCAGTGAAGTTACCAATCTAGGCTAATTAGATTTCTCAGTATGAGCTTTTGAATGATTTCAAACTAGCAAGATCAAAGTCTCACCTAACTTTCGATAGAAGTCATATTTCAGTAATTTTAACACTAGTCGAGTGAAGGACTCTACTAAAACTAACAATTTTAACAATACGAAATATTATACTTTTTGTAACGTTATATTGTTGATGTTACTTGAAACAATTTCTATAATTTTATAGTGTGTCCAGCTATGGAAAGAAAAGATGAAGATGACAAACAAGCTCTAGTATATAATCTATTTCTTAATAAATTACTTTATAATTTAGTGGAACCAAATGATAATTCATTGATTATTTTCTGCTGTAGGATCATTTTTCTTACATCAGTCATCCTATATCTATCCACTTCTGAGTATAGATTTTTTCTCTATTTCTTCGAAACTCACAATTCGGTGCTGTTTCTATTCTGAACTTTCTTTCCTCATAGTCTTGGTTCAGAGACTTGAACGTAGTATGCCAAAATATGACTCTTTGAACAATACTTCGCTACAGTCGGACTTTCCAAACATTTCCAACTAGACTTTCTGACTCGTCAATGTTCTAGATTCTCCTATGCTCCTTTTGCAGTATTTAACATCAACCATAACGAACCTCGTGTTACTATCAGTAGAAACTCTAATGTTTAATGGATTCGACAACATACATGTAGTTAGGCGGGGCACATTAGAAATTTTAGTTTTTTATATTTAAGATATTTCGATTTCTCTTTTAAACTTTGTTAAGCAAATTGTTATGTGCATTATGAATATACGACACACTTTTTAACACGTTCAAAGCAGCTGGTAAATGTCAGTTAATTCATGTAATTTAATATGTAAGTATACAAACCACGCATTTCTAAATGACATTATTCCAATATGTAATAACATCACAGTAAATCAACATCTGTCTGTAAATATATTCTCGTTAAAAATAGCAAGTATTCTGTTTACTTTATTGTTACTTAATTAAAACGTAACTTACATATCAAGTTGAAGTTTATATGCTCTCAGCTCTATTAGCTTACTTAAATATCGGAGTTAAACTTTGTTTTCAAAGAATAGACTGACCTCGAGTCCTATTAACATTGTATAAGATTTTCGAATTAATTGTTATGAAATAATTTTGCCCGTAAATCAATACATCAAAGTCGAGACATACCAGTTTCAACTTGTTATTAATAAAGTATTTGTAGTCAAACCCTGGCGCTTTGCTAATGATAATAATGACAATAATTGCTGGTACAATTTTTTTAGTAACATATTTCAAAGTTTGAAAGAAAGGCATGTCTTTCCATACATACATCTTCACATTCATCTCTACGGCGAAGAGAGTAGTTTGCAATACACATTGGCACATAGGCGTTCTAATTGAGTTCTAATTGTAACGAGTTGTAATTTTTCTAGATCAGAGTGCAGTATTATTTGAGTTATTTTACAAATCTCTATAATAATAACTTAGCTGTGCCCTTTGTTATTCTTCACATAAAGATACCCCTTTATGGGTACATTGACTCTTCCTATGGCTTACTGGCATTTATTGCCATTATAATAATTAACAAGGAAAAACATCAGTACCTTGGTGCCTATAATCCGCTTAATCCGTGAACGCCTCGGGCGAAGGACGTGCTATGTAAATGCCATTGTGATGTTACTGTTAGCGAGGATTATAACGTATTCAATTATTTTTTTTATCGCTCCCGAAGTCTTTAAAATGTGTAACACTCTTATAGTAAAATATATTCCAAGGAAGACTGACTGCTGATACATGTTTATTTTTTGAACGAATGAAGGTATTACTTTTCACTTTAAGCTTGGAGTTGACTGGTCGCTGTCCAATAAATTCCCAGCGGAAGTGCAATGTATCCTCCACTCGAATATTTAAAGTCACCGTACTTACACCGAAATAAGATCCACCATTTTTAAATATGCTAGGTAGCTGGTTACAGACTTACTTGTTCTGTGGAGGTTAAATAATCGAAACGAATGAATGAATTTAATTTTTTTTCCCTACTCAAAGTGCTTACGTTCCAGTCGGGTACTAGTAGGCTACCGCTACGTTAATTTGACAAAAATAAAATTAAAAAACTATGAACTATTTTAGGGCAGCACTTAGTGAAGAGAGATGAAAACAAAACAAAAACTGTTCAAATAAGAATATCTCAAAACACGTAATTATTTAATAATATTACATCAAGAAACATCGATTTCGAAGCCTTCGTAAATCCTGTGAATGTTATTTAGACCAATGATATCATACGAGTCGATATATCAACACACTTTTTACTTTTTAACATAACTTTATCAAAGCTAGTTGTGGTCTAATATAAGTACCTAAGAAATGCGAAGAATAATAATTTTTTCTTGTAATCATATCCAAAGACACGCCCGCTCCGCTTATAAACTCGCTGTAACTTTGTATCCACCTCACTATAGCTCGTACACGTACGTTGTACGTATTCGAAGCGCGTTTGATGCTAACAAACCAGAATTCTATTACGAAATTAGTACGGGTCTTTCTTTAGTATCGGACTCTTAATAATTTATAATAAGTCAATAAATTTATCTAGCAAATTTATAAATACTATTTCCTTATTTATATATGTATTTTCTATACACTATAGAATGCCGTATCTAATATAGACAATAAATTATACAAATTAAGCTTTCGTAAAACTTTTGTTTTAGTTTTAAATTAAAAGTATTCTTTTAGTAGTGCCAGCATATTTAATATCTCCATATTAGTTTATAATACTACTAAAATCATATTTACTTTTGACGTGATAACGTCTTATAAATCGATGAAAGCCAACTGCACGCACGAAAAAGCATGACTCATTGTCATGTTCCACTGAGCCGAGCGTGCAAGCGAAAGCTCGAAACAAACGATAGAGAGGCGCAATCGGCCTAAGCGTTCGGCTTGTGAGGCATCTATCTCCCTTCCACTCCATCGGTCGATGCGTCCGAGTAGAAGAGAAACAGTGGCAGCACATTACCTACGTGTGAACTGGTTTATCAATTGTTTATAAAGTAAAGTGAAAAGTTAATGTGGTTTCCATTGTTTATTACAACAACAATTGCGGTAAAAAGTATGCAATCTTACTTATGACGTTATCACGTAAAATAATCGTCCACAAACCGACTTCACAGACAACAAACTTTTTTTTCCATTTATTAAGATGTTAGAACATATTTTTTCATGTTGGTGATAGTATTTATCCCAGGGCATATATTCTTACTATATAATAAATGTGAACGTGTGCTTGATTGTGTGTTACGCTTTCACGCATTTACTACTCAACCAATCATTATGAAATTTTGCATACACGTTGTCATGGGTACAGGAAATGACATAGTCTTTTCATCCAAAAAAGTTCTGCTCGCGAAGGATAAGTAAAATCTGTATTAAGTCGAGCGAAAGCAAAGTTTTGCATCTAAAATAAATTTTGGTATATACATTTGAAATTGATTAAATCCAACGTCGCTTGAAAGTTGTCCCACTTAATCGTCTTCGAAAAGGTTATGTGCTACCAATTTTACTGCAATACGCTACTAGGTGGTGCTGCAGCAAATCAACTTCTGTACCGTTGGTTGAAAGAAATGAATTTTCATGAAAGCAGATGTACTTAGATATTCGAACACAAAGTATACCCATTTTTTTACAACTCAATTGTTAATTACAATGAATAACAATTAGAATAATTAATGAAAAAAAAAACACTTACAGAGCCGCGGCCACAGTTACTGTACTAAATTTATTGCAGCCACAATCACGTCTACCCTATTAAAGTGATTATTCTTTTGTTACTAACGTGTTCGAACATTGCGTCAATTATTAGGTTATTTATGTTCGAATCCCTGCAATTGAGTGGGAGTTTTCGGTGATGGATAACTTGATGAAACGTACGCATGGTGATAGGGCTTTTTCTAAATCCGTCTTGGTAGCTAACCGCCGTTAAGTTGAAAATCTGTCGCCAAGCACCTGTCGATATGTTCCGGCAGCTGCAATTGAGAGCCTCTGTCATCTAGGTTTAATGTGTTTACCATCTTAGACCACATCGTCATTTAACATTAGGTGAGACTGTGGTCAAACGCTGATAGATATAAAGTACATAAAAAGGCCGTATTGGTGTAGGAAAGCGGCATTCGATTGCGGAATTTTTCGTAAATAATAATAATATAATTATAGATTACTTCGTTTTTGAATTCAATTGAACCTTTACCTATATTTAATGCCAACAAAGCGTGCAGGAATCTGCTACCTTTGAAATAAAGTTTATTAGATTTAACTACACAAAACTATATTAATTGGGTTCAGAAGTATCATCCTCCGAGTATTATAACTTGTAACAAAAACACATTTGTCTTATTCAGACAAAAACAATACATATCCACTATCTAAATACATAAACAAAACGGCGAAATATCGCCGAAGTGTTTACAAAAATTTCGATTGACTTTTCTTTCCCCGCACTCCCACTTAACCCCACCAGCTCGGCGCGAGGAGTACAATCATAAGTGTTTTCTTTGTGGATAGCGGGGCCCTTTAACGCGTTTATCCTTTTTGGGCAAGCCTCCCTACTCGCTTCGAATAACCGAACACTCGAACGGTGTAATTTTCTCCGATGTTTTTATTACGCCTGCCTGTTTACTTGTATATATCTATTTTTAGTTTATTGTTTGCATGTATATTTTTCGTGAAACATCTCTTTTAAAGTGTTGGTTTTTGTAATGGTTTACACGGGTTGTTTGTAGACATTTTTTGCGGGGCTTTCTTTAGATAATAGATGATTCATAAATATACTTAAAAAGTAGGCACATTCACTGAACTAGAATACTAAAAGAGTTATTTGAAATATAAGTGAAAGATTGTGAAGCTCAAGTGATTGTTTCTTAAAACGGACGTTTCTCTAGAACTACCAACCAGATATGATAAAGTATTTTTACATTTCATAGCCTAACCATTGAGGAAACTTATAGGTTATCTAACATCATAGTAAAAACTTTAGGAACGGGAGCAATTATCATAAAAAATGTAGGTCCGGAGATACGCTAAGCAAGGACGAAATGTGGATGGACTGTCCAGGGGGTAGGATTAAAAGGCTATTTAAAAGGCCGGCAACGCACTTGCGACTCCCCTGATGTTGCTAGTGTCTATGGACGGCGGTGATCAATTACCATCAGGTGACCCACCTGTTCGTTTGCCCCCTATGACATAAAAAAAAGGATGTGTCTGGGGCCTGAAGAATCCGTCTTCAGTCGTCAGTCCGAAACGAGCATTACCGAGAAGGACCGAACTGTGAATGCCTATGAAGCACCGTGCACAGTTGTGTTTTATGAGGAATCTGTTTAAGCTTTACTATGTTGACAGTAAACACGGCTCGCACATATAGTTTACTATTAAATAAACGTGTGTGAAACATTCCAGACACAAAGGACATGAAATATTTTATATAATAACATAAGATTAGTAACCGCTCTGTATATATATTAATTTCCTTCCGTTTATACGGAACAGTATACGATGCATTAAGGTATATATCGTAAACCACGAGTTGGATTAACACGCAGAATATATAACTAAGCCAACAGTTAACAAAATTAACGGCCACTCTAAAGCCATTTACATAACGTAGTTCGGATCGCGACGCGACACGGCCTCGGTCCTTCCTCGATGTATTTTTTATTAATGGATTAATGAATTTTTAATAAATCAATTAACAGCTTCATTAAGAGTTCATTCTCGTCGTTACAATATTATTATGTTTCGGTCGTTGAACTTTTTATGGCGATATTATGGCATTCAAATAGTATTGCCGATATGGTTAATTAATGAACAGCGTTATGAGAATTTTAATAACATTAGTTCACGCAAATCTGTCTGTTCACAAAATGACATAAACCGATGATGGCTCAATAGTACACGTTCAGACACCACCTTCATCGGAGTGCTGTCGGTGAAGAAAAACATCGCAGTGAAACCATAGCATAGTCGTAGAACCTTTTCCAAAGTCCAAACCAAGCCCCTGTAAGTGTGTTTTGGTAGTTGCACTTGAGAACCAATACTCCTCTAGGTTTTTAGTATGTTGTAAGTTGCCATCTTAGACCATAGCGCGGTTTAACATCAAGTGTAGTCACACTTAATCAAACGTTTGAATCTATTGAATATTAAAAAATATATGAAAGAATATTATAAGTGCTAGACAAAGTGATCGCGATACTATGTTCTATTTACAGCGTGAGCCTTCTACACTTAATATGGAAAGTATGTTAAAAGTAAATTAGACTTCATTTCTATCAAAAAAACTACGATTGTCACCATTGTTTTTCAGTTACACTATGCTTAATCTCATGTATAGTACAGACACCAATAAAAAAATAGTTTACAAAAATACTTAACATCTATTGATCTGCCTGCCTGTTTGCTGTTTCATCCATGTATTCAGTCAAAGACTCCATGCCTACACCTCCAGCAAAGATCGCCATAACAGCCTGTCTTGCGCTACTTGCAAATAACGAATTCCCGTAATGTTGTTCACCAACCAGGTCATTGGGCATCTATTACACAAGCAATAACATACCCCATTCATTGTCACATACTTCTATCAATTGTAATGATAAGTTGATAGTATTGATTTGACTGGTATTTCATATCGAAAAAAGCCCTTGTTAAATTACCGTCAACATCTGAAAATAAATTGTAAGTTGTAATTTAATTTAAAAAAGTCTATGTAAATTATAATAATATTTTCAAATCGTTACAGCTTAATATCTGAACGTAACACTAAATATTTATTATTTCAACATCAGGCTATAGTTCAAATAATCTTTTCATTAGTATGCCAAATGGATTTAATAAACGTTGAAACGAGCATAAAAGCATTCTAGAACGTTCGAAAACAATTTACTTAGCTTTTCTTGCGTTCGTAGGATTAAATCTGAACTTTATTCTATTATAATAATAATGTTTAATAGATTAAGGCTGAATTCATGGATAAAATTACTTTTAAATGTCGTCTAATGTCTCAAATTGTAATACTTGACCTCAAAATAAAGAAATATATCGAATGATCCCTGTATATTAATAGAATTATTATTAGATACCATTTTTAGTGTCCTATTAGCTTACAGCGAGGGAAAACATCGTGATAGAGAACCATAATATTGTAGTAAGGCTTTTTCTGATGCCTGCCTGGTGAAGTATCACACTCAAGTTGATGACATGTCGTCAAGCACTTACATTTGTATTTGTTCAGCTGCATTTCGGAGCGAATCCACCTGGGTTTAGCGTGCCACCATCGTAACCCACATGGAAATTTAATATCAGACGGGAAGCCCTCTAAAATATATAATTAAACTGTACTTAAAGATATTGGACAAAATCAATCTTATCATTTACCTTTCGTTTGTCCTCACGCCTACTATAATCACATGTGTTTATTGTTTCAGGTAAAAAACGTTAGTTTCTCCATATTATCTATTCTGCTTTCTCCATCAGGTAATATATATTCCATAGACATAAATAATTTAAGTGTCCGTTGTTTGTCTGGTTTAATCTCCGAGACCGCTGAACGGATTTTCATGAAAGTTTTTTGTAATATATAGCGAATTTTTCGTAGTTTAAGGCCATTATGGAGTTTACTTAAGCTTACATAGGCTTTACAATTAAATTTAACAGTATTATCGTTCGTTAAATTACAACTAGATTAAACAGATTATGCGAATACCTACTGCTCGTTAAATCTTTTAGAAATTAATGTAGCCATAACATGTTAGTTATTTACTATCTTTATACATAAAATTCCGGTGGGTGTATGTGTATGTGAGTGTGTTCGTAATTGTTCTTCGCTTACACGGCTTGATCCATTTTGTTTTTTTTTTTTTGTTCTTACATAAATCATCTGGATAGTTCTTAGTTATACATGGTTCCAATGAGGGACGCTGTTGTCGAAAGCTAGATTTAAGAAAATTCTGGGACCATTTTTTTTATATTTTCTTTTTTCACATAAAAAAACAATCCTAAGTGTTACTTCACAATATTTTAAAGACATGTGGCAAATTAACATATACCTGCCGTGTCCGCCAATTACTAATATAATTTGTTTGTATCGATACTTGTTCATAAAATTATAACTCTCAAGTGATTCTGTATTTCTTAATTTAAAATCGAGCTTTCGGTTAATTTTCAGTTACAGCGTAAACATAATTCAATGTATCTCTCTCTCTACACAAATGTTAGAATTACATAGCTTTGAAAGATATAAATCAATTTATACCAACACCCATGTCAAGCCCAAATGAAGTCCTTTTGACAGGATTTCACATCGTGTTACTAATATTCCGAATAAACATCATTGATGAAAACATGTTTCGTTTTGGTATAAATTGTGAGTTACTTGGTTACCTTAAACGGATCTGCTTTTACTAAGGACTTCATTTGCAACAGTCCATACTTATTCACAACGAACTACTGTCTGTTATGTCCTATATTTTTCGTTCCTCGTCACATTCACTTACGCCACGTAAATTCAATCTTCAATAAAAAAATCATATTAACCGTGTGTTAAATTATTATATATAATTAATAATTAAATTATTAAAAATAATTACTAAATAACGCAATGTCAATATTTATTCGTGTAGATTCTCCTTTAATTACTGTTGTTTTTTATGAAAAATAACTTAGGATTAGAAATATCTTCCGGCCTTGACTCCTGTGTAAAATAAACTCCACCATACACAGACTTAATAATAAAACTCACGGTGCATTAAGAAAGATTCCGTCACCATCATTGTTTGAGCTGGTATGAATATAAAAGAATGATATATAAAAAATATACGAAACAATTTTCACGGCCGAAATGTAAGTACCATAGTATTCCTTCAGCGGAACTTTCCCGTGCGTCGAAAGAACAGAGCCAGGTAATTAAGAAGTTTTCAACTCAATCAGTCCCATAATATTTGTACAAAACGAAAGTAATCTCGTTAAACGGTTTTCACTTGGAGTTTTCGTGGAAACATAAGGTAGGGACGCACTGTTCTCCTTGGTGGAACTTGACGCAATAGCTTTTGGGTTTATATGTCGTTCAGTAAACCGGTGGATTATATTAGATTTAACTAAATTTATAAGATTTTCTATATGGAAGTTAGAAGATAATTGATTAATGTTTTGTACTTTGTTTAAAATTACAGCGGCGAAACTCTATGAAGTTGTGCATAGAAAAGATTTCAATAACATTTCTGTAGCACATGTCAAATTAACCAAATGGCCTGATATTAATTGGAGATATTTAAAAATAGTTACGCGCTAGAAACATCTAAGACGACTAGCTAGCTCTCAAGTGCCGCTATTGGCAATACATCGATAAAGACTTGCCGATAGATTGTCAACATGATAGCATTAATAAGGCAAACATCATTTCAAATTCTACTACCATGCTAAAGTTTCATCACATAATCCTTCTCAGGAAGCTTTCGGTTCGTAAAAATTAAACGTTCACGACGCTTTATTACGAAATTACTGATTGTATGTTTCCGAACAGCTACACCTATATGTTGGTTATCGACGTAGGTACTAAAGAAACGAGTAGACTTGACGGCGTATTAATCTGCCAATTAAAACTTTGATTATACAAAAACGTTCGCGAAACGACTTGTTACGGTTTCCACGGTTGGATTAGCTCTTTTGAATTCGGTCGGATATTGCTTGGTTTATTTGAATAAATAATTATACAATGTTTTATTCGCTTGCGAAACTTAATTACCGTTTGGGTAATGTTTTGTATAGATCTGTATTTCTGGGAAGTAGTGACATGTTATTATTGGAAATATGTTTTTGAAATGAGATTTGTCCAATAATTATGGTATCCCTAATGATAAATGTCATAAATTGTAATTAGTATAAACAAAAATACGTTTTAAAATCCATTAAAGTACAAGGAGAATGTAGTGATTTCTCAATTCCGATAACAAGTGACGATGTTGCCTAAGAAAGATTGGTTCTAAACTAGAGGTGTTGGAACGAGCCTATAGTTTCTTGGCGACAGTTTTTAAATATAGAGATGGTGACTGTCCAAATGAGCTTTACAAAAATACTACACCACCATGACCTGGACACCTGTGTCATTTTTTTGCTACAAGCTCTCTCAGTTTTAAATTCCGCATAGAGATGAGCTCAGCTATGTATATAACTGAATGTCGAAGTCTCGATACATATATATATATATATATATATAATTATGAAACGATTAATAAATTGCAAATCAATGCAAAAAAGTGAGTAAATGTCTCCTGTTAAATTCAATATTTCAGCATACTAATATTAGTATATATTTTCGATTGAATAACATATTGACTTGAATATTTCGCTACATGGGAATTCAAACTTTATTTTAATATATACCTATAGCGACAATTCGAAATTGTATTATCATTGTAAACTGTGTTATTTAATTTCACACAGATAGCAAAAATTATCATATTCGCACATTCACTTCATAGTAATATCGATAACATATGATTTCAATCATTTATATCCGTCGCAGCACTATTTCGATAATGATAGATGCACCAAGTTTGTCTGTGTCAAGCCACAAGCGAAAAAAAACGCGAGAGCCACCACCGTAACGGAAATAAGCGAACAGCGCGCCCTCCGCTCTGATTGGCAGGCGTAGTGATGTTCTGAAATCAAAGGTGAATTTATCAAGTGAACGTCAAATAACCTTTTGCTATATACATTTTCTTAAAGTATTTAAGGTGAATAACTACAATACTGTACAAGTTAGACGTCTTATTGACTTAGGAAAATTGCATACAAGTAGATACAACATATACATCACAAAGTACGCTGAGGACGATGTAATGGTATGGGACGGACACCTGTGACGTAATCTGTGTTATCGGGAGCCGACGCTATGTTGGTCGCCTAAAGAGATCCTATGATTACCTATACGGGCCGAAATGTGAATGCCTATGTCAGTAAGGCACTATGTCGTGTGTTTCAGTCATGCGGTCGACTTCTTATGCAACAGTCGCACTTACCTGACTGCACTGACAATAATCAAAAATGTAAAAAAATTAACGTGATTGAAATGGTCGAGTTCAACTGTAATATTTTCACCCTTTTAGTTTGTGTTTACTTATATTTCGTACAACATTTTTTACATATTTTGTTTTTGATAAGTTCTCTAATGACATTAAAAGTTTATAACACCCGAAATTCTAGTAAAACTATTATTAAAGTGAAACGTTTTTCACATCGCCTCAAATTTTTTTGTCCATATATCGCATGTCGCATTATAGCCGGCCGAGAAGTAGAGATAAAGTGAAAAGCGCCCGGTAGAGCAGCTAAGGCTAATATGACTGGCGCCCATGGCTCAATTCAAAGTTACTCAATGACTTTAAATAAATATTGTGCTCAGTGTTTAAAATGCTACGATCCAAAAAATATTTCACTTGCACCGTGGGTTCATAAAACCACACAATTTTTATTTTCTATGACCTATTTGTATTTAGTTAGTTGAATAAAAGTAAACAAACCTTCCTGTCGAGTGACTATTTATAGTGCATACCGCGTTATCGATAACAGTAACAACACCTAACAACACTAGTCTACTGTTGGTGATGATTGGAAAATACGCGGCTTCCTGTTTTAGGTTACCGGAATTTCGGGTCACATTTTTTATGTTTGCCTTTTTGTATTTTTTTTTTCGTCAAATATTTCATTTATCATTCGGTTTTATATTTATATTCATCTTCTTTTCACCCTTATTCCACCTAAGCAGATTCAGTACAGTACAGTATTGTATTATTAAAGACGGATGACAATGCAAATAGTGTTTTTAGTTAGTGTCTATTATGGAACATACTTTTGGCAATGCTTCATAATTTTAACAGGTTACATAATTTAATGTCATCGCTGAACATTCATAAGAATCTGATTCCTAATAACGTTTCCACACCTACAATCTATCAATATATGATACATCTCTTATTCCCCGTGGTATCAAATCTGGTAACTGATAAATGTTCAGAACAGTAAGTCTGTTATAATATTTTGTCTGCTTAAGGAACAATTGTCTTTGCGAGTAATTACTGGTTCAATTTGAATTATTTTATACCATTTTAGGTTATTAACTGTTAATGTACATTTTACTTGTCTCTCTGAGAGAGTTTTTTTTTCGATGTTCTATGTCCAATTTTATACCTCGGACAATATGTATTTCAATTTTCATGATGGTCTGTTGAATAATTAAGGCGTGGAAGCGTAACAAACAAACAAAACTCACACTCGCATTTATAATGTCAGTCAGGATACCTCTTTGACGATGTGTTAAGTTTGTAGCTAATAACGCTTAATATTTTTAACGGTTTCTCTGAACAGATGCCAGTGCACAGTATAAAATCTCCCACAAAACACACTCCGATATCTTTTCATAAAACCGCTCAAAGAGTAGTAATAGCCATCTGTCAATGGCTTAGTTTGTTATGATAAAAGACAAATTTATAACTAAGTACATATTAAAAGAACAATTTTTTTTTATAAACCTACGATTTATTAATGGAAATGAACGTGTTAACTTCAAATACAATAGCAATGAGTTGTGTCGTTGATCTAGTTGTATTATTATTTAATTATATCGCAATTGTTATTGTTTTTAAATTAATTGAATTTTGTTTCATTACTCAGAGTTGTTCTCTCTGTGTTATTCCCTTTTATGTAAACTTATCGTGAGGATACCTTGGTTTACATATACCTGGGTAGTACATTTATTCTTTAGATAACGCTTTGTTAGTCTCGTGTATAGTCTTGTCTTGCCATTTCGTTATCGATGTTTAGCCATTTCTACTCTCTATCTATGTTCGTAATTAGGTATGAAGAAATATAAAAAAGGCTTTAAACAATCGATATTTGCGTATAGCTTTTGTTATTGCCACAATTTCGACTCGAAAGAATGAAACGCATGACGAAGATACGATAAATATTCACAAATACAGAAGTTAGTACCTCATTTTCCTATACAAGTCAAACGAAGTGTCCCATAAAATTTCACGTCGACATGGTCACATCCACCAATAAATTCCCACTTACAGTTCACTGCCGCATAAAAAACGATCGGTCGACACGACAGGGCACCCTGTATTTACGACTCGGTACAACTTAAACACTCTGTAGGTGTATACAGGTTGATGCGGCTATAAAAATTCACATAATATCGATAAACGTTTACTCGCAATCAAGTCGCAATAAAACAGCTATATAAGTTTAAAGTACGAAATTTCGTGCCAAAATCAACTTTTATGCGTTCCCAAAGCGCCTATATAGATTGTAAAGGTTGTTTGTTTCAATTCACATTTAAATAGGAATGTTAATGTATTTTCTTTGAAATTCAGACACTTAATATGCCTATAATTGAAACAGTGATTTGGTCATAAGGGTTATAAATAGTAAATATATGTTAAAAGAAAATCCTGTGAACCCCATCAAGAACGAATTCTTTAACGTAAATAGAAAAACAAAACACGAAAAGTAACAGTAAATATATCAGGAAATATATTAATTTATTAAAAATTAGATATGAGATAGTATTTTTTAAATTGTATAAGTCTAAATAAAAATAAATTTTAATGAACTTTACACGCGTTCAGCGTTGAGATTATACAACGGACAGCGCTTGATTCTCTTCTGCTCGAACTTCGATTCTCGTGCGGGAGCACACATGTATCTATTTATATACAACAGAAAAAAACCAGTGTGAATGAGAAAGTTTCACATAGGGAGCATAACGCCATTTTCTTACGTAACGATTTCTACCAGTCGTCAACTCTTGCCGCGGTTATACGATTAATGTAAGAACCTAAAAGGATTTTCCACTTTTCGCGTTACAGCTGGGGACTACAATGATAGTGTAGTTGAAAGTGATGTGTTCGAAACCCACACAGAATAATTATTTATGGGTCCTATAAATATTTGTTTTCTATCTAGGAGTATTTTATTTCTGTGAATTGTCTGTTTGCAGACTCTTCAGTTTGCCAAGGATTGTTCTGTAATGAGTGAAATTCACTATTAGAAGATTAATTTCTTAAGTTAAGAATTTCCGTAGTACAAGGCCTATGAGATAGTCGTTCGACGGATCCTTTCCATTATTGTAATAGTTAAAATCACTAGGTATTAAATAATGTGGCTTTATTAAGTAACATAATCACCAAATGTGAGTAATATACACTTAGTGTTTTGTGATTACTTCAGCCCTTGATTAACATCCCTTTTATCCTAAAATTTGTGACCATCCGATACACTTCGAGACTGTTCAATTGATTTTAGATTTGCTGTCGAATCTTCATAAGACACCAAGAATTTCCACCAGCTATAGATAACATCATTAAAATTACTATGTTTAAATAATTTACTTCCTGCAGAAAGTCTGTAAAATGGATGAATATTTATAACTCCTCCACGCAAAAACTATTGAACGGATTTAAATGAACCTTTACAGTAATATAGCCTATATACATCAGAATAACATATATGACTATAATTTATAAAGATAATTATTATACTGATCGAAATATGTCGATAAATGACAAGTGAGTTTAGAAAAGTCCTGCCATCTGAGAGTTATCTCTTTTATATATACTGTTAGTTAAACAAAAATAATGTATGGTGTGTGTATGATTTACGAAGATATAAATACTAGCAATGACTGTGACATCGCACGGCTTTATTAGTTCTAATAAATAGTCGATCTCTAGCGAAAAGATTCTGTATTAGAATATTTATGCTACCGACGTAATTTCTATCCGATAGGTTGAACGGTACAGAAGCTGCAGTATCACCTAGTTGCAATTTACAGTACAATGTATACTATAAAAACCACTTTTCGGTTTTGCATATTTCAGGGCGATTGGTCAAATGGTATTGGGGTATTTATATCAATCCTAAATATATATACATGCCTATATCTATATTTAAATAAATTGACTCAATAAAACCGGGCTATGACCTACTGTCCCATCGGAACGGATTAAAAGACTAGCCGCCTCTTGTCGAGGCAAAGTTAACACAACTCGTACATTTTCAACATTATTCAATTTGTCGTTACGCTGAAAAGCTTCATGGTAAGACCGAACGAGCTCCTACCCGGCTCGCTGTGTATTTTTCAAACAAATCCTTTCGTCGTGTAACCAGAGTAAATTGAACCGTAACGGAACCGCGCCTTCACCATCTGAATTGCAAATGGCTGCGCGATGACGCCGTTACAAAACTAAAAGTGTCGACAAACTTCGGATTAAACTTCCCGCCGCAGCTCAGGTATGGAAACAAAAACGTCACAATTATGATAATTCCACATCTCGGTGGATCGAATTTGCATGGCGATCCGTCGCTGTGTCAACTGAGCCACCGGTCCGATGAATAATGCAAGTGCGACGCCACTTACCTCGTATATTAACATATTTATTAATAAAATAAATATCAGACGTCCGTACGGTAAGGCGTCTCGGAGGAGAATGAAACTTTTAGAACTGACTTGCAACGATTTCAAAGTAATTTCATTAAAGTATTTCCGAATGTTTATTTTTAAATTACGCAATATTTTACTTCTGGTTATTTATTGTAATAATATAATAAGACGTTGAATTTTTGGTTCAAAATTGTTTAATGAATATTAATGTACTTTATATATATGTCCTAAATATTGGAAGCATCTAAATATATATCTACATATACAGTAATTAACTTCGATATATCTGAGAAAGTTACTACAAATTAGTGTTTTTTAATGGAAAAATGTGATTGTTTTCATTTTGTAATAAATCAACGATCGATTACAACAATCAATAATATGTAATTGTTAAGTAAAACCATGCGTACAAGGAAACGCACGCACATAGACTTCAGCAATGAGCCAATTTCATTGGATAGTCATCTTGCCGACCATTTTGGTACGCCTTTCTTCCCGCATCCTTTCCTCTTTCCTTTTTAACAACGGCTTTCGCACGCACACCTACGTGGTTGCTGCCACTTACGATAATTCCAATAAAATCAAAAACGTGAACCTGTGTGTTGTGCTTTTCAAGTCTCCTGTACACACCCACATCAAACTGGTAAGTGGTAGTGATTATCTAACAGTAGTAATAAATAATATTGAAACCATACAGAGCTGCGGACACAGGTAGTATGTTTGTTAAGTAGTATCAAACGATCTATGTCGTGTGATAATCTATATACAAGGAGGGGCAGATAAAACAACACTACCATTTTCTCTTCTGTTTGTCAATAGTTTATTTTTTCTTCAATTACTGTTTACAAGCTTAGTTTTATTAATAAACAGATTTGAAAAGTTTTCGTTTTTTTTTCCTTTGTAAGCATTTATTTATAAGTCTCTATTCGTCATACTTCACTATCCTTACGTCTACTAATCTATAACATTAGTACACTCATTGTAAAAAAAATCGAGGGCGTCATAAGGACTGCCGACATAAATGAAAACTCAAAAGTATGAAATAAATCGTGCGGTGAGCATGACACGAGTTCCATGATTTTTGTTCACCAAAAAAAATGCTCAATCCGCCTATAGAAATTATCTCTTCAAAAACCTCAGTATTATTATAACTGGATGAGGATGTGAATTGAAATTGGCTTGTGGACGAATTACGATCACTAAGCGAACACTAGTAAGTTTTATTCAGCGAACACGAACTCACGGAATACTCGATTCGTTGTAATTCAGTCGGCGTAAACCGTACCATTGTTGACATTTCATAGACAAACGCGAGAGTGAGCTGACGTTGTATCATTCAGAGAACGGTTGTAGCGCGCGGCATTCATTATATAAATTGAGTTACAGATGTACAGTTGCTCATTCGGTTAATGCGGCATGAATTAGACGCAAACACCGACCGGGGCGGAACGGGGTTGTAGCAATTATTTTAATTGTTAACGAGTTACGCCTGTCCGCAAGGAGATAACTCAAGAGCATCTTTATCATATTCTCGTGAGGGTAACATATTCGATATGTATTATATACTAAATGTGTTGATATTATACTATATTAAATATACTATCTTTTTACTAATTTATTAAATGCAGAAGTGTGTTTGTTTGTTTATTTATCTGTTTGTTACGTGTTATGCTGTACCTTCTAAGGCGATCGTGATGAAATTTCGTATACATTTTATTATATTTATTATTTCAGGAGCCAGAATAAATGTAATGATGCCGAGAGATAAGTCAAGGTCTACATAAACGCGAACGAAACCAGGCGTAAAAACTAGTTTATTATAAAAAAAGGCCACAAAGATATATCAGAAAACTTGTCTATATATCAAACCATTCTACATTTGCATTATCTATAATATAAAAATGAATCGCTGAATGTGGTTGCTAAGCGTAAATCTCGAGAGCAGCTGAACCGATTTCGCTAATTCTTTTTTAGAATATTCCTTGGCGTACGAGGATGGATCTTACGAAGAGAAAAATTTAAAAAATTGCCTAAAAAAGTCTAAAAACAACACTTTTCTACAACATTTACTTTTCTCCCATACAAACGATTCGTAATAATAATTAAAAGTCAATTTGAACTTTAATACCATACTATAAAGTTTGAGTGTTAGTCGAAAGATTCTGGGATGGCAAAACAATTGAGTGACGTTAGTATCGTATAAATATTAATGTCAATATTTCTCAATATTTATACGATGGTAAAATTTAACATTATATAGCGGCCCCGAATAGCAGCATAAGTATTATAAAAAAAATTAAAGAATCGACTGTTAGGTGGTACGAAGTTCGCCGGGTCACCTAGTATATAACTAAAGAAGAAACAAGCAAATTTTGAATTTGCGAAATAATTTCTAACTTGATCATGGTCATCATATACATATAGAAAACCCTATCATAGTGTATCTCTTTTATTAGTTATCGTTGTAATAAATGTACTATAAGTTGAAATTAGGTGGAACTGTGAAGGCGGCCTTATTTGGGTGGCAGCGTAGGTCAATTCGAAAAAAAAAAAAAAACTACGGAGACTATCAAACGGCGTTCATCTCTCAGCGGTCAACTTGATTGCAGGCCCAAGCTTTATGTTCAAATAATTTTACCAACTTTAGACAAATCACGGTAAACATAGATGTACTGAACTTCCAAACGAGAGTTACGATAATAAATTTTGTAATACTAAATTAAAAAATGTGAATTGCATTCGAATCGGAAATCGAGGATTCTCGAAAAGATAATCCTGAATAATTTGTCTCACGGGGTGAGGGTCATCTTACATTGTATAAAACAGGTGAATTTTTATTGCTCCCATTTTTAGGTTGCCACCACGTTTGTAGCATTGCCCATTTTACATCCGCAGTATATCTACCAATGTCTCCATTAGATTAAATTGCAGCAGCGTATGCTATAATCGTTCTCAAACTGTACTTATTCAAATTTCATATATGAATACTCAGTACATTTTGTTTTTGCGGTCATGATTTCTCACTTAGGCATTTTCTTTTATATAGAATATTATTTCATCATCGTCATTGATTATTACATATGCCAATTATTCATAACTAGCATTTGCCAATGGCTATTTGTAGATTTAGGCTAAATGTAGATTTTACCTATTCCTCGGGAACAATATTTTTTTTGAAATTGAAAGTTTCCCTATGTCAGTTTCTGTACGCCAACAATATTTGATGAACAAGGATTAAGTACTTAAGGCGTGAAATTATTACAAGCAAACTCGCGTTCGCATTTATTATATTAGTTAGGATGAAATAAATAATAAAATATTGTCAAACGTTGGTCAAATATTTGGAACATTGGAGCAAACCCTCAGCCGCAGTGTAACTCAGACATCGCATTATGCGGCGCGGAACACGCCGCGGCAAGTTTCTCGCAACGCCCTGAATTATGCATGCGTACGCCGCACATTAAACCGATACGACCACCGCGAGCGGATTAAATATGGACACCATGTTTAGTCATTCGGTCGCTAACTACCAGGTGAGAATGTACAGGTTGATTCTTCTGTTACAATATACACAAATTGACATTATTATACTCGTATGTAAAATATACAGCTTGATTCTTGTGTAAATAATATCAAACAGAATCAAACTTCTGTTAATTTAACATCAAATAAATTGCAATTCCGTTATTAGTTAAAAACTAAAGATTGTTATATAAAATTCAAAACGTAATTTAGTATTAAAAGCCGGTTAATCGAAAAGTGTAGAGCTAATTCTAAATAATGGTGATGGAATCCGTTCGACTCAGCAGAATGACGCAGAAACTGAGTGCATTGCATGCAGTGGGTGTAGTGAATAACGCTATTTTTATCTTTATCGACTAATACAATTGTCGCAGAATTTATTTAAAAAGTTTATTACGTATATATCAATTGGTCTGAAATATTAAATAGCTACATAATGTACACTAAAAAAATGCTTACTTTTTAACTTATATTTTACTGAGAAAAATAAAATTAATAGAGATAGTATCCTACGAGATGTGTTCAATTTTTTATATGGATTTACTTGATGATGAACTCATTTTATTGCTTATTAAAACAGATAATGATTGATGAAAACACCCGACGACGAGAGAAGAGAGGTAAACAATATTGATAGAGTTATCTAAGACAAACAAGCACCATGAGAACACAATTATGATTATCTAATACGTTATCTATTTCAAGATAACAGCGTGACAACTTAAACAAAGTCGCTAATAAAGTGATAAATATATAGAATTTCTCATTTCTTAATGTATACGAGTATATTACCAGTTTTCTCTCCCGGCTTCGTTCGCGTCAATGTAGCTTTGGTCTGCCTCTCAGAAACAGTAAGAACACATTTTCTGAATGAAAAAGTAGCCCGTGTCCTTTCTTGTACCCCTGACAACGTGTATGCAAAAGTTAATGACGATCGCTTGAGTACCTAGTCAAAGCGTGAAAGCGTAAAAAACAAACTCACTTTCGCTTTTATAATCTTATTAAGGATTATTACTTAGTTATATTTAACTCAACACTGCTAATTAAAAGAATATACAATAACGTATTATTCGGTTTCTGCAAAAATTTTGCATATATAATAAACAACACGAGTTTTATCTATCTGAATTTGTTCTTTACTTAATAACAGTCATTTAAATCCGCGGTGTTAAGACGTAGAATATATATCTTTTACGCGCACGAAAACATCGAACGCGAATTTAAAAAATAACAATCGATAAAGTTCCCGCCCATCACTACAATAGCGATGTTTGCTGTGGAACTTTGCGAACGCGGAATGACGCAAGCGGACGTCTCAGCCCGTTCTATCTGAACTCATATAAACAGTGTATTTTTTTTATTTATTTTTCTATCGGACAAACAAAGGAATCTTGAGACTTGTACTCCAATACTCTTTTATTGCTTAAAGAGATTGTACTATATTATATTTAGTTTTAATATAATTATTTCGTATACGTAAAACTATCTTATATCGACGTATTTTTGTCTAAAAGGATATATTATAGCATGGTGTTTATTAAGCTTAGTATGTATTTTCCCGTATTTAGGCTGATTTCAGTTGGAAGTGCATATAGATTTAGAGGTGGACATTGCAATAAATAATGTACTGCGTTACTCCTACGCATTAGATAACATGTTATTTAAAATATTATTATTCTGCTGTTGATTGCCCATTAGTATTATTGACAATGTCAAAGGTCGATATCACAGCGTGCGAGTGAGCAAGCGTTATATGACAACCAATAAGTTTGAAAGGGAGATGCACTTCACGTTGCACACTCAAAATTCCGGATACTAAGAACGAATACTCATTTCATTATCCTTTCATTATTAAACATTACGAAACTAAGCAGCAAATCTATCGACAACAGAATAACTGATACCAGTAAATAACAACGTTTGTTGTAATATAACACAATAGCATATTTAATTATTGATATATACTTATAATTATAATTTATATATTTATATGGTAGGATCCAATTTTAATGCTTTATTTCTATAAAATGTATTTAAGACTAGAGAATATAATGGCCCTTGGGTTATATTAATTGTTCTTATATCGTTTACATTACATTGAATTTTTATCCACTGATATTATAATCAAACGTGATGTTGTTTAATTTGATTTAAAACTTTAATTACACCTTAATAAGGTATAAATCTTTTTACCAAAGTTCTAAATTGCGTTTCTTTCACCACCCTCGGCGGTTTCACGCAGCCTTAAACTTATTTATTGCTTCAACTTAGATTAGAACTTGAATATTTTCTAGCCGATTTCATGTATTATTCAAATTAACGACTTTGCTTGTAGCACACGGTTCTCTAACCTGAAGGGCGGGGTCGCGGAGACTATTTTGCACGGTACAATAATTATATGTAGAATGATTCTTAGCATTCACATGGACTTAAAGGAGACTGAATTGTGGCTACCACAGTCAGAAATTTTACGTTTCCAAAAATGTGGGCTTCACACGAATATCAACATCCTTTCCTTCGTTGCTTTTTTAGTTCAGTCCCAAATTATGCATTACATTCAAGAAAAGTCCTAATCTGTACTCATTGTATTCACTAAATCCTTTCGAGAATCAATAAAAATGAAATATGCAGCAAAAGTCGGTGAATACGTCCATGCGTCAACCGCGCCATCATCCTTCGTGCGAGGGAGCGTCTCGTTCAGTCACGCTTACCCGTGTGAATTTCAGAAGTAAGCAACTCGATTGGCCGTAATTATTTGTATTGTAAATTATAACTCGGGATACGATTAAAAATCGCTGTGAAACTCAATTAAGAATTTTCATGATAACAAGTCAATTTTAAACATGAATTTTATAAAACTTACTTTATTCATGAGAAACGAGACATTCAATTATATTCAGTTTTTATTATCTTTTTCCTATCTTTATTCTATATATTTCAGCATTTACTTTGACTGTCATCAGTGGGCTCACTCGCGTTTATTTTTTCCCGCCTACGACGCCGTGTCATTTCACCCGTCCGCTTCAGTGCTTTCAAACCAGCATTATGTACGATAATTACTCCATTTTTAAAATTCGCAGCCTGATGTTAAGTAGTCTTATAAACTACCGTAGTAAATAGTATATATTGCAAAAAATCAAATTTGACTGGCAGTCCCAGATTTATTCATAACGATAGGTAGGGCTTTTTCTAAGTTTGCCTGGCAACCTACTACCGTCAAATTGAATATCTGCCGACAAACACGTGTTGGTGTATTCCGGCAGCTGCGCTTGACAGCCAATTCTCTTCTAGATTTAGTGTGTTTTCCGTCTTAGACCACATAGTCATTTCATTAATATTTGCCATCACTATTTTTATCGTTTGATACTCATTTAACAAAAATCAAAATCAAAATCAAAAATACTTTATTCAGTTTAGGCCCTGAGAAGGCGCTTATGAACGTCAAAGTTACCACAACAATGTAACAATTACACATACATAGAAACGTCTTTTAGTATCAGTAATAAATATAGTGAGCAAGTTGCAAAAATAATTTATTATTTGAAATAATAAATATGATATTTTTTACAAAACATACTCGTGTATTATATATTTCAAAACGTACTACAGAATAGTAGAGAAATAAATGACCGAACAAAATCCTTTACAGACGCAAAACAAAATCTCTTGAAACCTGAAACGAACGTACATTCAAACTGAAAATAAAAGATGTAATGAAAGCCAACATCGTCGGTACAATCGTGTGCGATATCACAAAGGACTAATCGTGTGAAGGAGAAACAGTATGGCAACTATTGTTATTCGAATTAAGTAGTATTGGTGGTGGGTTGACTTGAAGTTGATAATTGTTAGATTTTAATTAAGATACAGAGTTTATATCAAAACGTAAGTTTCATTTTACGTTCGTGTTTATTGTATTCAGACAATAGAAATTTTCAGTATAAACATATTTTGTTAGTGTTTTGATAAATCGAACTACTTTAAAAATATATTTGGTATGTTAGACATTTTGTGATTACGAAATAAAGATTTTTAATACACGTTTTTAAAAATATTGTATAATTATTTGTTTGGTTTCGTTGATCGACTTTTATTAACAAATAGCGAACTTTCAAAACGTAATCTTGACTATATTTTAGTGATTTCAGTATTTAGCATAGTGCTCAATGAGATGTAATTTTTAGAAGAGTAATAGACAATGATAGTATATATCCATGCAATCTATTGTAATTTAAAAAATATATTAAAATGAAAATCTAAACACAATAGTATTTATTAAACCTTAATGTAAGTTGAAAGTATAAATATGCATAACTACCCCTTATGGTTGCTGGACATTTTTGAAATATCGACAACAGGTGAGTTTTAAAGATTGTTACATTGAGTAGTCTGTACACTCAGTGACTGAAATGATAAAATTCTTCAACTATTTAAGCAATTTTTTTTGTCACTGTAGACATTACATAATTACAATTACTCTTCTATTTATTTTATATAAATTAATCACAAAAAAAAAAGAAAGAAATATAAGATAAATTTTATCGAAATAAAATAATTTGGTACACTATAATTCTTCGTTCTTACTGTTCACTAACTATCATAACTTCTGCAACAAACGGTAGAGCGCCGGGCATTCAATAATTGCGCGGTCACCGACTGGCCCACTTCCACAAAAGGCTGTAATGCGTTCGCGAAATTCTGGCACCGTATCGGTTGTTATAGTCGAATGCATTCTTGCAACGATACAGGTCCCACGAATTTCTTTCACTGTAAATTATTAGTGAAGTCCTTAATTCGGTCAAATTATCGATTCATTCTTTCACTTTTATAGCAGTTTTTAAAATCACAATATGATTTATGAATATTCATGTATGTATATATGTTGAATCTGTTATGGTAAGGTATAATCCATCTATATAAATATATCTAAAGAAAGAAGTAAGAAAGTAAAGAAAAATTAAAAATTCCGTAATGCGTTTGACTCTACAGACTAATTTAGTTCAAAACAACTTTTGATTTTATTTAGCTCATACGTTTGGGTATTGCTGCTATGGTTATGAAATGGTATTCATAATACAGTATGCAGTAGTTACACCACTAAAGTGGGAAGTTGTTTAGATAAACTTTTCCACTACATGAGCCGACAGTATTGTACGCTCGCTTATAAAGAATCGGACCTAAGCAATCCAAATCCAATCCATTCCAAAATGCGGGATAAATCACCTTATAATCGCATTGTTAGAGCACCATCTCGTATTTACGGGATGAACCTCGATTTATTTTCAATAATGGCTCAATGTTTAACGGGTTAGGACACCGCGTCGATCAAATTAAAATATGTCACCAAGCATCTATAGGTGTGTTCCGCTGCACTTGAGAGTCAGTCCCTCTTTAGGTTAAGTATGCTTACCATCTTAGACAACATCCTTATTTAACGTCAAGTGCAATTGTAGTCAAACACTAAGGCCTATAAAGTATTTAAAGAAATAATAGATACAATCATTTTATGAAATTTCCCTAACTTCGTCAATTTAGTTTGAAACTTTTCTCTTCATTATTCAAGAATGCTATATCTGTCTTGGAGCATCGGTATTAAATATTTCTCCATTTACACCGTCTTTATTAAAATGCGCTGTTATTAAGTTATCAATTTTACTGTTACAATTAAAATTAACTTGTAATTTAACGATGCCTTATTCCACACGTATTCATGGTACATTTTTTATTATAGTTTTAGATTCTCTGTTTTTATTAACTAATGTAGCCATATTTCACAGTTTTCTTTTTTCTCGAAAAAGTCTAGACACTTTTGACGGTATTTTAGATATTCACTCTAAATAGCTAAAACTTGTACCGAAAACTTGATTCGCGAAAATAACGCCACAAACCAGATAATTTGTTGAATGTGTTTCCTCTGCAAGCTTATTAGTAAATAGAGTTTAAGAATTAAGTACAGAACTGTTAACTTGATCTCAAGTTAAAGTAGCATAAACGATGTTAAAGTTTATTAACAATGTACATCTCAAAAAGATATGTTTACAATTGTTTCTATGAAAACTATACAAATCGACAATGAATATTCTGATATTAAAATTGAAGCCAACAGACCATTCATTTCATCGTACAATGAAATAGCGATATGTATTGTAAAATGCCACGTTGTCTGCATTATGGATTCCATAAACAATGTCCGTGTACAGAAATAGCATCGGAGGTAAATACAAGGAGCCGCGGAGCTGCCGCCTTCGTGGGTTCGGGCTTTTCAATAATGCATCGACAGATCGATAACTCGCAATACGTATGGCCCACATCACTATTGCTTGCGTGATTTTACAGCGACTCTTTTTTAATATCCTTCCATTTCGTCAATGTAAAGTTGATGATGTAGTAAGATTTCATCTTTTAACTATGAAATACCAATGCCGTTACTTAAATGTATGAATAAGTCGGTCGCTATTGAAAGTGTTTGTTCCTAAACACTCTTAAACCCTAACAAAATATACGAGAATTGCCGCTTTATGTGAGAAAAGGTGTTTGCGCAGACGAAACCTGCACGGGTTATTATACCGCCTGAAGGTATCAGGTAGTAAAAATGAAAATATTTTACGAAAACTACATTACTAAGGAAGGAAGCGAACGTATTGTCGATTATAAACGCCTTAAAAATTACTGTTCATAATCCCTATATCGTATAATAAATAGCACAACTAACTTTTTCCGCGGCTTTGAACAGTTCTCTTTTATTTTACCCATTATTTTATTTTTATCCATTATTTTATGATTTTGTACTAAGTAACACTAAACTATATAACTTCAGTTGTATATTGTAATTTAACGCGAACGAATCTGCGAGCGGTTGCTTTTTGTCTTATATTTCATAACATGTTAAGTGCCATATTTTTATAACATAGGTTAAAAAAATTGCCAGTAATTAAATGTTGTTACATACATAAACTGTTGCGACCACGATTGCCATATACATATATAAACATAGATAAATAACATATGTATAGGCGAGTCTCACTGGAAACCGGCACCCGTAGTCCATAAAGCGATATAGCAAAGCAATTAGTGGTCGGTCCATTGTTCAATTTGACTTATTAGTGTGGTCTGTGCATCCGTAATTGGAATTATTGGACGCAGCATCCCAAGGAGTGTCTCGCACATTGTCCACCTTGAGATCTGACGCAGTAATCTTGTAATACTAGATCCCGTGCAAAGCCGTACAAAGAAATAATACCGTATACACAAATCCTACCAATAACTTAAACAAGAAAATTTGTGAGGATGGGTATGTCTGTTTGTTACTCTTTCACATAGAAAGTATTGAATGGTTTTTAATGAAGCTTTAATGTATTGTGTGAATTGGCTAAAAATATAAGATTAATCAAGTAAGTTTGCAAAAATTATGCCTGAGAGCTAGCTGAACTGGCTCTGTAGTATACCTGTCAGAACATACATATAAGTGTTCGGCAACAGATATTCAACTAAAGGGTCTGCCTAGTTAGGCAGGCGGGAATTAGGAAATGTTCATGCATTGGTTTGTTAACACAGTCTTTGTTCATCGAACGCTCCGGTTCATTGCTAGATTCGATGCTACCAACTTCAGGAAATGCGCTTAAAATAATTAAATACATAATTACATTTTTACCCCGATGATGTTAATCCGTTTAATCGAAATAGTAGCTTTGTGATATACAAACTTATTATACTTACATATATAAGCTAAGTATAAGTACATTTTCATAATAAACTTTTTTTCCTGCAATAACAAAATGATAAAGCCAAAGAAACAATGACC
Source organism: Antheraea assamensis (assembly GCA_035772565.1). Taxonomy (NCBI): domain Eukaryota; kingdom Metazoa; phylum Arthropoda; class Insecta; order Lepidoptera; family Saturniidae; genus Antheraea; species Antheraea assamensis. The sequence goes on from JAQQSE010000020.1 coordinate 223,038, forward strand.
GTCGCAAGACAATTCTTTAAGCCTATTGTACACTGTATATCATCCGAAGAGCACTAACAAATAAATGTTTGAAGCGATGATGGCTCAGTTGGTAGTGTGTTCGGGACACAATGTTGAATGAAGGACGTAGGTTCGAATCCTAGCAACTGAGTCGGTGCTTTCGGTGATGGAAAATAAAGTGATGAAACCATAGCATGGTGGTAGGGCTTTTTCTAAGTCAGCCTGTCTATCTACCACCCTCAAGTTGAAAATCTGTCGTCAAACACCTACCTGTTGATGTATTCTGGCAGCTGCACTTGAGAGCCAGTCCCACTAGGTTTAGCGTGACTAACATATTAGACCACATCATCATATAACATCAGATGAGATTTTGGTCAAACGCTAACCTAAAAAGTATAAAGAAAAAGAATATTTAATGAACGAAGTCGCGATATAAATGTAGTTAATTCAATGATTAGTACTAATATCTAATTAACAATCAGACCCGCGATGGCTTCGTCTTGTTTCACACATGGTTTCATCCGATCATAACACATTAAGGCAATTGGCGCTGCGTCTTAGCTTTACCGCGCTTAGTCATATTGCCTAATTGCAAAATGATATAGAATAATATTAATCATAATCCTATCAAATATTATAAATGCGTATGGCAGTTTCGTTTGTTACGCTTTCACACCTTAATTACTCAACCCGATCATCATGTAGTTTTGCATACACTTTGTCAAGGGTACTACAAACAAGGACATTTCGTCCAGTAAAGAAATACTATCCTCGAAAGATACAAAAATATCTTTTAAACTATCGTCCGACATAACAATTCGGCTTACTGACATAAATAAATTGACACTGGCAAATGCTTCTGCGGTGCCAAAACTAGAAGAAGAAGAAGACATAAATAAATTGCGACATGATGCTTGGAGTATAGAAAAAGAGACCTCTCCTGGAAAAAAAAATTATATCTCGAAAAAAAATATATTAATAAGCGAACCCGCGGACGAAAGTTAATAATATAATAATTTAAACTATCTAAAGCTCAGTTTGTTTGGTATTTTCTAACACCCGTCTAGTTAGATACACTTCGTCTAATCACCGTTGTATTGTTACGCTTTGATAATGCTGTATATATTCATAGCATCAGGGTGTCTGTATCTGACTGGATGGGAATATAGAACTCTTCAGAGTAACCAAGCTGCTAACAGAGAAATGAATGACCTAGTAGCTGTCGTTGTGCCTGGGCTGCTCTGTTTAGAATCGGATAAAGAGCTGACACTTTTTTCGGTTTCAATAAAGAAAACGTTTGTGTATTCCGGGGGTTATATTTAGCTTAGATTACATCGTTTAACATTGCACTGTTGTGGCCGAAACACTGGAGACTTATTCAATAAAGGTAAACATACGCGACCTGCTGGATTGAATGAAATCCCGGTATAAACCTCTTAATTCCCCGGTTTTAAACAACAAAAGGTTATTACAAGCTGTTTTCCAGCGGCTGGCACGCGGTGGCACGCGCCCTCAAACCCTCCACCGCGCACTCCGCACCCTCTCCTATAGAACACCTATCTAATAAGCCCTGTAACAGATACCGAGGGGTTAGAAAATGTTTTACTATCATTTTCTTTTACAATCAACGCTGTCAATATACCGTTCATGTAAAAGTATACTGGCGTACTGCGACAAAGAATTTAAAAAAGAAGTTCGTAGTAATTACTAGTGTCGTTGTTTCTCACGAGGTGTTTTGGCTCGTATAGATTTATTATTCAGTGAGAAAGCATTTGTGAGTGCTTGTTACGTGTGTTCCAGAGACCACAAAAGTATAATGTCGCTTCATATATTAGTACATACATATATGAATTCCATATAATATATAAACGAAATCATTGATGTATATCAAGCTAAGATAATTCAAAGTTTAATTTTAACATTGATTTGAATAGAAACATATTATTATAAAAAAAAGACAACGACTCCAATTTTGAAACAAAAAAAAAAGTATTAGTGTGTTTTCTTCGTACATCTATATTAATTACTTTGAAATATTAAGAAAAATAGCTATAAGAAGTCTTTGACCATAGTTAGATAGCTACTTAGTGTTAGACTGTCGTAAACCTACCGATACCGATATCTTAAACATTATACACTTTCATTCAATTTTGAAGAGTTCCCTAGAGTATTTTCGAAATCCAATGTCCAACGCTATTGAAATGGGAGACCCTTGAATATATATCCTTTACAGAAAAAAAAATGCCAAATCTGTTTATAAATGACAAAGTTACAGGTGGTAGTACCGTACCACACAGTCTTCGACAATCTTTTTGGCCGCTCTGACGCGATCTTGAGTGAGTTCGGGTTTGCGCGTAATACACTCAAGAGTTTATTACAAAACAAATTTAATAGATTGTTAAAGGAATCTTAAAATTGGCATTTATTTATTCTTAAGTTAACTCGATGTTATAATATATATTTAAACAACAAATGTCCTGACAATAGTTTAAACTCATACTCATTACAGACTCGTAGTTAAGATGACTGATATAATGTTTATATATATATATATTTAAATGATTACACGGTTTCATAGAATCTCCAGACTTTCTTTTCCAGGAAATACCCTTCAGTGTCCCACGCGTACGTAGCCGCTTAATTAACTGACAAACTTTCATTTACCACTAACATAAGCCAACATTGCCCTTTATATCGCATGCTTTCTTTTTGTAATAGTTTACGTTTCAAATTCGATATATTATTTTGTGTTTTTTTTGCCTCAACTAGAAAAAAAAATTAATGTATAACTTATTTTAATTTTCCTTTTTTTTATACTATGAAACACCTTCTCTTATTTTGTGCATGTTGTTGTTCACATTTAGCAGGGTTAATGTCAATATCTGAACATCGAGCTCAGTTTTGTAGACCTTAAAAGAAATAAATAAATTTGTGTCCAGCGTTACTATATTCAGAGGGGTAAAAAATTTGGCGCCGACTGTAACAGATATTAAAAAAAAAATACAACAGAGTTGAAAACATTCTCCCTTTTGAAGTTAGCCACAAAATTAACCTGAACAATATTTTTGAAGCACATTTCTTTACATCCAATGCTAGTAAAATGTATATTATATAATATGTCTCATATTGTCACTTACATTGTTATCACAAAATAGTAATGCTTTTAGAAAAATATCTTTGAGCTTTATATTTTAATGGAAGATGAAAACGTATCAAAAATGTTATACATATAACATATTACAAAAATACTTGTCTCTTTTTTAAACATATTTTATTTAGCAGATAACAAACTTTATAACGATTGAAATTGTTTTTGAGAGAACGGTCTTTGTAAAAAAAATTATATAAAAACAAGATGTTTAATAGGCTTGATAATGAAAACGAATCTCTGAAATAAATGAAGTAACTATTTAATTCCGTTTAATATATCTACACTGTGTTGTATATTCCAAAAAGGTTAAGCTTGTGAGTTTTTTTTATATATTAATTCGGCAAAATGACTGTATAACACCTGATGTAAAATACGGTACAGTCCAAAAACAACGGCGACTGTAAATACCAACGGCAGTCGACGCGATCATATCGGCCTGCAAAAGCGCCTCTGCACATCTCGTTTGAACGAGCCGATATTATAAAAGGGAGGGAACACTAGCCGGGAAGCGATTCCATATCCTCACAGTACGACAAAGATGGAATTTTGGAACTTCTTCGTTCTGGCTGGGGTGGTTGCTATTGTGAATCTGTGGAAACGTGTACCCGCCCGCGTAGTTCTGTGAGTTTGTTTGTAGGAGTTAATCTCGGTAACTACGGATACGATTCTGGTGATTTACTAATAAAGACTACAATTAGTTATCATTCAGTGTTATACTAGCTACCCGGTCGCGGCTCCATTCGCATTAAATTACGATATGCAACTATAAAAGGGATCCTTTTCCATGAAACAACAAATTTATTAATCTCAGAAATAATAATATCCATCTATACGTACATAGATTTGACTAGCTGTGCTCGCGACTTTACACATATTTGGTATACTTAATTTTATGTTATCATTGTGTATTGTAATAAATAGTTGGGCTGAAACAAAACAATTATTGTGTAAATATTCTCAGGTGTACAGACAAATACAACATATATATTTACACGGGGATCAGATAATCTGTACCGAAGTTCGTGTATTGCAGTGTCACTTAGCAGCGCGTTGTAGTAAAATTAATAGCGTTAAAATCTTCTCGATGGTTAAACAATTAGTAATACTAACTTACATGGTAATCGGTGTTGAAGTTTATCAACCTATATATATCGACATCCCCCAGCTTCACACACATTTCTTATGCAGTAATTATTTTAGACTTTTCATTTTATCTCTATACAAATATATAGGATATTAACTTACTGAATGATGGAAAAATAACAAATTTTCATTCAAATTTCCATCCTTATTTTCACCACCTTAAGGATTAAATTTCCTTTTTTCCATCTCATATCCTATCTCCCATATATATCCAGTTATTGTTTTAAAATGTATATAAATGTCATGGTCCCTAGTTTGTTCAGTATATAATTAAAATCTTGACGATACTCCAAATATATTAAAATTAATTTATTTTTCGATAACGACATGTAGCACAGATTAAAAATAAGCGGAAACTTTTCACTTTTTTTTTCTTTTAAATTAGACGGTGACTGTGCAAGAGAAAACGCCATCGTTTATTCCACGCAAACACACTTTTGAGTCATTAATGAAAAGTAGATATTGACAGCGTTTCCCATTTATCTTTCGACACCCCCTAATTTAACTTGAACCCTCATATAAAGTATCTGCAAGTCATCGCCAGATACACATCTTATACTGACAACTTAATGTATAAACAATTTTACGAAAAAAGATACGTCCCGCGTTTGATCGATTCATATCGTTTGTGCGGGGAATGTGCCAGAATTTCACTGAATATATGATAACACTTTTGAATTTTTAACTGACGTAGTTGTCCAATATAAATTACTAGCATCCCTCGCTTTTCTGTATACTTTTAATCGGAAACAATTTTTTTTTTGCAATTAAACCCTATAACCTTTTCGTTAGCCCTGACAACGTGCATGCAACATTTAGTAGCTAAAGCAAGATAACATAACAAAAAAAAAATGTCACATCCACATGTACAATATTAGTACAGATAATATTGCATAGAATCGATCATAATTTTGATGTGGTCTACTAAGATGGTAAAGATGCTAAGCCTAAAGGGGAGTTGGCTCTCAAGTGCAGCTGCCGGAACACACTGACGTGTACTAGTTCAAGTTGAGGGTGGTGCTAGCCAGGCGGACTTAGAAAAAGCCCTACCCCCAAGCTGTGGTTATAATCACGATGTTTTCCTTCGCCGAAAGGTCCGACTTAGTTGCAATTTTCAAACGTACGTCCTTCGAACCGAACACGCAATCAAGTAAGCCGTCATCACTTTAATAATTAAGTAACGTAGATGAAATATTCTAAGGCTTTCTAAGACTTTTTAAGAAATTGTTTATTTTAGTCAAAATATAGCGATGAATGTCAAGCGAGTTGGATAATTGTTCTCATTTGAAAGTTCCTCCGCGTACATTATTACATAAACCTTTAAAGTTACACGTATATAACTTACGGTGATATTATTGACAGATGTACAAAACCAGACGAAGTCACAGGCGGCTACTAATGTTTTTATAGACCACTAGCTATAACCATTCGGCCACAACGACTTTTACAAGGTAAACATTATATACAATTCGAGAGAAATACGAAAAATAACGTAAAGGATAAAGGAAGGCTTTGAACTAAGAAATATTCTTGTAAATAAAAAAAACTAAGATAAATTAGGCCGGGATAATAGCCACGTGAATCCTGAAGGCACTTTACTGTTCATTCTCAACGTGATTGTGGTTGAAAAGTAAATAAGTAGAATATAATAATAGATTTATTATTAGATGAATGACTACTGAAAAACATATTCTTGGACAAACGTAAGCTTTGACTTCCAATAACACCCGAGTACCGATTGCTGGAGACAATAATGTGATGTTAAATAAACTTAATGTCGTTAGTTATCAAAAATAAATTACTCATGCTTAAAGTCATTCTTCTTCCTCTCTTTCTCCATACTTCGACAACCAATCCTTACTATTAAAGGTCGTGATTGTCATTATCAAGTGAGCTACTATTATACACTCTCTTAAGATGACTCTTCAGTGTTCTAACAAAATGGTTTTCCTCTTGTTAGAACTTTTCATAAACTTTTTGGTATATCTCAGATTTCGCGTTGAGTGAATTTTGTAGCTAATCTATGGCCATTTTGAAAATGCCACCAATATTATTAATACACAATAAAGACCACTACATGAAAGGCCAGGATCCCGCCAAATTTTTTTCTTTCGATATGTTTTTAGAACTGTATCTAAAAGGAACAGAGTAATTGTCCGGAGCGTCTATAAAAGACGTTAAACATTATTGTCCATAGATTATATAGACCTATTCTTTCTGAAAGTTTATATCGTTCGTTATGTATAGTCTATGGGAATTTAGAGAATCGAGTGTGCATGTCAATATGAACACAGATGTTCACGGTGTAAGGGTAGAGGTGCGAGGGGCGCGGCTGTACCGACGGCGTTTGAATAAATTCGCGGTAAATCGCAACGAAGTAGGCCCGTGCATTTCCATGTCAAACGGCTACGCTGCGGGGTGAAACTTGTGAATTTTTAACAACGCATAGTTCCCTCGTGCCGCGGTGGATACGGTGTCCGAACTAGCCGTTACAAAATTAGTGTTTTCACCTTACTCGTTCAATTCAACGCTGTTTTTTTTCTGTTAAAAGTATCTTGCTTTTTAAGCATCATTACAAATGACAGCCTCCTCGCACTAATTCTGACCGGTCTTTGAAAGTGACTATGTAGGTGAAGGTGCCAATAAAACTAAGCCAAGAATAAAGGCTTTCTTCTCAAATGTAATGGTAAATTTCCGAAAACTGGATTATATGCATGTATACGTAATAGAATAATAAAATTGAGATAATAACAAAGGTTAGTAATAGATAAAGAAAACCAAAATTTATTGAAATTGCGTACCATTATAGAATCAAAGCTCCTTTTCATTTAAAATGTAATTTCCTTCAGTTGATTAAAGGGGCTCATCAATTTATAACAAAAAAAAAACCGAAATCGTTATGCGTCGATAATGTCGCGGTCGGTATTTTAACGTTCGAAACACGGAGTCGGCTTATCTCCGTATTAATTCTGAAATGCCTCCATAATTACTTGTTCAAAGGTAACGCTGAAGACGCGTTTCCACCGAACGTTTCACGGGTCGTCCGGGTCGCGTACTGCGTTTTCGATTTAATTCCCCATGACTTTAGGGCGGAATTCTGTGCGACGCGCGAAAATGCTTAGATAACTCTCGAGGATAAGCCGATTTCAAAAGAAACACGTGATCAAATGCTGATTGCGTCTCCTCGAGTCGCTCCCCCCTCACACCCTCGGCTCCCTTCGGTGTGCAATCATATTTTAATATTGTGAAAGAGAGGGTATTTCGCTAGATTAAATTCAAATTTTACCGTCGCCTCGTACGTAAAGGATTTCCCTAAGACGTCGAATTGTAGAATGGAGTAATAATTAAATAAGTAAATATATTTTTCTCATGATACCTCGAAGATGTCTTCTTGTAATTGGCTTGAGTTTTCTTCCTAATATTTTTTATACACTGTTATATCTAAAACGTACTACCAGTCGTCCGCAACTTCGTCTGAGTTTTGATCTTTATATACAACTAGCAGGCCCGACGGACATTGTCCTGCCCTGATAATATAAAAATATACATTTATGTGCATGAAACGCTTAAGACGGCTTGATTTTTTCCGATTCTTTCAACAATTATCATTATATTTCAACCAATTTACAAAAAAAAAACCTTGACAAATTAAACACCTAAACTTTCCCCGTGAATTACTCTGTCTATTGGTGAAGACCGCGTTACATACCATTCTGTAGTTTTTGAGTTTATCGCGAACATCCAGACTGATAGACAGACGCAGCAGACGACTTTGTTTTATAATATTATACAAAATATATAAGTCTGTGTATTATTCGGATGTTGAAACTCTGTTATTGTAAAGTGTCATCAGCATCTGCTAAGAAGTTTTTACGTGAAAGAGTAAGAAACATTATTCCTCACAAATTTTTACGTTCATACTGAGGGTTACGCGGGATAGTTGTCATCAAATTCCAAAAGAATACAACAAACCTTAACTGTTTAAAATGTAAACTTAATTTCACAAAAAAATTGATGAAATCCAAATCGAAGTCATTTAAAAAAAGCTTCTAAAAAACATAAATCTATCTATATATAAAACATATAATCTACATTTTATTCATATTATCTACATATAAAAATGAATTGCTGTTCGTTTGTCTCGCTAAAACTCGAGAGTGGCTGTACCGATATGGCTGGTTTTGGTTAAAATATTTGTGGAAGTTGAAGGTAGGTTTAAATGGTGAAAAATATAAATAATAAGTAAAGGAGAATACTAAAAAAGACAATTTAATTTGCAAATACAAAATGATCGTAGCTATGAAACATTTGATGTATTTTGTCATTTTAGAAATAAAAAATTATCATTCCTTTGTCTAATATTGATAGGTACATTCATAACAATACAAAACAGTTGTTTTTGAAATAACAATCGTACATGAGAAAGCTTTAAATTGATTAAGTGCATAACTGTGTTGCTATTACAATGTAAATATCAAATGTTGTATTAAGTTTTGACCACATTTTACACAAATATATGTAAGTGATACGAAATTTATCGAGTCATTTAGTAAATATATAAATTACTTCGGTTGCAAATTTATTTTAATTATAATAAACATGATAAGCGTACTATATTCGCTAAATTTATATCACCATGTTTTTTTATTTTCAAGTTCCATCTTCCTATATATATGAAACTTGACTGAAATCTAGCACAAAAGATTTTTTCCCACAATTACACATTAATCTAAAATTATTTATTATGTAAATATCCAATTCAATAAACCGTTTTCTCAAGCTTTTTTTTTCATATAATATTTTTAATAACGTTTCCATACTAAAGTTTAATATTTGGTCATAAAGCCTAATTGTGCGTTATTGAGTGAGGTTCGCCGGAGGTACTTTCCCCGGGTAGAGTGCGCCGCCTCCTCATTAGTCCGAACGGAAAATATCCAATTTTCTTTACCTCCACTTGGTTAGTATGAAAAATCCAAGAAAAACGGCCCTCGTCCTTTGAGTAATATATGTGTGCCTGAAAACATAAGAGAGAGCGTTAATTTTCAGTTTATGACTACAATACAACATAATGTTACTACTACACATGCAAAACCTGCCAACATTTTTTTTGACGAAAATGATGCTTTATTTGATACAGAAAGTTAACTACTGCTAAAATACTTTTGAAGACCTACAATTTTTGTATAATACTTTATTTCTATATAAATATTTGTCATTTAAGACGTTAGATATATCAAGTTAGATATCTTATTTTGTCCGTTTCTGCAGGCACAAGGATAATAAGAGTTAAACTAAAAGGCAGGAACTGTATTAAAATGTAAAGTAAGATTTATAATTAATGTATAAAAATGTATGTACTTGGTCTTAGTGTAAAAATAAATAAAACTCACAAAATTTAATGTGGAATTTAGTTGTATTTTTAATTTAAATCGACGAATAATTATAGTTAAATTTATTTTTTAACCTTTTTAAGATTTGCTATCTTAAGTACGTTAAACTACGTGCGGATTATCAGCAAGATAAATTAATGTTATTGGCTGAAACATGATAAGGCTTATGTTGTAACATATTTTTAATTTCCCTAAAGGTTCGGTTTATTTTACCTCATTAAGTATGGAAGAACTGATAATAGGTTTTGTAGAAGGTCGACGTACAGTACATCTAGAAACTAGAATATGATTATAAATCAATGTTGAAGTTATATTACTGCTGACGAATTTTGCCTGTTAAAGTTTTGTGTATTTGTACTACATTCATTAAAACAATTTAAAGAGAACCGAACTCTATCCGCCATATTTTTTTAATTGGACCATACAGTTCACCGGTATGATTACGGCACGGTGAGCTCGCTCTTACCCACATTCAAGGGTCTTAAGATTTGTTAATTACTGGCAACATTAAAATTAACTACCATCCCGGCTATCATAAAAATGCTTAGACATTTTTATTTGGAACGTTGTTTTTTTTTAATAATCATTCTTTCGTGCCTCGAATGTTTGTTAGCTATTTTGGTAAGTTTCTGAGTCTTTTTATTTAATATTTGTTCTATGTATTTGTATTATTCTCTCTCTGATGTTTATTCGGATTAATCTCCGAAACAGTCGAGGCAACTTTAACTGACAAGTAAAGACTTTTACAGTATTATATTCAACTTTTCAATCAGTATACACCCACCAGTATTGATAAAATTTAATAGAGGTAGAGATTAGTATCGGTAAAAAAGTTCTTTGGGTTAAATAGTAATCTCTGAATAGAATTATTTTTTTAAAGGTTTATATTGTACACAAAATACTAAATGTTTAATAGGACTTCATTTGCGTACACCTGTCTATTGTTGCATGAATTCCAAAACTAGAATTTGGGAACTGGCACGAGGCGGTTACCAAGTGAAATATTTCACTTCAAGGGACGTTCGTTCCAGTAGACGATATCGAAATCGTATTAGGGCATTATGATCTCAATCAACATTCGATGGAAATAGAAAAGTTATATTCGGAAAAGTTGCTTCCAATTTAGTTTGCAAATTTTAAAACTATTGATGCGTGAGCTTTTCAAACAGGCGCCAGTACAACCTAGGCTAGTATGCCACAACACAGGCTACTATGGCCATAGAGTCCGTACACATTATAAAAGAGGCATTTAGTCACCATTGCAAATTGACGGGTTCTCATCATTATTATTCACTAACTTTCGCTCGCGTCAATGTAGAAATCTATTCCTCGGAAACAGTACTTTTTTTTTAATGAAAGTGATCCTATGTCCTTTTCTGTAACACTGACAACGTTTATGCCAAATTTCATGATGGTCTGTTGAGTATTTAAAGTATAAAAGTGTAAGAAGCAAACAAACTCACTTTCTCAATTGTAATATTAAGATAGTGAGGCTTAAGGTCGTAGGTTAACATTGTGTACAAGAAATTACTAGGTTTATAGTTTGTAAACTCGGCTCGCTCGGCTGCTATTTACGAGTTTATATTTTCCCGCGTCTCTGTTGCTAATTTCCAAAACGCAGAAGCTAGTTCCCAAATGTAATTTTCATCAGCACTTGAGCTTTACACTAAATGATCCGAAACGGATCCAACAAGACGTACGATATAAATTATTACGTACTTTCGTGAATTCAGAATTCGCCGAGTTATAAATTACTCCATTAGCGAGAGTTGGGAAAAAAATAGAACATATGTTTATCCCGCGTCCCGAAGGTTGACGGACGTTTCACTTAACCTCTCGCGCTATCAACAAGCCTGGGTAAGCCGGGGCCGCGACGCAACGACATTGACAAATGGTCTCGTACGAGACCGCGTCAGACCTCGGCGTCGCTTTCTGAGTATAACTGATAGACTCACACCAACCAAATCGCTAGCTGCCAGTCTGATGACTGGGAGTAGCATGGATCGGGTGCGGTACAGCGTCCTGCTGCCTGACAGCGTTAAGCTATTAACATAAGCTTATTGTTTCCTAATTACATATTTCGCGAGAGCATGTCGGTTTGATTTCATACCATTCATAAGCTTACTGTTAAAAAGATTCTGGCATTGCGCACATAAATGCACCACAGTCGTTTCATTGCTAAAACTTGGTTATAAGCGATATATAATCTGAATTATGCGCATACTATTGTGAAATACACTTCTACGCTTTTTGCGTTATCCGAGAGGTGTATTACGAAAGAGACAGATGAGAAAAGATTACATGTGGCAAAAATGCGAATTTTAAGATGGATGTGTGCTGTAACTAAAATGGATAAGATCAAAAATGAGTATGTCAGAAGAAGTTTGAAAGTAACACCAGTGACAGAGAAGTTAGAATTAATAGGTTAGCATTGTACGGGCATACTATGAGAAGAGATGAAAGTCATGTAACTGGAAGAGTTTTGAGTATGATGGACGGATATAGGAGTAAAAGTAGACCGAAAAAGGAATGAATGGATTGTGTGAAAAATGAAATATGTATTAAAGGTGTGAATACTGGGATGATATCTGTCGGGGCAGAGTGGAAAAGGAAAACATGTAGTGCCGACCCTACTTAGTTGAGATAAGGATAACATGAAGAAGAATTATTTTTTGCGTTAATATAGATTTGACCTATACCACACGAATAGTACATTTATTGTGGACAAAAGTTACCCTATGTCCTATACGGTACTCTTGAAAACAAAAACTAAAAATCATAAACGAACAGCCTCACATTCGCATTTACGATATGAATAAGCATGACATCATAAAATGACGGCAATTAAATGAATTGAAATAAGGTAGGTGCGTAAATTAGAAACTTGTTAAAAATTCCTCACAAAAGTGCTAAGTAATGAATCGAAGCGACCACTCACGGCACAATTAAAATGCTAATACTTAGCCGCGTCGGCTTCGCCTCGCTTTTCTTGCAAGTAATAAATTTTTCCAATTTAAGTCTCGGCCCTTTGTTAATTCACTCCCGTCGCTTATAAATTCTAATGAGCGAAAGAGACGGTAGATAAAGGGATGTTATACATTTATATCGGCCTCGGCCTCTTGTCTTTTTCGATGGATTTAGTAAACACAAAGTGGGGTTATAAAATTTTGAATAAACATTTCATTATTTATTTGTTAATTACGTGTCGGGCAATAGTGGTTAGGATTCGAGCCGCGGTCGGGGACGCACGTGCGCTCTCTCGCAGCTCTGACGGTCCGTTCGGTTCGCCGCGCTCGGCTTTCTTCGGTCATTTCCGGCTCGCCGCGCTCGCCTACCTGCGCTACCTGCGCACCAGGTGTTGGCATTTCTACGAATTCGTCGCTGCCCGACCCGCATTGTTGCCGAGTGAATCATCGTCCGGTACTATTGTGTTCGAGCCTGAGAAATCGAAGAGAGAAAACATCTGCTGCGAAGCCGCACTTTTAGTGCAAATATAAAACCGCACTTTTCGGTGCGACATCCCGCGCTGTCAATCGAAGACCACGCTTAGTGGCTACTCACGGGAATACGTGTCACGGTGCCAACGAGTGAGTAGAGCGCCCTGTCCGCTCGCCGGTTGCCCCGAGGCAAACGGTAAAGGCAGTTGGGCCTGGGTTGTCTGGCCTTGGCGAGTGCGCCTAGTCAGGTCCAGGTATCGCCCTCCCACCCTCCTATTCCCTCATTCCATCCCCGGGTGTCTGTTTGGGCGTAGCCCGGTTTACCGGTCTGCGTTCTCTGCCCTGGGCTTGATAGGGCCTCCCCCTAGGCTTTGTAGGTTCTTCTCTGTGCGGCATTGCACTTCGCCCACAGCTCTTTTGGTCCGGACTCGGGATAGTCCCGTAAATTTAATTTTGGCGTGCCCCCCTGCCCCTCAGGCAGGGAGGTTTGATTATGTCCTCCCCCGCCCCCCTCGCAGGCCCCGGGATGGCCAGAGAAGCAGAAATGATTGAACTCAGGTTGCTAAAAGAAAGGGTTAGGCGCGAAGCCCCGTACTTGCTTGTAGAGCAAATAGATGTAGTCTCGCCCCGCGTGGCGACCGCGAACTCGTTCGCCGCGCTAGACTCGCCTAGGTCGCCGGAAAATCCGTTAGACCGTATAAGCCTAGTCGCACCCACTCCATGCTCGGAGGCCGGCTCCGACATGGAGTTAGATATTATTAACTCCGCGCCAGCTAACGACGGCTTCACTGTCGTAAATAGAAAACGCGTCCGCACGCCGCCCATTGCCGCCGCGTCGCGCGCCTCTGATTCTGAGTCAGGCTCCGGTCGCCCGGCTCAGAAAACATTAAAAGTAGATGGCGCCCGGGTGCCCGCGAAATCAGCCGCGATCGCAGCCAATCGAACGCTTCGCTCGGGCAACGCTAGCCCCGCCCCCTCCCAAGCCGACGCTACGGGTCCCGTAGCCGAGGCTAAGAAGCCCCGCCCCCCGCCCCCCGTTACCATTCAGGACAAGGCCTCCTGGCTCGCGATTTCGACCTATATGAATGGGTCGGGTATCCGTTACACCTCAGCCCTGAATACCGCTCAAGGTATTCAGGTCAAAGTCCCCACCTCCATCGACCACCGCAAGCTGACCTCTCACCTCCGAGAGAGGAAGCTTAATTATTTCACTTACGCGCTCGAAGAAGAGCGCCTTCTCCGAGCCGTACTCAGGCGCGTCCCGGTGGAGTTGTCCACCGAGGAAATCTCAGACTCCCTTAAGGAGCAAAATTTCCCAGTGCGGGAGGTACACCGGATGTACCACCCCCGCACCAAAGTTCCCTACCCTATGGCTCTGGTCATCCTTGACCGTTCCGTAGAAGGCAAGGCCATTTTCGGCCTCACCACGGTCTGCGGCCTCACCGGTATCACCGCCGAACCGCCGCGCAAGACTCATACCCCGTCTCAGTGTCATAACTGTCAGAGTTATGGCCACACAGCCAGAGGCTGTCATCTCCGTCCCAGGTGCGTCAAGTGCCTCGGTGACCATCCCACGAAGGAGTGCGCTCGCACTCCCGACACTCCCGAGCCTCCCAGCTGCGTTCTGTGCGGTAACGCGGGCCACCCTGCGAGTTATCGCGGGTGTCCCCGCGCGCCCCGCCCGCAACGCCCACGCCAGGCGAGACAAGCCCGTAGGGCTCCTGCTGTCTCTGCCCGCCCTCCGCCTCCACCTCTTATGTCCGTTGAGACTTTCCCGGGCCTCCCGGGCTCCTCCCGTACCCCGGTAACTCCGGCCCCGATGCCGTTCGTGGCACCTTCTGTGCCGCAAGCCCCCCAGTCCTGGCGGGCCCCTGTCGCCCCCTGGGCTCCTAGGCCTCAACCTCAGGCTTCCAAGCCTCAGGCGCAGCCCCAGCCTCAGCCTCAAAGAGCGTTGCCCGCTCAGCCCTCTCATGCTTTTTCATTCTCTCTCTCGGGCATCGATTGGCTGTCTCAAGTCTTACTCGAGCACGACATTAGCGAAATAGTCGCATTCAATAAAATTTTAAATAGTAATAGGGACATCGGTCTTTTGAATGCGGTCTCTGCATTCCCAAACGTTGCCGCGACGATACAACGCCTCGCCCGCGCCGCAGTAAATAACAATAAATAGTATTCACACCGCCGAGTAAAATTAAACCGCGCGCTCTTTGTCTTTCGTTTTTTAACGCGAGAAATCTCCGTACGCAACGCGACTTAGTAGCCGACTACTTACACGATAGGCAGATAGATATATTGTTAGTACAGGAAACGCTCCTTAAGCCGAAAATGAATAATCCGCGTATCGCGAATTATGATATTATCAGAAACGACCGTGTCGCTCGCGGGGGCGGCACTTTGATTTATTTTAAACGTTCGTTATATTGTATGTCAGTAGAGCCACCCGTTCTTACAAATATGGAAGTGTCAGTGTGCAGGTTAGGAATGACCGGTCATGCGAACATAACGATAGTTTCTGCTTATCTTAAACCGAGTAAAGAGCTTCTCAAGTCTGACTTGGAGGCGCTGTTCGCGTTAGGGAACGCTGTCATCATAGCCGGGGACCTCAACAGCGGGAGTGTCATCTGGAATAGCTCGAGTATTTCCCGCAACGGGGCGATACTCGATAGGCTAGGTGGTGATCTCGCTTTTGACGTCATAGCCCCGCCGGAACCCACTCACTATCAGGATCGCTGTCGCCCGACAGTGTTAGACGTAGCTCTTTTAAAAAACGTCCAGCTTTCTGTGCGACTCATACAAGTCGTACACGAACTAGACTCAGATCACCGCCCCGTTATCTTGCAACTAGGTTCAGATTTCGATATCGACTGTCAGTCCGTGCGCGCAGCTGACTACGCGAAACTCCGCAGTCACTTGAAAGACAATCCGTCCTCGGAGAGTCTAAATAGAATTCCGGACGTGTTGGTGTCTAAAGCCGACGCGGATCTGGCTATCGATTCCCTGGTCGACCACCTCCAGACCGCCGTCAGGGTGACCTCGAGAGAGGTACAAGCGGTGAACGATCGCCGCTTTATACTCCCTGACGACGTGAAGGCGTTGATCACGGAAAAGAACGCCGCGACCCGAGCCTACGACACTTACCCGACCGAAGACAATCGCGTTCGATTACGTTCATTACAAAAGTTAGTTAAAACTCGTATCGCAGAAATCCGAGCCGCCAGGTGGGACAAACTCCTGGAGGATATCCAGCCGTCCCACGTGGCGTTTTGGACGTTCACGCGTAAGTTCAAATCAGAGCAGAGTGCATCGATGCCCCCGTTAGACAGAGGTCATGGGTTGCCTCCCGCGTTCGAAAGTATAGACAAAGCGGAGTGTCTCGCCGCGAGTTTAGAGGAGCAATGTTCTCCAAACACTGCTAACACTGACCCTGTCCATATCGAATCGATAAAATGCGCGGTAGATAGCTTTCTCGCGTCTCCTCGCGCGGATACCCTAACCCCGGTTACTTTTGACGAAGTGACGGCCGCTATCAAGCGTCTGAAGCTTAGGAAGTCCCCAGGTCCCGATGGAATCAGGAACGAGGTACTGAAGCTCCTTCCTGACTTCATCATTGCTCTGCTGGTATGCATCTTCAATGCTGCCATGTCCCAGGGTCACTTTCCAGCCGTCTGGAAAAAGGCCATAGTGATAGGCATACACAAACCCGGCAAAAAAGCTACGCTTCCCGCTAGCTATCGCCCTATTAGTTTATTAGATACACTAGGCAAGCTATACGAGCGGCTCCTTTTGAACCGCCTACAGACCACGATAACAAGGTTGAATCTGCTGCCGCCTGAGCAGTTCGGTTTCCGTGCACAACACTCGTGCACGAACCAAGTACACCGCCTCACGGAGTACATATTCTCGAAATTTAATGAAGACCCCCAGCCCCAGGTCAGTCCGGCCAAGCCTAAACCGAAACGTACAATAGCGGTCTTCTTTGACGTCGCCAAGGCCTTCGACAAGGTCTGGCACGACGGGCTAGTCTATAAACTGTTTAAGTCTAGTATTCCGGATAGTTTAGTACACATCATCCGCGAATTTCTCACAGATAGGACCTTCCGCTATAGAGTGGAAGGTGAGTTATCCCAGCCCCACCCGATACGTTCAGGAGTGCCCCAGGGGTCCATCCTCGCGCCCTCCCTCTTCAACCTGTTCATCAGTAACCTACCTCGGTCCCCGGGGTTCGAGGTAGGTTGTTACGCTGACGATACAGTAATCTACGCTTCCGATTGGCGGCCGTCGCATTTAGCTATCCGTATGAATAGGGCCATCGAGGAACTCGGCGAATGGTTTCTTCGATGGCGTATAGAGGTTAATCCCGAGAAAAGCGCTGCGATCTTTTTCGATCCGGTTCAGCGTCCGCGTCCGAGCAATATAGAGTCCCTTAAATTGTATGACACCGAGATTCCTTGGGCCCTTACGGTCAAATATCTCGGTGTCACGTTAGATAGACGCCTCACGTTTAAGCAGCATGCAGTGAGAGTACGAAACAAAGCCGCTATGGTTTTGGGTCGTCTGCATCCGTTATTATGTGCTAAGAGCAAAATGTCCGTCAGACATAAGCTCACACTTTACAAAATGTGTATTCGTCCGATTTTGACGTATAGCTGTCCCGTTTTCGCGCATATGTCAAAAGCGAACTTCAAGATTTTACAAAAAATACAGAACCGTTTTCTACGAAAGGCGATCGGTGCCCCGTGGTACATCCGGAGAGTCGACCTCCATAGGGACCTGGAGATGCCGTCTATGTGGGAGTACGTAAAAACTCTCACGACTAGTTATTTCGACAGAGCCATGAATCATCCCAATCCGTTAGTGGTATCCGCCGCGACTTACGATACTGTGCCAGGCGCGCCGCGTTACAAAAGACGTCCGCGTTACATTTTCACCGACCCTCCCGAAGAAATTTCGCTAGGTAATCAAGACTACCCTTCCGTCCCTCGAAACACAGCGTGTGCGCGCCCACGCCCGCGTAATCACAGATCACGCCGCCGCGGTTTGGCTGTGAATTTTGCCCCAGCACACATTCTTAGGCCTCCCTCGGCAACTGCTCTAGCCGAGGTCCGATCCCCCGGAATGGAGCCCTCGAGCAGCTTGCATGCGCGAACAGATTACCACTGATTCGATCAAACACTCGCCTACAACACAACACCGATCACCCCACACACGTGCACACACACTCACTCGTAGGTACACATAGTGGTGAGCTGTTTTTGTTTGTTTTTTTGCCCTTCGAACTGTAATAGTTTAGAACACAGATAGATAGATACAAAATACATGTACGGGATCGTAAAACATACATGCTTGGTAACCATGTATATTTCACGAACCCATACAGGTATGATACGGATAGGCTTAGCTTAGCTAGTTAGATTCGGGTTTTCGACGACAGCCCAAGCCGAGGCGTGCCGTGCGCCCTTGTGCTAGTCGTCCATATAAAATCGGGTGAGTGCCTTAAGCGCTCCCCTTAGTAGTCCGGTGGAACTGTAGAGCCTTGCCAGGCTAACAGTGTAGGTCAGTTCGAAAAAAAAAAAAAAAAAAAAAAAAAAATCGGGCAATAGTTTTTGTTTGTACTTTATAATTAATAAATAATTAAATAATCATAAAAAATGTCAATTTTTCTGTTATTTCTGACATAGTTATGATTTCGCAAAACGCGTAATTAAAAAGTCAGGTTTGTTACTTTATCACAAAATCATGATTATTTTGATTATTCTTTATTATGAAACATGATCAGTACTGTTTGACTGTGAACCATGAATACATTGGAACAATGGTACAAAAAATAAATTAAAAAAATGTTTCCAGTAATTTTATTTAACAAATACTATTTTTACTTTCATTTTAATTATGTTGTTCTATACATCGTTTTTTTAAATTCATTTTTAATTATTGTATATGATGATGACTGATATAGTACCAACATAAGCTCGAGATACTTAAATAATGTCATATATCGCCATTCCACAAAATTTTGAGGTATCAGTAGGTTATCACCTATGAGCAACAACAAAATTACAAAATTTCTGACTCTGATGCTATATACAGAGATACAGGACGATTATAAGATGATTTTTTGAAGTTATACTTCTTTTGGCGTGTTAGGGAAAAATGATGAGAGAAAATTGATACGATGCGTTCGCACACCGTCACGTAAAACCGACACCCTGAAGTTAGCTATAGTCGTCAACGTTTTAATTTTTTCACAACAAATGTCGCTAAATTTATTCAAAAAAGTTACCAACAAAGTAAAAGTAACGACATTTACGTATTGCGTGAGAACTGACAACTGTATTCACGATATTTATTGATTTCTATTGTTAGTGTCGTTTTTTCTACAAACGTAGAATAAGGCGAATGATAACATTTTTGAAAAGATTTTTATCTTGTTACGCCAAAGAAGTATAACTTCTAACGCGTGTACATAAGTACACACACGCCTTTTTTTTGTTCATTATCGTATTTTTACAGGGAATACACGTATATACACATACTTAAAATGCAAAATCTTATCCATATACAAAATTTGATGAAAATCGTTAGAGCCGTTTTTGAGATACATCACATAAATTTATATACACATCCAATAATTTCTCATTTAAAATTATGTCCATATATAAAATCCACATCCTTCCACGTGTGTCCATTTTCAATTCATTACATATATGGTTCGTGATAAATCAAAATTATTACAATTTCATGTAGGTGAAACCACGTGCTGTAATTGGTATAGAAACAATTAAATAACACATCTGTTTCTGTTACATAATGTATAATTATAATGCCAATATCAATCGCGGTTGTCCACCTTGACCCCATAATGTCAAGTGTAAGAAATTTACAATTCATATAAGGATTATTATCGCTATTTTTTTCTTTCTAGGGTTGCCAATACTTCTGATTTTATAAGAACCCTTTTATTTGCACAGGTATATTGACGTGGTGCTCTATTTTTGAGCCGAGAAGACGTGATTTCAATCACCGGGCATGATTAGTTTTTTGTGATGATCATAATGTACGTTTTGTGTTTGGGTGTTACATTTTAAAGTTTTAACGTTTGTATATCAGCTGTTTAGAGAACACAGGCTACCTAGTTTTCAATGGGAGTATATGAGGTTTTTTTTCTCCTATGCTTTACAGGTTTTAGCGTTTGACCACAATCCCATGTTATATTAAATAACAATGTGGTCTAAGATGGTAAACATGCTAAACGTAGAGGGGAACTAGCTCTCAAGTGTAGCTGCAGGAAAACACCAACAGGTGCTTGGCAACAAATTTTCATCTTGAGGATGGTAGGTAATCGGGGGGATTTAGAGAAAGCCCTACCACCATGCAATAAAGGCCTAATACCATGAGTGAGGTCGAGTTTTCGTGTTTATTTTTAATAAAAAATAAGATGTGACATATTTACAAAGTATTAGGAGATGTTCGTGTCAGTTAAGTATGAGTATTACAGATTAAAAATATCTCAAAACTGTCGTGTTCTGCTAACTGTTAATTAGAAAATCCTTTTACCAGAAGCTTTTACCATTCTTTGACGTTATGTTTAACATCTAAAAAAATGCTATAGGTAATATAGAGGAACTAATATGAATAGTCCTGCAATAATTGTCAACTCTGTTATATATTGTATAGATGGAAAAAAAGGGAATTAAATAATATGTGTTTTTGTGTAAGACTCCGTTTTTTATTTGTACCCTTGATATACAATATATAACAAATTCGACCCCGACGATTGCTAGATAAGTGAACGTCGATTTGACAACCCTGACGTAAGTCGAATTTAATTAATATATAAACAAAAGTTACTCTCTTGTCCGAAGCTCGAGTCGCATTTAATCGGCCGCTGCAGGCTGTCAGGGAGTTGCGTATTTGGCAAGGGCCGTTTATGTCCGTCCAGATATGGCCGGCCGCCCGTATATGGCAGCGAGAGTTGTCCTGGCCCAGCCAACTCGATACAATTGCGGCAGATCTTGTAAATGAATTTTGTGCTGTCGCTCCCCACGGCCATGTTTGGATCGGTATGAAAAAAAATTAGAACCGCTTTTAGTGTGGGGTTAACGGTGTTTACAATGCTGTGATACTGGCTGGTGTTATTATAAGCCATTTGATAGGCTTTAAAAGGGTATGGCTTTAAAAGGGAATCTAGTTATTTTCTTCTTTGGTTATGACAACTCGGCTGATAGTTATCTTGATTCGGTTGCGATATATTTTGTGGTTGGAATAAACAATGCAATTTTAATAACGTTACGATCTTTATCAAATGTTTTTAAGTAATGATTTCGTTGAAATAAGGCTTCGAGCGAAATCTAAGTTAATCAAGTGAGCACTTGAAAATGCTTTACCACGGCTCACTAGAAAATGTCCAAGGACCCTGCACCGATATCAAGAAGGGTTCATAAAGATATAGATCAAATATCCTCTTTCATCGCTCGAGTAGTCCAAGTCAGATTTCACAGGAAAAGAGAAACGAACTTTCCAGAACGCAGATCGTAAATCATCTTAGTGCCTGCGAGATGTTTATCTACTTGTTGATCCGATGATGGGCTTGAAAAGCGTGGAGGCGTGGCTTGTATAACATAACATCGGTAATAACGTTTCTATGACGGATGTTTAAAAAATGAAGTACATTTTCATACAATATAACAATTTTGAGGGAATCTTATTTCGCACTAGTCGTAAAATGGATTGTCCACTCTGTAGTCAATAGTTTATGATTTATATACCTAACTAAACAAAACTTACATTACGCTCTCTCTTCTTTTTTTCACCGTATCTAACTAAAGACAATATTAGTAGCAGAGACGACATATGTGTTTTGTTTGTTTTTAATTGTGTCTTATCTTTTACTGTACCCAATATCTATGGTGTTAATATTTTCTTTTTAAGTCAACTGGATGTCGACTCTGTAAGTCTTTTGTTTTGTGTATTCTGTGAATATTATATTATCATCTTTGTATATATTGAAGTGGCAACTTTATTAACAAGACTACAATTTTATTAATGTAAACAACGCGGTTTACCGGCTTTAGCTAAAATTCTATTAACCAAATATTTGACCGAAATCTAGGTCGTCTGAAAAGGAACGTTGCAAAAAATGTCTTGAATTTGGGCTTATCTCGATGATATTGTTTGCGTAAGCATCTTTTTTCATTACAAAGCTATCATTCCCAATAAACCAGACTGGAGGTAATATTTTTTTGCTAAAATATTAATTTTCCCTAAGAAAGGGGCCGAAGACTGAGGGTTTTATTTGGGAATAATAGGAAAAACTGAGGTATATAGTATAAACGCGTGTACCTACACACTTTTATAGCTTTTACTATAATACATTGATCCTATAAATTCTACCATGCTATAGAATAAAAAAATTAAATACATTTCGCTTAGTTATTATATCACATATGTGGAAAAGGATCTATATCAAACGAACACTTTTACATTAGATTTGGTAGTATAGAACTAGAATTATTAGTATAAGATAACAAGCTACCACCATTAATTACTCTCCAAAGTCTGTAACTTTTTAAGAAATTGCATTTTTTTAAATAGAAATAGAAGTGACGGTCTATTATTTCTACAGTTGTATCCACGATGAATGGAATATTATGTAATGCGAGCGATACACCATCCCTTATATAGAGAGAAAGGCGACGCTGTAATCAAGGCTTGTATGACATCATTTCGGATTTTTATTTTTCGATTAAAGTGCTGTGGGTGGTAATGTATTCATTTTTGGCTATTCGCTTACGTAACCAACTTAATATGCCAATACATTATTATGATAAACCGATCACAATTTTTCGTTGCTTGGTTCGTTGCGCCTTGATAATTGTTATCAAACATGGTATCAGAGACAAGTAATCCTCCTTTAAAGGCAATTAATAGCTGTAGTGGACTGTTCGGTTTCACATCGTGCGTTTGATCACAATCCCCATTACCAGTAATGATGTAATCAAACGAAAACACCTGGAGGACAATTACAATTTCTTCAAGAGAGATTTTCATGTCGGCATTAATTTAATAAGTAATACTGTCATTTTGTTCATCCAGGAGACAAATTAATCGTTCTGGTTCCGTGACGTAATACTAAAGAAGCCAAAATACTTTACTAGAAAAAAATGAGGTTTTACTTTCACATCAATACAAAATAACTTGTATTAAAATAGCGTAATTATTACGACAACCTTTTAAAAGATACTATGCAAGATAGGCTAATGTTAAATAACGTTTGTTAACTCTTAAGCAATTGCAATAAGACATATATGTCTTATTTCCTTTGTCAGTAAAAAACTTATAGGCACATAATAATTGAATCGTAGATAAATATTTTTATTCTACAAATCCCAAGTCTAAATTAATAATATCAGTGTTGTTTTTTTTTTTTCTCTTTATTTAATTTAGGGACTTTTATCATTAGTGATATGTCAGTCCCATCGTAACTTATATCTACTTACAACTGAAATCCTTAAGTCTACATATTAATAAATAAAAACAGAAAACTATTTCTAAACAGAAAATTTAAATGTGCTACACAGCCTTTTTGAACAATCCGATGTCGGTTCTACTAGAACGCTGTTATAAACACCCACATTCTTTATATTGATATTAAAATCTTTAACAAACCGCATCCTTTCAGTATGATTTTTTTTGCATTCTAATAAAAAATGATATATGTCGTCAACCTTATTACACTTATTACAAAATCAGTGTTGTTTATTGAAAACACGGATTTTGATATTCATGCTACAAAATTATTAACTTGTATAAATAAAAATCAATTGCCTATATATAGTAAGCGCGTCACTTCAAAACGTCCTGCACCTATTTAGCTAATTTATTTATGTATGTATGTAATTGTGAGGATAACGTTTGTATGAAAGAAAATGTTTGAAATATTGTACGGATATCTGATTTTGTTTTTAACTCTTTACTTCATTTAGGCACTTGGGTTCACAATGAACATCTCAGTCCCATCGTACCCTACCTAACCTTAATATATTTACAAACATTTCTGGCAATTAATCACCAAACTTCTATAAAATCTTGGCTTCTTCACTTGAAGCCTTGGAAATTCTATGGAAGACGCCCTGATCTAAAGTATTAAACTTTAGATGATCTATAACAGCTTTTCGTTGAGCTTTGTTTCGGTCACATTCCGTTAACGAGCGTTGCAAATCTTCGATCGATCCACACATCACACAATTGGGTGATACACTTTTTTCTCATGAGAAACGCCAACTAGTTGACGTGGCATAATACCGTCCGAAGCCGGGGCTGAGAGCTAAGTAATAAAGAAAAATCTGTCCTATAAATATATAAAGTACGGAAATATCGAGAAAGATTTATTCATAATGCAATATTATTGCATCCAGAGTCTTACTGACACTTTGTGATAGTCAGAAATAGCCGAACGTTGACACTTCGCTGATATAACGAACGAGTTTATCTGAGTGGATTGTATTGTTTCATTTCATGACGTGAACGTTTTGTGTTTCGTATAATAAGCGCAATGGATATTTGTATTACCGAGATAAGCTTAAAATAAATTCCATACACATATAAAACTTAGATATATATAAAAATATACGGTTGATGAAAATAAAATAAAAATAGAACTCTGAAATTATTTTGATTTTTTTTTTTTCGAACTGACTCTTCACTTGAACTGGCGAGGCCTCTACAGTTTCACCGGACTACAACTTATTTTTATTCTCAGAGGTCATATTTAATAATTGTAAAGTCTGGCCTCCCATAATTCAGACAAATGTAACTTCATACATATATGTAAAATTTGGATACATCGTTTAGGTTCCACGGTGTGCCGAAAAATAAATATAGACTCAGTCGAAAAACATTAACTTCCCGCGTAATCGAGTGATTAACAATTCATTGCAATACAACAATGTTCTTGCTTTTCCGATACTTTTATAGCGAAGATGTGATATGTATTTATAACACTTAAAAGGAATTATATATTAATACAGAATGAACGATTATATTTATTTGTGATTTTTTTTTATTAAACTTTATCTTACTTCAAGATTAAGTTATTTACTATTATTATTGATGTCATCTGGTCATCTGATACAGAAAATTCAAGTTCGATACGAGTAACCAAAAGCTCTTATATTTTTATAATACCTGTGGTAAATTGGTTATAGACAGATTAAATATACAATGACATTGGTAAATATTCGTACGGTGTATTTTTGATACAAAAAAAGATTGATTTAGTTCAGCGGTCACAGCTGTCGAGTTCTCTGTGACAACTGACTCGCCTCGATATGAAAAATGTCGAATGAAACAATACCCTCGGTTCGATGTCAGACGTTCCGCTCGGAGTGCTTCGTGACGGCGCACCGGGCTTGGCTCCCGACCGGGCCAGTGGCAGCCACGTGCGGCAGATCACGACGGCCACGGCTCACGAATGCGTTATTGTCATTCGGCCGACGCCGACGATTTTTTGTCGCTGTCCGTTTATTTATTGGCATCGTGATCTCTTAGTGTTGCCAGATGACAAACAATTCTCAGAGTTCAGTATAGATGTATATATATATAATATACCTACTTTTTTTTACTCGAATAAAACGACAACTAAAACCCACAGCACAAATACTGTTTTCGAAATTCATTTATTTATGTAATTCGATTGTTTTTTTTTTCTAGTTTTTGTAATAAATTAAACATTGTGAAATAGAAGTGAAAAGAACGGTAAAATCTATACAGTCGTCGACTGCAGAAACATTACCTCCACAACTATTCCTACCGTAAAGCAGTAGTGCTTGCATTGTATTGTTCTGATTTTATGATGTTTGGGAACATATATTGGATTATTCCAAATCAGTCCTCACATGTAGTAGTAACTAGCCTGCGCTAATCCTATAGCATCAGGTGAATTGCATTCTTGTTTCTTACTTTTTAACACAAAAGAATAACCTACGTTTTTCAATTACTTATTACAGTTTTGTGTTAAAGCAGCTCTTTTGGATAATCGTGTTTTTTTATAAATAACCGTTTATTTTTCGTGGCTGTTGACATTAAAGCAAAGGTTGTTTCGCACTGCAGTTTCATTAATGTTGTAATGCTTACTGGCAAGAGTTTAGACAAATGCATTACAAAAACAATAAATTATTTGCTAATATGCTTATTTTAACACAATTAATAACTAACTTTGGCTTTAATACGAATATGGGATAAGTGGATAAAATAAATTCATAACATAAGCGCCTGACAACACTGAAAGACGCGCGCGGTCACGCGTACTGCGTTCCTCTAGAATCGCTTCCATCGAACAATTTACAATTATGTCTATTTTAAACGGATAAATTCTATAGTGTTGGTTAGAGAAATAGTCAACAATGAAAAAGAAATGAAGAAAAGAAATCGTGTTAATATAAAAAAATTGGATTGCAAATAAAAATAGATTTTCGGTGTACGCTTATTGTAGTCTACCTATTCAAATCGTCTCCACTCTCGTCGATTTATGAGTTTGGAAGAATATTCACGACCCCAACGTATGTGTAGGCCTGGCCTGACAACAAAATACATTCCCTAACAAAATTGACTGGAAAATATGCCCCTATTATTATTGTAACAATATAGCATAGAAACTTATTGGAATAATATAACAGGATAAAATTATTGTGGAAGGCCATTATATTAGATTATTAGTAGTAATTATACGAGATAAATATGTATATTTTCTATGTAATTATTATTAGTATTGAAGGACATCAAAAAAGCAAAAGTTATTTTCGCACCGCCTGCAAATTGAAAAGCTTGATTTTTGGAACAAAACTTAATAGTACCATTTAAAAAGTAATCCTTCAGCAAAATCATTTTATATATAATAAAAATATCATCTTATTGGACACTAAAATGTATTACTTGTTTATACTTTATAGGTTAGCGTTGTACCACAATCTCATGTAATGTTAAATGATGATGTGGTCTAGGATGGTAGTCACGCTTAACCTAGAGGCAGACTGACTCTCATCTCAAGTGTAGCTACCGGAACACGCGAACAGGTGCTTGGTGACAGATTTTAACTCGAGGGTGGTAGCTAGCCAGACAGACTTAAAAAAAGCCCTACCACCATACCATGGTTTCATCACAATGTTTTCTTTCACCGAAAGCTACGATTCGGTTGCTAGGATTTGGAACTACATCCTTCGACGCGGTGTCCTAACATACTACCAACTGAGCTATCATCGCTTCAAAACTTTAACAATGTTACAGTTAATGTTCTGTTTTTTTCATAATTCCTGTAAAAAGTAAGATTTATGCACAATAATAATTATGTTGTTGTAAATTCAACAATAATACGTATTGTAATATTGAACCGACACGTAATTAATTTAAGTTAGGTTCGAGTATTATCCATTTCGTTCATTTACTCATAATAATATTAGAACAATTTAAATTAATTATTTCTTGCCCAGTAATCCTTCCATCCTTCCTTCCATTTTTGCCCATATTTTTATATAAAAGTTCGTGATCAAGTGTATATATTTATCTAAGGTATGTTTTAGTATGTTCGGTGGTGTCCGTGTAAATCGCGAACCCCACACATTAGATGCAGTACGGGCATACCATATGATAGAAGAAGGCAATTGCATCTGATTATCTCGCGGCCAATATAAGGCGTGTCAAATTCTGTCGAAAAATATTCAGTAAGCAAGTGATGTGTTATAGTATATTGCAGTCTGTTGGATCACTATCAACCCCCGTACACATAGTCATAAATCTTATCAAGTCCTTTTTAATAGATCATGTATCGGGACAGTTGCTGTAAGTTAATACAATAACCCAACTTGGTGAAGAGGTTTTAAATCTCGCGTTGGTTGTTTTTTTTTTGGATAGCAACCTGTTCATCTATTAAGTACAAACATCGATAAAATAATAATATATCGTTTCGAAATTCGAATAATTACAAGTATTCTTTTATTTTACGCACTCTTATTCAATTCAGAGAACAAAGCTCTAAGTAGAATCAAATAATTCGAACAAATATGTTACTGGTGTAAACTTTGACGTTCACAAATTCATGAGAAACTGTACTTTAAAGTACATTACACTCGCATTGTTTCATTCATGTGATAAGTTTGAACAAAATATTATTTGAAATGGGAGCAATGCGCCGCGCCACGGGAACATTCCGTGTACGGTATGTACATTCGCTGACAAAATTTGTTTCGTTCGTTTTTTTTAAGTAATAAAAGTTCATTTGGTGATTTTAAATTATCCCCTCGTTCGATAACTAGTAAATACGCTTAAATAAGTCTGCAGTATTACCTATGGTCTACTATTAAGTTCTATGTACCAGTATTGCCAACCGCATTCTTGACATGGGAACGCAACACCGTAAGTACTGTTATTTATGAGATAAATATTACGGTGGTTCGCTCGGCGTCGATCCTTGTACAGTTTCTAACAACTCTTTAACATATATGAAATTATTCTTTTTTAAACTACATTTTTACGAAAGAATTTGATTGTTCAAGCTTCTATTGACTCGAAAAACATCCTTGGCATTGGCTTATAAGAGACTCGATGTAGATTTTAATAGAATAATTTAATATTGTCTTCTGTCGTTGATTTGGTGATGTCAACGAACTTAAAATTAATGTTTTAAAATTTTCTAATTTTAAAGCTAAATTAAAAAAGTGTGTGCGCGCTTATTGACACACGAAGAAAGTGAAAACTTCTTTATAAAAGTACAACAAAACAAAACTCCAACGTCACACGGTATTCCCAGCCGGTCACTCATCCAAGTACTGACTTGCACCCGACATTGCTTAACCTCTGTGCTCGAACGAAAACAAATGTTTTCAACACTATACCTGACACAGTGTTTACCTCATCACTTATAAATACATAAAAATTTGTCACATAAGAAGGTTGCAGATTGGAATTTCAAAGCCCTCCTATAAGAAATTTCACTTCAAAAAAACTCTGTGACGTCTGATATCGTATAAATAATCAACTGTTTGCTCCGTGGACTCATATGATTCCTGTAACAGAAATGTTTCAATCTATATCCATCATAACTACCAATGCAGTAGTGTGAGAACTTCCAATTCAATTTATAAATAAAACTCAACAATAAATTCAAAGTATTTTGATAGAAAAACTGAAGACATTATATTTAAGTACTATAATTATTTCTTGCAAAATTTTCCTCTCGTAATCTAGTCAATTTACTACTATAATCGAGAAAATTTGTAAGAATTTATAGATATTTGCAATACTTTTACACGAATAAACTCATTAATAAATATACCTGAAGCTTTGGAGTAATATAGCTTATACATACATACATCGTTTATAAAAATATCGTTTAATTACACGAAGAAGAAGAAAGAAAGATAAAAATACAAACGAAATTGCGATGGTGGCTAGTAATTTATAAATACTTTGGCAAAGCTCCATGTATATATTATTTATAGAAGTAATTATAACGACCACGGATAATCAACAGCCGAATAATTTAGTACTGTAACCACCCCTAATAAAGATCTAATAAGTGCTTTTTAAGTTCTTTGACTTATCGCATCTATGCTAATACCGACTTAAGTGTACACAAATGTTCTTCAGTACAAACGTTCGC
The DNA here is from genome assembly GCA_035772565.1 of Antheraea assamensis. Taxonomy (NCBI): domain Eukaryota; kingdom Metazoa; phylum Arthropoda; class Insecta; order Lepidoptera; family Saturniidae; genus Antheraea; species Antheraea assamensis. The sequence goes on from JAQQSE010000020.1 coordinate 252,810, forward strand.
GTGGCAATTAAAGGTAATTATTTGTGTCGTGATTACTTATATAATTTTACGACTCATTTTATACAAAGCGCTTCACATTAATTACATATTAAATTGGTTTTCCGTATTGTTATTTATTTTCTTCGCCTAATCGTTCCACTTATGTAGTTTAACAATTATTTATTAAATATTTTTCCAATTTATTTGTTTGCTAGACGTTCATATTTTTATAACGGTGACGTTCTATATTCAATTAAGTTGTTCTCAATTAGAAACTTTTTCATTAGTTCGTTCTTATGGTATTAAAAAAAAAATAACATAGTTCGTCCTTTTTTTCTTTGTTTTTAATTAATTTTATTGAATGTCTTGAGAACTTCATTAAAATATTATAATAAACCTGAGTAAATTTAACATTTTATTACATTATTCTATATCCCTCGAAGAAATCATAAATTTGCCATTGGCGGGGAGAGAATATTTATAGAAGCAAAATCGATTTAATTAAATTGCACTAGAAAGTTCATTGGCCATTTGTGTTTTTTCTTTTCAAAGTAACCTTTATGAAAATCGCTCGCAATTAATTGCCACTTAAAATGACTTATGTGTACGTAAAACATGTATAAAATGTGTATTTTTTACATTTATGATAAACAATGCAATATAAATTCAATACATAATTAGAATAGTTCAATGTTCTTACAGATTGTATACCTTTCGCAGTTCTTGATATTTACTCCCACTACAATTCTATCTCAGTATTTGAATAGACCGATAGTAAACAACAACGCTTCATTAAAATTCTACACTTGTCAATATAATATGGAATTTATTTCACTTTACGATCGAAAATAATGCTTGAATTGTCCCAATTAGTCATCGATTGTACACCGACACCGCTCTGAAGCGCTAAATGATACAAAATGTCAGACTCTCAGACATAGGCTGGCCAATTAGCACGTGTCCACCATAAACCGGTCGCCGCATCGGTTCCTCCCCTCTACCTCTCCGTACACTATGTTAAACAAACTAATTGACCGACGCTTTTATCAACGACTGTACAATAGTCGTATGAATTGATGAATGAGTTAAAACGTACGCGGCTATGTGATAACTACTATGCTAAAAGTTTCCAATAAAGATAAGTTAAGTAAAATGTTTTTTTTTTTTTTGTTAAAATACGAATTAACAAACAGTGATGCTTTTCACCCGATGTTAAGTTTACACTGTAGCCTATATGTACAACCGACTTCAAGATAATTGCAATGCTGAGACCAGTCATAAGTTACAACTCCTATGGACTGAATTACAACACTTCCTGTGCCTGTATATGATATCAACCACGCCCTTCAAACTGGAATACAGTAACCCCAACATTGTTGTTTCGCGACAGTAATAAATTTGGCTGTGATACTACAACTCCGAACCTTGTACAGGCTCTCCCATTCACTGATGAAACTTACAAACAATTATCTAAAGAGCAATTAGATAAGTATACGTCCGAGACAAAAGATAAACTATATAAGTGTTCGACCACAATCTCACCTGATTTTGAATGACAATGTGGTGGAAGATAGAAAAACTGCAAAAGCTAGAGAAGAAGTGCAACGGCCGGAAAATAGCTATAGGTGCTTGGCGACAGATTTTGATCTTAAGGGTATAGACATTGTGTTATCTAACCAGACGGGCTTAGAAAAATCCCTATCGCCATACTATGATTGTAATACGATATTGTTCTTTATCGAAAGCTTCGGCTCATTTGTAAAAAGGATTCGAGAGTTAGTTTACCGGCGCGTTGTCCGAATTCGTTAATCACAGAGTTAACATCGCTTTCAATTACAGTCGATAAGTAAATTTCCATTTACTATAATGAAAATAATCTGATTTCTATTTGTTCGTTTGTTACAGGCATGCTGAGATCTACATTCGACCGGCCAGATCACGAACGTAAGTAGTCCATTATTGATTATTTGAAAATGGATCGAGGTTGTTATAATTCATATAGATTTGAAAAAAAAGGAGGATATTTTCGAATTAATTCAAATTAATATTTTTAAACAGATTTTATAGTTCACGAAGTTAGAGTACTAAAAGTTTAAAACAAATGTTTTTACATCTGATCGATTACTTTATGAAATTTAAACATTCTCTGCTTACCTCGCGAGCGACATCTTCAATCTACTGTACAACTATACTCATATTTTTATGATCTATTTGTAAGCCTATCTTCTGGACATTAATACATTCATGCGATATTTTATTACGTCTGAATAGTTTTTATAAAACCGTATAAAAAAGTAAATTTTCCCACCAAAATTTCTAGTATATTTATTTAAAAATAAAAGTAAATATATAGTTTTAATTTTAAATAATATAAATTGTTAACACAAAGTGTAGTTACACTCGAGTAAAAACATTAGAATATATAATAGAGAACGTACTCGAGCTATATCAAACCATTCTCATTAAAACCCGAGAGGACAAACATCGTAACGAAGTTATCTCACGGCGTCTTTTAACTAAGGTTTAACACTTGATTTTATCAGACCTCACGTAAGATGTTTGTCCCAAGTCAACCGGCGTTGTTTGCCACACGTAACCACACTCGTATGAGATAAAATTAATCCGTCAAATTGACGTGTTTTACAAATTGAGATAATATATATAAAGACGATGCCGTGTCTTTTTTTATTTGTATAACTGTTAAGGTTTCATAGAACACAAGTTACACTTACAGCGTTAAGAAGCGTAAAAAAAATATAACGTGCAATACACATACGAAAACGTATATTATTCAAAAATGAACAAGTTTCAGAGTAGAACCTCTGGCATTAAATGAAGCCGAAGCCGGTTACACGGTCAACTTAAAACTACACTGGATATAGATAGTCAAAAATATGCCACTATTGGAAAATGTTCTATACAATCCTGATATAAATTCAACCATTTTTTTCTTCGCTGGAATATAAAATGATTTTATTACAGTAATAACTGGCCTGTCATGTACATAATAGCGCCAATATTAAAAGCCGATGAATATCCCACGTTGAAAAATCATAGACTAAATACATCGACAGGTCAATTGTAGTATATCCAGGCTCTATTTTTATACTATTTCGTTGTTATGAGTATTTTCCTCGACCATTAAAGGTTTCCCTATAATGTTTATTACCTCAACCGTCAGTAATGTTACTTTTAACTCAATAGTAAAGCTTACCGAAATTCAAAAGATTTATTGACACATTTTCAAATGCGAAACTAAATGAAACTACACTTTTTCTACTAACCTTGTCGTGACGTATACGAGAACCTAACAGTCTAAAAATAAAAATTAGTTCTTTGAAACTCGACTTACTTAAATATTTACCGTGTCTAATAATTTGTTTACTTATCAAACTAGTTCCGCTAAAAGCCAGCCTCTTCTAAGCTAAAACTTAATACCCGACCAAGTTTACCTAACTTTCCAATTGCTTTCGCTCGACGACACCGCAGAGATAATAGTAACGTACTTATCACCTTTAACGCGTACGGATAAGATTCATTTTCGTTTGATCTAGCTGTAGTTAACGTTGTTACCTCCGTACGGTGATTGGCAGAACAATGCGATGGTTCAAAGACTACGCGTTATCGTGTCGAAGTGAATTGCGCCTAATTTGGTTATGTCTCTGAGAGCATTGTTTCGTGCTTCAACCTGTTATTATTGAGAAAGCCATAATGACGTAGTGTTGATGATTTCGGACGCTTACGAAAAGGTATTTAAATTTGAAAATCTGTCGATAAATACTTATGTGTTTATATCTAAGTCTATCGGCGTGTGCCATGTATGGTTTCAAATTATAACTCAATATAAGTTGTAATTGGAATTGGCAACGTATGTCTACACAGATAATGCTAGAACAACGGCTTATTCACAAGGAAACGTTTCATCGCCACGCCAGCTTACTATCTTGACGATTTAAATACCGACAACTCGATAGCCCTTTGGTTTTCTATACAGTGACATTGCTAAGCGTTCATGTTTCGTTACGCGAGGCTATAGTGTCTAATAAAAGTATGCAGATTTTTGGTAAATTTCTTGATACATACAGAAATTCCAACCGACGAAAATCGTATCGACTTTATACTATAACTTTGTTTCAACAATATAAGTTTTTTTAAGAACTCTTACATTTTGTATCAAGTCCTGTGAGTTGGAGGATAAAGAAACAATTATGGAACACACTTTACACCCAGTCTCAGAAAAATCAAGTGTAAATCCATAATATTCGTTCCGCATGAGATTCCAACTTGAAACACTCAGCACGAACGAAACGGAAAACCAAACACATACAGTCATAAAAGTTGGAATACCTAAGTATTTCTTATAGTCAATTCGCGTTGTACCCAAGGTAACAGCCCAAGTCTAGGTTCGGCTACTCTTGCAGCCTTGAACGTGTTGCCTTTCGCCTGAGCGCCCTAGTACGCTCGGCCTAAAAGCCCGGTGAAGCTGTGAAGGCCCGTCAGGCTAACAACGGTTAGTCAGTTCGAAAAATATATATATATTTCTTGTAGTTTATATGGTATTAACTATCTTTCGCTGACAGCTTCGCTCCCGTTAATATCGATTTGACCGTATTTTTCGGAAATAGTATATTTTCCCTGAAAGAATGTTATCCTATAGCCTTTTCGGTACCCCCTGACAACTTGTATGCATAATTTCATGATGATTGGTTAAGTAGTTAAGACGTGAAAACGCAACAAACGAACAAACAAACTCGTATTCGCATTAGTTGGGTTGTGAGTTGTAAACATATTGGTTGAGATTTTGCTATAACACAGCTATAACGCTATATATATTTTATTGCTGTTAAGTTATATATTTTAATTCAATGCAATTGTTAATCCTATAACTATTGTTATACACGGAGAATATTTGCGTCGTCGTTGTTGTTGTGTTGTTGAATTGATGTTTGTTACTTTTTCACGCTAAGACTACGAAACGGATTTTTATGTAACTATGCATCAATTCAACAACACAACAACAACGACACAAATATTCTCCGTGTATAACAATAGTTATAGTAGTTATATATAGCTACATGTACATGTACATCAACGTAACACATAGATTTTATAAAGGTATAGTTTATATTCATCAACATATCATAATGATAAATATCAAATTGGATAAAATCATGCCAAGTGAAAGTTATCTTGGCTGCATAAACCGCAACTCTAAATACTCTAAGATAACTTCTGGTCTTATAATTTGTAAGGATGTAGACGGAGTCGCCGCCGTCCGCTAGTAATATTAAAAGTATTCGTAAGTAACAATTCACACGTCGTGTTAACATGCAGTGAAAACGTTACACGTGAACGTAGGAAACTAGTCAAACAAGTAGGAAACACCGAGAAACTAACGCATATTATTACTCTCTATAACCGACAAATTATATTCACTAGTTATATAGGGATTTCAAACTACAAGTTGTTCCCTGCGTTTCACTATAACCAGAACTTTAGTCCTGCGTAGACGGAGTTCGGCCGATCCCGATTTCTCGCACGTTACAAACTAATTTCCATCCTAATATCTATAGGAGTACCTACAATTTGTTATCCGTAGTTATATAATCAAAGTCCAGTGAAATAAATGAATGCTCTGAGAAAGCACTATCGTTCGTCCATACTTTTAATTATACCAAGACATACTGACGGCACTGTGTCTGACAGTTAGCAACTAAACCAAAAACAATAGCAAATAGTGACTGGTTTACAATATATACACAGTCGCCGTTTTCCGCTATTTTATTGATTTGCAAACGTCTCAGCAGCTGATTATACACAAGCTGATCACGAATTGTAATAAAACAAAACAGAGACACTATTTATTAACAATCCAGCCACTCTACTTGAATACACAATGATTTGCGGTTCTTAGACGTCACAAGTGAACACAGTTGGCTTATCCTACCTATATTAGTCGTATGCACGATAGTTTATAATATGTCTTACTATGTAAAAACATAAAGGTATACTGTTGAAATTTCGACTTTATACGTCACTGCAGACATAAAAAACTTTTAATCACTCAAACGGTAAACAAAGTCTGTCAAATTAACCGTCACACCGCCAGCTGATACGATCCAAACGAGCAATAAACAGCACAAAAAGCGCTTTAACAATCGCACTTTAGAATGCTATTTTTTTTTTACAAATGAAAAAGAGCACTCTTCACAAACGACTACCTGAATCACTTTCCAGTTTAACGAACGGCGTGTCGTTAAGGGCGGAAGAGGCGCGATTTAACGGAAAAACTCCGTTATCTTTGTAACGATCGGGCGTTATTCCGCAAGACGGGCGCAGGGCTATCACGTTATCAATTCCATGCAAAAACATTTTGTAAATAAATTTTAATTATTTTACGATTACAGCCTACGATTTTTTATAGATACCAGTATATTATAATACTTACCAAAGAAAAAGAAAAGTACTAATATATGTGCTCACTTAAATATTATGTTATTTATCATAAATTTTGAAACATTTACTATTTAAGTTTAAATTCTATAGTACTAAGTATACTTCGATTTGATTGTACAATTCTAATTTACACACCAAAGAAAATAATCAGCATTAACATATATTTCGTAATAACAGGCAATTATTTTAAAAATATTTTATTAAAATTTACAGATTTTAGTATAAAAACGAATAACTTTAGCCTCATACTAAGAATCTCAGATTTTAATGCTCTACTGTAATGTCATATCCGTGTGTAGAGGAGGTATCTTCAATAGTGATATAAATAAATTGTATAAATTAGTTTCGGTGGCAACCCTGGCACATGAGATGTCGGAGTGAATTTGCATTATTTTTTATCGTTTACGCGGGTGACACTTGACGCTAAAATTTCCTTTGTCCCACAGTACAATGGCCGGTGAATCCACATTTTATAGTGTCTGTAAAAAAAAGAATATTATATATTTTTGTCCTCAGCTGCGGATGAAAAATTACCCTGTTATTGTAGGTTCGTAACGATCCAACGCCTTCGTGACGTCATTAATCCGGCTAATTCGCTGTACGAACGGTGATGAGTTAAAAGATTTTCTAAGGTGTAAAGGTCGAACCGTGACTTGCAAGTCGTATTTCAATGTTTCGTTTCTCAAATCAGGATCTACAGTCGTAGCAACCTTAAATATTGGCAGCGAGTCAATTTTAACCTTATGTCTTTTTGTGATTCCTAAGCTTTTTTCCGATGTTATTAAAATATAGATACTGCAATTTAGTAGTATCGTTCTAATACCGTGTATTTATTGTATGCGGTATTGACATTTACGATACGGTTTGATAGTTATAAGTCTTGGTGTGATCATTGAAGGGATATGAACTGTGAATTACTATATAAATAGTGTGGTATAGATGGTTCTTAATCGAGAAATGACGACGTTGCAGTCCAGGACACATGAGATTTCAGGTTTTGTGAAACACTTCTTGTGTGTATTTGTAAACTGAAAGCCAAACGCAGTCTTAACTATGCACGCATGTGTACTCTCGGTAGAAAGTCGGTTGCTCTCTGCCAAACAACTGTTGCAGTACAAATACGCTACATTTTTAATAATTTAAAGTATGTCCGCAAAAACTTTGAAGAGATAAATATCGTAAAAGGCCGGCATGATTTAAATACTAGAGGCTGTGAAAAACTCGTCGTTCCATGTTTCAGATCCAATAAGACTAGTAAGAGTTTTTTTAGGTAATAGTGTTAGGTTGTACAACAAAGTCCCAAAACAATATGATTTCTGGACAGTAAGTTTAAGCACCATGTCAAGCGGGTTTTGGTGTCAAAATTCTATTACAGAGTAGATCAATATATGAACGATGGTGATATCTCTAATTGACACCTCTCTCTGTGCATCTACTAAAGAATATTATAACATTAATGTTTATTTTTTAATATATCTATGATAAAAGAATAAACACGATCGACTTTCTTACTGGTTTTTCTCGATGGCTGGGTTGTTTTTCGCATCGAAGGGTAGTTTTGACGTTCATAAGCGCCTTAAGAACCGGTCTCGCCCTCTAGGTTTAGCGTGACTACCGTCTTAGATCACATTATCATTTAACATCGTTGCGGTCAAACCTTAACCTATAAAGTATAAAAAAAAGTAATTTGGCGATAAAAGCATACGTTTTTTTACTGATGAGGACATTATTTTGTTTTTGTATTATATTATACTTTTCTTCATGTAGAAATAGCGTAGTAAAATAGAAAAGAAAACTATAACATACCACATGAAATAAAATAATTTGAAACCAGTCGAAGTTGAACGGAGTATATTGTCGATCAGCAATCAGAACAAATCCCGCCGGAGTCCGTGTAACGTGCAGCGAAACCCGCGTTTAAACATTAACCTAACAAACGTACAGTAGTGCAAAAATGTACGGGATTCGATTTAAGAGCACGGCTCCAGTCGATTTAGTTCCTCGGACGTTCTGTTCCATTCCGAGTGATAAACTTACTGCGACATGTATTTATTAAACTCTATCATTATTGGCTTAACTATAATATTGTAAAGCGCAGTAGATTGATTTTTGTTTGTTCGGACGCATTAATGTATGGAACTACAAGACGAATTAGAAAAATTAATTCCGCTTTTTATAAACTACTATTGTAAGTGTAATCTATCCCTCAGCAATAGTGCATTTTCTTGGATGAAGAGTACCCTATGTCCGTATCTGAATTCTTGACAGTGCGAATGCAAATTTTCAGGTTAGTGGATTCAGTAGTTAAAAGGTAAAAGCGTAACAACAAACTTTATGCATTTATATTATTAGTTAGTAGTCGATTAATATAGTAAAATTCTTTCTTTATTCGTCTTTGCTTTACACCACGGGCTTTGCTTCGCGCCACGTCGTCCTCTCTCCCCCCTCATGCGCGCGTACCCCGCGCATCTTCGCCATTTTTCCCTCCAAGATATTATTATGGCCGCCCAAGGAGTCGTTTCCAGTACGCCCACTTATAATTTGCGGCTGTTTGGTATACGCTACCCTCTGAGGGACGGTATCTGGCCCGATCCGGTTATATCCGGTTAAACGTGTTTGATGTTTGACCGGCTCTCGATTTTATTAATATTTTTTTAGGTTATGGCCTCTTCGGCAGATTAAGGTTTCATCGGACCAAGTGGTTTTTTTTTTTTGGGGAAAACGTACTCGGAAGAAAAATATACGAGTATATGATTTATTATAATTGTAGAGCTATATAGCCAGCGATGTTATCGATTTTTAATTTGACTGATTTTAACAGATTATATTTGTCAGATGCGGCCTTATAATTTACTAGTTGTACGGCTTTACACATTTAACTATTACAACTTTGAGTAATTATCTGTGGAGTTGAGAAAGCTTAAACATATTGGATATAAAGCAGAACGTCAACCACGCGACTGAGCAACACGGCATTTCACCTCGCAAACGTAGGCTTTCATAGTTTTACCCTTCTCGGTGATGCTCGGTTCTCGTCAGGTCGCCACTCCGTCCTCGATCCCCGACACCCCGCACCGCGTTTCACCTCCCATGTGCACTATACCTTTATCCTCGTTTGGTCTACATTCTGTATGAAAATTTTTCCTCTTCTAAAGATCGTAGTATGATATTAGATAGTCCATAACTTTCCTCAATAAGTTCTAACTAATATTATAAATACCAATGTGAGTTTGTTTGTTTATTTGTTATGTGTTGACGCTTTAACTACTCAAACGAGTATTTTGAAATTTGCGTGTACTTCATTAGGGGGTACAGAAAAGGATATAAGCTATCTTTCACCCAGAAGTATTGTTTCCTAGAGATATGTATGTCAAATTTACATTAACGCGAACATAAAATATGTAAAAAGAATTTTGCTAATGTTAATAGTAGTTTCAAATATTGGTGCCCAAACGATATCTTGAACTGTATACAAGTTTAAAATAGAATAAACATAATATTTTTAGATAAACGTTATAAACTAAAATAGAAGTTTTTAGAGTTTAAATAAACGTAAACACATTAAAAGAATTTACTGAATACACTTCAAAGAAAACCTTAAATAAATATTAACGAAAAGTATTTAATTTTGTCTACAAAAAAAAAAGAGTCTTCAGCGAACTAATCAAACATTCATTTCAATCAATCCGCCTCATTTGTAATTCGAAATAAGTTCGTCCATAGAAAACAATTCGTCGAACGAATAAATACGAATTCGAATGGAAAATAATAAAAAAGACATGTATTTTAAAAATTTACTCCCCTGGGACGAATAAAAAAAACGTATAACCAACTTTATTGTGCGAGAAAGTTTTCCGCACGGAGTTTATCTTGCTTTTCTCGCCAGGGCTCGCTACAGCTTCTCTCGAACTTCGATGGGATAATATTATCATTCCCCCGGCCTCCGCCTCATAAATAGGTACGTTAAATATTGGTACTTGTAATTAGAAACAACAGAACGAACTGTTGTTACATTCGCAATTAATTGAATATCGATATTCGATAAAATTTTGGGGTGAGATTTGTTATCTGTTAGGAAGGTTCATTGTTTTGCGCGATAGATTTGATAAAGGTTCGACCATTGTTTGAGAATTGTTTGAGTGGTAAATGTGGGTTTATTATAATTGCTATTATCACTAAATTACACAGTGAATATAGTTTTTTAATAACTCATTTTCTAGGTTCACAAGAAGCGAACCATATATACATTTCATGATATCAAATATTTTGTTAATAGAGGAGCATTTTGTAATAAAATACAAAGTTATTGGCGGCACCACACTCACAAACATAGTAAAGAGTAAACGAAATAGATATACTAAGATGTCTGTATACTTTTATTTATTGACTAACTTTTGCTCACAGGTCACTTGCATTAACAATGCCATAAACCCATCTTAATTGACGTACCAAAGTATTTTTTATTGTTTTTATCGTATTAGCTAGCTTTTGATCACAGCTTCACTCGCGTTAAAGTCATTTTGACCTATCGCTTGGGAACAGTATATTTTTTCTTGAAAGATAACCAGTTCCCATTTGTGTACCCCCCGACAACGTTTAAGTAAAATTTCACAATCATCAGATGAGTAGTTGAGGCGTGAAAGCGTAACAAACAAACATTCGTATTTATAATATCAGTTAGGATTACACTACCTAATTCATTCAAAATTAATATCCTACTGAACCATATAAAGCCCGTTGTTTTAAAATATATTAAAGTTGTTTTTGCATATCCTGACTTTTATTTTCCTTTAAGAAAAAAGACGCTGTGCGCAAAACCGTTGATTCGACTATAAAATATTATACGAGCAGAGATGCAGTATACTTCATTACATTCATCTATATTACTCCTACAATGATGAAGCTTGAAAATACATATTATATGAACATAGTCGCTGTTGAAACACAACAATTTTGAAAGAACTTAACTTTGTATGACGAAGAGCTAATTTTAAAAGAGCTCGTTCACTTTTATAGCTTCTCGTCTGAACGCCGTCTCTCTTCAGCACGTTACAAAATTAACGTCTATCCTTTTCACAGACGAGTGGGCTGCACTAAATGTAAAGTTTTTAGTGTACGAAAAAAACTGAACGTTTAAAATTTGATAAGTTGAGGGTTCCATAGGTTTGTTATTCAATTTTTACAGGTTGCATTATTTTTTTTAAACGAAGTTCCTTAACGTGGCTCGCGGTAAGAGCTGGCAGGTAGAAATCGTCACGATGGGAAAAGCGTTACGTCCACTTCATGAGACTTTCAATCATTCTATCTCTTTGTATTGTATGCGTAGGAGTATTGAAATTCGAACAGACGAACATCGTGCGTGTATAACTTCATTCCTGAATGCTTGGAAGTTTAATGAATACTTATTATAATTCAGTACGTTTTATATATTTCATTTGCAATAAAAGAATTATTTTTGTAAAATATCAAGTGAAACTTATTAATGTTTATTTATTTACATAGTTGCACAGGTACACATATAGCTATATAAATCATACATTTTAAATAGAAAATGAAAACAAGAAAACCATTTATGAACTTAATATTAAACAAATAACAAAAAAATGATACCGAACAATCAGATTCTATATTAATTACAGCTTCTCACTAAATATTTTGAAAGTGGCACACAGTTCTTTATAATTATCAACAAACAAGTGGACTAGCTGGAACTGCGCGGAAGTATTAGAATGAGGGATTCCTTACTAAAGTATCTGAACAAATACTTAGTTTTAATGAAAAGATAACACCATCTCTGCATGGGATTGAAGTCGGGGGCTTCAAGTTTTTAATACATTTAAGGTAAAAACAAACGTATATATTTATATACTGTCATTATTCGTTTCTCAACCATTCCGTTAAGGGCGCTGCTAATAGATATATGAGTCGACGCAAAACTTTGTTGCAATATTTAGAAATATCTAAGCCACTTGTCGCATATATTACAAAAATATTACATCCGCATATTGAACTTCAAAGTAATGGTACCGTAAACTCATATAAAACGGTACGCGGTACCCTAAAATAGCTTACGACAAACTAAGAACGTGAAATTGTTTTTATTCGACGCAAATTCCGTCATTACGTGCGCTTCGGTTAATTGTTTCAATTAACAGAGTAAAAGGAAACTTTTTCCTCTCGAGTATTTGAGGGTATTTTTAGAGAAAATACTCTTAATGTTTTCTAACTTTTTTCTATGTGCTGGTAATTTATTATACACCTGATCGTAAGTACGTGTGTACTTTAAGAATGATAAGCATTGAGAAATCCATTCAAAGTTACTATAGTACTATAAACTGTACAGTGGTAACATTTAGGCAACAAGATAAAATTACTGTTCCTAGAACGAGACGCGCTAAAATCACACTTTTATAATTTCTTTATTGGTTTACATTTTTTGGAAATTTTACTGCAATCTATTTAGATCGATATTCAGCAATGAGTTGGTATCTTTTGATATCGTACTGGTGTGATATATTGGTCACTGACAAATCCGCCTTTATATATATATTGTAAAATGCTATAGGATTTTTTGCCTAAAGGATTTTTCAACAGCGCCTTCGTAGCATCGTTAGGTCGTTTAAACTTAGCATGGTATATGGTTGTTATTTTATACCATTCATTCCGTCCTTTATATAATGCTTAACCGTTTTCATGTCAAGTTCCTGGTGCAATACGTCATTAGTTATACACCATCGTACGTTAGCTATCATACGAAGTGTTTTACATTGTGATATTTGCAATATTTCAATGTTTTAACTTGCTTAATCTACCTATACTTGCAACCCACAGGATCATATGGGGTTGCTTATCGGTGTATATACTAACTATATATTGACAGCTGTGGCTGTTTGTTCAACATCCAATACATTTTTTATCTAGCCCAGCTTTTCACGACTTTGTGTACGGTAACGGACTTTTTCAAGGTATTATAAGTTCTAACTCGCTATTATAATTATGTTGAACTAAGGCTGTTATACCCGCTTCCGCTCAGGTTGAAATAGAATTAACATTTTTGAAGTTATACTTCTTTTGGCGCGTTAGGGAAAAATGATGAGAGTAAATTTTTACGATGCGCGCGCACACCATCACGAAAAACCGACACCCTGAAGTTAGCTATAGTCAACATTTTATATTCAAAAAAAAGTGTGTGTATATTAAATACCTTTTTTCTATTGTTAGTATCGTTTTTTCTACAAACGTAGAATAAGGCGAAAGATAAAATTTTTGAAAAGATTTCTATCTTGTTACACCAAAGAAGTATAACTTTTAACACGTGTACATAAATACACACTACTTTTTTATTTTTATTATATCAGCAACCAAATTCAGTTCAAACCAATCGTCGTTGGAAGCCAATGTTTTCTTACTACGTCAACAAAGGAAAAATGATTTCTAGAAACGCAGTAATTCAGATAAACGTTCAGTATGACGTCGATAGCGTACGGATAATATTTCATTGTTAAATGCGCCTTCAAAGATTGTGCTACTTTGTGCTTCTCTTATGAATAGCGATAGCTTCATGCGACAATGAAGTGAGGAACAGTATCACATAGTGTTATCTGATATTATTACAGTATACATGCTTCACAAAAATATTTTTTTAAAGTATATTAATAAATATCACCTGCTTATCGATCATTTTTTATTATTTTTTACTCTTTGTATTTATATATTACATTTTATAAATTTTATTGTTTCTAATATTGTTGTCGCTAAACCACAGAAATCAGTTATTTTACAGATTATCTATATAATAACCAAATTAACTAGGATGATCTTTTAAAATGCCAGAGAATTGTTTAATTTCTCATTTCGATGGTGTAAACGTACACTGGGGCAAATTAAATTCTATCATTCCAACCGTGACCCAATAGCGGTGTGTCAAGTTAGAGTTAGATCGAGCATTCGATAAAGTTATCACGAGAGATCCGCTCACGACCACTTAGCGAATACAGACAATTATAGACTACACACGTCTCTCACGCAAATCAGTTAATCTATAGCAAGTTAAATGTGGACATGAATGTCTCATATTTAGACACATAACTCTCTCCCCTCCTTTCATCTTTTAATAGGTAACGCTTTCATTATTACGTACCGTCATATGTAAATAAAAAGCTGTTATACCGTAATGGTTCATTACGGCAATTGTAAATCCCCAAAATAATGCGTCTGTAATAGAATATTCCATTAGTCAATGTTGTTTTAGACTGAACTATTAGAACAATAATTATATTGATTCACTATAAGAAAAATAATTAGTGATGACTCGGCAAATGATAATATATTTTATTCCACTAAAATAATGCACTCACACACCATACTGTTTCTCCGTACACTGAGCGCCGCGGTTTCATTCAGAACTTACCAGTAATTGACGACGAAGCGAATAGTTTCAGCGGAACTTTCGAAAAGGAAACATTATTACCGTAGACTCTCGAAATTGGAATTGATGTGGTCGCGGCCGTTATTATTAAAATGTAGTCGCGTATTATATTACATTCTGGTGCTTAATTTGTCCTTCACTAGCTTCATCTTTTAATGGTTTCATCAAGGCGATCTAACTTCGAAGCTGACTTCACGCGGCCAAGTGTGAACCCGGTTTATGTATTGTTGCTCGTATTCACATATCTCTTGCTATTCCCGCTATTTCACTTTGCACCGACATTAACCATACCATTATCATCCCATTCGTGGTTTATATATTCGTTGCACGTCTAGACTGATTCAATTTCTGTGTGTGACAGTGTTGTCTTCGAGCTTGGAAAAATATGTGTTTAATTTTTATATTTATATTTATTAGTACATACATATTTTATTTTACAACAATACATATAATGAAGTAAATTGATCAAATAACCACAAAAGATCAACATGTTGCATGGAGTGATACAAATCTCAATCCAAATATAATCTGTTCATTGAATTGTTGTATATTATTCAGTCAATTCTCAGTAAGGTAATAAATAATAGGTAAAGAATTTAGCAAAATGAAACATTCATATTATAAAACAAAGTTCTTTTTCGTGTGTTACCTTCGTTTTAAACTACGCAACGAAATTTGATACGAGGTATTCACAATCATTTATAGGATTGCTTCCGGAAGGTTTATATGTACAATACATCGAATACATATAAGGAAAAGTCGATGTATTCTTATGGAATCGTAAGGAGTTTTCGGGCGCTTTCATTAAATAACTGCGGTTAAACTTTAAAGAGAATAATGTACTACAGAATTAACTGTACATTTCAAAAATGTCTACAGAAAAGTCCACGATGGTATATGTCTATATTCTAAGAGTAATTACAGTATTACTTTTTATACCTTCCCATACTATTAATTGGTTATTTTTTGGACATTTATTTGGCAAATATAGTAGTAATCTGCGTACATTTAAATAATTTAATTGCGTTGGGCATTTAATATAGAACATAACTGTCCCTTACAACATATACTTAGAGTATATGGCAGATTTTTAATTGTTTGCAATAAAAAAAGTAGTTTGCGTTAAACAGTTCCTAAGACTTGGGAAATGTAAATATCAGAGCGATAAATAATTGATCCTTTAGGCGCTTACGACGTTACATTAGTACAAGACAACGCCCATGCGAAATCGGGACGGGTCGCTAGTTACAGATATTTATTCAGTCAGTTCAGGATCGGGGGTAACAACATTAAAATAGTTATAAAAAATATAACGTCATAATTACCATTTGTAGGTGGTAGAGCTACGTTGAAGCCATTACTGGTTTCAGCATGAATGGGTCGGCTCACCCGGGGTATTACCACCCTTTCACAGAAAACCGACGTGAAGTAACAGTTCTTGCACTGTTGCGTTTCGTTCGGTCAGTGAGAGCGCCGGAGGCCCACATATATTAAAAGGCCGGCAACGCACTTGCGACTCCCCTGGTGTTGCTAGTGACCATGGACGGTGGTGATCACTTACCATCAGGTGACCCACCTGTTCGTGTGCCCCCTATAATATAAAAAAAAAAATACCATTTCGCTTAGTCGACAAAAACCAATGAAGTATCAACAATAAGAACATTTATTTATTAGCCGATACAGTAATGCATTATTTAATACACTTAGGAATTATTTGTAGGATATGAACGGTTCGGTCAATTCAAGCGAAAATGCTTGTGTCCTAGCCAAGGACCAGTTTCTAATAGATCATATCAATAGATATTGCTTCAAATCACGAATCATAATATACGATATACATGTTGTATGAGAAAGTACGCACTGAGCCAAATTTTTTATTTAACAAATACAGTTACTATTAATGGAGAATATTTATTATATGTAAAAAATATGTTAAAACATGGAAAACAAGGTATAATATGTAGTCGAAACTTATTATATTATAATGTTCTAAGATCGAGAAGCGCTTTATTACTTGCTCTATAATATGTAGTCTGATATCGCTTCGACGAAACTGCCATATTCCTTACATACCCGGTGTTGTCAGATCACAATAAAAGCCCAGAATGAATATAAATGAAATAGCAAAAATAATTACTCGTTAGGAGGTTATTTATCTTTATTATATTTTTTATTAATTAATTTGTAAAGAAGATCGTGAAATTTTAACAATGTTATATATATCATAAGTTAATGAAAGTTCTCTTTGTTAATTTTCTTCTATTTTTGTAGTGCAAACTTATTAAGTCCCATTATCATTTGAAAATCAATGAAACGGAAAAGCGATATTCAAAAGAAACAAAACATATGTCTAAACAAATAAATAATTTTATCATTATTAGACAGATTTCTCTTCTACCTCGTGTAAACTGTTACACATATTTTTTTTTATTACACTTAAATACAAATGCATTTATGTTACATTATAGCGTATTAGATACGCGAATTCTAGAAATGTAATTATTTTCGAATGATCAATACTCTATAGGTTGCTTACGATTTTTTTTTTAATTTAAGTATGTAGTTAGAAAACCAAGAGTTAGAAGACATTCTACCAGTAAACCACGGTTTTATAACGATGTAATTTTTGCTCTGAAATCTCGGAAATATAAATGATCGAAAATGTCACACACTTTCTGTATAATAGATATTATTATATGTTTTCTCTAAGAAGTGTTACTTATAATTAAAATATCCTTCTGTTTTATAGAAGTTACCTCTTTAGTGAATCTAAACTGTTAAATTAAAAAAAAAAATGATAGAGCTAAATTATTTTATTTCACATTCGTCACAACATAAATTGTATAAGCCCTATAGGTTATAATGGCAATGTGAGTGTGTTCTGTCTCTTGAAATGAAGTAAAGAAAATTTCAAAGAGCAAGATGTCGCATTTATTATTTTAGTTATGATAAATATAAGATTGTATCTGGTAATGCTCTCCCACCGAAGGTTCCCGAAAACCCCCCCAATCGATGACTGCAAAGTTTTGCGGTAATTAAGTGTCGCCGCGTAACAGGGCCGCCTGAGGCGCGGTGGCTGTCTCCTTGTTTTTATTAGTCCCCAATCCCTTTTCGATTATTTTATTACGGGCTGGCAGATCTACGTAAAAGTTGAGAAAAGTCTTTTATATGTTCTATCAAGTTAATTAATAAATGATACACATATCTCTTGCATTTAATTTATCAATATTTTTATTGGTTTTTAAGATGTTGTGATACGAAAAGGTGTTTAGGGGGTTTTTGTCTGGAGTTTAACCTTAATCTTGCGTTATATAAACCATTGATATGTAATTAGCTTCTACTCGCTTCTGCGCTCGCGTTAACTAACATAGATTTGATAGATCCCTCGGGAACAGTACTTTTTTACTGAATGATAAACACCCTGTGTCATTGTCAAACAAAACAAAGCGTGACAAACAAACACACACACACACACATACAAATCTATAATATTAGTAAGGATTAGGATATTGGTGACGTTTCGATTGGTGCAGGTACTTACCGGCCATGGTTGCTTTGGCTGGTACCTGCACCAGATCGCTCGTAGGGAGCCCACAGCCGCATGTCACGAGTGTGGCGCTGAGGAAGATACCGCGCAGCACACTCTGTCTGAGTGTGCTGCGTGGGGGGAACAGCGCCGCACTCTGACTGCGGCGGTGGGTGGTGATTTGTCGCTGCCGAGCGTGGTTGTGGTAATGCTCGGTAGAGAAGAAGCATGGATGGCGATAGCCTCCTTTTGCGAGAAAGTCAGCTCGTAGAAGGAGCCGGCGAAGAGGGTCCGAGAGCTGGACCCTCTTAGCGACCCTCTCCGCCAAAGGAGGGTCGGTGGAAGGAGGCGGCGCTTTGTCCGCCTTCTTCCGCCCCCATAGCTGGACCTGAGAGGGTGGGCCGGGGGCCCATCTCCTCATTGCACATGTGCGGCTGACGAGGGGAAGTAGCTGGTTGTGTACCCAGTCTACCTCCCAATAAAGACGGAGCCTGGCGGACAACTTTCGCCGGGCTGACCGATGGGGCGACATGGTGATAGCCTCAGCACGGTCCCATGTCGCCCCAACCAAAAGCGGCGGCCGGTACATCTTGGGGGTTTTAGTCCGTGCGAGTCGGACATAACCCACTCTCTCCCCCGAGAGGGTGGGTATCCATAAAGAATTTCCTCACGTTATTAAAAAAAAAATTGATTGCCTTATGCTTAACATAGGTTGGTTATTGTGGATAAGTGAAATGGAGGAGAAATAACGAAATGGAAATTCTGGATTGTCAAAAACCTCTTCAGAAAGTTCTGACATAAGGGACACCACCATCTTCTTAGAACTTATAAGTCATCATAATGGCAATAATAATCTACAATACTAAGTGCTAGCTGTCAAAGTAGAAAGGAGAAGAAGAATAATGCATTTATGATCACTTAGACTACACGTATGTTGGATAAGTACATTTATATGCAAAACTACTGAAAACAACTAAACTAAATATTCGAAAACGGATATAAGAAATTTGAATAATAGCATCAATAAACAAAGTCCTTGAAGAATCGGAATAAAATAAACACCAATTAAATTCATCCGTGCGTCAGATAGCGAAACTCAATCGCAATTACTTGCCACTGTGAAGGAAACTTCAGCGAACGTTAATTGTGGGCAAGGCACGATACAAAATAATTACTTTTACACAGAACGGAACGTAACCGTGGCGTCATTTTTCTTTGAAATTATTTACCTTTTTTTATTTTAAACTACACTTTTATTAATTACAATATATATAGGATATACAAACTCTTTCCGGTCTAAAACTATTAAGCCCTTCAACATAAGGCCTTCATATAGTCCGGGAGCAACCCATACAACTTTTATCAGTGGATCGTCATTTCAGACGTTGTCTGAGTTAGTGGTTGTTATCAGGTCTTCGCAAGACATGTCCAATCCATTGTCATTGTCTTTTCGTGAAACTTCTAAAATGAAAACATGGTGTGTCGTAAAGACACACGAAACACAAGTGAAATATTTTAATTTAAAAAATACAACAGCATGACGTCACGCGGCGTTCTCAGGCGTTCATCCATCCAATTACTAACCGCGCCCGAGGTTGGGTTAACTTCGGTGATTGGACAAGAACAGGTATTTTCAACACTCTACCCGACACAGCGTTTACCTCCAACACTATTCGTCATACAAAAAGGTTGTCTATCAGAATTTCAAAATTATTCAATGAAAAGCTTCTGTTCAAAAACTTATAACTGGAAGTTTCACAAAACATTAAAAGCATCACACCTGTCGATCCTTAACATATCTGAATCGATGAATGTTTTATTTGAGGCATTGCTATAAGCTTCCGGTATTACTTAAAATCATGTGAAATAGCTATCCTTGTGTTAGCGCGTATTGATGACCACAACTATTCGATGAATATTAAAAGTTTGTTAAACCGCGTAGTGTAAAGCGAACACGCAAACGATCACAAGGTGTGACGTCATTAGTTGAATGTCGCACTGAACGCTATGCTGTACGCAAATTGGGCCAATTATACAACGCTCAGTTTGTTTTGTTTCGCCCCTTCTCGTGCGGCCACCCCTTCGTTTTCGGTTCGATGGATTCCAAATGACAGTTTATTAAAGGGATTCATAAAGCTTTATACGCTTGAAATGCGCCATTTGATCCTCCGTGACGCCTTCGGTGTCCATTGACAGTTTCGGCCGTTCTTAATAACTTTCTAATCAAATTTCAGGCGAACTTGTTGTATGTATATAATTACAAGTAAATTACGCTATCGCGTTATAATCTCGAGTTTTCTCTTAATTATTAAGGTTCTTTTCACTTGTCACTTAGTGAGTCCGAGCTTTCGATGAAGGAAAATATTGTGATGTATCCATAGCAAGGAGGTAACACTCTATTTTATATGGTGTGTTTTGGCAGCTGCACTTTATAGCTCATTCTCTATAGACTTAATATGCTATCGTATTATCATTAAGTGATAATATATATATCAAGTGATATACTTATAAAACTCAAAAAAGTAATGAACAATATAAAAGCCTTATTTCAAGTGCGTAAGGCGTGCCTGTTTGCTACTATTTCGCTATCAGCCAGTACATCTATAGATTCCAGGGGCTCGTGTATTTAAAAAAGCTCGATCTAAATACAATAAAAACATTCTGGATACGAATGACTAATCATAGCAAAAATATTAAAAAACTATAAGAATACTGTCAAATCTCACCACTGAACGATAAGCAACACAAGAATATAGTTAAAGGCAGAACGAATTCAACAGCCGATCAACACGAGTACGCGATTGTAAATTTCATACGCGCCATTACACTGCCATGGCGTAGCGCGGCGTTCGACTGTTCGTATTTTTTTTAATTTACTTAATATTTCACAGTAGCGCCATCTGCGCGCAGTTCTTTCCATTCTAGGTGCGAGGTTTTTTGCTGCTTTTATTTTTTATATCTCTCCTGCCAGAGCGATATATTGTGCAGTTGTCGCGCGTTCCGTGGGAATGTGGCGCGACATTTTTCTTTTGTTATTTCACTTGAGAAATATGTGTGACCCAGTTATGTGTTACAGTAATGCATAGGTACATTTACAGTGAATTCATTGGGCAATTCATGTGAAGTAATAATTAAAGACTAATAGCACAGGAACAATGAAAAATCTCATTTTCCTAAAATCAATCAAGTATACATATACTTCCAAAAAGGGCCAAATTATAATACTATACTATATTGATTGTTATTTATACTAGTTTATAATACAATATATAACTTTAACGCCGATTCTATTACTTACTCCTTAATTCCATTAATCTGTGATATTCATACGATGTGATAATGAAAATAACGTACAGCAACAAAACATTTTTTCGAAAACAACGTACTTTTACACATTTTATCTTATTGGCAAAACATAGGACATTTGTCACAGGCGTCTTGTCAGGACGCTATTCGGGTGAAACCGATATTGTTGTATGAACTTGTAATGATATCTTATTATCGACTCTCTTAATGTGAAAGTAGAAAGAATATGGAACAATTAGGATGATATGTTTGTTTCAATAAAGCCAATAAAAATATAATATAATTAAAAAAAATCTCAAGGTTAACAGGATAATAGAATAATGATAGAATGACTATAAAAGAACAAAATTGTGCGGGAATCTGAACCCCTTAAGACCTGTTCTTGTAGCGAAATAATGTAGTGGGACCTATAGACTTATAAGTATTTTAAATCGCCAATATGCTATTGACTGGCATGATGTTTAAATCCTTGTCTTCCCTCGGAGAAAAATTTTGCCCAACAGCGGGACTTACAAGCGTGTATTATTTTACTATCGTTATATTTTGATGCAATAAAAACCACGATAACATAGAAGTCATAAAATTAAAATCATTTAATATTTCAGTACAATATTTATTATTCTCATAAAACCGGTACACACTAGCTCACTACAGAGGTCGTTAAAATGCACCGACTCGTAAAATAAATGTGTAAAACTTTGCTACGCGTTACTACGGCTATGCTACGTGAATTGCTACGCCGTAGCACAATGTAATTCGTAACTTTAGTGGAGATGAGTTTGTAAGTTTGGCGGCTACGTTTTGTTCGTAGTACGTACGAGTACAAGAACGATTTCCCAGCGTATCCTAACCAAACCAACCATAAAAGCATAGTTTGATTTAAGAAATATCGTATCCGCTACTGTTGTAGTCGGTTGATAAATTAAAGCTTTCGTAATACAATACCGGCTTTAGCTGCTAATTGTGCAGTGTAATCCTAACTGATATTATAAATACGAATGTTTATTTGTTAAGCTTTAACACCTTAAGTATTCATCCTATTATCATCAATGCCCACACTATATCAGGAGTACAGAAAAGGACATAGGATAACTTAAAAAAAATAAAGTACTATTCCCGAGATATGAACCAAATCTATAATACATTATCAGAGGAAAAACAGCGGTCAAAAGCTAGTTTAATAAAAAAGACTGGGCGACGTGTCCTTCTAATTTTTAAACGACGTCAGAGGTTTAATTCCACCGAAAATTCTTTTATCGGTCGACCACTGGAAAATTGTCTGTTACTATACTGTAATTGTTTTGTACTATTTTTCTCAACCGAAAGTTCATATTTATAATTTTTTTTTTACATTACCACATTCGGCCACGTTACCACTAAACTAAATGGGCCGGTAGCCAACTAAATCTTAAACGAAACGTACTATAATACGCTTTAATATTGGCGTACTCACGGTCGACGTTTTCAGTGACATCTCGAATTGAGTTCTACAAATCTCTGTCATATTATAAACCCTAAGTGACGTATTTTTTGTCCTTGTTCCACACGCAATGTCACATACCGTTAACCTTGTCATGTAAAATTATACAAGAGCGTGATAGACATAGGTTTTCAATCAAAATAATTATAATATTCCATATAGTTTTTATTTTACTTTATATAGGAGAACACTGTTAACTCTGGCATGTTTGTTTCCTGAATTTTGTTGTACACGCGATATTCATGTACTTATATATAGATTGATGTCTAATAAACTATTACGTTTTTAAGCTGGATCTAAATAAAAGTGTCCCATATGTATATATTCATACCATAGGTTTCTGCCGTATGATATGGCAGGGTTATTGTATTTTACTAAATTGCGACTACCGTACACTACTAAGTTTAATATCTGCCATAATCACTCGTTTAGGGATCACTCCATAATTATCCAGTAATCAAGCAGGGTGACAAAGTATCTATACCTGACTTTATCGTTACTACATACACATGTTAACAAATCCGTCACAATGTCTCTTTTTTAGTTAGTCGCGGTTTGGAATTAGTCAGTCTGTATCCATCTCTTGACAGGCTAGCTGGTCTCCATGTGAGCAACAATCGTCGCTGGATTGTAGATATATCGATGGTCGCCATTGTTTTTGGTTACTCTGCTCTTACCATCAGGTACAATGACGTCATTTTGTCATACAGAGGAAAAGTTTTTGATTTCACGATACGTTGCCTAATACCCCAAGCCTAGAAAAGGACAAGCTCTTGAGGTAAATTGTCCTGGCCGCTATGAGAGCGCCGACTGTTTTTTTTTTTTTTTTTTTTTTTTTTTTTTTTTTTTTTTTTTTTTTTTTTTTTTTTTTTTTTTTCGAACTGACCTACACTGCCAGCTTCTTAGGCTTTCACAGTTTCACCGGACTACTAAGGGGAGCGCTTAAGGCACTCACCCGATTTTATATAGACGACTAGCACAAGGGCGCACGGCACGCCTCGGCTTGGGCTGTCGTCGAAAACCCGAATCTAACTAGCTAAGCTAAACTAAGCTAAGCCTATCCGTATCATACCTGTATGGGTTCGTGAAATATACATGGTTACCAAGCATGTATGTTTCACGATCCCGTACACGTATTTTGTATCTGTCTATCTGAGTTCTAAACTATTTCAGTTCGAAAGGGCAAAAAAACAAACAAAAATAGCCCACCACTATGTGTACCTACAAGTGAGTGTGTGTGCACGTGTGTGGGGTGATCGGTGTTATGTTGTAGACGAGTGTTTGATCAAATCGGTGTTACTCTGTTCGCGCATGCAAGCTGCTCGAGGGCTCCACACCGGAGGATCGGACCTCGAGCGCCGACTGTCACTGTTGCCGTTATTTCTAACTTACATACTTACCATCAGGTAATGTGACGTCATTTTGTTATACAAAAAAGATTTTGTCCTCGTGCTGTGTCGCCTACCGCACCAAGCTTAGAGGAGAACAAACTCTTTTAATTGTTAAGGATCGTATTTAATCCAAGCGTTATTTACAAAATGCCCCATCGCAACGTTATGGTTTCGTGAAAATTATTGTCTTTGCTGAAAGTTCAAGCTCAGTATACACTTCACCAATGAGCCATCACCGTCTCTAAAATAACTCTGTAGACGAATACTAACTCAATATTTCGTTTATCCAGCAAAATAATTCCGCATCTCGAGAACGTACATTTCGGAAAGTGCTAACCTTGCGATATGTCAGATCAACACAAAATTATTAAGAGAGTAAACGTCTTCTCTTTCTCTTTCTCCTTGTTAAAATCAGACGCGGTGAATTCGAAACGACACCCGACAATTTAATTTAAGATACAAGCAACAACTTCTCTTTATTCCAATACATAAGCAAAACTAATAATATTCTGGAATGAGGACTCGTTAGAAATGTTAAGGACATTCAGTAAAAAGTATGGAAAATAGATTGCTCTTATTTAGAATAAAAACTAAGTAAATAAAGTTAGCGAACTGAAGTAAAAGTCAAATTGTGTATAATATATTACATAAAATTAAGTTTGCCAAAGGCAAAAATGAAGCCAAATAATAAGTTCCATATTAATATCACTTTGCTCTAATCAAAGTCAATGAATAATTCGAATAATATCCCTTACAAAGGGCACCGATATTTTATTGCATTCAAGTTTTTTGTACGTTTTTATGTTTAAATTATCTCAAAAAGCTGTTCGATCGATTTTTATTAATTTTTGTACACGAATAATTGTATCATTCCTCAATTTAAATAGTATAGGAGTTATCAATGAAAATTTTAGAAATCATCAAGAAAAAATATTCCAAACGAATATTTATAAAACTGTTGAAAATGGAAAATAAAACTGGTGAAAACGGAATATATATAAACACACTGCAAATTATTACATAAAATTAATTACTGCGGTAATTATGAACGCGTACGGGGCCTCGTGTATGCAACTAGTTAAATATGAAAACGAACCTATTAATCCTAAAGGCTTGTCACATTGTGATATACGCGGTACAATTAATGCTACAATTTAAAGCCAATATTGTCAGGGTATCCCTATTAAATAATTAAAATAAACGCTTTGTTACAAATTTCGAAATACAGTGCGCGGCGCTCGTCCGGTCTATAAATTATTCGTAAATTGAATTTCCGTCGTGTGCCGGAATCCTAAAACCCGGCAGGTCTATTATGGTTCAGTACTTATATTATTACATTGATAAACGTGTAATGTTAATAATCTGCTATGTATACGGTTGTCCAGTCTGTATTTATAAAGAAAAAAGACAGTCTGTAATCGACCGCCATAAAGACTGGCACATGTATTCTTGACATGAAATATCTATATCTTGGCAGTAAAATCGAGTCATATGCCGTCACGGCAAACGGCATGACTCCTTTGTGTATGTGCGCACGCATACTATACTCAGTTTGAGCTATGTACTATTTCTATACAACTATAATAATATACTTAACACGTTTCTAATTATAATATTAACTTAAATGTTTCAGGACATCTGGTGACGGCTAACTTTTTTTTATTTATGGAGATGGTTTTTATGCTTTCTATTTTATTATAACGCTTAGCCGCTAGATGACGCTAATTTCTATTTTATTGTTATTTTAAACGTTATATTGTAAACTTACGCAGATAAATTCACAAGCGTTTGTTGATCTTATTAATATTATGAATAACAAAGTTTTGTTCAGAGAATGGGTGGATGTTTGTTAATCTTTCATGTGAAAACTACTCAACGGATTTGAAAGTAACTTTACAATAATATAGCTTACATACATCAGAATAACACAGAAGGTATAGATTATACATGATGTTCTTTAAATTGGCCAAAACATGACAGCAAGTATGATTTTTTTTTTATATTATAGGGGGCAAACGAACAGGTGGGTCACCTGATGGTAAGTGATCACCGCCGTCCATAGACACTAGCAACACCAGGGGAGTCGCAAGTGCTTTGCCGGCCTTTTAAATATGTGGGCCTCCGGCGCAAATGAATGACAAGCTCCTACTATCTGGGATTTTTCCGGCGTGCACTACATAAATCGTGAATGTAACACGAAAATAATGTATACGCCTCAGGAGTACAGAAAAGGACATAGGGTGGGTAGATATTACTTTAAAAAAAAATACCGTCCCCGAGGGAAAAATCAAATCTATATTAATGCGAACTAAACCGTTCACATAGGATAGTCCGATATAAAAATTCCAAGTCGAACGCCCATTAAATAAGCTCGAAGAGGCGAAATTAAATCGAGAAAAAAAATCCAGGCAACGCCAAGTTGGCAGCCTCTCCCGCCGTACGATCAGCGGTTATCTCACTCGAGTCTGAATGTGAGCCACGTAGCGACCGGGAACACGGCCGGCGTTCACGAAAACAGTTTCAGATCGAATGCGAGATCGTGTCTAAGCTAGTACGAGATATCTGAATCGATTTTATACACGCTTGTTCGCATATAACAAAGATTAGTATGACACGAGAACACCTAACATAAACACTACGCTTGGTTCAACATTATCGCTCATGCAAACATTTCGAATAATAAAAATAGTTTGCTATAATATTTTTTATCATATTTGTCAAACGTATACAGATTTTATTTTAACGTCGTAACTTAAAAATGACGTTTTTGTTTTGTTGACTGCCTATTTGGATATATGAAATAAATCCAAAAATTATTTGTCTAATAATTTTTGTGAAATGTTGTAGACGTGGAATTTATATCATTTCTGATATTTGTAAGGTGTAAGAATTGGCAATAATATTTTTAAATCATCAAAACATTTTACATTTTTACTTATACCAATCGATTTTTTACATGCATAAATTAATAGTTAAAACTAAACTATCAACAATAATTTTAGTTTTCATTGTAAAATTACTGTCATTAAAAATATCATTGTTTTCTTATTTCTATCTTCTTTATGTAGTTGAGCATTCAGTAATAACTAAATAATACAAAATTAATTTGGGCTTAAATTAACTTTTTACTTTGTCATAATTTTTGTATTGTTTTCTAAAAACGCTCAAAGTCTAACGTATTTTCAAAAAGTAATGTCGTACCTATACTCTTTTTAAAATCACATTTTATTCTTATGAAATGTTATAAAACTTCAATAAAACTATATCCGACTGCATCTTAAACGCGCCGGACGTTTGCCAAAATCTTTTCGGATCACGTACATCCGTATAACCCTCAAACGGCGCCGGGGTAATTTTAACAACTATATTGGTTTAGTTTTTAAAACCGCCATTGCAAAGCTGAATCCAGCCCGCCGATGGGTTTAACCCTGGAGTGGTTTATTTCCGACCGCGGTGCGCTTACAAACAACCTTAAATCTAGCTCGCCTTTAACTTTCAGAGTTGGAAAAGTTTCCGTTTATGGCAATAAAATGATTCACGTATAAGAAATTGCTATTGTTTTAAGATAAATTATAATACTGTGTCTGACTGTAAGTACAGTATATTCGAACAGCAACGGTGACCACTGAGCGACGATCCATCGCCGGTCGAAGCTGTGATACCGACACGCAAGCGTCTCGGTGACTGGGTATGTACTGGTTGATTTTCGATGCGCGAGATTTTGAAGAAAAGCCACCGACGGGTTTAACGCTATATGTATGATGGCCACGACCAATTCGGGTACAGATTTTTACAGTATCCAGAATTTAATTTGACACGTTGCAAAGAAGTGAGAAACGTCCGGCTAGGAATGGCTTGCTTCGGTTTTGTAAAGTGTTCAATCTGACGCACAGCGTAATAACTGCCATAGACAAAGATAACGCTATACGAAACCAAATTTAGTCGAACATTTCGGTCTTTTCCCCGACGTGTTAAATCAAAAGCAAGGTGTTTTTTGGCCTATATAGTACCGGCCCGATGGACGTTTTCCTGTTCTAATAATATAAAAATCCTGGAATAGAGACCGCAACGCCACGGAGCGAATCCAATTGTGAATCTAAACCATTCTTGAATCTATCTGAATGCACAATAAATATTTCGTTAAAATCTGTTTCTGCGGTTTATGAGAATTACAGTCACATACGTACAAGAGAATTATATAATGTATAAAGATTAAATTATAGAATGCTGTCGTTTAGCGCGCATCACTCAAAAAGTGCTCGATAGATTTGGGTTAAATTTTGTTTTAGTTCTTATATATTTGTTCGTTATCTAAAAAAACAATTATAACGATAGCTAAAAAATGCTATGATATTTATAAGCGCGTTCAACGATGTATTTTCATGCCCTGAAGAAATGGGGTAAGCGGTATGATTGATGGTCATGTTTTTTTTCTGTACATAAAAAATATATTGTTAAGACAATAACGACGCGGACGAAGTCATGGGTATAAATTAGCTAGTATTAATAATAATAGGATTATAAAATGCCAAAGACCACTCATTTATATACTATTCGACTACTACAACAAACACTATGTCTGTAATATGCGATGTAGTAAATTGAGACGTCCCAGAAACCCAGTTGTTTGGCGGAACCTCGTCTCAGATGCAACAGCGATCCCTTTGCGAATTTACCTATTGAAGTCTAGAAACAAAGCTGCGCTGATTCGATTTACTCGTGAACGAACGAGATCTTCTTTGATGTGTCGAATGAAAGGCAGCGATCCGCCTGTAATACAGTTAGCCGGGCCATTTCAGCCCCCGGCCGAGGCGGGGCACGGGAGCCGCGGCCGCCCCGATGCACTCACAGGGTTCAATAAGATTTTCATTAAGCGTTGAAAAGTTTTTAATGAGCTACAGAACCCGACGCTCAACCCCTTCGCTGCTACACGAGGAATATTTACGTTTTCAGACGTCGCCTCATCGTTCAAACTGAACTATGGAGTTTTCTTGGTGAAATGAAATCTTTACAAAAAAAGGAAAGAAAAAAAAACAAAAATAAAAAAATCATAATGGAAATAATACGCTGTTTGCGTTAGGAATAGTATATTAATTATTTAAAATGTATATAGTGCTTAATATAATTTATGAGCTACACTTCTTAATCTATTTATGTTTCTTTTATTTATACTTTTCCTAAAAGTTTCTCTATGACTGGGTTGTTTTTCGAACCGGCGGTAACTTTGACGTTCACAAGCGCCTTCTCAGGGCCTAAACTGAATAAAGTATTTTTGAAGTTATACTTCTTTTAGCGCGTTAGGGAAAAATGATGAGAGTACATTTTTAAGATGCGCGCGCACACCGTCACGAAAAATCGACACCCCGAAGTTAGCTATAGTCAACATTTTATTCATAAAAAGTATGTATGTATTAAATACCTTTTTTCTATTTTTAGTGTCGTTTTTTCTACAAACGTAGAATAAGGCGAAAAATATTTTTTTTATCTTGTTACACCAAAGAAGTATAACTTCTAACGCGTGTCCATAAGTACACACTACTTTTTTATTTTGATTTTTGATTTTGAGTGGTAGTAGTAATGTTAAAATATAGTGAAAATGACGTAACAACGGTAAAAGAGTTGTAGGGGTTAAGTACTGAACAGCAATTAAAAGAAATAAATAAAATACTGTCGACATTCACAACAAACACGATAAAATCCAAATAAAACACGTTTATCTTTATTGTTTATCCTCTATGCAAAAGCATAGGTAAATAATATGTAATCTAGGTAATACTCTAAAAAGTCGTCTAACTGCGAGTGAAGAAAGTCTCGTCGAAATAGATTCCGCCGTTTCGGAGATAAACCAAGGCAAATAAAAGTCGTGGTCGTCTAGTGGTTTGACCGGTGAATTAATAATCCGATGTCCGCAAGTTCGAACCCGGGCAGGTACCAACGAATTCCGAAAAATTCGCGTATATTTATTAATTGGAAACCTGAACCTGTAAAATGTTCTTGTAGTACCACCGTATGTGGGTTAAAATATAAAACTATGGATTACTAGGAGTTAAAATCACCAATATCTACATGATAGGCTGGCGTTGTAATTATGCCCATACCTTTCTTTGGAAATAGGCCTATGGCTTTGCAATGGGTTTCTTACAGGCTGATGATGATGAAATAAAAGACACTTCAATTTATTTTTATGTATAAACTTACTTGTAAAACTATGTCACACGGTAATATATTCGATTTCTCGCAACTATCTGAACTATTTGGAGTTCGCGGAAAAGATCCTCTATGGACTAAAGCCTCGGTAACTCACCTACTAAGGAATCGATACACGGAAATTACTCATAAGTCGCGCAGCAGCCGAGCCGCGTCTGATAAGTGGCCGGCTTTCCTCGGTTCACGCCACTTGATTGATGCCTTCATCGCTGTCCCGGTTAACTGAACGTACCTATTCCGTGCGGTAAAATTTAAAATACGTTCTAGAAAAATCGATACCTTTAAACGGTTCTCAGGACTTCAATTTATGTTGGGAATTCGTTTGAAATGTGAATAATTGTATATCAGCGTGCTCTAATTTGGAAGTCGAAGTCTCCTTACTTTTAATTACTGAATTATAATCATACTAGCAACCACCCACGACTGCGTTTACACTAAAATACGGTATGAAAATTAATCACAGTAAAATTTAAATTCGCGACACCTAGTGAAGTTAAATGGGAAATATACAAACATACATTAAAAACATTGGTACTAAATTTGACTGTTAAATGTCACTAATAAAATGTTGCAAATTAATTATCATTGTACAACAGAATGCAAACGTCACAAAGCGAGAGTCAAACAGGTGTCCCGTTCTCGGTTCCTTCGCTAGTAATTCCGACTACTTTTCTGTTAAGTTATTGTTATAGGGGCGCTGCGTTCGCGTACACTTTTAATACGGAGCCGTTGCCGCAAGATGTTCCACATTAATTATTTACTATTATGGACCGTTGGCGGTCTGCTGGCTCGAGTTGGACAAACGTTTGGACCAAAACTCGTTCCGCCGTCGGCCACCGCTATCATAGTGTTGGTTAGTTTTTATTTTACGAAGGATTTAACGACTTTTAACTGGGTTCCTTTTAAGTTTAATGGATGAATTTATTTTATTGTTTAGTACAAAATCTTTTATATGATTGTACTCTATGCCAAGACTTACAGAACTGACGAATATCTTACTTAACGGTCTGTTGGTTATATTTTGTAAGCGATTTGTGAGGATAACTCATTCTACAATTAAATTCGTAAGATTTTTTTCTTCAATAAGCTATAGCTATAGCTATAGATTATAATATGGAATGTATTTTTTTTTTCATAACCTGTGCTTTTTGTTTAAGTCATGCATTGAGTAAATGTTACTGAATATATTTTGGTCGGGATTCCATTATATGATCTTCATTCTTACCCTTATATCCCACCTGAGTAGGGTCGGCACAACATGTTTTCCTTTTCCACTCTCCTCTGTCACACGCCATCTCAGTATTCACACTTTTATACACATATCATTTTTTCACACATTCTATCCATACCTTCTTCGGCCTTCCTCTACTCTTATATCAATCCACCGCTTCATACTTAAAACGTTTCTAGTTACATGGCTTTCATCTCTTCTCATGGCATGTCCCGTACCATGCTAACCTATTACTCCACAACTTCTCCATCACGTGTGTTATTTCCAAACTATCCTCTGATATACTCATTCTTAATCTTACCGATTCTAGTTATAGCACACATCCATCTTAACATTCGCATCTCTGCCACGTGTAGTTTTTTCTCATCCGTCTCTTTCGTAGCCCAGCACTCAAACGCATACAGTATGACTGGTCTTATAATAGTATATGATAATTTATTATTTCTGTAAAATAAGTCCTCAGAGACGTATAAATCTAATAAATAAGTTAGTTTAATAAATGTCACATATAAAACTTACATTTGTCACATATAAATCAATCCAATTAATTACTTGATCAGGTAACATAAAGGGCGGCAATGCAGTTACATATATAAATGGCTGTTGAAACACCAACATCAGTTTAACTGATCATTTTGAAAATTGTTACACCTAGTTTTAATTCACGAAGAAGGTTTATATGCATCCATTCTCCTTTAATTCGTCACTAGATGGCGTTATAGCATATTAAAATATTGTAATTTACTATTAACAAAGTCAGGAGCAGATTCTAGTAAAACATAAATTAAGCCGAGTTATTAATATTTTTATTTACAATAAATTAAAATGATACAATAATTAATGGACATATATATATATATAAAACTAGATATCCCATCTACGCGAGATCGAACCTGCGACACCTCAGCTCAACAGTAGACTAGTGCGACAAAAGTCTATTCTAAATATATTTTCAGTAAATCAAGAATTGACAATAGTTTGACCAACTATTTGTCCATTTGCCAGACCAACAGCTTAGCTCAGTTGAAGTAAGTGATCAATTCACATGGCTCGTTGCGTCCACTTATATAAAAGGATTAAGGCGATGAGCTTTCTTATTTATTTTACATTATAGTTATTTAATTTTCTCTGTTCCTTTAATATTGCAAGTGTAAACGAAAGAGAGACCAGTCGACTATTGATTAAATCTATTAACGTTCTGTTTATAATAATTAATTAATTTAACATATATTAACACAGACACATTAAATAAAGTATTGTAATTTGAAATATGTCTCTTACACGCTAAAGTTTAACTTTTAACAGTTTAGTCAGCGGTGTTTGTCACTATGATAAAAAAGGTACAGCAAATTTTCTTTTCGATTTACATATTTACTAGGTTCTCTTACGACTTCCTCGGCGTTTATTTACAATAACAATTCATTTTAGCGCCACCTAGTAACGGGAGATACATTATCGTGAAAAGTAATATTTGCCATAGAACAACATACATGAAGGTCGGTCAAACTGTGTTGAAAAGTACGAGTATCATTCTCAAATATATCAATACTCATATTTAGACTTTTTTTTTACCAAATATAATGTGTTAAGAGGAAATAAATGCGTCACTATACTTTGGGGAAGAACATTATTTATTTTTGTGCCTCTATACAAAATTCTTTCGCTTCGATGAGAACCGTACAACACTTTATACAGCCGTGCTGGTTTCTATTTGATCTGCAATAACATGGCTTGCCCGGCCTATCACTGCAGCTTATGAATAAATATAACCGAGCTCGAAAGAATCGCCGCCCTGATACAAGGCATAATGGATTGTGTCTCCTGAAGACTAAATCCGAAGTTGGAATTCCGGATTCTGTTGCTCATCACACACTTTGGATCGGAATAAAACAGCACTGCTGCTTTTATAGTGAAGTGGT
The DNA here is from genome assembly GCA_035772565.1 of Antheraea assamensis. NCBI lineage: Eukaryota > Metazoa > Arthropoda > Insecta > Lepidoptera > Saturniidae > Antheraea > Antheraea assamensis. Next base: position 286,733 of record JAQQSE010000020.1, read on the forward strand.
AGGCTCTACCAATTCATCAATATGCTTATCACGTACATGTTTTTTGAGCTGAAATATTGCCTGACTAAATAAATACAAAATCGAAGAGTTTCTATAGTTGCTCTCCAGCCCCTAATAACGTATTTTTCAAAAGCCAAATGATAGTAGAAGCGCCTAGTATTGGCTTCTGTGAAGATTATTTTTGTTTACAATAAATTTATACTTTATTTCATACATACATACATTCATACAGACTTTATTTCAGGATTATACGTCACAACGCGACACACAATATACATATAGTTATTTGCAAGTGACAATTGACAATATTTAATAAGTGCTATTAAAGATTATTAATCTTAACAGCTTCAAAATGGCGAAGTCAAATTACATACCAGAAACAACATCATCATCTGATGATGATGATGAAGATGATCTTACCCTTATCCCACCTAAGTAGGGTCGGCACAACATGTTTTCCTTTTCCACTCTCATCTGTCAGATGTCATCTCAGTATTCACACTTTTTATACACATATCGTTTTTCACACAATCCATCCATACCTTACATACCAGAAGCAATGTGTTTTAAAATGTGCATTAATAAATCTACTTTATTAGAGGTTTCCAGTATTATGCATACAGAGGTAGTACTGTTGTTGCGTTGATTAAGCTTATTTACCACTCGTTCCATCCTGAATATCATCATAAACCAAACCGTGGACTGCAAAAACCAAGGTTATCTTCATGTCACTCGATAAATGTTATAAGAACAATCTAAAGGCAAAGAAGGTTTAAATTTTAAATAATAACATTAACAGCGTTTTAAATTACAATCAGTTCGGTTGCAACCCAATTATTGCCTTCAGGGAGTTGGCGCAGAGCGTCCGGGGGCGAAGTCTGCCCGCGGTCGCCTTAATTGCGCCCGCCATCGAATCGCGGTGTAAACGGCGCCTCACTATCGCTATGGAATTAAATTCCGTTTGCTGACAATTCCACTGGCATTTAACGTACTTATTAGGGTGTTCAGTGATTATTTTTTGTTTTCATTTTTTTTAATATATATGCATAATTTTTAAAATTTATTTAGCTATATATAAACTAGTTCAACATAAAACTAGAAATACGTAAAAAAAATATACGATTTATTTCATCATAACTCTCTGTCGGTTAGCGCTGAAGTATATGAACTTCCACGCTGTTCAACCAATTTTCATATAAATTGCTTTGATGTGTTCCATTTAACAATAACTAATGCATTACAACAAATAATAATAAACGCACGTGTAACCGTGTGCATTACCAGCATAATATATAAAAGTACCTTATAACACTTTATTGCTTAGCAAATGCCTCTACCCAAAGGAAGTCTTCGCCTTAAACTTCACACCAATCTACGACCTACTGGTAATTTTAAACACCTTGAAATCTATCATTCTAATCCAAATTGTAAATGCGAATGTGAGATTATTTGTTACACTTTCACGCTTCAACTGTTGAACCGATTGGTTTGAAGTTTTACGTAAACGTTATCAAAGATACAAAAAAGAAATAGGATACCTTTAATGTAGAAAATAACTACTATACCCGAAAAATAGAGAAACATTGTCAACTATATTAATGCGAATGAAGCCATATCATTGATAAGACTGATACGGCAATAGTCCTCTGCTGTCAACCGATAGTAGTTTTTACATAAGTATTTTTTAGAAAAGTGGACGTTAAACATATCGGGAGTCCGTTTTTAAGTACCGTTACTGAAATTCACCGGCAGGTGCTTCAAAGTAGACTTTAAGCTTAAGACTGTAAGCACAAGCACACGAAGTGAGCTATATAAAATGCACTAGAAATTATATAGGATTTGAATCCATGTCATTCGGCATACAACTAAACCATTACGCGACCGTTTAATGAAATAAAATGGCAACTTAGCAATTTAGCTTAGCTGTCAATTCTGTTAATATTCGTGCAGATCTAACTGTACTCTGACTCACTTCACTTTTTATATGGAGATCCATACGTTTTTCAAATATTTTTCATAAAAACCTTGTTCTGACAATAACAAATAAAGAAATAGGTCATATAGGTTCAGCGGTCCCAAAGTGACGCGCATACATACATTAGGCAATAGATGCGAGAGACGGCAGTTACGTGGCCTACTATTATACGTATATGACACAAAACAAAGACACCTACGTCACGTGTCGTCACCGAATGAAAAGAAATCATATCAAAATAATCGTAACCCGGTTTCGAATCGGGTAAAAAATACGGAAAAATAAAACGCTTCCGCAAAAAGAAACATCGGGTCCGGTACGCGTTAAAATTCTCGATTATCGCTTACACAAACAGTTTGAACGCTCCGAGTCCCGCGTGCCCCTCCGCTCATGAGTTATTCATTCACGTGCGAATTAATAAATGCGATATATATATATATACACATATATAAAAAAATTCAATTTGGTTTTTCGGTGTTTCACGATCGACCGGTTATGAGTTCGCGCCCGAACGTGGCGTTTCGTTTCACGGATCGCTTGTAATCCTGTGTTATAATTATATCAATCGTATATACGAGCTTCATTGGTTGGGGTGACGGAAAAATACGTGACGAACGTTTAGTATCGTATAGAAGAATCTAGAAGTCGTAGAATTTACAGGACAGACTGGAACTGTTTCAACTCAGACGTATCCTCCTTGGCAATACAGGGTGTTCTGTTAAACAACAAATTGTAAAAGGAAAGTTTCCTTTGATATAGATTTATTTTAGATGTATATTCTACTAACAACAACCTGCGACTTCGTCTCCATTTGCATATTAAAATCGGTTGAGTGCCTTAAGCGTTCCGTTTAATACTCCGGTGAAACTGTAGAGGCCTTGCCAGATCAACAGATTCTTCTCGATGACTGGGTTGTTTTCCAAACCGGTGGTAACTTTGACGTTCATAAGCGCCTTCTCAGGGCCTAAACTGAATAAAGTATTTTTGAATTTGAACAGTGTAGACAGTTCGAAAAAAAACTTCGTCTGAATCGGGTGACTGCCTTAAGCGCTCCCCTTAATGTTCCGGTGAAACTGTAGCGGCCTTGACAAGCCAACAGTGTAGAAAACTTCGTCTGTGCTTTTATCTCTATAAATAATAACCTCATACATTATCTCCGTTTAACACAACGCACGCGGAGATAGCTCTTAGATGACAGGATTTTTCCAACTTACTCGACACTTATCGTTATATCTTGGCCAAATTTAACAATATGCTCATAAATCATAGCTTATGTGTTAGACTTTTGTGTAAAGTATATCACTGTAAAGTTTTATCAAAATCAGTTTAATAGTTTTTACTTGAAAGAATAACAAACGTACGAGTACATGCCCTCACCCAAACTTTCTCATTTTTAAATAGTTGTAATATGATATTAGGATAGCAGGATTTAATATTCGCCACTATTGCACTACACCCAAATCTATTGAATTTCCGAATTACATTGCTAGTAGTAGAATACACAGACGTTAGGTGCGGACAAAAATAGAGTATTATTGGTCGAAAAATGGCGGGACAAATTTCGGTACACAGGCAAGTGCAAAGCTTCAGCTACGTGTATGCGTGCGGCGTAAATGGAGAAATTAGTCAACGTTGTACGAACGTCATCGGCGTCGTTTCGACAAAGGCTCCCGGGCGTTTGTCCGCCTCGTCAACGTTTTGTTGTTCGCTCTGCTCACTGTCGTAATGTAAAAATAGAAGCAAAGCTACCTTTTGCAATAAGAACACTGTATTTTTCCGTCGAGTTGTTAATTAAATAATATTCGTTACATTTAACGTTTAGGAATGTCAAAAATCTAGTTTTTCCTTTTCTTTTCTAAAGTATTTCATGAAATTTCATAAAGAGAGCCGTTCGTTATAATAACTAATACACATTTATTATCGTCTCCTTGTGTTACGAAATAAAATAATAGCACAACGCAAACGATTCCGTGAATTGCCATGTTAAAAATATCGCTATATCTTTTAGAAAAAATTATTAGTCATTTGATTGTATTTCTTATACACAAGTTTCGTTATTTTGTCTCGCTTTGGAATTAGTCAGAATATATCTAGCAGACGAGAGGCTTGTAAGCCGACATGACATACTAACAAGGTTATTCTTTTTCATCTTTCTTTCTTGATTTTATCAGCAAAATCACCTTTACATAAACTGTAGATAGGCAATATAATTCAAAACTAGCAGGCACGTATGCGCATGCGCACCACACCGCTTGTTCCACTTTTCCGCGGCAAGAAAATACACATCGCTGAGCGTGTAGTACTTACAAAACCATAGTTTTTTAAAGCTTTAATAACATTATACTAAATTAAGACATCGTCATATTAAAAAAAAAATATTACTCGAAATAAATTCAATAACTTCTACTTGATGCGCACACAAGTGCAGTCCTCTATCATTTTATTTTATATAGACTTCGGAAATATCACTTATGGGATAAAGTTTACACTTGAATTCACGGCGGTTATTCAATAAATACCTAATTGTGTACACGTTCGACCCGAACGAGGTTAAACCTGGCAAATTAACCCTTAACTTCGTCGACTTCGCTTCCCTGTCTGACACTTCGCAGGGTTCCACTTTCAAACTACTGCAGTCGGTTAACTTCGGCCGAACGTTGTCAATATTCGGCGGCCGCCACCGATTCGTCCGACCGCAAATTACAGATCTTCGAAGCGGGCCGGCCCGAAGTGCTGCGGAAACGACCGAAGTCGCCTCATCAGGGGTCGCGATTGGACTATTGTAGTCGAGGCTTAATCGCCACCGGACAATGGACACCGAAGCGACGTAATTACAGCTAAGTAGTCGCCGCGGCTGAATTTGAAGAGCTGAAATCGCTCGAAGTTGAAAAGTTGTGCTGTTAAAACGTTTTCACGCGTTGATTACTGTCGCTCAGATGACGCGTTCCGCTACAAATGTCTAATTAAATTTCACCGACGATCACGTTTTATGCGTCGTAATTCTCGCGCAATGAATTTTACACGGCCGACAATTCGCGTATTTCGAATGTAGGTACCTACTCGAATACATTTCTTTTTCTTTAGCAACTTGGATGTTTGGCGTTATTTTTTTGCCTATGTTAATAACGAGTAACGGTGGCAGCAAGAGCGCGCATGCACACCCCTTAATTGAAACTATAAATATAAACCCGCAACAATTTCCGACACTCCCTCCCCCTCCTACTTTCCTTTCAACATTTTCGCTGACTAAAAATTCGCGAGCGAAGTGAGCAAATGTACGCTTAAACTTTTTAAAGCTTTTATTGATAAATTAACAACTGCCCGCGACTTCGTTGATGTAAATTACAAATTATAATTTAATGAGATTAAAATACGACTTATGTAGCATTATTAGTGATAACATGTTCCAAATCGGGCATGTATATCCTCCTATATATGTATTCACAAATCTTAGCCCTTCATAATATTAAGTACTAGCTCTGCCGTTGTCTTCGCTTGCGCTAATGTAGGTTTCATATATCCCTCGGGAACTGTACATTTTTTTCCTGGATCATGGGTACCATATGTCCTTCCTATACACTTGGAAACGTTTATGCAAAACTTCATAAGTTCATGTTGAGAAATTAAGACGTGAAAGCGTAACATATAAACAGAATCACTTTTGGAGTAAAACTTCTTTACCCACGTCTGACGTGGGGAGTAAGCTGGTGAACGTGTGACGAGAACGTTACGAAAAGTGTGATCGGACGAGGCGAACGGAAGTTGAGAGGGAGATATAAGTTAGTGAAGATAGAAAAAGAGAGAGTTACATTTCGTATATCTAAGGCTAATATTCAAAAGTATTAATTTATCAATGACAACCCATAATACATTTAAATGTTTGTAGGAAATTAATACATGTGTATATATACATACATGTAAATGGAGCTAAAGAAGTTTTACTTTAGTCGTGTGGTCTAAAGCACACTCATTTTACGTTTATATTTTTAACAAGGATAGAAAAGAAGTAATCGTTAGTTGCTTTTTCATATCAACACCTGAAATGAGTATCCCAAAAGGTGTGTTATCAATATAACGTTGTGTTAATAAGAAATAAAAGTAAAAAAGATATTTATAATACTCGATTGGAACTGAACGACGCTGACTTTTATTCTATCGATACAGCGTTGTACATAAAACAATGTGAAAAGTCACTCGAAAGTTGTGTACCGTTTGGTTCGCGTGGTACACACGTATCGCGTTCGTTTAGTTACCCTAGTAGCGTGGGGAGGCGCGCGCCACCCGCCGGCGGTGGAGTCCGCGATAACCGCTTTTTATACGCATAATGCTCTGGATCTCTTGCTAAGCTGATAGAATTGTGGTAGAATCAGCAGGCCCTTTGAAGTTTCTATTAAATTGTAACACTTGCGAGTTCGCGCCAACGGGCGCGTGAAATTGTGGCTTTATTGAAATCGCTAGAAATTATTTATCTTTTTTCACCCTTTTGTATTTATGAACAAGACGGAATGTCGCAATCAGAAATACGTATTATCTCTTATAACCTTTTTTGTACAATACTATATTGTGTAAATATCACTACATATTATAAAACAAAGTCGTCCGCCGCGTCTGTCTCTCTGTTTGTATGTTCGCGATAAACTCAATAACTACTAAACAGAGCTTAATGCGATCTTCACCAATAGATAGAGTAATATATGAGGTAGATTTAGGTATATAATTTGTCAAGGTTTTTGTCTTAGTTGGTTGAAATATAACGATAATTGTTGGAAGTGTTCGAAAAAGTCAAGCCGCCTGGGAGCTTTCATCGGAATCGCTGTCTAATTCTTTTCATGTATAACGAAATAATGCATAGTGAGATATTCATCTTTTATAGATCTAGAAAAAAGTTTACTATAGCACATAACTATCTTTTAAGGATAGCTTACTTTTACTTTACCCATCTATCATTTAAAAAATAGTCACACAAAATGATTTAATTGGAATGCTATTTAGACGCATAGAGTATTAATCCTTATCAAATTAGTTACCTTAAGCATTCTTATTCTTACGGTCGGAATCATCATCATTTTGAAACGGTATATGTGCGGGGCGTATACAACATATCGATAAAGTCGTTATAGTCCAAATAAAATGTTATTTCAACACAATTCGTTTTTTTTAACGATTCCAAAATGTATGTGCACATGTATGTTACTTTTATACAAATAGAAAAAAAATGTCTTAATATTATGTTAATGATTAGTGTCCTTTATAGTAGTTGTCTATCACAAAATTTGAAAACCAATTACATAATACAGACAGAAATACAAATAAAAAGTTCAAACCGATCTGACATTCAGTCCACGATCAAATCGAAGCATCAATAATAATCTACTGACGCATTGAAATCTATTCCGAGATGAATATAGAACCACAATATACTATTATTATGCGATATAAAAGCACTTCAGTGTATTTCGGAACGCCTGAAGTTATAGCCGGAGCACTCCGAAGATATATATAACCCGGTTACACCCTGTAGAACAGCATCGTAATTTTATATTACCCACCCGTTTCTGATATATTACGTTATAATAAAATCTAATGACCTCATATTTCTCTTTACGAAATTGATTCTGGAACCGCAAATCTACGACAGACAAATTTTTATATAAATATTGGGTGTATCCTTTATATAAACACTAGGCATCCATCCGCCCGCGAATTCGTTTGCGTCACATCCTACCTAATATTTAAAATGCGAATGTCATTTCATTTATATATTTGTGTGTTCGTTACGTTTTCACACCATATTCACGCCGCGTCGTTGTCAAGGGTACAGGAAAAGACAGGGGAGTATCTTCCATCCAGAATTAATTCTCCTCCCGAAGCATAGTTCAAATCAATATTAAAGCGAGGAAAGCAAAGCGTAAAAGCAATGTAGTCCGGTAATGCTGTAGAGGGCTATCAGCGCAATAGCGTGGTCAGTTCGAAAACAACGTGTAAAAGCTATTTAAAGTGTATAGTATAAGCGCATAATGAGTACTTTTCAATTACGTTAGCCGTTGCCCACGACTGCGTTTGTCTCTATAATGTAATAAATGTAATTTTAACAGTTTCGCCAACGCATGCCAAGATAGCTCTCAGTTGGCAGTATTTTAGCAAACCTATGTGTTTCCTGATAAAGTTATATCACTGTAAAGTTTTACCAAAAACCATTCATGCTTTTTGTTTGAAAGAGAACCGAACGTCCATCCTCATAAACTTTCTCTTTTATAATAAATATTAATAAAAGTTTATTACAATTCTGTTCACGGGTACTTATAGCATTCTTAAGATACTATGTGAATTTCATAGAGTTTATGTGAAAAAAAAAGACGTCGGTAAGTAAAATAACTTCGAAAGTCGAACAAAGCGTTGTTGGGTACACACTTCTTAAAATTATATATAAGCGAGTCATTGTTAGTTCCGAAAAAAAAAATACATATTATATACTAACTTCTGGCCATGTTTTGGTCTGTAGATTAATTATCTATTATGCTTGTTTAAATGTAGCTTAAACACAGCCTGTAATACAACACTATTGCAGTGAATTTCTCTTTGTCATTTATAGGTCTTTATAGCGTTTGACCACAATCTCATCTGATGTTAAATGATGATGCGGCCTAAGATGGTAGTCACGCTAAACTTAGAGGGAGACTGGCTCTCAAGTGCAATTGCCGGAACACACCAGCAGGTGCTTGGCGACAGATTCTCAACTTGAGGGTGGTAGCTAGCCAGGTGGACTTAGAAAAACGTCCCTACCATCACTGCTATAGGTTTCATCACGTTTCTAAGTACTGTTTGGAGTATAATTACGGCTGAATCCTGTTGATATAATCAATCGAGATTCTATAACGCCTAAGAAATCAACTGGACTGCCTGTTAATTAGTAAGTACAATATAGATCGCACTTTGTGACAGATTTTGTGGGTGGTATCATTTGAAGTAAAGGAACAGTAATGAATATCCTCTAAGGAAGTCTTCGGTGATAGCAAGAAACACCCAATTGTTAGTATTTGTGATGATTTAGGCCAAAGGTTTTCCCTTTGCCACAATACACATCAGTGAAAGTATTTGTGTACCAATTTTTCCTTAAAAAGGTATGGCATTGTGGGCACAGTCGGTACACATTAGTGGACACGTAGTATAATTTATTATGTGGTGTAAATAGGATACACGGCAGGCGGTATCGCACAGTGGGCTATTTTTTGCGGCTCGGACAATACGATAGAAGCGACGGGCGGCCGGACCGCAGCACTATGAATCTATTGATGCTCCCACAACAATATGATAGTACTGTATCATAACATTTTCGAATTATCGCCGCCATTATTCATAAATGTTACACATAAATACAGGCATGAATAAAAGCTATTAATATGTATCACTATTCCGACTGTCAACTCCCGTACTACGTACGTAATGAACGAAACCTTATTATGTGATACCAATATGATTTTAATCAATACTTTTTGTAACTCTGAGATTTATTTACAAAGGAAGGATTTCTTGAAAACCTAGTTTAATGAGATGTCGAAGGAAAATATATTCGAATGGGCTTATTCCCAAGAGTAAAGTAAGTACGTAAAAATTGTAATGTGGGTTCTCGGGTTATAATTAGAAAATACATAATTTATCATATTCGTCCCTTGGAGAGTTGAAAAAGGGTATTATGAAGTAATATAGAAGAAAGAATAAATATTTATTATATTTCATCGTAGACCTTTACATCATTAACAGACGGTTTAAATAGCAAAAATTGCAAAGCAGGTCGGGGAAGTGACCTCTTCGCTAATGCTACTGCGTCCGGGACAGACGAATTTATGGCTACACGGGCTTGACCAGTACCCGTGTCACATTCTCCCCCCAGCAGAATCTACAAGAGATACAAGCCAGTACGTGTTGTGCTGGTTTGGTACCAAGTACCTGGCTCTTGCCTCAGCGGAGGTACCTCGTTCCTGGTTTATTACCAATTGTCCTTTCATTCGGAGACTAGATAATGGTGTCTGATGGAGAAAATCATGAAGAAACTCAACTAGCAGGAAGCGACGTTATTTCCTCCTCTTAGCCCAACAAGGCAAAGATTAAGGAAAGGGTTAAGGATACTACTGTCACGGAAAGTAGAGGAATGTAGCACTAACATCCAGACAAGTTCGGGGTCGCGTTCCCGTAGTGATGACAATCAACTATAGGACAAATAACTAATTGATTCACGCTCTGAATTTTTACCAAAAAACAGAAACTTACAAGGCCTTTTTTTTATATTATAGGGGGCAAACGAACAGGTGGGTCACCTGATGGTAAGTGAACACCACCGTCTATAGACACTAGCAACACCAGGGGAGTCGCAAGTGTGTTACCGGCCTTTTAATATATGTGGGCCTCCTGCGCTCTCACTGACCGAACGAAACGCAACAGTGCAAGCACTGTTACTTCATGTCGGCTTTCTGTGAGAGGGTGGTACTACCACGGGCGAGCCGACACATTCATTCTGAAACCAGTAATAGTTTCAGCGTAGCTCTACCACCTACAAGACCTACCTACAAGACGTTTAATAAATACACCTGGCGTCGATATATTGCCGTTGGTGACGCAGTTCACAAAGCAACGTTATTTTTTAGCCAAGCCTTAGACTGTGCTGACAATAATGATCGTATATATAGAAATAAGTTCATTAAATTGAACGTTCCATTTAATTTTTAGGCATGGTACAAAAAAACTCATAAATGAAAAACATACTTGAGCGACGAATACACTTATAACATACTTGAATTGTTTAACGGTACATTATTGTAATTTGATAAATTTATAAAAATGACAACGTGGAAGAGAAAAAAAAATTATACCGTAAATGTAGACCGGCGACATGACAGGTGCCCGTAAAAGCTTAGAGATTGTGTTACGGTAAAGTAATCCGCGGCCACCTCTCGCATTTTTATTCCGTGCCCAAATAAAAATACTTTTCACGTAAAACCACCGCAGTAAGACCGGTCGCGCGTAGTAAACCGTGTCCGAGTTAGCCGGCTAACTGTCCCGGACAATCAAGGCTGCCGGGACGCGTACGGATTAGATTTGTCGGCCACCGTTCACGGACAACCTCCCTCTTCTATGAAACCGATGAGATCAAAATAAATAAAACAGCTGTCATAAGATATACGCAATAGAATTTTCTTCTGGAATGTTCCATTCGCATATTTATTATGTAAAGGATTTTAAAAAAGGCATTCTACTTTCGTTCGTTTTATCTGAATGAGATCTATAATATTTTAATAGACAAGTTGGCGTTTTCTATGTGGTTTTGGTAAATTAATAAAAAAACTAAAACATGATTTCAATTTGGCTTAATTTTATTAACTAAAAGAAGAGTTAACAACTGTCACGTTTTTATATGAAATAATATAAATAATTAAAACACAAATATATATTTTTTGCGTTCTTAAAAAATCGGTTATGTGAAAATTAATACCTACATTCCTAAATACATAAAACATCTTTAACTAGCTATGTATTTTGTATTTTAAATATTTCATAATAAATACATTTATAAGCTATAGAGGTCACTGCATGTGCAATCGCTAGAGAATCTGGATGCTCCAATAATATTTTTGCATTATCGCCATCTATCGTCAAAAAAAGAAAAATAATGGTGTCTTGATATCTGAATCGAACAACTAGCGTAGTGACAACACGTGCCTTCCCTCAATATGAGTTATATTCCTAACTAATTTTATGAATGCGAAACCGAGTTTCGTCTTGTAAGCTTTTACACTTTAAGTACTCTACCGATCACAATGACATTGTTTAAGGCACGACAAAGGATATAGAGTACCTTTCATCCAAAATACTCTTCCTGAGGAATTTGTCAAATCTACTACGACGCGAGCGATGCAACGGACAAAAGCTAGTGTATCTATATATTAATTATTTCATAAAATTAAAATAATACTTGTATTAACAAAATTCCACATAAAATTCTAGCGAGCATAATGTATGAATAGGTAAATATTGTACTATTGTCGGTATACCCCGCACCCGTATTTACCGAAGACTGTTCATAATCGATGCGAGGACGCGTCGTGGCACGGCCGCGCGTGATAACATTATTCCCTTGAAAAATGTATCGAACAGTACAAGTGGTGAATCTCGAGAGGGCCACACGCGAATAAATAAAGCGCGGGGGTGCGATGCGAACTTACAAAAACATCCCCGTACTCCCGAGGTGCCCGGGCGCGAATATAAAATATTGATCCCGGTTGAAATTTATGAAAACATAAAAATACGAAGGTGCGAACTCGACGCCCCTGATGGAATACCCCTGCAGGTGTTCGTGAGCGTCTTCCCGATTCGCTTCCCACAGTTTATAAAGGATTAATCTAAATTCGAGGGTTGTCATAAAAATAAGTCCCGTATATTCACAAATCACTATGTCTGTCTGTACACGTCGTACTGAAATTAGATACTTTGGGCTTTGGAATCTGATTAATTTTCTCTGTTACCGTTGACTTTACTTGCTGAACTTGCTTATAGATATTCAATTTTGTCTAAATACTGGCGAGTCACATACTTAATTCAAGACAGAAAATATATAAATCAGTAATTGCTGTAAACAGTTTATTGAATAGAAATTTGCAAATAACAATTTATTATGTGGTCGCTAATAATTTCCAGCCTCGTTATATTAAGTAATATGTTAGTATTTCGTCACATATTCAGATGGATTTAAAGCGACGTTTTTAGGCTGTAAGAGACACTAATCCTAAATCACACTATTTTTTTCTCAGATGGTCAGATACAGCCCGGGCTTGGTGCGAGGTACAATAATTCACGAGCAAAATCGAAAGAAATAGATTAGTATAATATTAGAATTTTTATCCGCCCGCATGGCTCATACCCAGAAATTCAATTTACAGCACTTATATCATACGAAGAGGAGTTCATAATGGGGTTTCGGTCAGAGGAAAATTTTGAAAATGAAATTCCGTGAGCGAGGGTCTTGTCCGCCGGGGACGCTCTCCGCACCCGGTTATTGCCCATTTTTTATGTACCAAAGTCCGTTTTAATCCGTACACCGTCGCGTCGGCAGTAACTCGCGCCTATATTTACTCACTAGATTACGTCTAACCGGGCGTTCATTTTTATTGTACGCCGCGGTTTTTATTGTTTATTTAAAAGGCGGAAGGAAGGTCATTGTCTAATTGTAATTCGCAGGTTTTGACACATCGATTTATTTGTATTTCGTTGAAGTGAAAACCTTTAGGTGCATGTAAAAGTGAACCTTCACGATCGGATCGTTGACTTGGAATCGGTTTTACTCGGCTCCGCTCGACATCAAGCACGTATTTTTTCTCTATTGTCACGGTAGAAATCTGTACACTATTGGGTCACGGCCACCATACGGATTATCAGACACATAGCGATGACTTTTTGACATCAAAATTGGGCGTTTACATAACTGTTAATCGTTATTAACTACTGATACAGAATTGTTTTAATTAATTCTTTAACTATTGATCGATTCGGCCGGATTTGGCTCGAGGCCCGACAACGTGACGGTCTGTAGTAACGAGCGATTTCACACTTCACACACGAAATGGTTAATAAGTTTAGCGTGTGATTACTAATATGGATTAGAGCGTGCTCGAACTTGGCAGCCTAAATATAGCGCTTAATTTGTATACTCAGATTTCATACAAGCCTAATAATAAATAGAAATTAATTCATACTCCTTTAATAAGTAGAGAGAATCGAGTAATTATGGTAACGGCTCGAATTAATGTCTCATAAATGCTTACTGTAAATAAAATAACAATAGATATGTATATGTTACGAAAGTTTAAAATTAGTTTTAGTTTTGAATTCCCGTTCGTTGCAGCAGCTCCGCCTGTCAAATCGACGTGATTGATGACATCATTAATGCATCGACGTGATAGAAACAAAATAACCTTTATCCAGGGACGTGCAACGGAATATTGACCAATAATAATGTGTATATAAATACAAATAGTTCCAAGGGTCCAACCTGTATTGTATAGGTCAAATGTTAGTAAACTATATTCATTGCAGTAACTGTAAAAGAAAATCGTTTTGATATGCTCTCTAAATATATATATACAGTATTATCATCTTTATAAATTGTAGCTTGTTTGTTATTTTGATGTATAAGCTACGTTACTGTGAAATGTTATCAAAATTCGCTCAGAGTTTTTTGTATAAAAGAGCTGCTGAAAAACACACACGCTTATAATATTAATAGGATAGGACCCATTATGCTTCTTATATTACTAATAAACGTCCGCGACTTCGTACGCGTTAGATTACACTATATAAATCTTAATGACAATAAAATACTGGCTTGCGCCATTTCCTGGCGATGTGTAGTCAAATTTCTCTCGGAAGTAAAAGTATGTACTTTTTCTATTCGCAACAATAAATAGCAAAGTAATAATGTATTTGTACCAAATTATCATAAACATATCCAAAACATGAATAAAATTAAAGTACCTGGTGCTGCCCGGCCTATTGTTATTCGAAAGTCCGAAACGGTGCGAACAAATTTTGATGAATGTTGTAATGGCAGGTAAAAAAACTTTTCCCAGTATTAACTAGCCTACATATCATTAGACTTTACCATAGGGGTTAAACAATAATGCTAAAAAATAACCGAGCCATTTAAAGTCCCTAAGATACACTAAAAAATTATAAGACAGCCTAAAAGTAAACCAATTAAAATATGTAGTTAACGTGAAACAAGAAAACTTTTTTTTTAGATGTAAAAAACACATATAATATATTGTCAAAATTTGCTTAAATAAACGTCACACAAATCACACATCAACCAACTGTGTGACATTAATAAATAGGAGAGGTTATGTAGGGTCAATCCGAAATGGGACAAGTGTCATCAATCGTTTTCGAGTTTGCATCAAATATGTATATAGAAACGGGCAGACGGACCGCCAGAGGGCGCATGGTATTCTCGATATAACCCTCATAAAAATACGGCACGAAATATGGAACACTAGTTTTGTTACTGGGTACCTTAAACGTTACAAAAGTAAAAAGAGTTATAAAAAAGAAGAATGAATATATATTTTTGTAAACTTTATCAGTTTTAACATGTAACCATAATCTCGTCTGATGTTAAATGACTATGTGGTCTAAGATGGTAGTCACGCTAAACCTAGAGGGATTGCCTCTCGAGCGCAGCTGCAGGAACATACCCATATGTGCTTGGTGACAGATTATAAACTTGAGAATAGTAGCAAGCGAGCGACAGCCTTAGAGATAACCCTACTAGCATCACGCTATGATTTCACCACGATGTTGCCCTTTACCGAAACCTCCGGCCCATTCGCAAGAATTTCAACCTATCGACACGGTGTCTGACTGAATAAGCTTTACCACTGAGACCTCCTCGCTTCAATATTCGTTGTGTTAGTATTATAAAGTAATTAATTAAATCAATCAGGAATTTAGTATCTTAACACTAACGTTCTAATGATTTCTTGATTATTTAACGAATGTTCACAAAAATTTAGATAAATTATATTATAAAATAATAGTAATACTAGAAATAATCACAAATTAGTCACCCTATTTTTAAACTCAGTAAGATTACATTTTATTATTATATAATGTTGGTGTCCACAGTAAAGTTCCAAAGTATTATATAAAAGACTAAGTTCAAGCACTAAGCGAGGATTTGATCAAACACTCGTCTACAACATAACACCGATCACCCCACACACGTGCACACACACTCACTTGTAGGTACACATAGTGGTGGGCTATTTTTGTTTGTTTTTTTGCCCTTTCGAACTGAAATAGTTTAGAACTCAGATAGACAGATACAAAATACGTGTACGGGATCGTGAAACATACATGCTTGGTAACCATGTATATTTCACGAACCCATACAGGTATGATACGGATAGGCTTAGCTTAGTTTAGCTTAGCTAGTTAGATTCGGGTTTTCGACGACAGCCCAAGCCGAGGCGTGCCGTGCGCCCTTGTGCTAGTCGTCTATATAAAATCGGGTGAGTGCCTTAAGCGCTCCCCTTAGTAGTCCGGTGAAACTGTGAAAGCCTAAGAAGCTGGCAGTGTAGGTCAGTTCGAAAAAAAAAAAAAGCACTAAGCGAGCTTTACTGTCAAAATGTTATTATAGCGTAGACCATTACGTAAACGATAGTGATGTCTAGAATAGATCTGCAAAAACGACTGCGTACAATAATTTGTACGGCTTTCATAACATATGTACTTGTCATAGACTTTTAAATGACAATTTTTTTAAATTTGTACTGCAATCACTTAGTATTCATAAAATCAACTAAACTCATTAGATACCGGCAAGCCTACTCCTTCCTCGGAGGCCGACAACGGATCTATGATTGCCCTCGTTACCCAAGTGTCCATGGGTGGCGGTGATTACTTATCATCAGGTAAACCGTCTCTTCGTTTGCCTCCAATCGCATAAAAAAAGGAATATAATAGTTATGGCCTACTCACTACCTACTACTAATAACTCGCTTTGTCTCCACTTGAAAATCTATGCCTTTCTACCGCTATATACATAGATTATGACTACAGTCAAACGCCAATAATTAACGTAGGTACATTAAAGAGGTATGAATATAAAAAAAGTGATTTCAATTTAGGTATCGACCCATTTTGACACCGGGACCCGTTAAAGCCTGATACCAAACGACACTCAAAGTAGTGAACGGTAGAGAAAAACTATTACCGGGGTCTTACAACGAAGGATTCGGGGTCATCGCATTGTGTCATCTCACACATATCGAGAGCTAACGTCCGTCGATGTAACGTCCGATCCGCTGCGCACGTGATAGATTCCTGATGCCTCCCTAGATACCGTGCTACTGATATATTTAAATACCACCCCACGTTTACACTTGCACATGGGCTTAAAATCCAATATTCTAACGTAAACGTGTATTTTCAAGGTTTCATAGCTCAATATATGACAAAAAACAATTCGTCACATCTCGTTTTCTTCTAAGTATAATTTTCTTTCTTTGTTTTCTTTTTCATAAATTAGTTTTTAATAAAGACGAATTATATATGTTGATAGTACGGAATAAACTCTGGCAAAAATAGGATTAGGAGATAACACAAAATTATACGAACTAGTGAGTAATACAGTATTACTCTATATAGATGTGTAAAGAATTGTGAATCCATCAAAGTGGAGTGCTTTCCGTTTGTCCCGAAAAGTAACCGAACACCGTCAGCGTTACCCGAAGGATCCATTCGATACAAACACGGGCCCCGATCTGTATGCATAAAGGTCAAGCACACTCCGGCCCTTTGTACCCAAACAGATATAGCGAGGTGTGCATTAGCAAGGGTCGGGTTTTCTTGCCAGTTTTCCAAGGAACCCTCATCCGGTAGGGTTCGCGGGGTGCCGCCGATTAAACGCATGTCATTTTGATTTATATCGTGTAATTATTACACATCCTGCGGAATTATTGATGTTGAGAATGAATTGGATGCATCGGCAAACGTTATCGTGTATATTTTGATGTTGTCTAAATATTTGCACGAATCAATTCAATCTAAAATGTGTTTAATTTGATAATTAATTGTGTGTTCTAAATAATAAACAGAAACGTTTTGTTTATGTTATATGTACTCCACATTGAGAATTAATAGTAATATTAAGTTTTAACAAACTTATACTTTTAGATTAATTTTAGCATAAGGTGGACTAACATGTCGACAGACTTATTAGTTATTGTATCGTTGTTGCTTAGAAACGATCTACACGCTCCTTATATACTATATGTATATATATATTATAGACGCTACATTCACAAATACATAGAACCCGTATTAAGCCTAAGCAGGGCGCTAGTAAATAATATACAAGTATATGTACAAAATGTTATTCGATAATTTATTTGAATATACATATGCGAAAACTCTGAAAAAGACGTTAAAGGTACATTAGCACGACGATATCGTTATCAGCGGCAATTAATCAAAACCCCGTGCGCAACGATCCGTTTAAAAACAGAGCGCAGTGTGACAGCTCGCACACCTGTCAACGTCACGTCAAATCCCACCGCGTCCGCCATTTTATATCGGAATGCAAATAACCTCACAAATCGGGGGGTGTAACGCGATCCGTCCCGAGGCACGCGGGAACAGCTGATTTATTTCATACGCGATATGATTTCGCCGCCAATTGAGACCCCCCGCTCACGAACACCATTCAAGATATCGGCTGCATCATGACGTTAGCAATATTTCACAGTTTTTGCGTGTGAAGGGTTCGCGCCCAATTACGCAAAGAAAATGCACGTTTTTCGCACGACGCGCACCGCCAGTATAATAGCGTACTTGTCTGCGGACGCGTGGATGGGCCACTCAGTCGGTGTCGAATGCCACTTCAGATTCAAGATGGCGGGCGGTGCATCGCGCGTTGACAAATGCGCATCGCGCGCCTCGCAGTACTCCTGTCATTTGTTTCTTGTTTTTATTCAAAAAGAGGCCGCGTAATTAGCCGACGATGACTACTGGATTCAGTTACGCGTCGGAATACTGCGTAATGAGAACTCCTTTTAGGTTTTTCATTTAACAACCAGCAAAGGTTATTTCGTCGAAATTACATGTACCGTAATACTCATACTGCTACTTTGCGAGAGAAAAACAAGAATTATTTTTCACGAAGGATGAATGAAGTAGAGGTTTTTTGGCGGGATCTTAGTCTGTCATGTAGTGGTTTTTATATTTTATTCATAATCTTGTGTTATTAGACTCTATATTTTGTAATATTGGTGGTGTTTTACGTAATATAGTTCGGTTATTATGCACAAGTAAAGTGGATGGGAAATAATACCACGGAGCATGCATTCTGAGTTGCCACCAAAACTCCATGGAAAGTTCTAGCAAGGAAACCAACATCTTGTTAGAACATCATAATTATCATAAGACACTTATTTGGCAAAATCTTGTTACTTGATGCTGGCTAGTGCACAAACCGTGACGCAGCCAAAAAATAAAGAAGAAAAAGAAGAATGAAGTAGAAAATAAAGTCTTCTAAATTAACCCAACGTATGAAGTTATTTAAAGTGTATAAATTATTAAGCCACATTTACTTATGTCAGTAACTAGGAAGTTAATTCAGATTTCTTGTTACGAAGACAATCTCGGACAGTTTAAGGGACAGCTTTACATTGAAAAGTAGAGAAAGATATATCACTAATCAATAAGCCCTTTCAAAACATTGTAACCCTAATATAATTTTTAATCGACGGGATTTTTCTTTAAAATGTCATGCAACTTTAAATCCTGTGCATACGAGTATATCTAACTATAACAGTATTTTTACACAAAATGTAGTCAATTTTGAAAGAGTAGAATTATATAAAAAAAGAAACAATATATTAAATACCAAAATTGTAAATTTGGGTAAGAAACGTCCATCACTAGTGGTAATTTGGATATATGCGAATCCCCTTCGGCCCGTAATCGGGTGGGCCCGATGACCCTGAGGGGTGATCGAGCGGAGCGGGGAGGACGGATCATCAATCTCTATCAGGGCATCGCCGCGCTTCCGCCGTAAAAAGGCGGCGACGAAAAATATGACCGCTTCCGCGGACACACGACAGTGTGTGGCGGATTTTTGAATAACCACACAACATATTCCCCTCTCTAGCGCGGGATGAGGTTTGTGAAAAAACTAGGCCCTTTGAGCAAAAACGTGTTAGTTATGGATGCGAAAAAAGGGCTTTGAACACCGGATCGTACACGGTACGTCGGTCATCTTTTTCAGTTTACGCATACCGGGCACCAATAAATCAAAATAAGTTAAATATAAATATATAATACGACGATATTTATCTCAAATGTAGATATATATGTTATAAATGGCCTATACGCTATTGATCTGAGGGACTTTTAAAGCTTCGTCGGACTTTAAATAAACATAAAATTGGATGCTTATTCGTCTTTTATACCCGTTAAAGTATCGTTATGAATATTTGTGTAGCTATTTCAACACAGTGAATATTGTTCATAAATAATAAAGTTCATTTGCTCCGAAAGAAATTTACTTGCACTCATAAAACAAAAATTAATCAGACTCATTATCGCTCAAATACACTATGGTTGCACTTGCACGTTATAATGCTGTCACTGAAGTCCGCTAGTAGATTTGTTTCTCTTGTTTATCTTTGTCGTCACTCGAATGTGGCGTACTTATATACCTCGCAAAATAGAGGGTGGAAATCTCTGGAAGACTGAGGTCATTAATCGAAACATTTGATATGATTCGAGACTTATTATTTTTAGAATCCTATTGTTTGCTTACAATATTCGAAGCAATAAGGGGTCAATGTGTGTGTACCTTTTTTTTCACGCCTCAATGACTCATCTATTGTTTATTTGTATCGACAAGTTTTTGTACAAGGGTAACAAAATTTACATTAAAAACATTTTATTCTATTGTGTTATAATATACTTACATATATAGTACAAGAAATAATAACGAAACCGTGCGAAACCATCTTTATATTTTTTCATAAATGCCAACATCGTTCTTGTCAATTTTATCGTCTTATCACAAGCACTAGGAGGTTTATATTCAAGGAGCTACGCAATAGAGACTTTTTTCGTTTGAAGTAATGAAAAGGCTGACAGATCACTTGGCTTTCAATGGTCACTGCAGTTTGGAGCTATGTAGATAACACAAAAAATACTACAGCAGTCTATTCGGTAACTACTTCTAAGTAACGAAGTTGGAAGGTCTAATGTGTCCATGATTATTACCGAATACCGTTAGTACTAAAACACGAAGAGCGCGATCATCTACTGATTTCTAGCTGAAATAGGTACTCCTGCTTCCACAGTCAAACATTCCACAGGTTTTACTCTTCAATTATTAATTCCTCAACCAATTCACTGTCTAAATTTATCCTTTTATCTTGTAATACGGTCTAGACTTAAACAATCGAATAGAAAATCGAACCGAAACCGTCAAGTCACATTAATATCCCCGTTATCAGATAATTGCTTCGTAGGAGCGCACTCTTGTCTAACAATTAAACAAAACATTTATACTCTATCTCGTCGGGGTATCATCCGCTGGGGGATCGAGATTCGAGCATGAATACTTGGTAAAAGATGAGATGCATTGTAAATAAGTCTATGTAGCTTCCTAAATAAGGATACACGATAAAGATGTTTTGCTCGATTTATGAGATCTAAATTGATAATACTGATTCCATTCTATACATATGCAAGGACGAAATTAAAACTCAAGAGTAAAAGACACTGCAATTAATCGCATGAAACAATAAAACTATTTTCACGCGAACAAAGTCAGAAGCAAAAGTATTAAAAATGCGAAAGTCTGTGTGCTTATTATATATTCACAGCCAAATTCCAGTATAGATCGTAATTAAATTTATAAAGGTAGCCGGAAACTTCAAGAAGTATATATGCTACATTAAATTTGAATATATCGAAAAACATGCAGATGAGCCCAGAGGGACAAGGTAGTTTTTGTAATTCAGTATATTTCTGCAAGTGAAGATGGAGTTTCAATTCTATTAATTGGTTATACAGTCTCTTAATTAATGTCGCGTTTAAAAAAATTAAAGATCATGTAAATGAATGTAATCAGAAACGCTTTGAATACTTAGAGAAAAAAAAAATTATTAAATAATTAATTGTCGTTAATGTAACGCATGAATTTCTTGTATTTTCTTCCTTTGTATTTAAATACAGATAGGTTTATTAATTCTAACTTCAAATCATTTAACTCCAAGTAAGTATTACCCCTCTATTGAATTTTTCTTTATATAATCCGACGTTTCAATCATCTACATTTAAAAATATATAGAAGTAAAACGAATTACTGTAAAACGAACTGAAGTTTTCCAACATGTGGGTTGCTTTCACGGTACCTTTGTTTGTAAGATCTAGATTTTAATATGCTCTTTATTATACACGTTAGTGTTATTCTAGAGGACTTTTTATTATCTAAAGTTTTTCCCATACACCATAAATAAAGCCAAAGTCGCATAATAACTTGTAGGCATATGAGCGCACTGGAATCGAGCGTTTCGTGCGTGCTCACGCGTCGACATTTGAATTGCTCGCTTCAATAACTCAAACTTAAGCACGCTTATATATACTTACTGAGTTAAAAAAGTAGTTTGTTTGCAATACGTCTTGTAAAATGATAAAGTACACCTGTACATCGATGACCAAATATTGTATTAAAACATGTATCCTTATTATCTCTATATAAATTTATTATATACAGTAGAGTTAAAGTGGTGATCTGTAAAAATATCTAGTATGTACTTTGTTATCTATGATTATAATATAAATGTATTGAGTTAAATCAAAGAAGAATGATTAATTACTAATTAAGATGTATATGTAAATATAATAATTACACATACCAAGAGCTGTAAAAAAACAGATATCTGTTAAAATCGCTCCTATTGTGGAAAAGTCACGCAAATTTTCCTCAGAATGACAACAATACTATCCCACCCCTGACGTCAAAACGGATAGATAAGGCAATTAAATAACTATCTCTGTCCATTTATCTTTTAGTTATGTTCTGTTTGTTTCTATTATATGTAATGAATGCGTCGGGGACGACGGAAGGTTAACGAAGTCCGGAATTATCGGCCATCTGACGGAGCCGACACCGAAACGCTGGAACTCTGCCCTATTGTCTGTCTATATAATAGACATTCTTGAATAATCCTGAAGTATTGTCGACTCGACAAAAGGCATTCTACTAAATTCATGAGTGAGCTAATGAAAAAATAGAACCTTTATATAACTCGGCTGATTTTTATATAATAAACATTGGTACGTATCAATTTCCGAGTAAAAGCCGTTTTTCAGAAGGAAAGTCACAGTTTAATTATTGCAACCAGGAAATAATGGCCGTTATCAAGTACCAATGCGTCTACTCGGACTGTTTCATAGCTGGCAACACTGCTTGTATAGTGCAAATTCTTTTAAAATTATGTAAAACTAACATCCGCACGCGACTACATCTACGTTTGTATCTTTATATATTATAATACCTTCATGTAACTGATGGAGTCTCGTTTGAGCAGCGGCCGAGTGCGCACGTGCCCGCTCGCAGCTCTGACGGTCCGTTAGTTCGGCAACTCGCGCGCATTTGTCGGATATTTTCGTGTGTGTCCGGAAATTTAGTGTGTTCGAGCGGCTACTGTCGATCGTACGCTCTTTTCAGAGCGACGGTGCACCTCCATTAGTGCACCATTTAAACCGCACTTTTCGGTGCGAAGCCGTGCACACTGTTTGCAGTGCGTCGAGTCGCCGTGCTACGCGTCGTGCCTCGTGCTGCGCTTCGAGAGTCGTGCAGCGCGTCGTGTGCCGTGCAGAGCGTCGTTCTTCGCGCCGCGCCGGGTGCAGTTTTGAAGAGAAGATCCGTGTTCGCGTCGCGTCGCGTTTTTCCCTTTGGTCCGGACACGGATTGTCCGTTAGATTTGAATTAGGCGCACCCCCCTGCCCCTCAGGCAGGGAGGTTAGTCATGTCCACCCCCGCGATCCCGCCGCCCCTTCAGGCCTCTAAGGCCCTAGATGACACCGTCCAACTCGAGGACCTCATTAGGTTCCATATTTTCGCGCGTCAGCATAATCCGCTGTTAGTTTCAGAATTCGACAGGCTCCGACGCACTTACGCGCGTAACGGGTATAAAAGTGAGTTCGGAGTCCCGCGTTGTTTCCGCGACGACCCGTTCGCGCCGTCCGACTGCGACTCCGACGATGACTCCGACATGGAGCTCGACGCGCCTCGCGCGGCCGCGCCCGCACCCGCGACTTCGCCCGCGCCCGCGACTTCGTCCGCGCCCGCGACATCGTCCGCTGATAATGACGGTTTCACAACCGTCACGCGCCGCGGTAAACGCCCACGCGCCGCGATTCAGACAGATAGCGACTCTGCTGCGGGACGTCCGATCCCAAAGCAGCCCAATATAGGTGGCGCTCGGGTGCCCCGAGCCTCTCCCACGCCCTCTGCCGCGAATTCGGCTAAAGCCTCGGCTGCGGAACCCGCGGTCGCGGCTAAGAAGCCACGCCTACCGCCTCCCGTCACCTTCCGTGACAAAGCTCGTTGGGTAGAGATTTCTGAAGACCTTAAGTCGAAGGAAATCGTCTACAAGTCCGCCGTCAACACTGTTGCCGGCATTTCTATTCGTGTCTCGACCCCCGATGAGCATCGCAAGCTCACCAAATATTTCAGGGAGCGTCAGCTCCCTTTCTTCACTCACGCGCTCGAGGAAGAGCGTCGCCTCCGTGTCGTCATTCGGGGAGTTCCCTCTGAGCTCACCGAATACGACATCTGCGATTGCCTGAACGGTCAGGACTTCCCAGTCCGGAGCGTGCAGCGCATGCACCACCCCCGTACGAAGGCCCCCTTCAACCTGGTGTTGGTCACTCTGGACCGCACCTTGGAAGGCAAGGCTATTTTCAGCCTCAACTCAGTTTGCGGCCTGTCCCCTGACTTCGTCGAGCTTCCTCGCAAGTCCCAGGTACCCTCGCAGTGTCACAACTGCCAGGTGTACGGTCATTCCGCCCGACACTGCCACCTGCGTCCCAGGTGTGTCAAGTGTCTCGGGGATCATTCCACTAAGGAGTGCCCCCGCACTCCCGAATCCGTCGAGCCTCCGAGCTGCGTCCTCTGCGAGCAAACGGGTCATACCGCGAACTATCGCGGGTAAATAAATAAATTCGCGTAAATCAAAATATCAGATCGAACCCGCGTGTTCATACATAATAGACCGATACATTAGGATTTGTTACGTAATTATTTAGTTAAATCGGCACCGTGCCGTTGTACTTTATTTTTTAGCTCGATTCCCTCTCAAAAGATGCGTGTTTGCGCCCACGCCCGCGACTCTCTCTGCTCACGCCTCCGTGAGCGGGGGGTGAAGATTCGATCCCGCACACTCGTCGCGATTTTTCTTGTAACTGCTCGAGCCTAGGTAGTCCCTCGGTGTGGAGCCCTCGAGTATGTTACTCGCGCGAATACAGTGATTTACACATGTTCTACACTTACACGATCACCCCACACTCTTGCACATCTAGGCACTCAGTGGTGGGCTGTTTTTTTGCCCTTTTCGGACTGAAATAAGTCACATAACACAGTAGTCAGATACCAAATACACATATACATTCGTGAAACATGCATGGTCACACATGCATTTTTCACGAATTCATATATGAGTATTGTATGGATAGATAGCTTAGCTAGCTTAGTTAGTTCGGGAATCCGGCGACAGCTCAAGCCGAGGTGCACCGAGTGCCCTTGAGATGTTTCGCCTAAAAACAACCGGGTGAGTGCCCTAAGCGCTCCCCTTAGTAGTCCGGTGGAACTGTGAAGGCCTAATAAGCCGGCAGTGTAGGTCAGTTGGAAAAAAAAAAAAAAAAAAAAAAAAAAATTCATGTAACTGATGGTTTAAGCAACGTAGTCCGAGAAAGTATTCAGAATAAAAGTTTTTTTTTTTGCAACTTTACATATAAATTATAGCATATATATTATTCTGATGTATAAACTACTTTATTGTAAAGTTTTTGCAAAATCCTTACAATAGTTTTTGTTTAAAAAAGTAACAGACATCTGTCTATCTTCAGAAACATTCGCGTTGTTAATATTAAAAATAGAATATTTAACAATCACTATATATAATAACACCCTTTAAGAGATGGCTTCAACTCTTCCACGACCTGATCCTTTCAGTATCATAGTATATATTAAAACTGTAAAGAAATATATTCTACTTCATAAATTTGCCTTCCAAATGAAAACAATTACAATCACCTATGTACGCTGATTACGATGAATTTAACGATGTTTATAATGCTATTATGAAATGTAACTAGAATGCGGTGGATAAAAGCATGTACAGTCGTATATTCTACGTAGACAAGGGCAGAGCTCTGTTTTTGTACGCGCATTACGAAAAAATGACGGAATAGATTCAACTAAATATTTTTATGTTTAAATCTTAGGCAATTAAATCCTTATCTATAATAAATATTACCACGATAGATTAAAATATAAGCACTACGTGTCCAGCGATGTACGTTTTCTTACCGTGGAGAAGTGGAACAAACTGTATGGTGCTTATATTTTTCCCCCTGTACATATAATATATTGTTAAGATTATAAACAACGCAGACGAAGTCGCGGATATCAGCTAGTAGTAAATAAAGATTAAAATTGCATTAGAGTCTGTGGCAATATATTGGCTTCAATTTTTGACGAATGAAGCTAGGATGTAGTATGTATATACCGTGTGTTGTGCACCATTTATATGCTTACCAATAACCATGGCACGGTCGTTTCTTTATCAAACACTTTATTAAATAAGAAAAAAAATACGTTTACATAACAAAATACCAATACAAATAACAAGATACGCAGATGTACGAGTATATTATAGATGGGGAAAGAGACAATAAAATAAATTATAACACCCGACAAGTTCAAATACATCATGACTTAAACGCAGATAACTCTCGACATAATTGCCTCAACTAAATCATTAAATTCCAACCCCTAAACACGATACTTACAAATCTAAAATCTCACCTCAAATCATCCCTTAAAGCCATCAGTGGCGGGCATCAGTCACGGGGGTAACTGCATTCCTAGCGAGACAGCTAATTCGGACCCCCGGTTTCATGTACGCAGAGCATCTATCAAGGCGTCACGTCGTTTCTCCCAATTTACCGAGCACTCGTCTATCGAGAGATTCAATGAATGATAACGACTCTAATAAATACGGAGTCGGCTGCCGGAATGGGCGTAATTAATTTAATGGATTTAGACAAAGAATTATGTACGATGAGATAGTTAGATTAATCGCTCCGATCCGTGTTATTTTGAGTATTAACGGACCGTTATGCTGTTGCTACATTTTGTTACAGGTGTCGCTATAATACGAAGGAAGAGTACGACAGCTAATTATTAAGAAACGAAATCTATTATTAATTGTAGTTTATAGTAGAATAGGATTATTCGAGGTAACAAATTGAATTTCAGTAATTGTGTAATTGCAGTAAAAGATGATATCAGATTTTAGTATTTGTCTATTGCTTATACTGCTGGGTATATACTCCTGCCTAAAGGAAACCACGGCTTCAATTACTACACCAACCTATAACGCTTTAGCTATATCTGTTAAATCGAGAAATTATGTATTCTGTTCTCTCCCAACAATACGATTTGATTCATGGTAAAGTTGATATTTTATAAGCGTTTTCAGATTTAATAAACTCATAAAACTTCCAGATTCGGTTTAGCTCGGCTGCTACATACATAAAAATGTGTATCGATATATCAATTGCGACACCGTTAGAGACATTACCATAAAAGTTGGCACACCTGATTGCTTTTTAAAGGAGAAGGCGTTATTTTATCTTTGATTTATTGTGACTTGCCGCTAGGTGGCCTGTAGTACATCAAATTCTATGCTGTTCAAGCGATCTAATGGAAAATTAATATGTGTTAATATTTGAATACGGAAATTATTTACAGTTTATATCGTTACAGTAATAAACCACGGGCACAGTTAATCTATTAAATAGTTGTCATGAGTTGCCAATAGAAACATTTAAGTAATTGAAAAAAAAACTTATTTATTAGTTTATTAGAAGGTTGTAGTGGTTTATTAACTTTTAACAACTTAGTAAACTTAAAATCAATGTTTAGTAAGGAATGTGCACTATGTTTGCATTTTACCAGTTACCATACTGTTCCACCTCACAACACTGTGTTCCCCAACGGATACCGACTGTAAGGCGAGCTATACAGTTTATTTTTTCCTTCATTCTCGAGTAAACACTAATGAAGGCGCTTTCTAACGAGCTGTAACATCTCTCTCTTTTGTTATCAACTTTGTTATCTGAAAGTGTACCTTGATTTGAGGCTGAATACACTTTTGTTAGGGAAATTTCAATGAGAGTTATTATGTTGTAATTATATAGATAAATAAAAAAAACCTTATGCTTATAATATTTTTGTGTGTTATATATAGACCAGCGTTTGGTAATACACACGTTACTTTAGTGAACAGTCGGTTAACAGTAGTTTTTGTCGCGTTAACCCTAGGAAATTCTCTCAAATGAAGCTGCTAAAAACATAGACATTTAAAGCATATTTTCCTTCGCCAGTGTGAGACTATGGTTGTCGCCCCTATATAAAAAAAATGAGATTTATCGCAAAACTGATTTTATTTATATTTATTAATATCCGATCTAGAGATGGCAATATCGAATAATTATTTATTATTGTTATAAACGATGTTGTCAATTATTCTGTTGTTTGTGTAATTTGCACTTTTGATTTTACACCTTACCTATTGCTGTTTCCAAAAATGGTATAATGCAATGAATATTCGTTATACGTATCGTAATTTGATGCGCCCTTTCTTTCACACCTATCGATTGTTGAATAATGCTTGCCCTTTTCACACGTTACGGTAACACCGGTCGATCATTGTCATTATCAAAAACTATAATAACTGATCGCGGATAATCAGCAGCGAAATAATTCTGTCTTTAATTAATAGTTCTACATTTATTCTACATTGTTGTACTGGAATATTAGCAATATGTACACTTCAATTAGTTGAACCTATTACATCTTTTCTCATTGAAATAATCCTCATGCTTAACCAGTTTTTATGCGCACCCCTAGCGCATGTTTGCCTAATCAATGTATTACCTTAAAATATAGAAAAAAAACTTCACCAACCTACAAGAAGGGGTTCCGTACCGTATCTGTAAAATCAGCGCAACATAAATTAGCAAGCAGGTTGCGTGACGGACTAACTTAACAACGTCTCCTTATCGTCGTCCGGAAACGTCGACCTGCCCATCAAAAAACGAACCTAATCCGTATAACAAAAAGCCCATAATACTATGTCGTCACCCGGACTGATACCCACGAGCTACTGCAAACGGGACCTTATGAGAAAATGTTAAAGTCCTTCGAGGCTTAAAGCGAAACACTCTAAGATTAATTCGACAAAGAAAAGTACACATTACGTTTGTGTGAATAAAGTCGATTGTCTCTTAGCGAAGTTGATATCTCAGCTCTAGAAAGTAATGAAGCCTTCGCTGCAATGTGGACTTTAATCTGTTGGAAGCAGGACATAGAATAACGGGTCTGACAAAGGGTAAAGTAAATGACGGCTAACATTTAGCGGTTTCAGTGGTAGTGATATGGGTGGACTTCCTTTGTCTGGGCAATCTTATCAGCTATGGCGGGCGACCGCGTCTCGGCATGATACATTACTTGCGATATACATTTACATTCGCCTTTCTGACCACTCAATTTAATCAAATGCTCGCAATTTAGCTTATGTTTTTTATGAGACAATTGTATTAATTCTTAGCCTATACAAATATTATCACCACTTGTGTGTTTTCACATGTCTTAATCCAAATATCTATGACGAATACAGTTGTTTCTATATTGTGAACTTTACCGACAATATTTGTACCAAGTGTAGTTCTCGCTAAACTTTGTGGCCGATCTGTATATGGTTGTGCAGAATACAAATATATGTATACATACATGTATCATCGAAACATCTTAAGTATAAATAAATGTCAATTTTAGATTCCTACATTAGTATTTTAACTTTGTTTCAAATTAATCTCTTGATTATATACCGCTATAACCCCGAATTTACGGTCAAAGAGCGTGACGAGTACTGTAGTTGTTTGTGACATTTCAGAATGTCATGTAATGAAATCCAGAGCTAAAATCGTTCTATAGTTTCTGTTTGATATATCTATATGTATCTATAAATATTATAAAACGTACTTGCTTTTCATGTGTGTGTTACTTTACTTCTTATAAACTATACAACGGATTTTATTACGGTTGTCACTACCATTAAGACAATTTCTTCCGAAAGGTTTGTTCGTATCATACATTTTTATTATATTTATGTACAATAGAGAAAAAACTATGAACTCTAACGAGATCGTAAGGAGTTTTAGGGCGCTTACATTGTACATGTACGACAATAATGTTACTCAGAATTATACATGTTATAAATTCCTGCAAAGAAGTCACGATAGTGTATGTCTATTCTAAAGATAACCTACAGTAATCATTTGTATCTTTCACATATTACTGGAACATAGTTGGTTAGTTGCAATCATCACTCTGATTAGTATAGTATTAATCTTTATCCAATTACTTTAGGTACGTTGAGCATTTAATGTTGATCAAAATTGCCCTTTCCACTATATCATTTCACAGTATATCTCAGACTATACTCATACTGAACTTATGGCTTTTAATAACGATCCACTTTCTGTAGGTTAGTACCTCAGCACGTTACAATGGTTCGCGTACATTTCACCGTCCTTATTGAATAACACTGAATGAAGGAAAGCGTTACGAGGAAACTAAACAATATACACACGATAATGTTGATACAAAATTTAAGAACATGAAGTATATATAGATTACTTGGTGATAATATCGTCGAAGCTTCGTTGGTTAAAGCAGTTTTTAAATCCGTATCCTTTACGCAAACTTTTACAACGTGGTATTTTTTCTACAGGGTTATTGGTCATTCAACGTATTCCCGTTAGTAGGTGATAGGGGTGACTATTTGCGATAATTTCAACCCCCATATGCATTATGCAAAAGTGAACGATTTTAGAGTTATCATGTGTTTTTTTAGCTTTTTTCAAAAGAAGTCAAAAGTGCAACATCAAAAATGTTTTCAACAAAGTGTTAATTTAAATCTGTTTTTTTTCTTTTGATTTATAAAAACGGTTAAACACCGGTTCTTTATCAATATAAAAACAATAATTATCTGCCGAAATCTGAAAATGCGAGACGAAAAACCTTATTTATTCAATATTTTTTTATGATTGTTTTCCACTGAAATGTCTTAAAAACAAAAGAAACATGAAACTTGGCTGGTGGATTATTTTAAAAACTTAACCATAACAACTAACCATCTTATTTCAAAGACACTGAAAAAAACGATTATAAAAGAAGCAGGCGGAAATTCGTATTCGAACTAAACTTTAGGTCGTTCTTTAACATAAAAAAAAAACAATGAAATATGGTTGAATTTCGACCACTCGTCGACCACTAGTTATTATAAAAATGCATAGAATTCCATCAAAATAATCAAACACATCAGCAGGCTCGTTAGCGAACATCAAATATACGTCAAACGTATTATTGACCTGAAATTAATCAATCAACTTTAATAGACTGTATTCATATATATTCGCTGTTGAACGATTGTACATCGGATTTGGGCTCGTCGAACCGTGAGCCATCGATTAAAACGTATAATGACGTTGGAGGCCGAATTCACTTGCGTCTACAGTCGCTTAACGAGGAACCTTTACAAGTAAATCTACGATAGGTCCTACACAATTTTGTTTCTCTAATCTTTATTAGCCTTTTAGGTTAATGTATGTTATGTAAACCATTGGTAAATAATAATTATATCTATATAAATAAAAATCACTTGTCGAATGTATGTAAGCGCAAAATTTCAGAACGGTTGCACTCTTTTTGATAATTCTTTTTTGTAACTGTCAGGACAAGGTTTAGATGAAAAAAAGAATGTTTGAAGGTTCGTACAGAGAAGTGAAAAATGTGGGTTACAAAATCTCCATGTAAAAAAGCGCAATGAGTGAGACAGAAGACGCGCGTTCGCGTTCACTTTTCACTTGCTCAGTCGGTATTTTATTTCGTTACATGGTCGTAGTGTGAACCAAAGATTTAGCCTCATTTTTTTTAGCATTCTCGTACGAATCCAGGGCTTGCAGCTAGTCTGTTATAAAAAGAGGTTTATTTTGTAGACGAATTTCTAATACGCGTTTTATTGGTTCGTAGTAAATATATAGATATGCATTGTACGAACACTAGAGTTGGCGCTTGAAATTATTATAATTGTATCAGTTTGTCAATTGTTCAGTGGATTATTTTTAGAAACCATAAAATATCGAACACTTTATCAATATGTATGTTTAAGGTAATCATATAAAATTAGCTTAACACAACTGAGCTATATGAATTACAATGAATTTTGTGTCGTTAATAAAAGCAAGAAATAAATATGTTTCACATATGAATGTCATTAAACAATGAAGGAGTACGGAGATGAATTAAAACTCCTTAAAAAATGTTATCCTTTTCATAGATTGGACAATTAATGACTTCGATTCTATAACTTGGGAAGGCGACGTTCACAAAAGCGGTGATCTGCCCTCACGGATAGCGGAACTCCTAAAACACCTCTTTCAACGACGAATCTAAAAGTTCACGATAATGGATTCATCGGAGCAGTCGATTGTTCGACGATGAATGGGCACTAATTAAAACGAAGTCAGGACAACGTCGGACGAAGTTCCCGAACTATAAATCGCAGCGGAGCGCGTCCTATATAAATATAGCGGCGTTCGAGAAACTTCGGTAGTAAATTTAAAATTTTCGGAAATTGGCATCGGCGAACTCGAGTGCGGTTAAGTGTTTCCACTCGTTTATATACGAATATATACACATATATATTCGGATACAGTGATAAGATTAAGAAATCGTGTTTTACCTAATGGAGAAGTAAGAGTAGAAGTAGAGTTACGGTAAATTCGATGCTTCAATATTCACTGTACCATGTTCGTCTATGAAGGCTATGTACAAGATTTATTTTTATTTATTCGTGAATTGGGTTTGTTTTTACATGGGAATCGCGTCTTTTGTCTGAGTAACTTTGTGAGTTGTCATTGATTTTTTTTTAAGTGTAATCGTATGTTATGGATAATTTAAAGAAACAAGGGTCAGTTGCTAGACGATTTTTAACTTGTGCCGAAAAAGATTTGCAGAAAGCATTACAAAATCATACGCCTAATATTCACACTTTGTTTAAGTACTGTTCTGACAAAGCTGAAAGTTTATTCCAAATCGACCATCGAATTCACGAATTATGGTTTCAGTCAGAAGAATCCGAAGATTGCAGGTTCGTGTCCTGTCACGGTCGCCAGATGTTAATATCATGTTTTTATGTAGTCAGTCGGTTAGAAGAAATATACGTATATAATATAATAGATTTGCATATTTTATATGCGTTTTTTTTTCGTCGCCTTTTTTCCAATCAGTGACATGGAATATATAATTTTTTTTAATATCGTTTTTTAAATACAAAAACACAAATAAATTTTCAACCGAAAATACAAGGAGATTTTTAACACTTGTCATTACCAATTAACGCCTTTACAAAGTTTAAATTACCTCTATTAAGTTTTATCCTTACATTTTAATCCCTATGGATATAGGATTTAGTCTAGATATTATTGTGATAGTCTCTGCCCGTATAAATCTCGTCATAATCGGTATAGCTATTACGAAGATAAGCCCGTACAAACAACAGACACTTAATTTTGTTTATAATGAAGATACAGTTCCTATGATAGAGCTATGACTATACGATCCGGATTTTTGGGTGGATAATTCTAAGCGTTTTTTTACGTTTTTTTTTATTAAAAGGTTATTTATTGCCCAGCGAAGCAGTAAGTACATAAAACCCTCATTATAATTTATATTACAAGCTAAGAAAGCATATATCTGTAAAAACTTACAAATGATATATTAGAGAAAACCACGAGAATTAATCTCATTAGGGAAAAGAGAGCTAGGATTAACTTGGACGTAGCACTCGGCCGGAAAACCGCACTTACTCTGAAACATGCCCTCTCCTTAACCGCTGCCAATAAGAAATCACATCGGATCCCGCCGCGCCGGAGCAACGCCGCAAATGAACCGAAACACACCCTTTTATCTTCCAATAAGTAACCGAGCTTTGGTTTTACTAAAATAAAGAACGTCGACGATCATGCCGGTCTGTGCGGCGGGAAATATTGAAAAATTAATGGACTGAAATAAAAAGAATGGACAGTCATTTTGGCCCATATAGCGCATTAAATATTTATATAATATTTGTATAAATACAGATGCTATTGATAGAGAAGCATAATATCGAAAGGCTTTTGTCTTGGGGCGGTTTGTTTCACACCAAGTTTGGCGTCAAAACACCGTGTTGTGATTGGCGTTTTTAATTTATTACTATAATCCACACTGATCAGAAAGTTGTGTACAGTATCATAATTAAATTGCAATTTCATAATTTAACCGTGTTTTACAATTGCTATCTCAAAAGGATATTTACTTGATATATTTAAAATGTTGTCTATGCTACATTGGGTGGTCGTTGCGTTGGATAATCCTTGTTCGATGTATTATTATTTTTATATAACGACAGTAGCAAACGATGGCTCATTCAATATCATTCAACCTTTGGGCATATATGCCTTATCTCAAACAGGATTACAGGATTGACGTTAGTCTACTTCTTGAAGGTTAACGTAAAATAGCTCAAGTAATAGTTTGCGTTTCTTTATTTAAATAAAACAAGATTTAGAGAACGCTTTCTTGAGTTAAAGAAGCAAAGTTTATCCTGATAGCTAGGATTCCCAAGAGGTCATTCTAAGTCGCGATCCGTTTAAAGTTGAGACGAATTCTTTGCCCGTGGGCTCCACAGCTCCGAACGTTCCCTCCGAGGTGTCTGCGTAATTACGCACCATTATAGACAAAGGGCAGGCTCCGCCCGATTACCATAATTCCGGGCCTCGGCGACGGGATATAAATGAGCAACATTTTGTAGTAGCAGCGCGAGTGACATGTGTATTAATGACTACGCTTGTCCTCTTAAATTAGGTGAGGGATTTGGTGATTTAGTTTTTTTCATTGACGGCGGCAGCGGCCGCGACCCGAGACGAGCTTTCCGTCCTGGCCCATTTATTCCATGTCGAAAAGCGGTTCGAGCTAATTGCCGGCTTATATATATCTTACTATTATGTTATATGGATTAATAATCTCAATGGAAACAAAATGTATTATAGAATTAAATACTATATGTACAAAAAGTAGTGGTAGTCGAATGATTAGAACCGATGGGTTATTGATACTGCATCCGTAAGACGGAGCATAGAAATGTACAAGTATTAATTATCTCGGATCTCGTGAACGTTTATTTATTTCGTTATTTCATCGAATTTAAATAGTAGTAATTTAAATAGTAGCTCAATCAGCTGGCGGCGAGAGAGTAAGTGCTGGGAAAACCAGAAGGTTTAAATAATATTCTAGTTATTTCTCCAAATAACTAGAAATCATGGAACTATTGGACGTTTGAAACCGGTAAAAACTAGTAACGTGAAGTAGCAAATAAATAGGTGCCTATCACTAATGGAGGCTTTTAAAAGCCATTATTAACATTATACGTATTATCTCATTCAAAACAAAAATTATGGGCATCTCGTTACACCGGGCCGTAGACAAACCTTGCGACAGGAGTTATCCTTGAAAAGCCTAACAGTAGAGATCAGAGTGAAACTTAATTTGAAACCTACGTGGTTAACCCTGAGTAAATCGTAACCAGTCAAGAATTGATAATTTACACGACTATGACTTCCTGGTCGTGACTTCAGTCATGAGTTTATTTGCTTTTTAACCTTATGCTAACATATCTACGCTAGCGAATTATCAGTCTTTTCGTATTAAGGCGTTCCACAATTTTTTAAATAATTTGTATTAATTTCATCACAACTCGTCTTGCCATGTCTTAGGTGACTTCCTCCTAAATTTGTCCTGGATATTTACTTATAAACTTTCTTAAAAATATTTTAATCTGTCTTTTGAAATCATGGCAGACTGACAAATTTTATGTGTTTGAAATTTTTCCTTTTTAACTACTTGGAGAGTTATAGTATCAATCTAATATAGTACGTTTCCTAAATGGAATGGATAATATTATGATAGAAGTATTCGTGTGTCTGTTAGAAGCTAGATATTAAAAAAAAATGTAATACATAAGTGTGAAAAATTTGACTGCTAGTAGTTTTTTGTTAATACTTTATAGGTTAGCGTTTGACCACAATCTCGTCTGATGGTAAATAATGATGTGGTCTAAGGTGGCAATCACGCTAATCACGATTTTAAACTTGAGGGTGGTAGCTAGCCAGGCGGACTTAGAAAAAACCCTGCCAAAGTGCTATGATTTCCATCACGATGTTTTCCTTCACCGAAAGCTCCGACTCAGTTGCTAGGATTCAAACCTACGCCCTTCGACGTTGTGTCCGAACACACTTCCAACCGAGCAATCATCGCTTCAAGTTTTTTTTATATAATATTATTTATAAACTTTATAGTGATATCTTCTAAAATTATTATAATATTCGTATCAGGCATAACGTTAAATGGTCCGCAGTAAACTACGGTACCACGTCAAGAATAAGTATCAGACTTAAATCATAATATCGCTGACAGCTCCCCAAAATTACCTATGAAAAATTATTTCATAAACTTTAACTAGTTAGAGGGAAGCAGTAGGGGGATTTTATGGAGGTTATAATATATCATAGCACACGGTGTAAGCTTTAAAAGCTATATCGAAATAAATTCATTAATCTTTAATTACCAAGAATGGAGCGGCATCAAAGGGCACAACCACAAAGGCCGACCGTAGGTAGCATCGGAAAAGCCATTTTCTTTACGTGACGCGGGAGGGTGGGGAACGATCGCGAAAAAAAAACACAACACAAAAACCCTTTTAAAATTAATTGAGTTTTCTTGCGGCTACATCGGGACGTGGAAAATAAATTAATTAACGCTCGAAGGAATCCTTAAAATTTGTCGAGGATCAAAAGTTGGATGGTAGAGCGGACCGATAAGCGAAGACGAGGCTCCGGGGGCCGCAGATAATACTTCGATTTTCCATTAAGTTATATTAGATATGGGAGAGGCGCCGCGCCGCGCCCGCGTTTTCCCTCCAAGCGTATTTTGTTCGGGGGCCACACGCGATTTCTGATCCATTTGCATGGCTGATGGTTTCACGATATTTGTTTACGGCCCATTAATGTGGGCAATATTCGACCTTAATTGAATATCGACTTGTAAATTTTCTTGGATGGTATTAATTAAATTTTTCCTCAGTGCTAATGCTTCTCCCGATCGCGCGCCGCCACTCAGCTGATTAATTTACTCAAAGCCGTTAACTTTGCAAATGAGGTGGACTTTTGATAATAGTTTAAACGAAGCAAATAGTACGTTTAAGGTGAATTAATAAACTTATTAAACGATTTCTTCAATTTAAATGGCTATTGTTTATTCTAAATATTATCTTATACGTTAGCATATATTTAAAATGTAATTTTTTTTTAATAAATCAGTGGAAATTATTTACCTTAGTGAAAAAAGTAAAATATCTACATAGTAGTGCTAATGACGCTAAAGAACCAGCAGGGAGTGCTGAAACTCATGTACATTTGGCCAACCAGATGGACAATATTCAATCTTCTAGCCTTCAATCGTGATCCATTTACCATAAGCTTATTACAAGTAATTAAAGTAAGTTTTCGTCATTAGAAACTGAATTGTCCTACAACTTAATGATAGAAAGCGATTATTTCTCTTTACTCATATTGAACCTAACCTTATGAAGAGCTTTTAGTTTTAATTCGTAAACTTGCATTATCCTGTATTTTGCAAGTTTCCCCCCAAATGTACGTGACATAATTTAATTATTGTATACAATTCATGTGAATTCAATATGAGGCTTTTGGATTTTGATATAGCTCAAAATAATCATACAAGAATATAGAAAGTTAGTCACTTCTACTATTAGTCATTTCTACTACTACAAAAAAAACAAAAAAAAAAAACAAAAATTGCAGATTGTTTACAATATATTACAGATTTCCATGTAAATATATATTTAACAATGTAATTTTTATTGTCAAAGGTTGCCTTTTGGAAGGTTCCCGGCTCCCACCTGATGTGCCTCCACGGAATCCAACAATGTCTCGGCTAAACGGTCGCATCACAGGCAATCCTGCTGACCTCGCGGACTTCGAGCCATCCTGTCTCGTTCGCACACCGTCTGGAAATTTCTACGTGCCTTCAGGTGAATGTTAGAACCATTTTATACTTTTTTCTAATATCTTTTTATTATTATAGGTTTCAAAATTTCATCATAGTCTCACCTGATTTCTAAATAACGATGGTAAAGCCTAAGGTGGTAAACACTTTAAAATGAGAGGATGGCTAGATTGTCAATAGCAGCTGTTGGAACAAATTTTTAGGTGCTTGGCAACATTTTGGTAGATTTCGAAACGGGTATTACAAAAAGTCTTATTTTCATGCTATGGTTTCATCACGATGTTTTCCTTAACTGAAAGCTCCAGATCGTTCCAGGATTCGAATATACGTTGATACGTCCGAACATTCTACAAGTGAGCCTTGTACGATATTTTATATTATGTCCATATGTTTAAACTTAGAAACGATCTCAAGTGTTACGATGTACTAAAATTATACATTAAGCTAAAGATCTCATATTGCTTATGAACTTCACCTACTGCTTCTGCGAAACAGATTTTCAACTTGATCGTAATAATTAGTCCGAAAACCAGCAAAAATTACCAATAGGCTAAGATTTCCACAAGATGTTTTCTTTCAAAAAGGGTTAACGAAAAGTAGGTTTTCAACTCTAGCACTTCTTCGACACGACGTTCAACCGGTGTGGTACACAAATAGTCCTGTTTAGTGCAAAGTTAATAATACAGTAGAAACATAAGGGTCATTTTTACTTTAGGTGTTTTAGTGTTTAACCTCAATCTCGTCTGATACTACATGACGATGTGGCAACACTATGTGGTAAGATGATAACGCGGTACATCTACAGAAGTATCGGTTTTCAACTACAACTACCGAAACACACGTCTATAGATGCTTGGTGATAGATTTTCAACTTAAGGATGGTAGCTAGCTACATGGATATTAAGGAATGTCCTATTTACCACCAGTATGTGTTCTATGCAAACTGGGTTGAAGGTTGGGAAAGATTACCTTTTGAATTCGTGTCATTTTATGTTCAAACCAGTCCTCGACGCCAAGAAGCTTACAGATATTTATAATTAGGTTCGATTATTGCTGAATAAGAAATTATTATCAATTTTCTACTTGACACGTTCCCATGTTTTTGTGGACAAGAAAATCACACTTTTTAAGATTTTATTTTATTTCAGAAATATATCCAGAGTATATATATTTAAAAATATATAGGTATATATTTTGTATTATTTATTTATTTTAATAATATAATACAATAAATAACGCTATATACTTTTAATAATTATTTACTTCTGCTAAATACAAAATTAGTAATGTTGTAAAGTTTATTTATCCAAATCTGCCACAAAATATTTTGGTTAGAAAAATATGTACGTGAAATATGTTTTATTTGCTACAGGGGACATACAAAAGAATCCGTCTATGGACTACAAATCCAACTCGTCGTGCAGTAGTCCAGGGAAACAAGATAAAAGTACTTTGGAAAGAATGGATCGCAGCGACCGATCCCATCCGGCTTTCGGCGCACCCGTCCCTGTGCTGCCTGTTAGGAATAACCTCAGATCCTCGCACTTCCCTCCCACGGGGTCACGGTTCCATTTCAGGAAAGGCCTCTCGTCGCGTTGTTCCTGGAAGTGCACAGCTATAGTGTTCATAATATTCTTTATACTTCTTTTAGCCATCGCATCTTATATGTCTGGTGAGTTTTTATTCAATTCAGAATTATTATTTCAAAGAAACAGTAACAATTTTTTTTTGTAAATAGTAAATGATATATTACCACTTAAGCTACCAAGATAATAAATATGCTTTATATAATTATAAACATGTTTATACTATTTAAATTAGTGTTACTTTCTTTTGTAAACACATGAAAATGTATTATGGCTAATGCATAAAATATCATATATGAATTACTTTTTGGTAATGAATTATTCTTTATATTTTATTATTTGATATTTAATTTTACATTAGCCGAATATAATATTTCAGTTGTACCTAATATTATTCACAATATACTAAAATGTTCCATTATAAAAATTAATATCGGAGTTCTTGAAATGTTTTTTAATTTGTTCACAGCCTCTTATTTTGTCAACTGGTCTTATCAAAATTCGAAAGCGTGTACAGTACTAGTTGGCGAATCAACGGAGAAGTTCTCCGCTTCGAAAGCGACCACGCTTGAAGCGAGCAACAAATCTCTAGTAAGGCCGCACCAGACCTCGCCGTCGACCGGCTCAGGTAACGAGGAAAATCACTCACGACATCGTAGAAGCGTAGATGTAGAAGGGCATGCTTCTGTGCAATCTGTTTCTTCTATGGATTCTTCCACTGCTGTAGATAATATGCATGATATCACTACTCCTCTGATCACTACTAGCTTAGCGCATGGTGTGATGACAGAAATCATCAAGCAAGTAAGTGAAGACAACGGGGATGCTAACGCTTTTGTTTCTGCTAATGTGTTGGCTAATAATACTGGTGATTTATAACAAAAGCAAATGAATATCCTAATGAATCATTTAATATAATTACTACCACCACTATCTCGAAAGATAAAAAAATCAATGATACTAAAACTGACAATGATTTTCTTAAAAATGCTACTACACATTATGTTGAAAAACCAGTCGAAGTTATTAAACCTGAGAGAAAATCAATAATCGCTAAACACGATAAAAGCGATATTGCTTATGACCCAAAAGATATGCAAGGGGACTCATTCCCATCTATATATACATATGGAGTTCTAAAATATCAGTATTTGAAAGAGCTATCTCGACTGAATAAAGCTACCGAGGAACTACATATTTATTCTAATGACTTTGTTGATATGGAAAAAAATAAAGAAAAGTTTATATATGAAAATGAACCAAAAACTACTAAAGTTGAAACCACTTCAACAACTGTAACTAACACAGTAGCGTCTACTGAAATTCCTGTCACAACCAAACCGACAGAAATTATAGCTACTACAAATAGGTTCACTTCACAAAAAGAAAATATTCTAACAACTACAGCAACACCGAGTGTTGCTGTTTTTACTAATAATAACCTTATGCTAAAAACACCAAAGACGCTTGAAACTTCTACAACCAGTAAATTTACTACTACCACAGAAGGAACTTCCCCGCCCACTGTGAATATGTTTGAGACAAAACCACCAGATGTGACTAATCCTAAACATGTGTTAATTAACCTAACCATATCCGCTGATGACGAGCATTCTTCTTACAAACCACTCTATTCATTAACTGTAACAGTACCAACAGTAGGTGATATGTATGAAATTCCAACTGTAAGAATAACTCCAATGGATATTGAACCTACACAGGCTACAAGTTTCAATAAACCTGTTACTTTGCAAGGTACGACTAGGTCCAATCAACCAACAACTATAGACAGAGCTGCGGAAACAAATAAGCCTTCAAACCCTGAAGATTGGGGCGGCAGCTGTGAATGTTCATGTCCAACTTGCGACAAAAATGTCACTGACGATTTTTACGATGATGTATTTACAACAGCCTCTACAGATCCGGAAACAACAGCTTCTACCAACAATGACGTCAATAGTACAACAGAATCGTCTCATGATGTGGAAACTACTACAGAAGAAAGTACCGGAACAACGATCTACAATGATGTATCTACTGATACAATGTCAACCACAGATCAAAATAGTGATGTAACTTCTGATATCACCACAGAATCTGATGCAATTTCAACTACAAAATTACCGCAACTAGTATGTCCAAAGGTTAAGCCTCCACCCATCCTTATATTGGAAGGTGAGGTTGAACTAGACTAAAATTCGTAATAACTAACTAACGATCACTAGTTTCATGGCCGTTTAGGGTTTCCGTACATGAACTAACAATTTAATTCGCATGTTAATTTGGATCATGGGTTAATCTGCTATAAATTAAGCATGTGCTAGTTGAATATTTTTAGTTTTTGTTTAAAACATTTATAATTCGCCAAATATATCATAGCTCTTAATTTAGAAGTATTTTAGAAGTTTTACTAGGCAGTATTTAAAAGCTAGCTCATCACATTTCGCATGAACAAAAGTAACAAAAAATTCATCAAGATTAAATTTAAATTCAATTCGTAGGTGCTCGAACATTCCCAGCGCAGACCTTCCCGCCTGACGGGACAACATTCAAACAAATTACTTTAGGTGAAAAATTATCAAAAGAAATCCCTCCATATAGTTATTGGAACATGCAGTTTTACCAATCGCAAGCTTCGTACGTGAAATTTGACTACATGATACCACGCGGAGCGTCAATAGGTGTATACGCGAGGAGAAATGCTCTGCCTACACATACGCAGTATCATTTTCTTGAAGTTTTAAGTGGATTCAAAGCGAGGACAACGAGAGCGTCACACGTAAGTTAAACACCTATTAACCAACTATCTTATAATTCGTTCACATTCGACACAACACCTTTCTCCATTTTTAACTCTGACTTTGTTATTTCTGATGTTGTAATCTTGTTTAATATTTTTGTAATCTGATTTCTCTTCAGCCTTCGGTGAAGAAGGATGTGACTCATTATATGGAGCAAGGACACTGGTTCCTCTCGCTATATAACGACGACGGTGATCCACAAGAGGTTACGTTCATTGCTATGGTAGCCGAGGAGATGACACACAACTGTCCGAATGGCTGCTCCAGTAAAGGGGAATGTCTCATGGGACATTGCCAATGCCAGCCCGGTTTCGGAGGCGACGACTGCAGTAAAAGTGAGAGATTTTTCTTAACTATAATTAAAAGAGTGACATCATTTGAATTTATAATTTTGTTGTCAGTTTGTGGTAAAAATTTAACGAATTTATTTAATATTCTTTGTGTATATTAAAATCAAGATAGCGATCAATTTTAAACAGGTCGTGTAAAGAGAATGAGAATGTATGAGAATGAGAATGAGAATCATCTATAAACTAACGCATTATGGGAATAGTAATCAATCTCTGATATTAGCAAACATATGTTGCTAATTAAATATTGAGTACTGTTAAAGCAAAGATGGTTGAAATGTAAAATTGTTTCATATCAAAGTAATTAATTATAATTATCATAACTTTCCAGGTGTATGCCCAGTTCTTTGCAGCCAACGCGGCGAATACATCAATGGAGAATGCCAATGCAATCCTGGATGGAAAGGCAAAGAGTGTTCCTTACGGCACGATGAATGCGAAGTACCGGACTGCAACGGGCACGGGCACTGCGTCAACGGGAAGTGTTCCTGCGTCAGGGGTTACAAGGGCAAGTTCTGTGGAGAGATCGACTGTCCGCATCCGACTTGCTCCAGCCACGGCTTCTGTATCGAAGGATCGTGTGTTTGCAAGAAGGGTTGGAAGGGAGCCGACTGTGCGACAATGGACAAAGACGCGCTGCAATGTCTTCCAGACTGTTCTGGGCATGGAACATTCGACGTTGACACGCAAACGTGCACTTGCCACGCGAGATGGTCCGGGGAGGATTGTTCTAAAGGTACGAATCGAAAGAAACGATTTTTTTAAATTATATTTATTGACGAACCTAGTGAAATACCCAGTGAATAGTGATCGCCATCTTCATAGTAATGGTTGAGTAAAGATTAATCGAACAATCACAATAAAAGTTAATACCTTAAACCAAGGCTGTCCAAACCACGGCCCGCGGGCCGCTTGCGGCCCGCGCCATG
Organism: Antheraea assamensis; assembly: GCA_035772565.1. Lineage (NCBI taxonomy): Eukaryota > Metazoa > Arthropoda > Insecta > Lepidoptera > Saturniidae > Antheraea > Antheraea assamensis. The sequence goes on from JAQQSE010000020.1 coordinate 330,393, forward strand.
AGTTATTGCGGCCCGCAGAATCTTTTTTATCTTCTTTGTTCAAATACATTAAATGAGTAAATTATTTTTCTTGCGACGAAATTCAAATGTTTTGGATATGTATTCGATTATGCCGCACACAACACTATTCACTCGAGAACTCGGGAAATTCCCCGAACGTATAATAGGTACACCCGACACCGCGCGTTGTTCATTTATTGGGCTTTGTCACTTGTCATTCAACGCGACGAAAGTTTTGATTACGCACGGTTACTCTCAAGTTACTTGTATTTTATTTTTATAAATATTTTGCGGCCCCCCAATGTGTTGAGTCATTTTTGTTGGCCCTGGGTCCCATGTAGTTTGGACAGCCCTGCCTTAAACAGTAGATCATAGTGATTCCACCCTGAATACAGTTACGAAATATTTTAAAAAATATTAGGAAACAATGTATTTCTCTATCTTGAATGAAACGAAACCTTTATTTATACGTCTTTACTCGTCATACACTTTATGTTCCTTACAATCACAATGTGCAATATTTATACACTCTTTTGCAAAATAATAATACTGAAATAAAATAAAAAAAAGATAAATTGTGGTCGAATTTCGACCTTTGAAAGACCACTAGTATATTTTTATATTAACGTTAAAGAATACTTTGTATTTTTAAGTAAATTGCGTGCACGGGTTTTGATTTGGTATAAACGTCAGACGAAGAAGGAGAGCAAAAAGATAAAATTAATGTATGCGTTACAAACACATTAAATATAATATTCAAAATGTCATTTATCATAATTCATACTCAATATCAAACAGATATTCGGTGGTCAAACAGCCGCTCTAAGGCGAGATTACTAGTAAAAATATATATGATATGTCTTTTAATAAAACGAAAATGAATACATAACGATATATTTGTACTCGTTCACACCCGACGTAATAGAAAATATATTTTTTTTATAAATAATGGTTATACACTTCTTTTTTAATAAAAGCACCAGAATAGCGTTCAAATTTGCATACATTAATGAGGTATGTTTGATTGATGAAGACGTTACTTTGCGGAAATCCATAATAAAAAATTAGGGTAGATGTTTAAATTCAAAAACACTATTTCCGTTTAGGCCCCGAGAAGGCGCTTATGATCGTCAAAGTTACTACCGGTTCGGAAAACAACTCAGTCATCGAGAAGAGCTCGAAACTGGCTAGAAACTCACCTGGTTTATCTTTTTTCATGAAACAATTTTAAGAACATTTTTATACTTACGCGCACTTCCGTTTAGAATTGTTTGGCCTCTGTCACGCCTTCCTATAGTCGAATTTCGAGTAGAGGATTAGCACAAGTAAAATGAATTTGACAGAGGTGTGCGATTTGGAGTGCGGCGCGCACGGACGTTGCGTGGGCGAGGCATGCGCGTGCGAGCCCGGCTGGACCGGCGAGTTCTGCACGGCGCGGCTGTGCGACGCGCGCTGCAGCGACCACGGCCAGTGCAAGAACGGCACGTGCCTCTGCGTGTCCGGCTGGAACGGCCGTCACTGCACCCTGGAGGGGTGTCCACGCGGGTGCGCCGGCCACGGACAGTGCCGCGTCGCCAATGACGGACACTGGGAGTGCAAATGCTTCGACGGCTGGGACGGACCCGACTGCACCACGCTCAAGGAGCAGATCTGCGACGACTCTAAGGATAACGATAAAGGTGACAATGTGGATTTTCGTTAAAGTTACAGTTCCTTTATCTTAATAAATATCGTAAGACTTATTTAGGATAAAAAAAATTGTTGTCTGAAAAGTCGATTTACGGACGATAATTTTACGTGATAACGTCATAAAAAAATATTGCGTCACAAGCCGAACGTTTAGGCCTATCGTGCTTCTCTAGTGCTTGTTCCGCGCTCTCGCTTGCACGCTCAACTCAAGTGGAACGTGACAATGACTCATGCTGTGACATGCGTGCAGCCGGCGTACAACGATTTATAAGACGTTATCGTGTCAAAAAACTGTTTTTTTCTCTGTATATTTTTCTAAATAATTTGTTGCTTACGTAATTAATAATACATTTAACTAAATAATACTTATATACATTAATTATATCTAATAAAAGATATACGAATACAACAGAGTTTCTTCTTACCGACTCATCTCAATAATAGAGATGAAATCGGCCAGTTACGATATTCCACTTTTTAAAAGAGTTGATACTAATGCAAATTCATATTTAAATGAATTAAGGGATGCACTTCTTTCTCGATTTTCAATGTAAGAAAATATATGCATGATCCCCAAAAAGCGACTACATTTTTAAACAGAGAGCCAATTTCCAACTGTCGTTATTTTAGACGGCCTAATCGACTGCGAAGATCCGGAATGCTGCCAGAGCACAGCGTGCAAGGGCAGCCAGCTGTGTGTATCCTCCCCTAAACCGACGGACATACTGCTCCGCAAGCAGCCGCCCGCCATCACCGCCTCGTTTTTCGAGCGAATGAAATTCCTCATCGACGAGGGAAGCCTCCAGAACTACGCCAAGCAGGAGACCTTCAATGAAAGGTGAGTTTTGATGTTCGGTGTTCATTGTCGTGGTTAAAATATTACATCATAAAGCTATTTCGTACAGTACATCTGCAGCGTAAACGATTCTTCAGGTTTCTTTACAAACAACTAATATAGCAGACAATGATATATAGAAAATAACCGACAGTAAGATAAATAACATAATGCAGAATGCAAATTTTATAACGGCTGCGTACGTATGAAATAGCTTAATGTCGGAAGAAAATTGTTCTGAATATGACGAAAAAAAAATATATCTGTTATATACAATACGCAATGTTGTGCCCCAGTCGTTCCTAATGTTTTATTTACATCAAAGAGTGTTCCATGACGCTTCTCTTTCTGTTCCTTACACATATTATATTTTTAACAATGATTAATTGGATTACACGGGACGTAGCCAGAATTTTTTTATTAAACTATTTTTTTTTCTCTAAAATAATGTATTTCTATACCTCGAGAGTCGTACTTCAAATGTTTTCCAATTTCGCGAACGTCCGACATATATATATATCACGCCATTATGATCATTTGAGTGATAAAAGTCACGGAAATTTTTATTTCACGCGTAAAGAAATCTCTCTGGCTACGACGCACGAATAAATTGCACTGCATGATAGGTACACTCCATTGCGACTAACTGTCTCTTCTAAATTAACAAAAAAAAAAAAAACGATGGTTATTTACTCATTATTTGTCATTTCTCTCGGTTTTTCTTACGCTGCGCAGTATGTTTTGGAATCACTTCAACACGAGGTAAGATTTCTGAATCCAATGTAGGTTGTGTGTTTGTTGAATTTAGTTCTTTACCTACGTAAAATTATACAATATTTAGAGACGATTTTGTTAACCCTAAAAGTAAATGATAAAATAATCATAAACCATGTTTAAATTGAAATTTTAACCGAAGATTATCACTATGATTAATATCTTATTAATATCAAATCAAACCAACATTCTTAGAATTGTTAATATAGTAGCGAACCTATTCAGATAATTATTTAATCAGTAATGGTTTTTTTTTAATGTATCATAACTATCCAAATCACTGACTATCGACAAATGTCGACACTGTTGAAATGGGTCTTCAGACATCTTATTTATACCCAATAGAATTAAAACCGTCTCTAAATAGATATTCATATAAATATATTATGTGACATCTTATATATATTTACATATATTTGCATGTTTTTGTGATATATATTTTGTTAAAATTGTGTCCTGTGAATTTGTGTTACGCTTTTTATTCAAACGTTTAAATGTTTATGTCTAATAATAATTATACCTATAATTAGATAACAATATAACATAAGACATCCATCACCTCTGGCTAATGTAATGTAGTTCAGTGAAAATAAATTAGTTTAGTATTAAACTGTAGATATACTGTGGGTACTGGTTAAATCTCCTTTTTGAACTTTAGACTGAATTTACGTTGTTGCCAAAATTATTAATACCTTTAAGGTGGACACTTTCGAGTCAAGCGTCTGTGACGTCAGTAACGCCGCGACATAGCGACAGATTAATGTACTTTACATATGTAAAGAACATCATTCTTGCACAGCGAAAGTGATGCCGCGTCGGTGACACTGCTGCCATGTCGCCAGGCGTTAGCATCAATGACGCGGCTACACTTGCAATGTCGCTATCGCCTATGTTTTTTGAAGACATTTCTTCATTATTCTAATAAATATAACATGTATTTGAATATTCACCAAAGGAAAAGGTGCAATTTTAATTACATCGGTATCTCGACACTGATTACTTTGTAATAAAAACATACCAAATTACATGTGTTTCTGAAAGAAAGGATCTTTTTCACTGAGACAGTATCATAGCAAAAAATTATAATTCTTCTATCTTTCCTATAACCGATTCCGGTAAATCCATAACAAACGTTATAACTTCACAAGAACTATGAGATGAGTTCAGTACAGCGAAGGCGATGTACACGGTCTGACGCGGGTGTCCAAAGTCACAAAAGCGACACTGACACCGTATCATTGTTATTAAGACTGTATACACTGCGTCGCTGACGCTTTATTCGAAAGCCCACGTTTAAGCTAAATGTGTTTAGCTAAGCACTTTCTGGTGAATTCTGACAATTCCACTTAAGAGCTGACTCTGTAGACAGTAATATATCACTTTGATCGCACTGTCGAGTTTTATTAGTATAATTATTAATCGTAATATTTCTTCTCAATAAATCCTTAGATAAAAAGAGGTTTTTAAAACTATTTTGTATGTCCCATTGACAGGAAGATCACTGTTAGGCTTCATCGCTAGAATATCGGTAGTTTATTCTATAAGTCTATGGTTTTACAAGCGCACCTAACATGCACTAAACGTATACCTTTGGTTAATAGAATATAATAGTAACAGAGATATATTTCAGTACAGTAATAGATTTCCAGGAATAATACATAGAAAAATAATGAATTTAATGCATATAGATTAAAACAGAAAAAGCCTATTGAAATACTTTACATAATTATAATGAATATACAAAATTCATAATTCAAGTTTAGAAGCGAGTATTCGCTCCTGAAATCACCATTTTTTTTTCGTCGAATTAGTACAATTGTATAAAATTCCAGTCGGTCAGCGGTTATCAGAGGTCGCGTGGTCACCTCGCTCGGGTCGGGTCTGGTAGGGGTCAGGGTGTCAACCTCGACCCCACTCGAAGGCTTCACTCTCACGAGAGACGACGGCTGGTTCGACCTCCTGGTCAACGGCGGTGGAGCGGTCACCTTGCACTTCGGAAGAGCGCCGTTCAAGAGGTCTTCCCATGTTGTCTTCGTGCCGTGGAATGAGGTTCGTGGCATTTTTTGTATTACCTATCTGAAGCTTTTAGTTAAAAAAGTTTTAGAACAATGGCCAAGAAATACATTATCAATTTACCGGTTAAATAAGCATTAGGTCAAGCAACTTTCATGTTAAAAACTGGATTATGCTATCTCGACACAAGTCACTCTTTGACCATCCCTTAAAAGTAATAAGAAACGTCTGTAAACAACACTTGTATTATTTTAGTAAATATTATAAAAAAAGAACAAATATATACCAGATCGAGATTCTTACGAACACATTCGTAAGTACTTTCTTAGTTGAATACCAAATTACTGATTTCGATCTTTGATTACTCTAACCTTTAACACTAAATGTTAAACTTAATTATTGTTTGTGCTTTTACTATCAAGAGATGAATGCACTAATGGTTATATTCCATGTAATATCGTATATCATAAGGTCACAGGGCATTTTTATTTACCAATGTCTACGAGTATAAAATATTTTCAAAGTTAACACACGATTCTCTTAACATGCAAGCCTGCCTGCCATTAAAGAGTCGTTACTATTTTTATAGCTCAATTATACGTGACATTAAAAATCCTTAAGTTTGAATACACGATATTCGATTCGTTTTTGATAAGGCGATGTTATTATACATTTTTGGAAAGTTTAATATACCCTGAATTATTATTGTACATTTTTGACAATTTAAATTTATAATTCGTTAACTATGTAATAAATAAACTATAATCAAGACTTTATTAATAAAAATAAATAACTTATTTCAAGAATATTTTAATTAATAATCTAGAGATAAATAATAAATAGCTGGCAATTATCGTTTCATTCAAAATTAGTAACAAAATGTCATTTTATTATTTTTTCATAAGTATTTTTTATATTCTATCAATTTAGAAAATGATATATACATATTTTATTTTAAAATCGGTTGATATAGAAAATATTTTTCATTCATTTTTTCCCCATTTGTACCAAATGTAACAGTATGATTATTGACAATATCTATAGGAATAATCTAGTGAGGAATGACAATCAGACTGATATTTTTATTTACATAAGACGAATATATTCAACAAACGTGTTAGTATTCATCAACTAAAAATAAAAGTAGTGACACCGAACTACTTTCTGTACATACCCAAAATACTCGACAAGAGAACATTTCACTGTGAGTTTAGATTTCCTCATATATAGATTCTCTTACAATTATTGAAGGTGATGATAACAAAAATGCTTCTTTTGATTAGGTGGTAATAATCGATGAAGTGGTGATGACAACCGCGGACGAGAAGACCGGCATGGGACCCCCCAAGCGTGCCTCGCCCACGACTACGACACAATGAAGCCGGTGGTGTTGGCCACGTGGAAACATGGATTCCAAGGTGCCTGTCCCGACAAGAGCGCTATACTGGCCGAATCCCAGGTAAGACAAATAAACTTGAATATGTATATTTTTTTTGAAAGAAAATCGTAAGTTACTATTTATTTTTAGAGATTTTAATCTGTTTTTAAGATATACATACGTATGGTCACACCATTATCAGATATTAAGTAAAGGTCCTTCTTCTTCACTTAGAAACGCATAGAAATATAGAACTTAGAAACTTAATCTTAGAAATGGAATTGCTATCCAAAGTGTAGTATTTATATGAACCAAATTTACCAGCTTCTTTCATGAAAGACTGATCAAATGGAATGCTTATAGTTAAATATAATATAGACTGTGTGTCAATATATCTAAAGTCCAAGAAAAAGCTAACTTTTAGTTAAATACAACACACTGTACATCATAAGCATAAATACACTTTGTATTGTTTTCAGGTCGTGCAAGAGAGCTTACCAATCCCGGGGACAGGACTAAATTTGGTCTACCACAGCTCACGGGCAGCCGGATACCTTTCCACCATACAGCTCCAACTGACACCGGAGAAGGTCCCGCCGACGCTGGCCCTCATCCACCTACGGATCACGATCGAGGGCATCCTGTTCGAAAAGATGTTCGAGGCGGACCCCGTGATCAAGTTCACGTACCCGTGGAACCGGCTGAACGTGTACCGACAGCGCGTGTACGGCGTCACCACGGCGTTGGTGAAGGTGGGCTATCAATACACCGACTGCAAGGACATCATATGGAACGTGCAGACAACCAAGCTCAGCGGACACGACATGAGCATCTCCGACGTCGGTGGTTGGAACCTGGATATCCATCACCGATACAACTTCCATGAGGGTATGCTTTTAATATTCTATAGAGAGAAATACACCTTCCATATCGGATTAAATTTAGAGGGTGATTTGACTGTGAATTAAAAAAAAACTCTAAACCTGATAGGTTTCATAATTATATACGTGGTCCATAAGTAAGAATATATTAGGAAATGATGCCGTTTTAAAAAAGTAAAGTGACGTAGCTAAAGGGGGTTACGATCTGTTCGGATGATAGATATTTTAGGGTGATATCTAATTATGAAGAAAAATGTGATTAGATCAATGCAATACAAAGAAAATAAAATACTAAATAGGTTCTCTCAAAGAAGCCAAAAAAAATTTTTTTTCTGCTTTTCTTTAAAATTGTGTCTAAGTAAGATTGTAAAATTATATAAAATTATAAATTTTATACATATAACATTATTTGTGATAATAAATATGGGACATATCACCTATCATTAGTCGTTAAATAACTGGTGATAAAATAAATGTTGTTGTTTTTAATTTTATCTAAGCTTTATGTAACACTTAAATAATTTTGTCCATATGGGAAATGATTTCACTTCTATTTATTACGTATCACATGTGATATGACACTAGCAAAACAACAATTCCAAACATTTATATCGGCGGTTATGTTAGCACTCCTTTTTATTAGTGGAAAGTTTAGTAAAAGATTTTGTGTAATATGAAATATTTATTTCATACTAGAAGTTTTGAGAACCACGCAGGATTATATGTAACCTATCTCTTTTCGAATATGACGCTTTTATAGGTGTGACTTCACGTTGTTAACTTTATTTTTTTTAATTACCTTTTTTTATAGTAAAGTACAATCCTTGCTAACATTTGTAACATGAATGTAGATTTCTACAACGATATTTTAACTTTGTTTTATATTGAATTCTGGATTTTATTATTTGCAATCCCCTAACGTTCACGTTTCGACCACGTCTTTTGACTATCACAGTCCGTGACACGCAATAGATAGTACATGCCTGTACTGTGATTAGAGTGAGAGTTTGAACAAAACGGAAACATTGTAGGGATCCTGCAGAAAGGCGACGGGTCGAACATATACCTAAAGCACAAGCCGCGGCTGATGGTGACGGCGATGGGGGATGGGCGGCAGCGCGAGCTGCAATGCGGCGCGCAGTGCGAAGGTCCCGCTGCCCGACAGCGGCTCTTGGCGCCGGTCGCGCTCGCGGCGGCTCCCGACGGCGCGCTCTATCTCGGCGACTTCAACCTAGTGCGCAAACGCGCGCCAGACGGCTCTGTGCGCACGCTTGTCAAGCTCAAGTACGTCACCATCCGCTCTCGCTAACCTAACACGTGTTCAACCCAAACTCACTTCACGCCGGTATACAACATAAACAAACACCACGCATGTATACAACATAAAAATACATCATGCACGTATACAACACAAACACATGTCACACCCGTATACAACATAAACACACATCACGCACGTATACAACACAAACACATATCCCGCATGTATACAACATAAACACACATCACAGCAAAAACAAACAGAAATTAAAATAAACAATTATGAAAACCTGTACTAAATATTCATATTTAATTTGGTCGGAATTGTTATCTAGTTATATATTTACATACATTTCCAGTGCAACTCGCGTCTCATACCGGTACCACATGGCACTCTCCCCGCTCGACGGTACTCTCTATATTTCTGACCCGGAGTCGCATCAAATCATCCGCGTCCGCGACACCAACGACTTTAGCGCCCCCGAGCGGAACTGGGAAGTGGTGGTGGGGTCCGGCGAGCGCTGTCTGCCCGGGGACGAGGCGCATTGCGGGGACGGCGCCCTCGCGCGCGACGCCAAGCTCGCCTACCCCAAGGGTGTCGCCGTCTCCGTGCACAACCTCCTCTACTTCGCCGACGGCACCAACATCCGTATGGTCGACCGCGACGGCATCATTTCCACGCTAATCGGCAACCACATGCACCGCGCCCACTGGAAGCCCATCCCCTGTGAGGGCACCCTCGGACTTGAGGAAGTCCACTTGCGCTGGCCGACGGAACTCGCCATCAACCCGCTTGACGACAGCCTGCACATCATAGACGACCACATGATTCTGCAGATGGCCCCGGACGGTCGTGTGAAGGTGGTCGCAGGGCGCCCCCTTCACTGCCCTTCGCCTCTCACCGGCTACGACGTCGAGCTCGCCACCTACGCGACCCTCGTCATGCCGCAGAGCATCGCCTTTGGGGCCGCCGGGGACCTCTACGTCGCCGAGAGCGACTCCCAGAGAATCAACCGAGTCCGGCTCATCACCACGGATGGCAAGATTTCCCTCTACGCGGGAGCCGAATCCAAATGCAACTGCCTCGAGAGAGGCTGTGACTGCTTCGAAGCGGACCATTTCTTGGCATCGAACTCAAAATTCAACACCATATCTGCTGTGATCGTCGGCCCCGATGGCATCGTTCACATTGCGGACCAGGCGAACTACAGAATCCGCTCAGTAATGGCAAGCATTCCCGACGCTAGTGGTGCAAGAGAGTACGAGATCTACTCACCAGACACTCAGGAAACCTACATATTCAACAGATTCGGTCAACACGTCACTACGAAAAATATTCTCACCGGTGAGAATAACTACGCTTTCACGTACACCGTGAACACGAGCAACGGGAAACTGAGCACAGTCACAGACGCGGCCGGGAACAAAGTGTTTCTCCTCCGCGACTACTCGAGTTTAGTAAACTCGATAGAGAATACGAAGGGCCAGAAATGTCGACTGAAAATGTCCAGGATGAAGATGCTGCAGGAGCTGAGAACACCGGACAACTTTAATGTAACCTTCGATTACCACGGCACTACCGGCCTGCTCAAAGCTAAATACGACAGTACCGGCAGAAGCTACATATACAAGTACGACGAATTCGGTAGACTGACATCTGCTGTCACACCCACCGGAAGGATCATCACACTGACATTCGATTTGAGCATCAAAGGCGCAACGGTTCGTGTCAGTGAAAATAATAGAAAGCCCGTTTCTATATTAATCAAGGCTTCATCCGTGAACACTAAAGTGGGAGAAGCCGAAAAAAGGACAATCATTTCCACTGACGGTAGCATCTCGTCCAGTATGCCCTGGGGTCACGTGATATCTACCGATACCGTCCCGTATACCATATTGGCTGAAATCGATCCAATCCTAGGTGAAAGTTACCCAGTCCCAGCTAAGCAGAGAACAGAGGTGGGCGGTGACTTAGCTAATAGATTCGAATGGCGTTACTTCTTGAGAAGATTGGTTTCCAACAAGGGGAAAAGTAAGGCCGTTGCCCAAATTGGTCGTAAACTACGCGTTAACGGTGAAAATCTTCTAACTTTAGAGTATGACAGAGACACGTCGACTGTGGCAGTGTTTATGGATGATAAAGTGGAACTCCTAAACGTCACTTATGATAGGACGGCAAGACCTTTAAAATGGGGACCTAGGAATGGCATATTTGCTGACGTGGAGTTGGAATATGATAGATTCAACAGGTTAACTAGATGGAACTGGGGAGATCTCAACGAAACGTATGGGTTCGATAGGGCTGGTAGGTTACATGAAATACGTTATGGCGATGGATCCTCACTTGCGTATTCCTTTAGAGACATGATCACAAGTCTGCCACTCAAAGTGACCACTCCGAGAGGCAGCGACTACCTATTGGATTACGATGACTCTGGCGCACTCCAAAACCTTACTACCCCCCGAGGCCACATCCACACGTTTGCGCTGATGACGTCACTTGGCTATTTCAAATATCAATACTTTTCGCCGATGAACAGGCACCCCTACGAGATCCTATACAACGATGATGGACATATATTGGCGAAAATCTACCCGCATCAGTCTGGTAAAATCCTATACGTTTATGACAGCACTGGCAAATTGGAGACGATCCTCGCCGGCGCCTCCGCCATCCGATACGTGTACCATGACAACACCCATTTGGTGAAGAACGTCGAAATAACGGATCCTGATTACGAATTGAAACAAGACTACAAATATCATGCTGGTATACTGAAAGACGTTAAGATGAAATTCAATTCGAAGAGCGGCCTAAACAACGCCCACATAAAGTACCAATACGATGGAAACGCGAGACTTTCTACGATCGATGTGAACATCAATAGCAAAGAGATGCCGCAACTCAGGCAGAAATACAACCAGAACCTCGGAACCCTCGAAGCGATCAGCGATCTGAGGATTTACAGAAATACGTTCAACCGCTCGCTGATGCAGGACACGAGCAAGCAGTTCTTCACGGTCACTGATTATGATGACCGTGGCCGAATACAGACGATCCTTATAAATATCAAAGCATTCGATGTTTTCCGGCTCGAATTGGAGTACGACGTGAGGAATCGAATCAAATCGAAGAAGCTAATGATTGGCGACACATCGTCGAACGAACGAGTCAGTTACAACTACGACGGACATCTAATGGAGGTGGTCGGCTCCGAGGACGACTGGAAATACAATTACGATGAGAACGGAAACGTCATAGGCGTTATCGAACACGGAGAGAAACGCTACCTCGGCTACGATATCGGAGACCGAGTGGTCCAGTATGGTGACATCGAGTTCAGCAGCTACGATGGTCGCGGCTTTGTCGTCCGACGCGCCGAACAGAAGTACAGATACAATTCCCGGGGGCAATTTGTCCACGCTTTCGAAAGGGACAAGTTCCAGATGTGGTATTATTACGACGATAGAAGCAGACTCGTCGCGTGGAAAGACGACAAAGGTAACATAACGCAGTTCTTCTACGCGAATCCGCAGACACTGAATCTAATCACGCATATGCATTACCCAAAAACGGAGAAGACCGTCCGGTTCTTGTACGATCAAAGGGATTCTCTGACGTGTATAGAGACCGAAGATCAGCGTTACTATGTGGCCACCGATCACAATGGATCGCCGCTCGCCGTATTCGATGTGAACGGAGAGATTATCAAAGAAGTGAAACGTAGTCCGTTCGGGAAGATCATCAAAGACACCAATCCCGGTTTCTACGTGCCCGTAGATTTCCATGGGGGTATCTTTGATTACAATACGAATTTAATTTACCTCGACAACAGACTGTACGACCCGGTCGTCGGGCAATGGATGACGCCCAGCTGGGAACATTTAGCAACGAAATTGAGTCTCCCGACGGATATCTTTATATACAGATTTAAAAACAACGATCCGATTAATAAAAACCAGAACGTTCCGTACATGACGAGTTTGGGCAGCTGGCTGCAACTGTACGGGTATGATATGGATAAGATGATGGGGTCTCGGTACATCACAGATATGATATTCCAGCCGATAACCTCTGTGACTGGTCCCCAGCTGGCGCCCGACTTCGGAGTCATGTCTGGTCTGCAATGTATCATCGAAAAGGTGAGTTTGTAAAAGTTACAAAGATTTTTTTATTTATTTTTAATTGTGTCATCCTAAGCCCTTCTGTTCCAAAAACTAATATTTATTATCGGTAATTTTACGCGCTATATATTTTACGTTTGAATTTTTTATCGGATCGCTCATAAATCCATAAAATTCATGTTACATAACTTGTCTTCAATGTGAAGGTTTTTAAAGCTAGGTAACTTTATAACTTTTTACGTTTTTTAATTAGTTGTGTAATACCAAAAATCTATAAAAATAATGAAAAACCTAATTTGTTTTTCGGCTCTAGTAAGGGCTTTTTGTTTTACTTGTTATTTATGGGGTTTTTCAATAAGAGCGCTACAAAAGTTTTTTTAAATAAAACAAAAACGGTTTTGGATATCAATGATATTCTTTATTCCTGTGAAAGTACATTTGATGCCATTATGTATGGAACTCGATTTCTTTTGCATGGCCACCACGGGCACGCTTGCAGAAGTCCAGGCGCTGAACCCAATTTTCGATGGTTTTCAAGCATAAATCGGCCGATACTGCTGCAATTTCACGTTCGATATTCGTACGAAGTTCATCAATCGTCGCTGGCTTGTTGGCATAAACCATAGATTTGACGTAGCCCCACAGGAAATAGTCTAACGGCGTCAAATCGCACGACCGAGGCGGCCAATTGACTGGGCCATTTCGTGAGATAACACGTTCACCAAACTTGGTTTTCAATAAATCGATTGTGACATGCGCTGTGTGGCTTGTGGCGCCGTCCTGTTGAAACCACATACTGTCCAAGTCCATATCATCCAATTCGGGCCAAAAATATTCGGTTATCATTGAGCGGTAGCGATTCCCATTCACAGTAACGTGCCGGTCTTGATCATCACGGAAGAAGTACGGCCCAATGACACCACCAGCATGTAAACCGCACCAAACAGTGATTTTTTCGGGATGTAATGGTGCCTCGTGAATCACGTGTGGATTGCTGCCTGACCAATAACGCATATTTTGCTTATTGACGAAGCCATTCAGCCAGAAATGAGCCTCATCGCTGAAGATGATTTTTCGATGAAAATCCGGATCATTTTCAAGTTGTTGCTCAGCCCAATTCACGAACATACGACGCTTCTGGTGGTCAAGCGGCTTCAGTTCTTGCGTCAATATGATCTTGTAAGGATGTAGGCCAAGATCTTTTCGCAAAATTCGCCACAACGACGACACAGAGGTGCCCAACGCTTGAGAACGACGTGTGAGAGACTGATTTGGGTCTTCCGCAATTGATGCGCTAGCGGCAGCAATATTCTCGACACTACGGGCACTTCTTTGTCTCACTGGCACGGGAACATTTTGTACTGAGCCTGTGGATTCAAATTTTTCCACTAGACGCTCAATTGTTGATCTGGCAGGACGATTATGACGACCATAAATTGTACGTAGCGCTCTTAAAGTTTTGACTACTGACTCCGAATTTCGGTAGTAAATTTTAATAATTTCGACTCGTTGTTGGATCGTATATCTTTCCATGATGAAATGGCAAACCTTACTGAAGAGAAATGTCAAGAGAGCGGGAAAAAATATGGCGTCGTTTGCTGGCCCTATCGGTCTACTTTTGTAGTGTCCCTATTGAAAAACCCTTTATATACCCAATTTGAAAATTGTACTATGACATAAAATACAATAAATATTTTCAGGTTAACGACAAGTTGTCCGATATAGACTTCGTTCCGACTCCTCTACTGAAAATGGAACCGATCACGAGGAACCTCCTCCCGAGGGTTTCATACAAACGAGGTGTCTTCGGCGAAGGCGTCCTTATCTCGAGGGTCGACGGGAAAGCCTTCATCAGCGTCGCCGACGGAGCCAACAGCGTCGTCGAGGACGTCATCACCACCGTCTTCAACAACTCCTACTTCCTCGACGTGCACTTCAGCATCCATGACCAGGACGTCTTCTACTTCGTGAAGGACAACTCCTTGAAGATCAGGGACGACATGGAGGAACTGCGGAGGTTGTCCGGGAAGTTCAACGTGTCCCAAGACGAGACCAACGACCAAGGGCTGGAGGTGAGTAGTCATAGATGATGTGAATGGAAAGTTATTTAGAACTATCAGCTGCCCGTGATTCCTTCTGCATTTATATGTTTATAAGTGAAGACACTATATATTGTCTTCGTGGAACTCTAACGGCTTATACACGGTACGCCGAGATAACTATCGGGTGGAATGATTTTTTGAAGTGAATCTTCTTGAGAGCTTTGAAATTCTGATCCGCGACCTTTTTATGTAACCAAAAGTAGCTGGTGTAAACACTGTATCGGATAGAGTGTTGAAAACACCGATTCTCGTCCAATCACCGTCGTTAAGCAACGTCGGGCGCGGTCTTTACTTGAATGGATGTGACGTTGGCTTTTTGTTTTGTTGTAATTTTCATAAAGATGTTTTCACTTCTCTCGTGTGGTTATAAACACACACACACACACACTTTTTTAATTTACTTGACATTTATCCTTATGTGTGGGCTAATTTGAACGATGTAAATTTTTAATTTAACATGTAACACTGTAATGTTTTGTCAAAACTTATTCATTAGTTTTTGCGTGAAGGAGTAACAAACTTTTTCTTTTATAACACTAATAGAATTTATTTGATGGTTCAAAGTTTACAATTTTGATGTACGTAATATCATGTATATGTAAAAAACACATTAGAATGAGGTGCAGGGATCACAAACTCTTTGAAAATTCAAGCTAAGCTAAAACGTTTCTTTCTTCTCTTGTTTTAAAGCTTTGTAGAAACGTTAATGTACCTACTGCTATCCCGAATAAATGAAGAAGTAATCCCTAATCACTGAAGATTCTCTTTTTTTAATATTAGGAGTAGCATAACTAAAATAAGCACGTCTTAAACCCTCGGCTGATTTTTTAAGATCCAGATCTCAAAATAGCGGATTATGTTTTAAATTTTTTTTATATCACAACATTGTAGTTTGCAATATAGATGTTAATTTATTGCAAATATTTATTAATCTTTTAAATTCATTAGTAAAGTGTTAGGATGACGTAAAATATCTGGAATGTTAGAATTATTTTATCTGTTCATAACATTCGCTCGGTGTTTTTGACCAGATCTGTCATGTAGTTGGTTTTATATATTATTCATAATCTTGTGTTATTCGACTCTATATTTTGTAATATTTGTGTTATTTTACGTAATATAGGTCAGTTATTGTGCACAAAGTGGATAGAGAATAATACCACAGAGCATGAAGTCTGAGATGCCACAAAAACTCCATGGAAAGATTTAACAAGGGAGCCACCGTCTTGTTAGAACGTTGAAATTATCACAAGACACTTGTAATAAAGGTTTTTTACTCGTAGGCTACTCGACAATGGCAATAATAGTCTAGAACATTCGTTGCAAAAATAAAATAAAAAAACATACGTTCAGGATTTGGTAACTTATGAATTTCCGGCGAAGAACGATGCAAAAACCAGTTACATCGAAATTGCAGAGAACAAGATTTTTGCTAAATATGTGACAAACAATTGTTATACTTTTATTACTTTTTTCAACTTCTTATACCAAAATAATTAATAATATCATTCGAATAGAATGAATTTCACAAGCCTTTTTCAGTTTGTTTAGTTGTAGTTTAGTCGCATGGTTTTCGTTTTCATGTGGCAATTTTAGAGTGTTTGTAATGAAGATGTAGTATCTGAGTGTACTGTGAATGTTTCCCAGGTACGCGTGCACGCAGTGGGCGCGGGCTCGGCACAGGCGGTGATAGTCCTGCGGTACGGCGTCGACCCGCTACAGGAGAGAGTAAAGCTGCTTAAGCACGGGCACAAGAGAGCCGCCGCTCGGGCCTGGGAGCGGGAGAAAGCGCTGGTGGCGGCGGGCTGGGAGGGCCGCGGCTCCTGGACCGAGGAGGAGAAGGAGGAACTCATCTCGCACGGGATCGTCGACGGCTGGTCCGCAAAGGACGTGCACTCCGTCTCCAAGTACCCGCAGCTTGCCGACGACCCCGCCAACATCGTCTTCGTCCGGGACGGCAGGAGGAAAAGGAGAAAGAGCGGCCGCGGCCGCGCTCGTCACCGCTCGTGACTCTCTTAAACGTGCCATATAACGCCATACTCAATTCCGAATTCGTTAGTTCGCCAATCGAATGGCGGATTTCATATTCGGGTAAGGTTTTAATTATTATTTTTATATGACTGATGCGTGTTTTCTGCCTCGAGGCGATCGATAGTCTCTTGTGATCGATATGTTTCTTATATAGTATTAGTTGTTTCAACTAAACGGTACGGCAGTGTGTGGTGACCTACTGAAAAAAATATTTTTCTATCATTTCAAATATATTAAGTATACCTTGCTTCAATTTTATACACTTTACTTATTTATTGGACTGATGATATGAATCTCCTAAAACTCACTACAGGGTACCGAGTCATAAAAAAAATAAAATGATAAATAAAACGTCACACTCAGCATAACGATACATAAAACGAAACCAAAATACTCAGAAGCGATCACAATTTATTATTTTATTATCATATTATTAAGATTTTTGTATTTATTTTAATTTTATAAAGAATTTTGTAGATCAGAGAGAGTTTTAAGTTAAAATATAATAAATGTTTATTTATTTTTATTTTATTCAACAAGGCTAGACGAATATAAATAACCCGACTCATTGGCGCCTTTAAAAGTAAACCTATTTTTTATATTTTAACACGCATATTTTATATTTTATCAAAATATGTATCTTAAACTGCAGGAATAAATACATGCAGAATGTGATTTTCATACTGATGACAAATGACGGGTACAGTCCTCGGATGACATCTCACAGATCGATGTAACGTAACAAGGTTTTATGCGAGTATAGTACCATTGAATATTTTGTTTTATTGTATATTACGTAATGTAATAGAAATGTGAAAAATTGTCAGTTAAGAATACGAAACGTAAATTGTCAAGTCGATACTTTGACAGCTCGATGACATTTGCGAGGTCACGTAATATGCAGGTGTTGGTACACCTGCGACCTGCCATTTCTATGAAGATGACATTCCGCACATCTTTATTCGTATATTATACTCTGTTTAGCCAAATATTTTTTTCTATCCATATGTAATATTTAGATATTTTGTAAATAAAAAAAAAACATATAGTATTTTATTCTTGTAGATGTTCCTTTACATTAGACCTAAGGTCTTTTTACTTCGATATACTTGTTTAAGCAATAATTTTATTATAATATAATGATATCTTTCACAAAATTGGGCAACGAGAAGACATTTAAGGAAAATTTACAAAACCAATTTTTTATTTTATGTAAAATTACCACATTTAAGAAAATTAATAAAAATGTGTTTTACAACATCGCCTCTACAAAATTGCTGTTTTATCTGTATAATTCAATAATAATTAAAAATGTACGTGATCTTACATTATATATATTTTTTATAATTCATAATACAGTGTTAACAGTGGTCCCTGGAAGGAAAATGCGAATTATGATAATTTGACATTTTAAGACGATCATAAGTATTGCTTTGTGTATAAAAAACTACATTTTAAATACATTCTTATCTTTATGACTACGTTATACTAAAAAGACTATTAAAATATATTGAAAATGGAATGAATCAAAACAGAATATTAAAGTCTTCTCGTCCTTCAGCCTACAAAATTAAATACACGATCCATAACGTTCTTGTTTACGTACATTACAAGAATACTTATGCCATTTGTTAAAAAAAAAAAAACAAATTTAAACATAAATGATGAAAGACTTAAATGGAAAAATATAAGTATCTCTAATTTAAACTTTGAAGTCTTATAACGTTAATAAGTATTTATAAACTGATCTGAAAGTTTTTTGGTAGCTGTAAAATTCATAAAAACGAGCATTGAAAAAATATTATAAATATATATATATATATATATATATATATATATATATATATATATATATATATATATATATATATTATTATATATATTATGCTACAGCTAAAAGTCCTAAGAAAACGTAATAGACCCTAAACTTCTGTTAAGAACCGTTAAATTTTACGCACATACGAGCTTTGTTCACCACCGGGACTGTTATATTTTAACTTATTCTATCGCGTTCATATTAACTCTCGATTTATAGCATAATTCTATCTTTCTCTCTCCGGCTAACTACATCTTTCCGTCCTTTTCGTGTTAGAAACATTTCGTTGAATAACGTTACAATATTACTCTTATCATCCTCAAAAAAATATCTATAATTTGCACGAATAACTAAGGGTGACTAACAAATCAGGGTTATAAATACAAAGTGTAAATTATAATAACACATATATTTTTCCATTTAGAAGTTGTACCATCGTGGAGGTTTCACCTTGACAGATTTTGGTTGCCCAGATTATTAAAATTAAAAAAAATATAATTGCTACGTACTGTAATATACCTAGCTTGTTGCATTATTTATTTGTATAACACTTTTTCCACTAATGCTATTTGAGAGTGAAAGTTTTTCCTCTCATAACCTACACCCGAAGTAACATGGCCTCGTTAAAGATAATAGATAAAATAAAAAAAATAAAAAAATAAATGAAAAAACTCAAGAAAACGATTATACGTACATTCTGCATGTGTTGTGCAATAAATGAATAGTAGGTCTTATTTGTAATCTGTAGGAAACTCCTTGCTAACTTATTCAACTTTTCCCTTGGAGACTGATTTTTTTAAATTCCTAATTAAAACGCGCCGTGTGTGTCTGAATTAATTCGCATTTTACGCTTCCGAAATGCGTTCCTTTTTTAATAATATTGGTAAAACGCCTATATAGCTTTCTACGTATAGAGGTACGTGTAGAGGTTCGTGATCTCTTTTTATGTAATAAGTTAGCGGGGAGGTAATAATTTGTAATAAAAAAAATGTAGATTATTTATATTATAGTGTATGTCCATAAATGTGTCTCATTTACATTGTGGTGTCTATTCTGTGTTAGAGGTACTAATTAAATGCTAGAGCTGACTGAATGAATTATGATGGATGATATTTTTACAAAAAAATATATATATATATGTGCGTGGATTGGAACATTATTAGTTGGCTAATCGATTTTGAAACGCATATAAATTTTTTTCCAACTCTTTTTTTGTTTTTAGGAAAAAAATGTTTTTTTAGCGATTTTATTGTCATAATATTAATCAAAAAATCCGTTTCAATGGCGTTTAGTTGACTAATATAGTTGTGTCGGTGTGTGGCAAAGTGAAAAAGGAAAAAAAAACTATGGTTGCTCCCCGGCGCCGGGCGCGGGCCGGTGTGATGGTGATATTTTTGCAAAATGTGACTAAACGAAGCAATACATTGTAATTGTAATACGTCTTTAACATTTATTTACTAAAGTTTAAGGTGTACTTTTATTTAAAGAAATGTAATAATAATAATGAATTATATATATATATCTATTGTGAACTTAGTTATTGATTTCGCGGTGATATCTAGAACGGTTATCTTTTTTATATAATGTATAAAGAATTGCTAATTTGTAAATAGGTACTTAATTATGTTACCTGTAAAAATATTGTACATATCTCTTACGCTTGGATTATTTATAATGTAAGGATTTTTAGATTTACATTAAAATGTAATATATATATATCAGGCAGGACTGCGTTAGATCAATCACATGGTTGTAGAGCAAGTATTTATGTAAAGCCAAAATATTTGAAAGAATATTTGTTACCTTAGTTAAAAAAAAAGTTTCTAATAGTGTTTTTTTCAAATCGATTTTAAGTAATCGATAATAAACCAATTGATTTCTTCCTAATTTTTATTATAATTCAATAGATATTACGTATTACTTGCTCAATAACTATGCCTAAGTTTACTGTGAATTAATCAAGTTTAAATCCGGTCTTTAGTAATATCCCAGTAAACGCATAACTTTAAATTGACATCACATATAGGTTATACATGTCTCATATATTTAATGTGACTCGAATGATCTGTTTGTACTGTTTAATTAAGGTCATATGTCTGGAATTTTCTATCGGTGAATCGATTAGAATGGCCAATCTATATCAGGACGCATAGGTCGTAGAGTTCGCCCGTAGACTATATGCGGCCATAACGTCGACAGATCTAAACCATAGACTCGGCTTCTAGATTGTTTTAGAGAGCTTATATGGCTTCCTATACAACTCGCCTTTCCGAATATATTTTTAATAATATGCAGTCACAGATGATAGCAGAAATTCGCTGTTCACAGTTAGAGACATTTTTTACATTAATTTATTTTTAAACTGATTACGTTGAGGATAAGAATTAAAAGCGAAGAAAGTGCTGCATGCTGTGAATGCATATTTGGCCCGTGTTTTTTAAATAGGTTTACTTTAATAACACACCTATCTTTACTGTTCTTAACTAATTATAATAAGATATACATACCTGGTTTGAAACAAATTAAATGAAATAATATAAATTAATTGTACATAGAAAATTAATAAGGTACTTTTATTTCTTTCTTGAAATTGATAGAAGTATAATTTTGTCAAAAAACTTATGAGGAGATGTATAGGAAGCTGAACAACGCAATCAGCAGAACGAGCATTTACAATGTAGAACTGATTTCCTCGTATTTGCATTTAATTTTTATATCTCTCGTATTGTAGATATGGTGCATAGACCCCATTAAATACTCTGAATGTGTAAAGATAGTGATGCAGTCTGTGGCATAATCAGTTAGTTTGGGAGGCGTGCGCCTGCGCATGAGTATGCGCATGCGCGCTGCGTAACCCGATGTAAGCATGTACAATAATAATTAATAGAAAGTATTCTAATGGAATATGTAATAAAATATTAAAATTATATTAATTCGTTTTATTTGTCCTAACTAAAAACTCGGAACAAACATGATTCTTTTTTATCACTCTTAAATCCTATCTGAAAGCGATATGTAATGTGTATCTTTGTAATACTTACAAATTACTCAGTTCCGTGATTATACTCCTCTTGTGCATTACTTCCTATTGTCGCTCCTTGTATTCGATTCGATGTCAATAATAAAGCTGTCATCAGTCGAATTATGTATTTAAATAAAACGAGGGGTGGCATTAACATTTGATGAAGAGTAAAGTTTCTCGACATATTTCTTAGAGTATGTTTACACTTCTCAGAGCGATAAGCCGTGATGTGTGCGTTTCCACGCATCGACAAATCATCATACTTTGTTATCTGATACAAGGTTACTACTGACTAGTAAAAAAACAGTTATTAATAAAATCATAGGTAAATAGTTGTATTAAAATAAAACATAGACGATTTATTCTGTGCTTACTCTTTGTGAACAATTCTTTTACCCAAAACGCAGCGTGTGACTAAAGCATCCAACTGTTGCTCATAATCTGAATGTATATATCTGGAGGGCTGAGGGTCAGCTCTCGGGATACCGCATGGTACTCTTAAACAACAGTTAACCGTGCGTCAATCGCGTGCTAATTTTTGTATGGTATATATATTTATTATATGGTGGGCATGTAGGTCCTCAAAACTATGAATTTTAAGTAACAAATGAACCGTTGGCCATTTAATTTGCAAGGCAAGTAAATTGTTCTAACGGTATCAATCAGTAGCGTTTGACAGAACCATTTTACTGTTACCTAAACTTATCTCAGAAATACTCATCCATTTACTACCTGGCCTTTACAGTTTACCAAACATTAATGCAATACATTCCGAAGGTCAAATCTAAATAGCAAAAGTTCAAAAGAATCTGTTCATAACATAATCAATCGAAACAATAACAAAGTAAAATATTATACACAATAATCTATATTTTCCATAAAGAGCCTTTTTTTATATTATAGGGGGGGCAAACGAACAGGTGGGTCACCTGATGGTAAGTAATCACCGCCGTCCATAGATACTAGCAACACCAGGGGAGTCGCAAGTGCGTTGCCGGCCTTTTAAATATGTGGGCCTCCGGCGCTCTCACTTTTTTTTTTTTTTTTTTTCGTGGGGAATACCTTCATGGACACGCCATCCTTCCGGGGGAGAGGGTGGGTAGTGTGAGACTCCTACTCACTAAAACCCCACGGTGTACATCTGCCGCTATGGGATTGGGGCGGCACGAGATCTCTGAAGCATTCATCGTGCCGCCCCAGCGGTTGGCCCGGTGTCAAACAGCGTCACCGGGTCCCGACCTTGTCAGAAGACGACCATGTACACACCGGTCGTCTCCTCCGTCCGCCGGACCTGTGCAATGGGAAGATAGGTCCCCCGACCCACCCTCCCAAGTCCAGCTAAGACGGTGGAAGGAGGCGAGCAAAACGCCCCCTCCTCCCACCGATCCTCCGTTGGCGGAGACGGCCACTCCGAGGGTCCAGCTCGCGGACCCTCTCCGCCGCCTCCTTCTGCGAGACGACTTCCTCGCAGAAGGAGGCTACTGCATTCCACATACGCTCGCTGCCAAGCATGGCTTTTACCACGCTCGGCAGCGAGAGATCCACACCTACCGCCGTAGCCAGAATGCGGCGTTGCTCCTCCCACGCAGCACACTCCGACAGAGTGTGCTGCGCGGTGTCCGGCTCAACGCCGCATTCGTGGCACACGGCGGTTGGCTCCCTGCGTGCGATCCGGTGCAGGTACCAACCGAAGCACCCGTGCCCGGTTAGCACCTGCACCAGACGAAACGACAGGGAGCCCCATCGCCTCGAACACCATTCTGGCAGGACCGGGCGGACGGCGTCGATAGTGTATCTACCGTAGCGCGCGTCCGCTAGGTCCTGCCTCCACCTATTTAATAACTCCCTGCGGAGTCTCCCGCGCATAACCTCTACCTCCCTGGGAGCTGGAGGCTCCTTCATCCGTTTCTTGTCCGCCGTATAATTATATACGGCGGCAAGCACCTCTGCCTCCAATTCCCAGGGAAGGGAGCCGGCGAGCACCATGGCCGCCGCTGAGGACACCGTTCGGTACCCTCGTATCCGGCGCTCTCACTGGCCGAACGAAACGCAACAGTGCAACCACTGTTACTTCACGTCGGTTTTCTGTGAGAGGGTGGTACTACCCCGTGCGAGCCGACACATTCATGCTGAAACCAGTAATAGCTTCAGCGTAGCTCTACCACCTACAATCCTAGAGCCTAGTTGTTCAATACCGACCTTCAAATATCATTCAATATACCAAATCGAAAACCCACTGAGCGCAGTCACATTTAATACTAAATAAATAAATAGATAAAATATTTTAATGCCAACTATCAAATACATTCTTTATAAATTAACATCTAAGCAAACTGTAGCTAACATCATAAAAAGATACTCCTATTATTTTGATTTAGTTTTATAACACTAAGGGAGCATAATTATGATTCAAAATAAACCTAATCGTATACGTTACTGTTATATATCAAATATGAATATAATATTTATTCTATTTATAAAAGATACATTACATTGTTGACACAATGGACTTTTACAATAATAAAACAAAAAACAATATAAAACAGATGAAACATACTTAATTTAAAAAGAACTTTCTTTGTTGCCAGTTATGATTAACTACAACAGATACTCCGATCTATACACTACTATTATATCAACTTTCGTCAAAGTCCGTCGAATACTTTTTACGTGATGCGCAGACAAAAATTGTAATAACCATGGAAACGTGTCATTCTAAAGCCCAGATTTTTTTCTCAAATAAATTCAATATTAATATTTCGTCTCTGTATTCTTTTATTTTATGTAGATTAAAAGAATATATGTATACAAGTATTATCCTAGAAAGCGATAGGTTTTTAATAAGTTGTAATATTTTTAACACAAAAGTAATATAAAGTAAAGAAAAATTAAGAAAGTTCTGATCAACAGGCTGTTCCGATATGTTTCGATGTTTAAATAAACATGTTTGGGTTCGATATATCGAACGTCGGACGTTTACTCAACGATGCGACTAGCCGTTATAGTTGCAGAAACAAAGCAGAAAATCAGAATTGAGAAAATTATGCTTAAAGTTTTGTGCTCTATATTAATTAAAATTAGGTTTTTATTAGGGCTTTGATCTTTAGTTTAAATCATCACAAAAATCAACACAAGTTGTTTCGGCTCAAGAAACAAATAATGATAACCGCATTTAAGTTTTAATACATTTATATATTTAGAAAGAAGCATGGAATATAACATAATCATGTTTTAAAACATTGTACCAATTAACTTAAAAATATCTTTAATTAGTAAAAAGTCATGTCGCCCCAAAATTTTAGCACCCAGATAAATTTGCGAGTAGAGTTATTTACCACAGAGAGAGCGCTACGCTAATGAATGTGAATCAGATAAGTTATTTGTTTATTTGAGGGCATCACTTGAACGATAGAATAAATACTCTTCGGAAGTGTGATTAAATTATAAATTATAGTATCCAAAGTTGTACAATATTACTTACAAATATTTAATTATATTGGTTAACTATCGATTATCTCAATAGCGTTTTTATCGAAACAAACTTGCAAATATATTTAAAATTTATTTTTACCCAACTATTTCCTTTTACCTTTTAATATTGTGTAATGAACTCTTTTCTTGTTTGATATATTGTTTAACAGCGATGTAACGTTTCAATATGTTTTTTAAAGCCATGATGTTTTTTTTCCAGACAAACATCTTTACCGAACAATAATTATAATTACTTTTTCGTACTGACTATTCGCTATTGGCCTTATTTACAGCTTCACCGGTTTTTTAACATTATTGAGCACTATAAGAGTAACCTGATTTAATGGTGCCCGCGGCATGAATTATTGCGGCCCGCAGAATCTTTTTTATCTTCTTTGTTTAAATACATTAAATGAATAAATTATTTTTCTTGCGACAAAATTCAAATGTTTTGGATATGTATTCGATTATGCCGCACACAACACTATTCACTCGAGAACTCGGGGAATTTCCCGAACGTATAATAGGTACACCCGACACCGCGCGTTGTTCATTTATCGGGCTTTAAAAGACAAATTAATGAAAAAGTAGATAATAAAATAATGATACTTATTATACTTGTATTTTATTTTTATAAATATTTTGCGGCCCCCCAATGTATTGAGTCATTTTTGTTGGCCCTGGGTCCCATGTAGTTTGGACAGCCCTGGTCTAGACAGTGCAGAAAATGACGTTATATGTTGCGGGATATCTCTTGGCAATTAATACAAATGAATTAACTATTGAACTTTTTCATGTTTATTGTTCTTTGCGTGAAAATAAAATATTTAAAAAAAAGAGTCCTTTTACTGTGTCTTAGATATAATTGATATACTATAAAGTACCCTGGTTTTTGGGTAAGAATAAAATGCATTTACTTTTTTTTCGAGCTGACATACCCTATTGGTATTTTGGCCTCTATGGATTGACCGGACTACCTACATTTTTTTTTTTCGAACTGACCTACACTGTTAGCTTGCCAAGGCCACTACAGTTCCACCGGACTACTAAGGGGAGCGCTTAAGGCACTCACTCGATTTGTTTAGGCGAACAGCGTAAGGGCACTCGGTGCGCCTCGACTTGAACTGTCGCCGAATTTCCCGATCTGTACCTGCATTTTTTTTTTTTTTTTTCGAACTGACCTACACTGCCGGCTTATTAGGCCTTCACAGTTCCACCGGACTACTAAGGGGAGCGCTTAGGGCACTCACCCGATTGTTTTTAGGCGAAACATCTCAAGGGCACTCGGTGCACCTCGGCTTGAGCTGTCGCCGGATTCCCGAACTAACTAAGCTAGCTAAGCTATCTATCCATGCAATACTCATATATGAATTCGTGAAAAATGCATGTGTGACCATGCATGTTTCACGAATGTATATGTGTATTTGGTATCTGACTACTGTGTTATGTGACCTATTTCAGTCCGAAAAGGACAAAAAAACAGCCCACCACTGAGTGCCTAAATGTGCAAGAGTGTGGGGTGATCGTGTAAGTGTAGAACATGTGTAAATCACTGTATTCGCGCGAGTAACATACTCGAGGGCTCCACACCGAGGGACTACCTAGGCTCGAGCTGTTACAAGAAAAATCGCGACGAGTGTGCGGGATCGAATCTTCACCCCCCGCTCACGGAGGCGTGAGCAGAGAGAGTCGCGGGCGTGGGCGCAAACACGCATCTTTTGAGAGGGAAACGAGCTAAAAAATAAAGTACAACGGCACGGTGCCGATTTAACTAAATAATTACGTAACAAATCCTAATGTATCGGTCTATTATGTATGAACACGCGGGTTCGATCTGATATTTTGATTTACGCGAATTTATTTATGCGCGGCGCGGGTTAATTGCTGTACCGTGGTCGCGACGGCCGGGAAAGCGGAGATAGCGTTTAAGAGCCCGAGCTCAGACGTACTATTAACTAACGCGTTAAATGCGATTATCTCTTGTACATCGTGTACCAAAAGTAAGCGAGCTATCCAGTCTATACCGGAGGTCGATGCTGAAACCGCGATAGGTGGCGCAGGAGTGGACAGAGCCTTTGGGGGCTGGGGCTTGGCTTTAGGAGCCGAGGGAGCTGGCGGGGAAGGCCTTACGCGCCAGGAGAGCGCGCTCGGCGCAGGAGCGGATGCTGCCGGCGCACTGGAGGTGCCCGGCAGATCGGGGAAAGCCTTCTGGCTTTGTATGGGCGGAGGCGGAGGCCGATTCGTCCGAGTCGGCGGGCCGTGCGCCCTGGACCGGGTCGCACGACCGCCGCGACGGTGATAGGTCGAGCGAGGCGCACGGGGACACCCGCGATAGTTCGCGGTATGACCCGTTTGCCCGCAAAGGACGCAGCTCGGAGGCTCGACGGATTCGGGAGTGCGGGGGCACTCCTTAGTGGAATGATCCCCGAGACACTTGACACACCTGGGACGCAGGTGGCAGTGTCGGGCGGAATGACCGTACACCTGGCAGTTGTGACACTGCGAGGGTACCTGGGACTTGCGAGGAAGCTCGACGAAGACAGGGGACAGGCCGCAAACTGAGTTGAGGCTGAAAATAGCCTTGCCTTCCAAGGTGCGGTCCAGAGTGACCAACACCAGGTTGAAGGGGGCCTTCGTACGGGGGTGGTGCATGCGCTGCACGCTCCGGACTGGGAAGTCCTGACCGTTCAGGCAATCGCAGATGTCGTATTCGGTGAGTTCAGAGGGAACTCCCCGAATGACGACACGGAGGCGGCGCTCTTCCTCGAGCGCGTGGGTGAAGAAAGGGAGCTGACGCTCCCTGAAATATTTGGTGAGCTTGCGATGCTCATCGGGGGTCGAAACACGAATAGAAATGCCGGCAACAGTGTTGACGGCGGACTTGTAGACGATTTCCTTGGACTTAAGGTCTTCAGAAATCTCTACCCAACGGGCTTTGTCACGGAAGGTGACGGGAGGCGGTAGGCGTGGCTTCTTAGCCGCGACCGCGGGTTCCGCAGCCGAGGCTTGAGCCGAATTCGCGGCAGAGGGCGTGGGAGAGGCTCGGGGCACCCGAGCGCCACCTATATTGGACTGCTTTGGGATTGGACGTCCCGCAGCAGAGTCGCTATCGGTCTGAATCGCGGCGCGTGGGCGTTTACCGCGGCGCGTGACGGTTGTGAAACCGTCGTCATCGGCGGGCGTGGTCGCGGGCGCAGGCACGGTCGCGGCCGTGGTTTCCGTCGCGGGCGCGGTCGCGGGGACAGTATCGTAGTCCATATCCGAGTCGTCATCGGAATCGAATTCCGAGAGCCTCGTGAACGGGTCGTCCGGGAGATTCGCGAAAGGGTTCGCGGAGAAACAACGCGGTATCTTACCGGGAGGGTTGCGCGCGTAGACTTTCCGGAGTCTGTTGTATTCCGAGACGAGTTGCGGGTCTTCCTTTTCGACGAACATGTGGAAGCGTAACAGTTCTTCGAGGTGGACGGTATCATCAACGGCCGGAAGGGCCGGATGGGCACGCGGGGTCGCGGGGGTAGACATGACTAACCTCCCTGCCTGAGGGGCAGGGGGGTGCGCCTAATTCAAATCTAACGGACAATCCGTGTCCGGGCCAAAGGGAGACGTGACGCGAAATCTTCTCTCTTCGTATCTGCACACGGCGCGGCGCGAAGAACGACGCTCTGCACGGCACACGACGCGCTGCACGAATCTCGAAGCGCAGCACGAAGCACGACGCGTAGCACGGCGAAACGACGCACTGCACAGTGTGTACGGCTTCGCACCGAAAAGTGCGGTTTAAGTGGTACACTAAAGGAGGTGCACCGTCGCTCTGAAAAGAGCGTGTTGATTGACAATAGCCGAGTAAACACACTAAAGTGCGGTTTCGCAGCAGATGTTTTCTTTCTTCGAATTTCACAAGCTCGAGTACAATAGCACCGGCGATGATTCACTCGGCAACAATGCGGGTCGGGCAGCGACGAAATCGTTGGAATGCCAACATCTGGTGCGCAGGTAGCGCAGGTAGGCGAGCGCGGCGAGCCGGAAATGACCGGAGATAGCCGAGCGCGGCGAAACGAACGGACCGTCAGAACTGCGAGCGAGCGCACGTGTGCACTCGACCGCTGCTCGAACGAGACTCCCCCTGTACCTGCATTTACTTACACTTCTCTCGTACTTAACTCGCGTAGTCATTCAAATTACAATAACTTTTGATATAGTGAACCGATTTGAATGAAACAAAGACTAAATGTTATTTAAGGATATGCTTTATAATTTTTGTCATAAAATTAGTGCTTTAATGAAATGCGTGCACAAATAAACAGACTGACATTTCTAAAAATGATTCTTAGTTATTTGCAATAATTTAAGTTGACAGAAATATGAAAAATACAATAAATAAACGTTTTAGTCATCAGTATGTAAAGGAATGTAATAGGTACTTTGACAGCATAGAATAATAGTCGAGATATTGCTATTTTGGTAACTACTAAGTTGTGTTTGAATGTACATATTGATAGCATTGTTAAACAATGTATTTAAAACTTTAGCATTTGTATTACGCAACACTATGAATTTTAAAATTGCACTCGTTCACTCGTTCAAATTTAGTTCACTTATTCGTTGCTGTTTGGAATATTGCAGTTATATTGAACCATCATTACAACATTTATAGAAACAAAATAGAAAGGGTGCAAAAACGATTCTTGTGGCATTCGACATACAGTTAACATTTAGGTAAAAATCTTCTTTCGTACCACGACAGGCTTCAGTATTTTCATTTAAACTCTTTAAAAGACCGCAGAAGGTTACTTGGTCTAGCTTTGTTGTACAAAATGATGAATGTAATCTTGGATGCAGCTGAACTATTAAGTGAAGTTAATATAACTGTTCCTGTAAAGTTGCCTATTATTATTGAACAAATTTGGTACTTTATTCGTCAATGAATATAATGCTATCACATTACAATGCTAAGTCCAAAAGTTCAGATCTTGACATATTTACAAATAATCTAACCAAATATAAAAAAGTAGTGTGTACTTATGTACACGCGTTAGAAGTTATACTTCTT
Organism: Antheraea assamensis; assembly: GCA_035772565.1. Classification (NCBI taxonomy): domain Eukaryota; kingdom Metazoa; phylum Arthropoda; class Insecta; order Lepidoptera; family Saturniidae; genus Antheraea; species Antheraea assamensis. The sequence continues at coordinate 360,840 of JAQQSE010000020.1, forward strand.
TGGCGTAACAAGATAAAAATCTTTTCAAAAATTTTATGTTTCGCCTTTTTCTACGTTTGTAGAAAAAACGATACTAACAATAGAAAAAAGGTATTTAATACACACATACTTTTTTTGAATAAAATGTTGACGATAGCTAACTTCAGGGTGTCGATTTTTCGTGACAGTGTGCGTGCACATCTTAAAAAATTATTCTCATCATTTTTCCCCAACGCGCCAAAAGAAGTATAACTTCAAAAAGGTATATGTGCATGTGTCTAATATATTTTTGGTTCTTAACTTTTTTGTTATCTTACTCGCTCACAGCATGAAATCAGTAGTAATAATTAACCTTGCTTCTTTCCAAATCTATGTATTCAACTGCCCTAATGTAAAACTTGTTGGTGTTTTGAATGTCATATCCATAATCTAAATTTAAATGTAAAATGAAACACATTATTAAAAGTAAAAACTATATTCCTCTTAACACATAAGTACATACATGAATAATTATCAAAATTAGTCAATAAGCGACTAATGGAAACGTGAAACAATTGTCGAAATAAATTTTATAACAATATATACTGTATATCTAGATACAAAAATAATTACTAATATCTCCGGACACTGTGAATAGCTAGCTGCCTTTATGCGACACGTTGATAACACCCGCGTGAACACACTTTCACGTGGGGAAAAAAGAGTGTATGCATCAAAACGACAAATAAAAATCAGTCACGAATACGCGTACGCTCTTTCCCGCGTTGAAGCCTGTACATTCCAATAGCGAGTGAAAGAGCGTGTCGTATAAAGGCAACTATTGCCTCACGTCTATCTTTCCACCGTCGATACAATTTCAAACAACATTTTCGGTTCAACAATAAATTTTATCTAAATCATAAGATAATAAAAATACAAACACACTAGATCATAGCAATAGCTTCACAGCAAATATATACATAAAATAATTAAGGAATAGAAATGGTTTCGCGAATTTAGAATCCTAATTAATATTATACATGCAAATATGAGTATGTTTAATACACGTTGTTAAAAGTACATTTCATCTAGTACAAAAGTATTGTTGCTGAGGGATGAATAAAATGTACATTAAAACGAGCGATGCCACGAGTAAAAGCTAGCGACATCATATATTATGAACAATAATAGTTACTTACTGATATTATACAATAAACTTACTGATATTATTTAAATTGATATTGATCTAAAAAACGACCACCTCATTTCCCAAATTCAAATTTAAAATTCCCATTAAAGATAATATTCCTTCAAACTTCAATAGCCCCGTTGTGATTTAAAATGGGATGAAAAGCGACATTAAAAAGAGAAGCACAGATACATCCATAGGATTTAATTTAAAAAGAATGAGATAGAAACATGATACAGTGTTTCTTATATTCGCGGTCTCCTCACTGTATATTACACTACCTAATAATACTTACTCTGATTCGAGGGTTATAGGTGTGTATGTTTGTAAGGATGCGTGTATACGCGGCTGCGTATTACGAAGCCTTGGGAAAAGGCGTCATAATCAGCATGGTATGTGCTACACGTGTATCGTTTATATGAATATTTTATAATTTTTTCAATTCTGCCTCTTGTGAACTCCACACTTGTTAGTTTAATATAATCACCCACTACAAACGACTCGCAACTTAATCGTCGCCAGCATTATCCTCGGGCATGACGACCTATGAGACTGCGTGGCGATAGACAAAAACTGAACAGGCGGTTTTTACACATATCATAGGACTCTGGCCAAAGCTAAAAGTAATGTTATGATTCAAGTCATTTATATAAAGAAAAAAACATATGAAGTTGTCTGTAACTCGAGGAGCGACTTTTAGTCTTACAAGTATATGGGACACATATTTTCAAGTTATAGTTAAATTCTTCCAACATATTTATGAAACGAATATTAAGCGATTGCCAATCAGTGGTAACGATCTCAGATACTTCTTCGATCTGCTGGATATAGGTTTGAATCCTAGAATGAAGTGAAATTTTCACTGAAACACACCGTAAAGCAATTATAGTGGGTTTTGTCTAATTCCCGCCGGGTTAATTACCACTCACAAGTTGAAAACTATGCCCAATGAATGCCCAATGGCTGAATATGTGTTCCAGTACACGCATATTCTTCATTAGGCCTAGAATTTTAGCCATTCCTCTAATGTTTAGCGTATTACAATCTTACTCCACATCGTCATTTATCAAGAGATAAGATAAAATTAAGAAATGAGAGTATGAGTATAAAACGAAATATTCGTATACCTAATTCAATTCTGAAATCTCATGCGATGAGTATTTAGAATAAATTAAGAAACTTTTTCTCTAATGTCACTGGCAACACTTATTAATTAAAACCTCTTTTGAAATAGCTAAAACGAGACTGCTGTGTTTTATTCATTAAACTATATAATAGCCCCTTTATTCAATAAAGCCAACATCATGTAACAAAAAAATGATGCCGTCCAAGAATCCCCATCTGGAAAAGAAGTTCCTTAAACTTTTTCTTTAATTCCGAATGTAATTCTATAAGGAGGTTTAGATAACTACATATTATCCTCACGTATTTCTTACGCACCCTCCATGCAACGCTCTCTCTCTCTCTTTCTCTGTGTAATCTGTAATTTTTTATTTTCTATAATATTTTCAGTGTAGATAACTGCCGTAAGGTAAGAAATCAAATCAAAATACTATTTTGTTTAATATTAGAAAAAAATTCATTTCATAAAAAACTAAATACAAAAATGTGAATTATAATTTACATTAAAAAAAATATAAATAAAAGTTTTCATGAAAATCCCACGCGTCCAAAATTAACATTATACAATTGTTTACGCCACAATGAAATAGATGGCGCTGTTACATATTATGTAAATTAAAATGTAGTTTTATTTTCACAATGCGGCAAAAGATGGCGCTATTTAATTTATGACCTTTATATTTTAATTTTACCAGATGTTATGAATGACGGGATAGATGATGATACCTGTTTCATTTTTTTTTTTTTATTTTAACGTGTATCTTTATTGTTTGTATTGTTTTCAAAGTGTGGCAAAAGACAGCGCTATTAAATTATGAATATGATATTTAAGTGTCGCCAAATGTTATCGACCTAGGCGCATACACTAACCAATTATACTCTTCCGTCTCCTGTTTATTTTATTTAAGGCTACAGTACTATAGTAAACACTACCGACAGTAAATGCTGGTACAATTTTGAATATTCTCACGCGCACACACATATATATACAATAGAAAGAGAGAGAATGTGGCATGTAGGAAAAAAGAGAGAAGGATAACGCGTGTTTCTTACGTGACAATTTCTGCCATTCAATTCCTACATCAAGTCGCGTTAAGAAACTTCGTTCAAAAAAGTTTGAGAATTCTGATTAAAATTCAAATTGGCAAGTAAAACTCTTTAGACTTCGAAAACGTAAAAATTAACATCATTAGTTAACACATTAATATCCGTATAATTTTAAAATGCATACATGGAATGTTTCGTTTGTTAAAAAAATAATTAAAGAATTAAATAGTCAGGCTCAACTAATTTTAGAAAAGATGACTAAAATTTGATAAACATATATACATATACATTTTATTGTAAAAAATATGCCGTATTTAAATTTTTGTATGCGTTAAAATGAGACAAAATAAAGAACATCACAAATTGTATCAAATAGATTTTAACATAATTTACTTTATAAACGACTAGGATTTACTATCACTTTAGAAAATTTGTCATTTTTTTTAATTAGTCACAAAGATCTATAAATAAAGATTTATCAAATTATAACGAATACTACAAATTATTTTATAACCCTTTCTATGAAACCCATGTCGTCTATAATTTAATATTAATAAATGCAAATTAATAAGGAACAAATAATTCTTAAGTCACTATTTTTTTTTATTATTTATGCATAGCATGCATGCATAGCTTGAATAGTTAATTTATTTTGTATTACTGTACAAATATTTAGACATTAGGCAGAACACACTAAATATTATTACATTTCAAATAATTAGCAAATCATAATTAAAACAATGTAATTTTGTGACTAATTTATAGAATAATTTTATGACTAACTTAAATAACGTTAATCGTAGTGACTAATTGAAATTCAAGTCATTATATGACTAATTTAAACAAAATTAAATTCAAATTTACGGCAATAGTTTTTGACAAACTTATTTTTTTTTTCATTTGACTAATTTAAACGAGCAACAATTTTATGACTAATCTAACGATAGTAACGTTACAAATTCAATAGTCTTCGACGGGTCCGGTAACTTTAGACCGCATGGAGTCCCACTTCGTGATCATCTCTTTATCAAGCTTGTCGATAGTCCACCGCTGGGATTTACTGTCACCGTTACACAAATTGATGTACAAAGCGCGCGTTTTAGAATCATGGTCCACGCAGTGCGTTTGCCCGCCATGTTTTATCTGTTTAGATTCCTGGAACATTTTATACGTAAATTGTTACACTTATGAAATAATTATGGCTTAGTGATAGTGTCTCCGGATACCGCATCGGTCGACGTTGGTTCGAATTCAGCAATGAACCGGAGCTTTCCAAGAAGAAAACCTTCCTAATGAAACGTACCATAGCGGTAGTGTAATTGTGAATGGCGGACTTATTAGCCCGTACCCCATTATAGAGAGATCTATTCCGGCATTCACACTAGATAGTTACTTCCCCTAGGTATAATCTTAGGCTACATCGTCCTTAAAATATCAAACCGATGTTGGCAGGTTCGAACCCCGACATGTATCAATGAATATTTCAGAATTCGTATATATTTACTTATTTAAATTTGTAACACTATCAGCTGACGGTGAAGGGCAACGTCGTAAGGAAACCTGAACCTGAGAAATGTTCTTGTAGTACCATTGTATATGGGGAAAACATAGAACTACGGACTTCTCAGAGTTTGAAATCGCCAATGTATCGTGGGCTGTCACGGTGTATATGCTCATATCTTCCTTCGGGAGTAGGCCTATGGTCCTGCAGTGGGTCTATTATAGACTGATTATGATGACCTACACACTAATATTACAAGCCACTTACACTAGTGGGCAAAAATTAAAGACTTCTACGCCACCCTCTTTGCCCTTAATATTAAAATCGTCAGGTAACCTCGTAAAAACGGTGCAACTCCTCTCGTCGCCATATAAGAGGTGTCAAACTGGAGATCAGTAAATACGTTCCATTAACAAGTCGTTTTGATGAAAAGTTCTCGGTTACTCTCCCCCAAATTCTGACAACATCCAGGTGGTGGAATATGGTCACAGGTGATCAATTGACCACCATATATCAAGCGTAATACTGCTATAGAGGTATGTTTAATCGGGGTGGTAGTATGTCTGTGCTTGACAAGGTCAAGACATATACGCATTGAGAAACCAGTCACAGTGTGTCTTTTTCCTATTTGTCGCGATTCAGAACCATTCGGTATATACTTAGCAGACGAATAGCATGCAGGCCGGCATGACAGTGCTTATCATCAGATACAGTCATTATGTTCTGTTATAACATATAAAATAAGGATTTTGGAAATTTGGAAACAGCGAATCTGTTTGTCCTCAAGGTTTCAAGCATTGTATCCTTAAAACTGACTAGCAAATGACGTTCGTCAAGGAAATATACTTACCGGGAAGTACCTCCAGAGCTGATTACCTTCCCCGAGATGGCACGAGTACAACAGAATCGGACTTTTAGACGCGGAATCGGGCAGATCCCAGCACATGTTCCTCTTTGTGCTCCTGTATTGTGGTATTTTAAAGTCACGTAAATCGTTTGGAGTATTTCATTTTGACCGGTTTTTCTTAAATAAACTAGAAGCTACAATGCCATTTAATTGGAAATTAAGCGTAGCTTGTATTATAGTAACTAATTATCAGATATAAATACTCAAACGAAACTGAATGTTATGTTTCTCGGATAAGTTACTCAAATGCGGAGATAGCACCCACGACCTCTCAAGTAGATAGTAGGCGTTATTACCATTCATCGCCTTTTCTTTAAAACTTTATGACAAAAAACATAATATTGAAAACGATGACTTTTCTATATATTCTATATATTTGAATGTGTTCGATAAAACGTTCCAAAACCGAATATCGGTGTAGTTATTTAACGCAACGATTTTGACGAAAATGTACAGAAAACACCCACTTGAATAGAAAAAAAGAGTGAGAGAGAAAGAATCACACTACGTTTTTAATGCAACTGATTTTAACAAGAAAGAACGGCAACTACATACTCGGGCTTAGACAGGAGAAATAAATCATGTGTAGTTCCCACGAACTACCTACCTAACCTAGAAAAATGATAAGATACTCATGAAAACGATGGACGTGAACAATAACCCAATGCTGGTTATAAGGCCTTTTCCCAAGCATCGTAATACACAGGCGCGCATACATACATACAAATATACACATATAACCCTCAAACCAGAGCTATTATTAGCTAGTACAATTTACAAATAGGAGGCAAGGAATAAAAGAAATAATGTAATCTATCCCATTTTCTCCTATATTAAATCCTATAGTTTGGTTTTTCTTAATGACGCTTCTTCGTTTCAAACGGGTTTAGAATCGCAACAGGACTAAAAAAACATACAGAGTTATGTCAATAAAGTTGATTATAATATAGAACCATAATAATTATTTGTATACGTTCAAAGAAATTTCACTTTATTCCACTCGTACTGTGTTGTACGCGTTGTTTTTTTAAATCGGCAAAATTAATAGTTGCGATTGCCGAGATGGGGACTTAATCGATCCATAAGCCTGCTCTGATCGAGATCCAATCGCTGTACAAATGCTTCGCTATATCTTCAATGACATAATAAACTCAATGGTATACGAGACCTGATATCTTTGTGCCATGAGAGTTGGAAGTGCTGTTCAGCGTCGTCCGGAGCCTCTGCAGGGCTCCAGCTGCAGCTTCTCCATCTGTTCCCCGTGATGGGCATCTATACACAGCTCGGGGTTCAGCACCGGTTTTATCTAAACCAAGTTACTAGAGATAATATAACATTCTTTGGTCCCAGGTCATCTTTATATGAGATCAGTCTTCAGACCCATCAATGACTGGGAAAGACCTAAGTTATGTGGATAAAATAGTAGAAGAGCCCAGGTTTTGTATAATCTATACTATAAAAAAATAAGTCAGTGGTGGTCTAGTAGTTTGACAGGTGGAATAACCTATCCGATGTTGCGAATTATTCAGGCAATAAACCCTATTTCGCTCATATCTTCAAGGAAGTATATGTGGAAATTATTTGCTATGGTAATGATAAGTGAAAATTGTTACTTACATTGCCTTCTCCGAACGGACTGGGCTCTACCGTCGGATATTTCGCTGTCAAATCGAATGCCACCTGAAACATTTTATAATACCTATAATCAAAAAAGCTGTACCAATAATTATACACAGATAGTCGCGAATATAGAGACTCAACGCTCTCCCTCCCATCCCCGTCCCTCTTGCCCACTCTCCCCATTCTATTCTTCTCCTTCCCCACTCTACCTTCCTCTCTTCCGCTAACTAGGGTATAAAAACGACCAAAGTGTTTTACTTCGACAGACTTGAAAATTATTCAGATGTACATGATTGCAGGAATAAAAAACTAGAACTAGAAATTATTATTAGAAACGAACTTTTTAGAAGATTAATAAAGTTGAACATAGAATAACCTTCCTTTTCGTTAACCGAAATTTTGTATCTGCGACTACGCATAACGATTCGCATTCACGATATCCGCTTCAGTTCCTGTGCGTCGTTGTCTCTTTCTAACGAAAATAGGCTAAAAGTATCGATAACCTGTGTCATGAACCAACGGAAGGATTTGCATTTGAGTTTGTCTCGCAACGCTTTCTGTTCGGATATGTCGCCGGTGTCAATATTCAGGTAATGCGGTCTCCTCTTATACAGAAACTGTGCGTATTCGTCCATCCACACTTCCGCCACTCGTCTGTAATTCTGAAATTAAAAATAAAAACACACCACATTTTGATAATGGATCTAAGATTATAATATGGAATTTAGTGCAACGCTTTATGGGCATCATTTTTTACGCAAAAAGGACAGAGATAGGTACTCAGCTAAAGATAGAAAAGGGAAGAACTATCCACATAGACAGTAACGATCGCGCGTGGGCCAAAGTGCGAAACATCACCTACAAACGTTTCATTTCTCCCACGTTCTCTTTTTGTATATTTCCAATGCGCGTTAAGATTATAAGCAAAATTTTTTTATTTCAATAATACGTAATACGATAACCCAAAAATTCCCACTCAAGACTCAACATTTTGATTTATAACTAGGCTTATAGAAACAGAATGTTAAAAAAATATAGATTACCTTTCCAACGAAATCTCCATGACCTGGATTAGGGAATGGCGCAAATTTTCTATATATATGACCAACTCTTGAACACGGTGCGTCCAGCATACGACCACCGCATTGCCATATCTATACGTAAATAAACAGAGAGAAAACAGTTACGAACATCATCCTTCATTATTTCTCCACCGATTGCCCCTATCTTTTTTTTCTCTAGGTAGCTTTTAACGAGCTTTAGTGTTTACGAGAATAAAAAATGGATAAAGTTTTTTTTTTATATTAACTACGAATCTTAGTTTAATTAGCACCACCTAAGGATCACTCGTCCCTAACCCAAACAAGGACTTTCATAGACAATGGGATTACAAAACACATTCCTGGAGCCAGAATCCGTGAAACACGAAGGGTTCCACCTGTTAAATGTGTGGTCCTTATCCAAACACAGATTTGAATTGATAAGTATCGAATAACCATCGAGTAACCATAAAACAGGTATGGGACCCGCCATAGTTTCATGTTTAAGTCAACCTCGACCTGATGTGTATACGTACATACATGGCGTTTAATATCCAACTACCCAGTTTGTCGGTCTACTATGCTTGGGTCCGGGGATTGCGACCACCACTGTAGGGAAATAGGTCTTTTCTCGAAGGAAGGTATGATTGTAATCACCAAACCAATTTGAAACTCCGAGAAATCCAATTCTGTATTGTCCACATACAGGGGTACTACAAGAATATTTCTCAGGTTCAGATTTCATCACGATATTTTCCTTCACCGTCAGCCAACAGTGCTACCAATTGAAATTAGTAAATGTACGCGAATTCCGAAACATGACGAATGAATTCTCAATTTTTGGTTGTATTTGGATTGTACTGACGATAACCATCAGGCAAACGGTCAACACCGTGCTGTGATATTAATAAAACATGATGTGGTTCAAATATCCTAACTTCAAATTACCTTTAATTATGTATAATGAGAAAATTATATTTTAGACCACAGATGGTGACTTCGCTAATAAACATGTATATTCCAGAAAAATCTAAAAATCTTTTTATATCTTATTACATTTCAACCAGGTATGTAGGGTATGTAGGTAGGTAAATGGACCAATTTACATTAAAAGAATAACCGGTATATACCTTAAAACTAAGTTCGTACTGTTCTCCTCCCCAGATATCGAGGCCCGGGTCATAACCACCGAGTTCCCAGAAGAAGACACGCGATATCGCAAACAGACCTCCAGCCATCACTGGGCTCCTATAATTAAATATATATATATATTATATGTCTTTCATTAAAAGATTGGCCATAACTCTGGACTTCATCATAAAAGCATCATCAGATCAAGGAATCGTGTAACATGTGCATGTATATGTAAAACTCATGATTATTTTCCTCTATCGTCGATTCTTATTGGTTAAACCCAATCCGACAATAATTAAACCGGTAACTAGTTGAAAGTTCGATCCCACTTCTTACATTACTACCAAGAGGAATAATCTACGTCATATTTACAATTACTAGCCCTATTTCTGTATCGTCGCTTCTTATTGGTTAAACCTATTCCGACAATAATTACACCCGTAACTACTTGAAAGATCGACGCCCCTTCTGACGTTGGTGTCAAGAAAAGATCTTACTTGAGTTTTAAAATTACGAACTCGGAGGTATAATTCATAAGTAAAAATCATTTAAGAAATTATAAGAATATAATCTATATACGTATATATAAAAGTAAATTTGTGTCCAAAATAATCTCTGTTATGGCTGAAGCAATTTACTAATAAACAGATTTTTTTCCAGAGATTTTAGGTTACACATAATTATATTATACATAGCGATTAAACAGTAATCATAAAATTTATCAGAGGTAACTTAAAATTACAGTGGGCACTAGGTAGTCTGCCCTAATACTGTAAACAGATAACATTTCTACGGAGTAATATTCGAAGCAACTGATCCAATTTCCAAAATTGTGTCCCTACTAGGAAGTCCCTCTCATCTTGAGTGATATCTTTACATATATGTGCTTTATCGTAATAAAAAGTAACGTTGGTAGTATAAGAGAACTCACTCAAAGGGTTCAGGCATGTTTTTCTCATCCTTGGGCAGTACAGGAAGCCTTTTGTAAAAGAACTCCCAGTCGAAGGCTCCCCGGGCGCCCTCGTCCTGAGCGCGGTACTCGAATGTATCATACGCGATTACGTCAATGAACGGGCAGACAACCGTTCGATAGTTCAACGCTATCGGTTCTGTGAATCAACGTACACGTAAACTGGTAAGCAAGACTCAAGCTGATGATTCCAATCCCAAATTTGCGTGGGCACTAACACGCTCTATTTAAAGAATCGGAGTGATACGAATCGTTCGCTACCGTTATACTATGTGAAATACGGTGGAATTATTTCGCGGTCGTTTTGTAGAATACTTCACGGCGGGCTTGAGGGTGTAGTCTAAGGCAAGGTTGGGGATGTAGGTCGCGGCGAGTTTGGGATTATAGTTTGAGGCGGACTTGGGGGTATAGTTCTCGGCGAGCTTGGGAGTATACTTTGCGGCGGGCATGGGGGAATTGTAGTTCGCGGCGAGCTTGGAGGTGTAATTCGTAAAAATAAACTTTCGTAAGAGGGATTTTGTGTGATCTATGTTATATGACGTGTGTCCTCCTTATTGACACATATGGTTGTTCCGTTTTCGCGTATACATTTGAAGGCAATATCGAAAATTGGTAGATAATATGTAAATAACACTGAATAGGCATATTTATATTAAATTAAAAATAAGATACTTACATAATATAGGATATAAGATACAACATACAACAAAAATACAAATAGTATTGGAGTACAAAAATTCAACTGGGAGCAATAAATGTGTCGCATTATGAGTGGGATTTGTCGGTCGATATTATATATACACCCAGGATCTATTTGGTAACCAGCCTTTGTGATCGCGTACTAAATAATGACCTCGAACTATTAGAATGAATTTTTAGTTTTCGCTAGTTTTCTCATGTATATTGTTTTAGTGTACACATACCAAATCCACATATCACTAAAAATATATCCTCAAAACAGACAATTATGCTCATCACACAAATCAGTCTTGAGCGAAGTCGAAGGCGCGACCTCTTTCAATATAAAAATTTGGTAACACAAGACCTATTATTTATTAGATGCAATTCATACAATTGGCTGATAAATAAGGTAAAGCTTAAACTAATGGTTCTAAAAGTTAAAATTTTGTAAAGGAGTTCCTTAAATAAGTTAAAATTTAATTTAAGTGAATAAAAAACCTATCAAGCATACAAATAGTTTCATACAATGTAGCTGAAAACGGTTAAGTTTAAAAAGACTACATAATCTCAAATACTATTGGTGAAATTTTAATGTCCTATTGCTATGCAAGAAGACTAGATAGAAAATACATACACAGACCTAGCAGTGGTGGCAACCAGTTAACAGTGGCTTCAGTATGTGAGTCCAGGAATATTAGGACATCAGCCGTGGACTGTTTAGCTCCGGCCAACCGAGCTGTGATGAGACCGCTTCGTTCCTTCAAACGAACCACTTTCACCTTTGGAAGATTTTTTGCTAGATACCGATCTAGCTTTTCTTTTAGGAAATCTGCAACACAATGTTTTCTTGTAAATTAAATTCTAAGACTCTCTGAAATGTATATAGATATCTGATAGTAGGAATAAGATGAAGTTCAACTAACAATGCTTCATCTAAAATTGGCATATATTGTTCTCAAAGACTTATAAGTTTAAATAACAATGTAACACAAGTTTTTAGATGAAAACACTCAAGCTCGACCATTTTCTTTACAATATTATTTGTTTCCGTTTGTTCGAAAATGCTATTATATATTTGCTCAAAAAACATTGGAACCCAAAGAACTATGCCCTTATTGTTCTTCAAAGAAAAGGCATAATGGTGTCATGCCCTACAGTTGAAATAATGTAATTTATGCTATGCCATACATAAACAATTTAATGAAACACAGCTGTATTTACAATGTAAAATGCTAATTACCCTACTTGTTTAAGTATAATATTTTACACAGCTGTAATTATTGTGTCACAAAGCCTGAAGTAAACAACTTGACACATGTTATTTGAATAAAAGAGAAAACAAAGAGAAGAAATATTGAAAGAGAAACAAGTGAAATAATTGGCGTCCAATTAAAATTGACGACAAATTAACTTATTTATAAAATCAATCCTGAAAGCAATCTCAATTATGAATCATTTTAATAATTCTTCAATGAAAGACATAGAAAATCGACATTGAAGCTAAAATGTCTAGAATATTCATTTATCGAGTTCATTTTATGTAATCATTTTGAAACTTTAAACTCTGCTCATATTAAAATCACTAGTAAAGTAATAAATACTAATGTAAATTTGTCTATTTCTTCACGCTTTACACAAACTGCTAAAACAAAGATGAGTTTTGGTGCATTGATAAGATAATTTTTATTAGTAAAAATTTTGAACACAACCGAAACGGAAAATTGCTCACCTTTAGTGCTGGCGTCATCGACCAAAAAAACTTCTTTAATAAGATGTTTTGGTGATCTGTATAAAACACTATGGGCTGTCCTTAACAACGTACTCCAGTGTTCGTTATGGAATGGTACGACAACACTGACTGTTGGCAACGATTCTATATACAATTTGTTCTTGCAGCCAGGATGTCGGATGTCTTTTAAAGATCTATTAAGTGGTATTTCATCACTCAGTGCTCCATTGAAGCCGTTCACAGAGTAAAGCTTCTCCTCTAAATCAGATTTCTCTTGTGGTAGATACGCTGGCATTCCTTGCTCTCCGATACCTAAATTTATATACGATTAAATCTCTATATTTGCTTTTTTGGTATTTTTAACTAAAGTAGAAGGGCTTCGGCAAAATTTCTACAACCCGAAGGAAACGTTAACACTTTTTTCTCCAAAGCCCTATCGATTACTTTAAATCTAAGGCTTTGAGAAGTCAAAATAATCAGTATTGAGATGGACGGATATAGAAGTAGAGGAAGATCGAAGAAGATCCAGATGTATTGTGTGATGAACTAATGAATGATATATGTGTAAAAGGTGTTAATACTAACTTGACAACTGATAAAAAAGATGTTATACCCATCCTATTTTGGTGGAATAAGGGTACAATGATGAGTTTACTCTAAAAAGTATACGATAATATGAAAATTCCCCTATAGCAAAAATCTCGTCAAAATCGATTCAGCTGTTTCGGACATTAGTCTATACCAGTAATTCATAAAGTGGTCCAGGTGGACGCCCAGGGGTCCACGACAGAATCGATGGAGGGTGTACGTTGACGTGACAAAGAAATGAGGGTGTACAATTAGTAAGCGGGGTCTATGAAAATTGGCCTATTTTCGATAGTGTGAAGTACTAACAATGTTAGCTTGACTTCATATGGTAGTCTTGAACCTGCAGGGGCACCACCGGAACCAGTAAAATTTTGAAAGGGGTCTAAGAGAAAAAAAAAAGTTTAGGAACCTCTGGTTTACACAAACAACACACATTCAACGTCTATAATACCCATGATTATGATTATTATGATTATTTTATTTATGAAATAAAAAAACACTTTATCCATACATAGTGTTATTTTAATATTATTTATTCTATACTGGTGAATATCATTATAATTTTACAATTACGTCCATAAATTATTATCACTTAAATATTGTAACAGATTTTTATCCTTGAGAGGCTATCGTAAAACGGTAACCTGATAACTATTGAGTAATTGGACCAAAAATCCCCGATAACTATAGTACGTAGCTAGTTTACTAATAAGTTAATTCTATCAATTGTTTAGGTTACTAAGTGTAATGCATAGGGTTCCCTAAACTTTTTTTTGTCTCGTAGACCACTTACCATAATTTTCTGTTACGGGTAGACCCCTTGCTTACGTTATATTGACCTTTTTTGCCAATTCCTTAACTTTAAATATGCTTTGAAAAAGTAATTTTATCATCTATGTCTCCATATTATAAAGAAGTATTATTTCAGAAGACAGTATGTGTATATGTGTTGTTTCAAATGAGATCGTTATCGTTAACACTTATTTGCATATCATGGACCCCAATTTTTATTTTCAGTGACATCCTCTACTCTGCTAGTGTTGACAGACCCCTGGGGGTCGATATAGACCAGTTTGAGAAACATTACTCCAAAATCTTGTCGATAGATGTAACTGGCTATACATAGCACTAACAGCCACCCGCGACTGCGCCAACATCGTTTATCTTAACAATATATTTTCTTTACAGAAAAAAGAAAATAAGCACCACATCGCCTATCACAATTCTCAAAATAACACATCAATCACTACTTAATGCTTATAAAAATCGTTAGTTTTAAACATTAATAACTTTATATTAAGTTACCGTGACGATAATATTTTTATATAGGCATCGACTCTATGATAAAAATCTACATGACACTGGCAGAATTGTGAAATTTTACACAGGGACCATACACTAAAAAAAAAAACGAGTGTTGAATCAAGTGAAACTAGAAAATAAATCATCTACATGACACTGGCAGAATTGTGGAATTTTCCACAGGGGCCATAGACAAAAATAAAAATTTGTCTCACAAGTAAACTAAAAAATAGTTATCAAAATTTATTCAACAATTTTTGCGTGATGCTCGCACAACAACAGGCCTCATTTTACTTATAAAATAAATATAGAGTAGAAGATATAGGAATCAGATTAATATTTACCTTTGCGCGACCTCTCGCGTTCTATTTGGCGATAATTGTGCCAATCTCTCTTCTGTAAAACAATTTTATAATTAGTTAATTATTTTTTAAGTAGGAACATTTTTATAGCATCCTGCTATATACTGCTGGGCTCAATATAAGTGTGCACATGAGTTCCTTTATGTTACCATTTTTCTAATTATCACTTTTATAATGTACACAGCAATGTTTTGGTGGAGTAAGAATGTGACTCTGGGTGGGGCAATTATTTCCTATATGTTATAATACAATAATAAAATTGTAAATACGAATGTAGGTTTATTCTTTTGTTACGCTAGCTGCATACCATACGCACTTGTTACCTTGCAAAAGCAGATTTATCAGTTGTGCAGGCCTCAATATATTTATGGTTTAAACCAAGTTTAACTACTAACGGGACCAGAGCACACTCAAAAATACTGTTCAATAACCAATTAATTTTCTTTAATTACTCCAAGTTTTGCCACAACTTAAAGAGATTCTCCCAAAATTTTAACTCATTTTATATATATGATAAAGTGAGTTTCTTTGATACACTCTCAAATTTTAATTACTCAACCAGAAAATCTATCAACCAAACCAAATTTAATGATTGCAAATGTACATTAATGCGAGCAAAGCCATGAGCGTAAACAATTTATAAATAACTACAAAGGAGGCAAAACTTGATGTCTCCAATAGCTATATCTTGTTAACGTCTAATTGCCACTAAAGAATAAATGTTAATGAGTAATAAATATTTCTTTTATAGCAATAGAACAAGTCATAAAATATTTTAAAACTTATTATATGGGTTAATAATGTTTTATGAATGTAAGCTGCTGGAGCATATTATCAATTATATTTAACAATTGTGACAACCAAGGGCCAGGTTTTAGGTAATGTTAAAAAATTTGTTCAGTGACCAGCTAATGTAAATTAGAAATTATAATGTCATTTTTACTTAAGTACCTGTAAATCATAATCATATCTTAAATTTATAATTAGTAACATACATAAGTAGTTAGTAAATAAGCCTTACGTCACCTTTTAAAATAAGATATCATACTATATTTTTACAAATATTGTCACAATCTTGTATATTTTCGAATGAAAACTGACATCAGTCTAAGAATTTCCAATTATTATATTTGCCACAAGAAACTCATCAGAATTTATAGAAATAAAACTGTGTAAATATTCTAGCCTAGAATTTTGTACTCTTTCTATTTCTTTCAAAACTTGTAAAGTTGGTTAGAAACTGGTAGTGAGCCTGTGGAATAAATCTAAACCAATAGCTTAATCTGTAAATTTTATGTTTACCTTTAAACTCTTTGGTACGAAATGATTTCCATTCTTTATTCCTATCAGAGGTTCTATATCCGGAGGTGCATGTAGAACTGCTTTTTCTGCTTGAATATCATCAAAATTTTGTAGCTCTTCATGGACACGTTTTGAATCTTCGAATTCTATTCTGCTCAAACTTATTGCAATATATATGAAGGTAACTAATATAGTTAGAAGTAAGAAATTCCGAACCCTCAGTGAACGTAGGAAATACCGTCTCATTATGTATGGTGTCTTGCCTAGAAAAATATAATTATTAAAACACACTAGCATCAAATAGCTTGATTTATAATAGTTATTCTTGTAAAGATCTGACATGTTTTATTAAATGATATAAAAACTAAAAAACATTATTGGGAAAACTTTCATGAATATTTTACATAACTGATTCTTCGATTTATTATTTTGAAAATAAAAATAACCACTTAGAAATATTTTCATTATATTTCTAGGGAATAATATATTCAGATATGAAAACAGCTCAGAAGTACTAAATTTTACGATATAATAAATAATTTATACATATTTTTTGTATATAAGTAGATATTAAAAATCAAAAAAATTATATAAAAATCAGAAAAAGTGAAAAGAACAACGTAACAACATCATAAAATACAATGTTGTATACCATTCAGAAATATACGATATCAGTCAATTACTCAGTAGCACTACCTGTTTTGATAATAATTGTGTATTTATTTTTAAACACGTAAGCTTATAAAAATAATTATATTGCCTTTAGATGACTCAAAATAGTAATATTTGGAAATGTTTAAATTTACTGTTTTTAATTTAAAAAACGATTTTTGTTGCATAGAAACAAAACTTATTTTACGTACCTAAGTTTTGTATAAATCGTGTTCTGTTTTGGTGTCATAAACCTCAACAATATACACTACAATAGTATTTTCATATATCACTTACAAAATAAAAACCAATCGATCTCACTTTATATTAAAAACAACACCTTTTGTGATCGCAGTTATATAAATAGAATGTAGATAAACACAAAACAACTACTGTATACGACCACATACGATTAAAAACTACAAAATCTATGACTACAAACACCCGTAGACGAACACTACATACCTCTCCTGTGTGAAAGAAAGAGAAACTACGTTGAATGACAGTAATGACATTGACGTACATGCAAACCCATGAGTACTAGTCTGTACCCACGACCACATTATCAGGCGAACACTTTATTCTCCCGACAAAATAACGGCATGATCAATATCCGTCCGTTACATGTACAAATCCGTCTCAATAAACAGAGAGTGCGCGCGCCTACGACCGTGTAACCACAGATCACGCTGTCGTGATCTGGCTATGAATTTCGCTCCCGCACACTTGCCGCGCCCGCAGCAGCTCAAGCCTAAGTTCGTTCCCCGGAGTGGAAGCCGTTGAGTACGCGGCTATCGCGATATAGTAACAACGAAAAATTTCAATCACTAGTTACACAACATAACACAAGTTACCTCGACATATGTTCACACATTTACACAGTTAGATACACATATGGTGGGAGGGTTTTATATTTTTCCTCCTTATTTTTGAACTGGTTTATTTTAGATTAGCCTAGTTGTCAGATACGCAAGTGGGGATGAGATACTTGTACTTCGGAACCGCAGGGGGTGGACCCACAGGCGAATACAGTTCCGTCGTGGAGCCTTAGCCTGCCTCCCAAGACCGTCAGTGCGTGGTGAAGAGCTACATCCTACACGAGGTGACCCTGTCTAGCAGAACACTACGGATCTAGGCTAGAGATCCGATAAACACTCCTGGGGCTCGGTTCCAGAACTGGGTCGAGGCGTATACCCCGGCAGACGGCGCCTCTCGCAGTACTCCTCTGCTTATCAGTGGGCACAGGGGATGGGGTAAGGACGGGCCTGCTTCGGTTTACCCTGTCAGAAGTTGGAGGGAGAAAACCTCCTTAAAAAGTTACTGTGGGAGGAAACCACGTTAAAAAGTGACAGAGGGACGGCCTTTGGGCGGAGGGAGAGGGAGAAAATCTCATTAAAAAGTTCCTGTGGAAGGAAACCACATTAAAAAGTGACAGAGGGGTGGCCTTCGGATGGAGGGAGAGGGAGAAAACCTCGTTAAAAAGTCACCGTGGTTTTTTTTATATTATAGTGGGCAAACGAATAGGTGGGTCACCTGATGGTAAGTGATCACCGCCGTCCATAGACACTAGCAACACCAGGGATGTCGCAAGTGCGTTGCTGGCCTTTTAAATATGTGGGCCTCCGAGCATCTCACTGACCGAACGAAACGCAACAGTGCAAGCACTGTTACTTCACGGTGGTTTTCTGTGAGAGGGCGGTACTACCCCGGGCGAGCCGACTCATTCATGCTGAAACCAGTAATAGCTTCAACGTAGCTCTGCCACCTACAACAGGTAGAAACCCACGTAAAAAAGTTACAGGTGGTAGTGGTTGGAGAGGGTGACCCCTTGATTGCCAAACCGGACCAAGGAGGGAAGGGGCTGGGGATTTGACTTTCCATTGCACATTGGTTCGGTAGACGGGTAGGCAGCTTGACCGGGCTGTCGTTGCGGTCAGGGCGTTCGCGCTGGACCTTGTCGCCGGGGTGGCATGGTGCTTGCTTGTTCGATCTTGTGCCACTCCATAGCGCAGTAGTCGATATCTCGTGGGTTTTTTTTTAGTCAGTAAGAGTCTGACACCCCAGGGCTATGGGTGTCCAATGATGGATTTCTTCCAACATAAAAAAAAAAGTTGTCAGATACGAAAAATACATGTTTGAATTCGTGAGGCACTTTATGTACACATGTGTGTCCCACAAAATCCTTTATATATGAATAGCTAGCTTAGTTTAGCTTAGACAAATTCACGGTGCTGCTTCTAAAGCAACAGCACAAGCCGAGGTTTGGCCACTTTGGCACCCTTGAGCTTGTTGCCAAGCGGCAAAGTGCCTTAAATGCTCACCATATTAACCCGGTGCAGCTGTGAAGGCCCGTCAGGCCAATAGCGTAGTCAGTTGGAAAGAAAAAACAGGTGAGCATTCATTCATCATTCATACAAAACTTCGTTGTAGACTTAAGCGAAGTACACGACAAATGATAGATCACATATAGAGACCAACTACAGGATTTCCATTGTATTACAATTCACTGCGAAGTGCGTAAAATACCAGGGAAGAATTGTCAGGAAACAATCCTGTCATTTTGTATGCCATCAAATAATTATTCAGTGGCTTTTCTTATTCAAATATAAAGGAGTTGTCGAAACTCCATATAATTGATCCAGGGTCATAATAATCTTTATTTGAAATTAATAAAATTACTATTTTACAGACCCCAAAGTTATCAGACATTGTAGTCACACGAACTCGATAATACCTTCATGTAAATGACGTATATTATTACTAAACTTGGCGTGGCATAACATTCGCAGAAACTTGCAAATATAGTATAATTCAATTCATATTATCTTTTTTAAGGTGGACATAAATATTACTTAGTACTTCAATAAAATAAGATTAATTAAAAATATGTTAAGGTAATGTTCGCAAATAAACTTCATATTTTTTTCTCTCTGATTACTACGAGAAAAGTTTTCTTTAAATTATTAAAGCGTAAATACATAAAATTATTATTTTATTTTGAACGCATCGGAAAATTCTCGATCGCTACCTTGACAACTGTTTGTTTTTGATTGGTTGAAAATTCTCAGGAAAAATTAAAAATCACCCACCGAGTATAATTGAAGTTTCGTTTTATTGGATTATATCTGTCGTTGTTAGAATTGAGAATGCAACACAAGGTATAGAATATCAATTTTATGTTACACAGTAGTCGTGTTTAGGAATCTATATTAATAATTTCTGATGAGGATATCCGTTATCCGGTTTCTGTAATGTAGTATATCTAGACCATGCATTGTCGACTGATAGTTCGTGAACTGTGAATTTATAATTTGATTTTACAGTTTTGTTAGATTAGATCAGTGTGTATAATACCGCTGTCTTTGTTATACCGAATCGAATATTATATTAATACTACAAACTTGTTTCAGATGGCTGTTTTAAGCCAAAAATTATGTTTATTGAGTGCTCTACTTGTGTTAACGGGTGTCACCGGTGCGGTGAGGGCCGACAGCCCTGATCTTGAAGAAGAAGCTACAGTCGAAGTTAGTAATTTCATTTTAAGATTTATTGTAGGTTATCTGACCCAGTTTTCACTAAATAATCATGTTATCATTATACTCGCGGCCTATATTTTCGTATCTTAGATAATTTTTGAAATATTAGCACGGTTCTGTTAGCAGACACGTTTTATTATTTATTTCTTATTTTAAAAATATTAACATTTCATTATATAATAAAATAATATGAAACATGTATACCTTATTCTGCCAGCTTATTTCTATAAACCTTACTACATGTATATAAATAGATAATATTCCCAGGTGGAGGACGACCATATATGTATTAACCTGTTATAAATATGATAAACTCTGTAGTCTGGTGAAACTGTAGAAGCTTTGCCAGGTCAACAGTGTAGTCAGTTCGAAAATAATAATAATAATAATCTCTATATCATAGTAGTTTGTTTCCTTTAAACCAGTAAAATATGAATATGATTTAACAAATAAAAAGTATATCCTAAATGATATACTCATCTATTCATGATTGTAATATTTCATTTTATATAAATAATAGGAAATATTTTATAATAGACCATTATAATTAACAGGCTCTAATTACATTTTACACTTTCTTGTTTTTTTATTGAAGCAGTCAATTATAATTAGTACTTCTTTATTACCAATATATACAGATGTGGCTGAACTAAAGACCAATAATAGCCTTTTGTAAAACTCATCCACAATTTGTTTCGTGCATTCTGTCAATACTTGTTACAAAGTCAGAAATGTAGTTCTTGAAAGATTTCATGTATGGTGGAGCCATGAAGTCAAGTAAATTCTAAGATTGTGTACTGTATGAATGTTACCAAAACCAAGTGTCATATGGCTGCAGTTTCTTTCACATTAATATTGATTCAACCTATTCCACAGGAGCAGTTATTTTTTCTGTGTTAAAGGTACCGTATGTTCTTTCTGTACTCCTGACAAGGAGTATTCAAAATGTCATAATAATCTGTTAAGTAGTTAAAACGTGAAAGTGTTACAAAGAAACAGACTTAATTTCACATTTACAGTATTAGGTTGGGAGTATAAGCAAATTCCCATATAATTACCAGGTAGAGGAAGATGATCAGTACTGCAGCCCACATGTAAGCCCTCAAGGGGTATACCTTGCCGAACACTTTGATGATGCGAAAGCTTTCAAACAGAAATGGATCCAGTCTGAAGCTAAGAAACAGGGTGTTGATGAAAATATTGCAAAATATGATGGTAAATGGGAGGTAAATTATCTATCAAATTTAATATTTGCTACCAAATTAATATACAAATGATTGTGTTTATTATTGATTCCTATCTCACAAGAAAAAAAATTACAATTCCGAAGGAATTACCATTTTTTTCATATTATAGAAGTTGTAAGGCAGATAAACCATTAACTGCCACAGTGACTTACACTGCCTTTATATCTGTATAAATTATGACACATCTTTGTCTATCTGTAAAGGTTGATGCAGCTCATGCACGGATAGTTTACATATGGCTGTTTTTCATTCAAACTCTATGCTTATCCTTACTATGTTCTAAAGCATATTTAATTGTCTTTTACAACAACAAAGGAAGACATGGACATATTCTATTTGTAGTAATGTGATGGATTTGCATGTAATTTTTTATTTTAATTATAATGTACAATTTAGGATTCCTTATCTTTGATGTCATAAAAAATGAATTGTATCCATTGTTAACAGTAGCATTGTATTTATAGTCTGTGACTATTAACCTACATGTCTAATATAAATCTAGCTTAACATGTTCCGTGCCACGTAGCCTGAAGATAAAGCTTAACATGTACCACCAGTAGTACACATGGCATGGAACAAGTTAATGGTAGAATGTATTAAGTTTTGGATGAAACAAGTGTACAAAAGTAATAGTTATTTTAGAAAATCTCTATTCTGCAAACTACATTATCTATCTGAGTAAAAGGATCCTATATAATTAAAAAATATAGAATCCTTCAAGTTGTATCATACTTCGCTGAGCAGCTTATATTTCACTTTGTTACTGCATACCTTCACTCAAGAGTTTCGTTATCTTTCATTCTGCACGTTATTCAACACCTATGCTTGAGAGGTTATATACATAATATTGTCTGTAATTGAGTGGATTTCTTGAATGAGCAACTCATATATTCACATGTGGAATTATTCAAACCTCATTTTATGTAAATGACAATTAATACAAATGTTAATGAGCAATTACCTTGTCTTTACTTGGTATGAACAATATGACATTGAGAAAATATTTGAATAACACAATACATTGTAAAATTTATTCATCTTATAACAATGTTTCAGATTCAAACTCCATCAAGGAAGATACTGAAGAATGACCTTGGTCTTGTTCTGGTAACGGAAGCGAAACATGCAGCTATCTCAACATTGTTGGACAAACCATTTGAGTTTAAAGAGAAGCCATTGATTGTACAATACGAAGTTACAATGCAGGTTAGTTGTACATTAGACATTGAGAGAATTAACAACTAAAAATCGATAATAAATTATACTGTTATTTTAAACTATAGTCAATTACTAGCTGCCTGGTCCCGCTTTCAACGGATGTGAATCCAGTCAACGAACTACATTATATCGCCATCTGTTAGAATCTTATGGAACTAACAGAGATAATCGTGACTCTTCATTAATAAACAAATAAAATAGCAATAGAATAATATTACAATTATAAATTGAGATATAAACTATCGCTATCTTTCAAGTTGAATAAATTGCACACAGTGTGCAAAATTTTATTAAAATCGGTTCAGCAAGTTTAGTCTCCATTATGGACAAACAATGTGACATGTAATTGATATATATTGGGATTTTATTGTTGTTTAATTTACTGATTTATATTGCAATTTTTAGTAATATAATTATAATAAGATAGTAAATTGTTGTTTCTATTGTGATTATGAAAGTGAACAAGTTGTATTGTGTTTAACACCTATTAATTATTACAAACTGCTTGTTTGTTCGCATGTTGTAACAAGACTGACCGTCTATTGTCATTGTCATTAATATTAACAGACAATAAATGGTAAACAGCAAATAATTATATCTTCAATAATTTATTATGCCTTGCCTAGGTGTTTATTAGTTACTAGCTGATACCAGCGACTTCGCCTGCGTTGTTTATTGTTCCAACAATATATTTTAACTACAGAGGAAACAACATATGGAAAATTTAATTTGCTCACAAAAATATTTTTGTAAACAATGTTATCTGTGTACTTCCTCCTACCTACGCATGCTCACCGCACTGCTTACCTCACTTCTCTATTACAAGACGAAACGCGATGTGTGTATCCGTAGTACTCACTTACTGATGCGCGTACATGGTAGACCTCTATCATTTTATTCATGTAGATGAAATAATGACTACCGCTAACATTAGATAACAAGTAATTTTTCTATTTACAATCAATTTATGACAACTGTCGATTATATGTAATTTCATATGATCAGTATATAGACTCAGCCATTCTAATTGGCTTAAAGTGAAGCCATTCAAAGCATAAGGAATTATATGTAAGACATTAAAGCTATTTCCGTATTGATTTTTTTGTATACCAAGTTATAACAATTCATTAACATAATAGGATTAATTTGATTAGTGATTTTTTTTCTTTTCATACTAAAGTATCAGAATGTCATGTTAAATTATTACTATAGTAGCCTATGATCACTATGGTTATCTACAGACAACTATTCTGAGGATTAACTTAGGATGCGTTTTGCATTAGTGAGTGATGCAAACTTTCGAGTCAAATAACCTTAAGACCAATGATGAGACAAAGGCATTGATCCATTTCTCATGATTATATTGATTAATTTATTAAAATAAAATATTTAATAAATATTGATAAACAATAATAATAAAGATAAACGAGGTTGTTGCTGGAAGTTTCCGAACCGCTGGTAAAGTTTTAACGATCATGAGTACCTTCGCACGGTTTAAATTGAATAAAATACATTTGATTTTTATTTTGAATTTATTTAATTGTCTTGGCAATGTTGGATTATTGCAGAATTTCTAAGGTGCATTAGGTTTCTTTATAGCTAATGCGTCTCTAAAGCGAAAGATACTTCAATGCTCGTTTGCTTTTGTCGACCATACTTTTTATACGGAACTTTGCCCTTTTTTTTAAATTTATAATATTTATTTTTTATTTATTACTAGCTGACCCGGCTAACTTTCATACCGCAATGAATGTCATGTAAATGTTTAGCTAAACTTAATTTATGATTTTATTAACGTAATAAAACGATTACTAAAAGTTGACCACGTTAAATAACTAATTATGATAATATATACGTATATAAATTAAACAAAAATTTAATGAAATTACAAAACCAAGAATTTCAATGATATATCAGCGAGACAAATGCTTTGTTGACACTGTGTATTTTGCTGCAGGGGTCACTTTCGGGTTAATTGTTTTCAGTGAATCATCTTGTGCTATATGACATTTTTCGTTTTGTTACGAGGCGCAAAAACAAATATAGACTTTCTTTTACCGTCACGTGAACATGCCACTAACAATTTACCATGTGAAATACATTCATTTTCTAAATTTAGATTACAAATACTCAAAGATTGTCCTTGTGATTTCTTAATCGTTATGACAAATGCAGGATGAATTGAAAATTAAATTAATTTATACTTGCATAGCATATCGATTGGGATCATCGGAATGAGAACTTCTTCATCTTTGAATTTCCCTTTGAGTATCATCGCGTGAATCACATTTGTCATTAGTTTTCATTACAACAAACGTGTTCCGTTGGATATTTGTCATTGGTCCAGATTTTGAAGCATAGGTATGCTTCAAATTAATTAAATCGTAAATTGTGCAGTGATATGCCAGATACATTCAAATACTTTAAAAATTCAGTTGGATTGTTTTTTGCTTCACCTTTGTTTGTTACACAACTAATTCGATTCGAAGATTCGTATGATCCAAATCTTTATTCTTAGTCGCCAGAATTGCTTGCTCACTTAGCCATTTGGTTATTTTTGTGGTTAGTAGTAATCTTCAGAAGTATTTTGTTGATGAGTTCGTCTTTCGATGAGACAAGATTACAAAAATTCTGAGGAAATTAAATCAATCCACGCAATGCGTCTACAGAAACGGACAATTACTCGGAAAAATCTTCAACTGATTGATCGTTCAGTAATACAATTCTCATTATTACTTATTGCTGTAAGCTGAAGTTTCTTCGCCACAGATTTGATGATTGACGCAAGCGTTTATTTCATTGCCAACAGTCGATCCTGGAATGTCTGGAAATGTTTTTAGATAGCAAGATCATTGCACCTCCAAAACATCTCGAGTCATTGTGCATATCTTTTAATGTTCGGTTAAATGCTTTCCAATGACAGTTCATGCGCCTTTGTGCATTAACCCCAGATTATGATTTTAGATACAACTAAAACTTTGACCATCGCAAAGCGTTAGATGACTGTTTTTTGTATTTGAAAGGTTTAACTGAAATTTTAATACTGAATGACCCGTACTATTCTAGAAGAAGCAATTGCATTACGGTTTCGTTGGGAAATATTAGATTTTATTGGTCTTGACATTGTTGATAATAATGCTTGCACAATAATATTTATTCATAACATTCGCACAAAACAAACAAATCTGTTGGGAACCTTTCAATACTTTTTTACATTGCTAATAATCACCCATATTGTCGCTTAACTATTGATCTAATTAAAAAAAAAAGGTCTTGATTGTAAGAACATATATTGTAGTCGATTCTTTAAGGTTAAATTTACTTCTTTTTTTCACTATTTTGGTCACATGAGCGCCAAAAGTTTACCTCAAATAAGCTGTCAATTGTAAAAGACGGCTTAGTTCGGAACCTGATTTAATAAGTAATTAATTTTTATATATGTGTTTACATGAATTTCTCGATATTTTCAGTCATTCTGCTAGCTATTCAGGATGAAAACAAATCGAAATAAGTTAAATATGATGAAAATCAGTACGGTCGTTCTTGAATTATAACTGTGGACAAACCCGACTTTGTTATATATATAACAAATATATAAGTTATATATATATATATATACAGATTTGTTTCTGTTGGATTTTTTTCAAAACACAATATAAACAAAAAGGAGTATGCATGTCTGTACGTAATACTGATTAAAAGTTGACATAGAATATTTCAACAAGTTTTTCCAAAACAGAAATTTAATCATTCTAAGTAGATAATAAAACATGCTTTTTTTTCTTTTATTTACTTCATGCAACACATTTTAGTCAATAACTTTATTATCGTAGTCTAGATTATAGTTATGTTTGTGTTTATATTATTTTTAATCTTTGCTGATTAAAATGACACTTATTGCGCTTATAGAATAGTTTCTACTTACATTCTTTTCACTAGATTCATGTACTTATAATTATTTATGTAAATATTGGTTTAAATATTAAATTAAAAAATTAATTCTGTACTATTAAAGAAGTAATAAAATGATCATTAAGCAATATATAAAAATAACGAGTAGTATAATTTCATATTTTCATCTCAACTGGCTCGTGTCCAATATCGACTCGGGAAATGATGCATCAGCATCAAAACGGTTTTAATTTAGTTTTTATATCCTTGCGTCAGTAAACAGAGGCAATAAACAATAAACTGTTTACAAATGTACTTTACAATCGTAAACAACATTTACTTTGTATTTAAGCAAGTCATGATAGATAACTAACTAACTATAGTATGATGGTAGGGCTTTGCTAAATTCGTATAAAATAAATACACTAAATTCATACCATCTAAAAATTGAAAATCGATCACCTAGCTACTATAGTTCTGTTCCGGCACGTGCAGTTGAGAACCGGCCCTGCTCTAGGCTTAGCATGTTTACTATATTAGACCATTACTATTACTATATTTACCACGATGTGAGATTGTGGCCAAAAAAGGAAAAATATCACCTTATAGATTGCCCATTGTTAGACAAAAACGCATTTCCGAGCGAAGACGCTTGTTTAAACTTCCAGAATGTTCGCTTCAATGTTTCCACTGTAAGGTTATATTATATAATTTTTTTGTCATACTGATTTACTTCGCGATCAGATAATATTATTATGTATTGAATTTAAATTAGGAAATACACTGTAATATATAAATATACGGTGGTAAATAACATAACCTTCATTAGTACATTGTTATTATTTATTCACTAAAATAACGGTCGCAGGGAATAAAACCGCGTTGCCGGGTTTAGGGGTTATTTATTAATTTTAAACCGGTATTAAAATGGATAACATAAAGTAAAAGTACAGTATAGTATAGTTCTGTAGTGTAAATCCAAAACACAAAACAATTAAAAATATAGTGTAGTTTGCTTTGTATTGTACAAAGCAGTTTTTGTGACAAGAAAGTGTTCTCAATAAAGATCTATACCTAATTTCGTCACGTCTGACATACACATGGCGATCAAACCGTCACAGTGACTACTTTTATGCTTTTCGGGACCATGTAGTGAATACCCAGTTCCTGGGAGGTTTGCACGCCCACATGAGACTGTCGAAAGATTGTAAATTTTTTAATGAACATTACGATTTTTGGTTAATGAAAAACAACAATATTTGATTACAGGAGGGTCAAAATTGCGGTGGGGCCTATATTAAACTCCTATCCAAGGGTACCAACACGAAGGCGGATCTTCGCAAGTTTTTCGATCAGACACCGTATACTATTATGTTCGGGCCGGATAAGTGCGGTAATGACAACAAATTACATTTCATCTTCCGCCACATGAACCCTAAAAATGGTACCATTGAAGAGAAGCATAGTAAGAAACCCAGGTTTGTTTTTTTATAATATATTTGTACTAATCACAAAAATTAAGGGATAAAAAGAAAAATCCAAATTTCTGAGTGATTTTCAACAGACTGGTAATTCGGCAGCAAATGGCCACATAGTAAAAAACAAACAAAAAAAAAACAAATTGTAGCTTCAAGTGTCTAGTTTTTGGATTCGACCATTGAAAAATGATTAGATTTAGGTTATAAATAAAAAGATAAATCCTTACAAAAACATCGAAAAAAAAAATGTTGGTCCTCTTGAAAACAAATCACGGACAATTTTTTTTTTTATATATTATAATTTAACTATTCTGCTCTTAAAGAAATAGCATCCCCTTTAATTTTAACTGCTCACCAGGCCTGTACGATGACGACACAAAGTTGTCATCAAACATAGCAAGAAATCCTTTTTGATTTTGACAGTCAATAACTAGGGCAATAGTGGTCATACATCATCATCATCAAATTATAAGATGCATCATGAGAAAACATCCCTTATACAAAGCCGTCGGTGCTTTTCAATAAAAGAAAAATTCGAAGAGATTATTTGATGTGAAAAAAGTTTCAAAATTTGCATGATCTATAATCATACAATTGTTTTGACAGTCAAAGGCTTGACGATATCTACAAAGACAAAGAGCCTCACCTGTACACGCTGATCGTTCGTCCAGACAACACATTCTCCGTCTTGATCGACAACAAGGAGGTGAACTCTGGTTCTCTCCTCGAAGACTTCACTCCTCCGGTTAACCCACCAGAGGAGATTGATGACCCCAATGACAGGAAACCTGACGACTGGGATGAGAGAGAAAAGGTACACATTTTTGTTCTGATAGTAGAATTTTGTCGACTATTTTGAATCCGTAATGGTCACCAAGTTTGCTTATTGAGATATGTGTATGTTACGTTAAGAGTCTCGTGCCGACTCTTTGAAACATCTATTACTTGACCATCTGATAGAGTGAGAGAGTGTTAGTCCTGTTTATATTATGTAGTTTTATGCGGAAATATATTTTTTAATAATTACTGTTCTTATTTACTGTTTGATGTTAGTAATTTTAGCAAATAATTCCTTACTATTTATTTTCTTTCATTATTCTTATAGATTCCTGGTTTATGATATTTCTAACAATAGAATAATTTTAAGTTTACAGGTGATAGGCGTTACTCAGTTGGTTTTTGAGTGCATTGTTTTTAAAATGACTTTCTTGTTTTGTAGAAACTATATGTTTGTTTGAAGTAATTGTGGATTGTATTCTGTTTTTTATTGTAATTTTTTCATTTATAATTCCTATAAACTTATTATAATTTAATAAGTCTGTCTGTTAAATTTTGTATTTACTTCTTAACCTTCATACACAATTGTAATGATATTTTTACATGGAGAGCCAGCTTAAGCTAGTCAAGCTTAAAATTCTCATTGAATTCACTTCATCTGTTACAAACATTAGAATGTGGATAAACAACAGATACTTCAATGTTATTTTTATATGTTCATGTTTATATACCCAATGATTTATTTCATGATAAATTATATTTCTTAAGCAGTTAAGATACATATATGAGTGAGCTATTTTTTTAAATATATTCAATACATATATTTTGTTCAGATTGTGGACCCGACTGCGACGAAACCTGAAGACTGGGATGAAGATGCGCCGGCGCAGATTGTTGATCCCAACGCTGTAAAACCTGACGGATGGCTCGATAATGAACCTGAGATGATTCCTGGTTAGATTTTATAACTTTTGATATTTATTTTACATTTAGAACTCTACAGGTACCTAACTATAATGGTACATGTAGAAATATAATTCAAATTAAAACTACGGTCAGAACTTAGTAGAATTTGAAGTGAATATCAATATGGTAATATGCTTGTACAATACATTGACAGAAGGAAAAGTTCATGATGAGGCCATCGTAAGGTGGTTTAAAATACTGTAGGGCTAGCTACCACCCTCTACTTGAAAATCTGTCGACAAGCATCTGTAGTTGTGTTCCAGGAACTGAACTTGAGTGCCAGTTCCTTTAGACTTCGAAGTAGTTGATATCGTGTTCAAAAACCTATAGAATGCCAAAAAACTGAGCCGTGGCGTCATATAACCTCTGACTAATATGAAAGATAGTTGATTGTTACGTCGATTTCTTTCAAAACGTTCAGTAATTGATTTTATAACTAGACAACATTCAAAAATCGTATAATAAAATTGGATGGCTTTGTGGTGTCGGTGTATAGTTTTATATAACATAAATAGGGTTTATGTTATTTTGTTAGACCCGGATGCGAAGAAGCCGTCGGACTGGGACGAGGACATGGACGGCGAGTGGGAGGCACCGCTCATCGACAACCCCGCTTGCAGCACCGCGCCTGGCTGCGGACCCTGGACACCTCCCACGATACCCAACCCACAATACAAGGTAACCGAGTTCCCTTTCGTTATCTAATTCATTTGATATCTTACAACCCAACCGACATAGCCCAGCGCCAAACGTTAAGTACGACATGAATGTACATTAATCAACCTATCTCTTTAACTTATGCAGCTCCCATATTGTAAGTTCTAGTGCAGTTTTAAGATATATTTGTAAATAAAAAATAATTAAAAAAACGTTCATTCCAAGTTACTAAAACTCTGTTTTGAAATGTTTACTTCAGATTTTGGTCATAAAAAAGTTTTTAATTCGAAAAACTCGTCCGTAAAATTATAATTTCAAATATGTGTATTCTTTAAAAGCATATAAGTTGACAAATAGCAGTCGGATACAATCGTTTAGCCGAGATACTATATGTCTATGTGACTTAAAAGTGCATTATTTTGTGTTTAAAATATTTTCTGTTGCGTATTTTAATCGAAAGTTTTGTGTGGATGTTAGGGAATTTGGCGAGCGCCGCTGATAACGAACCCGAACTATAAGGGCAAGTGGACAGCTCGCAGAATCCCGAACCCTCACTATTTCAAGGACGATCATCCTTTCAAAATGACGCCAATCGTGAGTACATCATTTTATAAAAATACAAAAAAAATCACTTGAAACTACTACTTTCGATTGTATGAGGCTAAAATCCCAAAGGCAATGTGTGGTTTTTTCTTTTTTAATTCTGTGGCAAAAAGAAAAGAAGAAGGGTTTTTTATGGAGAGACAAAAAGAAATAATTATATTATGTACAGTTAGAGATAGATGAGCACGCAAGAATAAAACAGGTGAATGCGTGTGTGAAATGAAATAAAAGACTAGTAAAAAATATATAAAAACTATGTCGCTGAGTAATTAATATTTTTTTATGTACTGCCAAATAAATTTTATATTTGTCACTTGTACTGAAATGTACCACCTGTTTTGTTTTTCATTGTTGATTTGTAGTAATTTATATCCACTGTTACTTACCATAATGCAAGCAAGATGCTACCAATTGAATAGTATATATTCAAAGGCAGAATAATTTGTTATTATTGGGTAAAATTATTTGTTATACAAATGTTGTACACAATGATTCTATTTATGTCCCATACACAATGAGCCTGTTTATGTCTCGTACACAATGATTATATTTATATATCTTACAGGTTAACCATATTTATGAATCACATTGGATCGTTTAATTTTACAGCATGCGATAGGATTCGAACTTTGGTCGATGTCCCCGATGTTACTATTCGACAACGTGCTCGTGACGGATGATCTCGCAGTCGCCCAACAGTGGGCCGATCAGACGTTCGCCCTCAAACGTGCCAAAATATCCAAAGATTCCGTAAGTGTTGTTATTTATTAATTCTCTATGTTGCCATTACTCTAAATTTGTATGAAACCAATAATAGATCAACCATTGTATGGTTTGGCCCGTAATACTATATAGATTTAAATCAAAGTCATTATAAGTTATTAAATGACTATGTGGTGTAAGATATAATAGTCTAAGGAAATAATCTGTCGAAAGTTATATGACCATGCGAAATAAACTATAAACAGTTACATGAATAGAGACTGGTGAAACATTAGGAGCTCAGTCTAGTCTGGTAGGATGATATACACGGGTTTACTTATAATCCACTAGTAATTAGTGCAATTAATTGAACTGATTCAGAGCATCCATTTCTATAATTCGGAATTGTATCAGGCAAACTCATGGAGTAGATACAAGTTGTATAAAATCGAAATAGATCTGACTTGTCAATTTGGTATTTGACAAAAAAAAAGGAAAAAACCTTAAATTGTATTCATAAATAATCATTTTGTTATAATTCCTGGGTGAATTTAAACTGATCAAAATCAACAAAATTGACAAGAATATTTTGTGTTACCATATACATTTATTACCTTTTACCACCTTTCTTCTTGGCTACTTCATTCTTAATATTTTTAATGTTATTGTTGGTAATCAAGCTTCTAGATTATAATTAATGCCATTGTCGTGTAGGTAATATTATTAAAATTTAACAATTGGTATTGTCTGTCTGCATATTTCTTTTGATACTCTGGAATAATGTTTTACATCATCCAAGTTATTGTAAACAATTTAAAATGACATAATATCACAGTTGTAATATAAAATATACGTATTTAACAAAAGAACATCTTAAATAATGACAGTTATTTATATATCACACTTTTATTATTATTTAGCTTTATACAATTTTATTGTGGAATATTTTATAAATGTGCTCTTTACAGTTGAATAAACAAATCGATACGCGATTTAATATGTATTGAACATCTAACTTTGGACTTTTTTTTGTAAATGCTACATTTTTAAACGGGGGTTATATGATATAAAATTTTTTCTCAGATGATATTCTATATTTTATCTCTATTATTACTTAAGTGGCACAGTCAATTTTTGTTTGCTATCTGTGGGTTAATCTAAACATGTTATTCACAGATAAAGTTTATTTATTCTATCTACATTAGGCCTTGTTCCTTAAGTATTGGAGTGAAATAATTATTTTTTGTAATTAAGAGTCAGGACAAACGATTATTTAATAGATATTGTTAGAATTTTTCCATAATTATTAGTATTCTTTATAGACGTAATTCATTAAGTAGCAAAGAGAAATAACATTTTTTTTTTGTAATCTGTGGTCAAGACAAACTGTTTTATCACAGATAATAATATCTTATAATTTATTTATAAATTTATTTTAGTTGTATAATGAAGTAATATGCAATTATATTTTTGCAAAAATTATGCCGATTTATGAATATTAATTAAATAAATGGAAATGGCAGAAGACGCTGTGGGGTCGCATGTTGCGCGCTATGAACTACAAACCGGGTTGGTGGGCGATCTACGCTCTGTATGTTGCGATACCGATATGTTTATACATCGCTTATCTCCTGCGACGACTCAGAGAGGTCTATACAATACATTTAGCTATGTCTACAATCTATGTTTTGTAAGCTGGTGGTTTTTATCAATTTTCTAAATCACTAAAGTATAGCTCGAATGCTCGAAAACGACCTTAATGATTAAAGTTAAACATGCCGTCTGAGCACGTGTTTATATATACGACATAAGACAATTATTTGTGTCAAACATTGTATGTGTTCAAGTACTTATTAAACTATACTTATCGGCAAATTAAAGAAAAAAAATTTATATTTCTATAACAGCGCCGCCTTCCAATGCCAATTATAGCTAATAAACAGTCAGAAGACCATATAAATACAAAAAAAAAAACTTCCGACCTGTATACTGCAGTCAAATCAAACAGTGAAACGTGTGGCGTTATTTGCGATATTGAGTTTTACACATATTTAGAATTACGAAAAAAGACGAATGTTATAATTTTTTCATGTTTACCTATTAGTTTCTGGAATCATATCTAATCTGAAAACGAATTAGTCGTCATGCTTTGTTAAAGGTGTAAGCTACACATTTTTCGACTTTCTGCGGTTTGTATATAATAAAACATTAGATTTGCTCTACCTCATTCCGGTGGCAGTATTTAGTAGAATTACAGACATACGCACATAACAATGTTTTATATAAATATATGGTAATAAAGTGTAGAGTAATGATCGCTAGAAGTAGTTAGTTTGTAGTGGCGCTAACGTTTTCAGGACTCGTTCCTGGAGCGCGGACTGAAGTACGCCGGTGAGAACCCGTGGGTGTACGCTGTTGTTATTATCGGTTCATTTATGTTCGTCGGTATCGTCGCTTACATGTGTTGTGGACCTAGATCGGTAAGTTTATTTATCATCCTCATCATCAGCCTGTAGACACCCATTGTAGGGTCATAGGCCTCTTCTCTAAGGAAGGTATGGTCATAATCACCACGCCAGCCCACAACGTATTGGCGATTTCCAACTCTGAGAAATCCACAGTTCTAAATTTTTGCCTACATACGGTGGTTCTATAAGAATGTTTCTCAGGTTCAGATTTCCTCACGATGCTACCTTCACCTGTCAGCCGATAGGCTTTACCTAATTTAAATTAGTAAATGTACTCGAATTCCGTAAAATCCGTTGGTACATGCCGGGGTTCGAACCTGCGCGCATAGGATTGATATTCCACCGATCAAATCATTAAAGTATCACGACTATTTAAACTTTAATTATACCTAGAAGAATATTTTAACAAAAAATAAAAGCCGACTTCAAAAACTACTTTAAAAAATGCACCAGAACCTCTTTGATTATTGTTAAGTAAGTATCTACCTAATCTTGGATTATCATAAAATTCAATCACTATACATTTCCTATTCGATTTTGAGGAGTTCTCCCTGGTGTGTCTTTGAAATCGTCACAAGAAGTTTCCTCTTCAGAGGTCCTCAACAAGATAAGATACAGATATGAAATAATGTCTCTGTTATACTTGTTACATTTGGAAACCTAAGCAAAGCGAGATAATAAAAACACCTAATAAATGTTCATATAAAAATTACACAATACATAAAAAAAACGTAAATTGTCCAAAAATATTCTTAAATTACCTTAACACCACCAGGATTCAGATGCAGAGAATTAAAAAAACCGACGCCGTCGTTGAGGACGACCCTCATCAATCTGACGCAGAAGTAGAGGCGGAAGTTGAAGAATATGATGGCAAAGAGGAGGTCGAACGAAGCCCTCAGGATAAGTCCAGTAAGGCAGATTTAGAAAAACCAGAGCCTGAACCTGAACCTGAACCAGAACCAGAACTTGAACCCGCTGAGACTATCACCACCGATGATGTATGTTCCGTTTACTTTTAACAATTTCTTATGTCTTGAGAACTGTAATTTTTTCTGGATAAAAGATCTTTTTCAGTAGCTCTGACAATGTGTCTACAAAATTACAGGATTATCGATAAAGTAGTTAACTACAATTAAGTAAATGTTAAACACAACAAAGAAACAAACAAACTCACTTCACTCGAATATAGCCTTATGTTTGGGTTTGCTCATAATAACTGTATTATAATGTTTTGTATCAGCTGCAATAGTTTAATACAAAACAACCTTAAACTATTATTGTAGAAATCTAAAATTGGCATTTATTTATCCTTTTATTGTCACCATATTATACAGATATAAATAATAATAATAAAGAGTCTTTATTTAACAAAATGATATTGCCGGATACAAAAATAAACTGTAGATCCCCGCACTAGGAACCAAATCATGTGTCGCGGGTAATCAACCAAAACCAGGTTACAATATACAGAACGGTCAAAAAGTGTGGTGAGGACTATGGTTCAGATTACTGTGAAAATGTTGACTTCTATTTCTTAATACTTGTTGTTTTTCATATAGTTGTTATATTGTATGTATTCACAGAAATCCCCGCTCGTGGAGAGTGCAGGCTCTGGTGATGGTGATGTTCAGCGGAAACGAAAACCACGTAAGGAGTGAAAGGATATAATGTAGTGATCGGTTGTAACCGACACGTCTCTGTATTTGTGTTAAACCATTAATACAAACGGTCGGTGTGAGTGTAGCGTGTGTTTGTCCGGGATGAACGATATTGAATAAATATCGATATTCGTATGACATAAACTGCAGAAAAACCTTAAGGGGTCTTAAGAAAATTATGAGCTCTATGTCATCTGATTTCGAATAATATCGATATATTTTGTCAATACCGAATGTCTCTAATGTGTATTCGAAAGTAATATAAATATTGTGGATGAAAGAACATTTTTAATACGGCATTATTTATTTTAGGTTAGTTGGACCAATACTTCAAAACTATTTGAAAAGGCTGCAAATATTATGAATAACTAATGTCAAACTCATTTCCAATATCAATTATTACAAAAAGAAAACATGTGTGCATTTCACAAATGGTATAAGTGAAACCTTAAAAAAAATGATATAAAGGATACACGTGAACAATACACCACGCTGGATATGACGCCTTTTGCCAAGGCTTAATTTTACGTAGGTGCACACGCATCCAAACATAAATACGTACAACGCTCGGACCAAAGCTACTGCTAGGTACTATGAGGAGATCGCGAATATAAGAAACACTGTGTAATGTATTCTGTCTCATTCTCTCGCACGTTAACTCATGTAGCTGTATATATCTGTCTCTTTTTAATGACGCTTTTTCCTTTCATCAAGTTTCATATTTCCATAGGACTAAAGAAGTTTCACTTCAAAAATGAAAGGGTTTTCATAAAATATTTATTTAGTACCTAATTCTAATAATAGCAGCATACAAACTGTAATGTAAATGCCTTTATTTACATATTTCTTCGCTATTTCATGCAATAAAATATTTAGGCCGTTATTAAAAATGTTATTTTCACACCACTCACTATTACGCTGACTTCTCTAGACTACTTTAGGTATAAATTATGAAAATATTAACCATATGACTCGCTTAGTAGAACAACATATACTTTTGTGTATAAAAAAAGTTAACAGATTCAGTGTGTAATGAAACGGATGTATAATAATATAATTTTAGCAAAATAAAAATCCTTCAGGCACCTGAGTGTTTCATCTCATTATATAGACTACTTAATTACAAGTATGTTTCGTGTAGTTTTTTCATTGTTTATACAGTTCCATTTCTATATTGCACGTATTTTCGTCATTATTTCTTCTTAACATTCTAGAAAAGTCTTAAATAATAAATATTAAACCTCTCGAATGGAGACGGGTTGATTTATATGCATTTATTATGAGAATTTTAGTATCAATGCTTTGATTTGTGATTACATCGCTTTATAAAAATCGTCAATTCACAAACAGCTGTCTCGTTAACTTTTAGCCGTATGTTTGTATAATGATTATAACTAGGTATTGTTTAGTTTTGGTTTATCTATATAAACTACCAAAGAAAATGTTAATTTTCATTGGCCTTTTAATATATATGACGTTTGATGCAATGTTTCCGTTTCTTTTCTATATTATATATGTAATAATACTTGTGAACTTATTCCCAAGTAATTCGAAATTATAGTTTTCCTGCTTGGAGATTATAATTTTTTGTAAATCTGTTCTCGATAGCTAAATTATACCAATGTTTTGTTATTATTAAAATATTACATTAATAGATATACTTATTGAAAGTGGCAACACGGAGTGCCGTCATGTGTTACCACTCTTAAAAAAGTGACCAACGCAACGTGAACAAGTAATTTTTGTGGTAGAGGTATTATTAACCTAGATATATACAAATAATATATAATAATTTATGTAATATCTCTGTGTGTATAGACGTTGTAAGATATTATTTTGTTTATTTTCGTGTTCCAAATGTTTGTTTCTAAGTAGACTATCTAATTATTCTTTGTTGTTTTTTGTCATGATGTGACAGACTGCTTATGAAATAAATAATTTATACTACACACAGCACTGTACTTATTGTGACTTATTTGCAGCTCCTTCATAATTAGCAATAAAAATGGTTTTATGAAATTGGGCATACACTTTACGTAACAAACATAGAATATCGGTCTTGTAAATGACTAAATTTATAAATGTTCGATTTAATGATGAGTCGAAATCTTCGATTAAGGTTTCTTTACGTTTTGCACACCATTACGACTATAACACGGTACGTGTGTCGTTTATTTAATAAAGCATCATTTTTTGTACAGGTGTGGTGTTATTTTGTGAAAACGTATTTAACATTATACTACTGTTTCTTATGCTACTCTCATATCTGGGCGACGAAGCTTCGGTCACTTGTGCCGCTAAAAAGTAACCTCAAAATTCCGATAAAGGCGTAGAATAACAATTGCACACCATTGTCATTTCGATAATAACTCGAAATTAGCGTCTCCAAGTTCCTTTGATGAGTGTAGAAACCGCAGCCCCAGTTATCGCGCTGCATGTATCGTCACGCAATTCGATAGTTCGTAACGCATAACGATAATATCTTCCCACATCTGCATTTAGTCTGGCCATAGACAAAACTTCGTGCCGATACAGGCGGGTATGGGAGTAGCATTATACATGATAATCATATCATGCCATTAATTTTCGGCACTTACAAAATGCGAATTTTGCTCGAAACTTCGTTTTAAATTTATGTTGGATTAATCACTTTCCATGTATTCCGTTTATTAAAACTATATACTATGTGAATATATATCCACTGTCATTTATATAGAAAATAAATATTATTATTTGTGTATATGCGTTTTATTGAGTATATTATGTTACGTAAAATTCATAAATTTATAACATTACACTATATTTTAAAAGTTCTCTAAGTCGAATGACGTATTAAGGACAATTAATACTAACAGACGTGATTGGGAAACTGATATTGCAAACACTTAATTTTTTTAATGAAGCCATATTACAACGAATATAGAGTTTTTTTTTTAACTAACAAGGCTTGAAATTATACAATAACTAAATTGCATGTTTTCATTAACTCTAGCAACATTGAACTTTGATAGATTTGACGATTATTTGTTTTTGAATCATTTTAGTGTTACTGTTTTCAGGGAAAAAGAGTTTTGCAATTAATTTACTTTGATTATAACATTATATATAGTGCAGTTATCGTTAAAATTATATATATGGTAAAAATATATCAGTTATCTAATGATGTTGTGCCACAACTTTTCTATTGCTAATATGAATCTTCTGTGTTAATATTATAAGAAAAAATCAATTTTAGATGATTGCTTTTAATCAACGGTTGTGTGTATTGATTGTCTTGCTCGTGCTAGCAGATGTCACCCGGTCTGATACATCATTACCTGATGTAAAGACTACAACCAATGTTAGTAAGTTTATGCATAATAATTACCCAACATAGGTTACTTTTAAACAGTAATAGTAGTAGTTTATAAAAGTTTAAGGACTAGATAGACCCTAACGTATTGATACTATTAAAAATGAAATGAAATTGTCAAAAAAGTGGACTATTACAAGAACATCAGTTAAAATTAATACTATAAGACTAAGAACAATAACCGCTTATAACAATTTAATAAAAATGTTTAAAAGAAAAGAGAAACTTGTTCAACGATCTTGATAACTGAAACATTTTACAAACTGCCACCAGTTTCTTAACATTCATAAATGCGTTTTCTATGCAGATGGTGTGGCATATTTTACAATGAAAATTTGAATTTTGATGAGATTTTGGTCTCATAAAGAACATAAGTAAGATCAATTTACTAAGTGGAATTAATAAGAACAAATATACTCTAGAATCTAGATAGTTAATTGTATCAATACACATTGTAACTGACCTTGAATGTGAGCAATGGCTTACTATTATGAGACACACCATATAGGGTCTCCATAATCCTATTCCTATTAAAATTACAACCAAGATAATTTGTAAGAATGGATGAAATCTTATGTGAAGAATGGTGATTTTTAGAATTAGTCCTGTGAAACTGTAGTGGACTTGCCAGGCTAACAGTGTAGGTCAGATTGAAAAAAAAGGAATTAACACCCCTCTATCTGCATCCCTTAAATATGATTGTAACATTTTTTTTTAAATATGTATATTAAAAAATATAAACCAAATTGAGTTTCTTGCTAATTTTTCTTGATGGCTGGGTGGTTTTCTGATTTTGTGGTAGTTTTGAGATTCATAAGAACTTTCTTATTGCCTACATTGAGTAAAGAATTTTTGATTTTGCTTGTTGAATATGCAAAATGTATTAAACAGAATTTAATAAAACTTTACAGTAATATAGATTGAACATCAGTATAGGCGATAATCTATATCGATATTGTTTAAATTTGCAAAAATATGATAAGTGTCATGCCAACTTCGAAAAAATGCTACATGAGAGCTATCACAGTATGTACAATATACTGCTTTACAGCTACAGCAAGGGAATCATTCATAAATATACATACGCAGATGAAGTAGACAGTTGTTGGAACATATAAATAAGCTAATTCAAATATATAATAAATCTATGAAATGCCACAATAAAACTCTATTTATCATCCAGGTAGAGCAAGATGATGCATATCACAGTCCACAAAGAAACTCTATAGGAATAAACTTTGCAGAGCATTTTGATGATGAGGAATCCTTTCAACAGAGATGGGTTCAGAGTGTTGATAGTAACTATGAAGGTAAATGGAAAGTAAGTGATCAGTAATATATATTGTTATAAAATAGCACATTATTGCAAAGGCTGAGAAATAAGCAATTGCGGGTCTAATATGTAGGTCAACAAGTACAGTAGTAGTACTTTTTTCAAAAGAATGCAGTGAAATAACATACTTCTTATATTATACATTTACCATTGTTGTTATCATCTGGGTCTTTAATTAAAAATTGCTTTACTCTTCACCAGTAAAAAGTTTCGAGTTTTTGCTTTTGAATTGAGTTGATTATCCTTTAAGAAAAGTAGTTAAATTTTCATAATAGTTCAAGTTAATCGTCGTTTTTAACATAAGCAGTACATTTCAGCATGTAATAAATTGCCCATAATGTAGATGTATTTTTCTCTTGACTTTATTTTTATTAAGTATAGTAAATAACAAATCAAGAGGAATTTTCAATCTTTGATGCCAATTTTCTATATATCATGTGTGCCGAAAGTTAAACGCATTTATGGCTTTACAGCCACGTGAACGCAATTTGTACTAAGCAAAAAGACTTAATTTGGTATGCCAAGACTATTTAAAGAGATATTGGATTATTAAACTAGCATGCTACTTCATAGAACATTGCTGGAGCATTGTAATATCCCTAAATCAAAAAACGTTCCAGCAATGGATTTCAATTTTTTTGTCCTTTGCTTGTTCTTTTTTCGAAAATAATGATAATGTTGTCATGCATGTTTGAGAAAAATGAATTTAAATGAGCCTACTGTGATAATATTTTTTTTTTAGATTGGGACCATTTGTCTAAGAGGTATTTATTATAACAAAAGAATTGATCAAAATCTATTGTCTAGATTTTGAGTGATGCACACACAATACCATACTCTTATTTTATTTATATAGATATCTTTATATACCTATATAATTCCAGTGTATGTTTCGTCATAATTCATTTTCTAAGTGGCTGAACTAATTTTGATGACTTTTTTCTTTGCTTATTGGAACACCTTGTTGACATTTAATTATAATGGATGTGGAATCTGATGCTGTAATACATATTTTGTTTTTTTTTTTATTTTTTACAACCAAATTGATTAGTTTTATATTTAATAGTTTATGAGCTTAAAAATATAATTGTGAATTGTCACAAATTTTGATAGGTATTTTATATTCATAACATATTAAGGTCTGTGGCATTATATCTGTCGACCCGATCTGAATAGTATCTATATAGGTATTATGTATAAATGGATGTTGGTAAGTTGACACAGGTAAGTGTTCTTTCATATAGAATATTTTATGCTATACATTTTACTATAACTCATAGACTATGGTGTCTCTAAATTGTATTTAAATACTATTGATATTGTCATTTAAAGGGGATGATGCCGATTCGAAAGTTTGTTGTATTGATTTCAGATTCAAAGTCCATTAAGGAACATACTGAAGAATGATAGTGGCCTCGTACTGGTATCGGAGGGTAAGCGTGCGGCAATATCGGCACTTTTGGACAAACCATTTGAGTTTAAACACAAGTGGTTGATTGTTCAATATGAAGTTACATTTCAGGTAAGTTATGCAGTTGTAACCAGTGATGGATATTTACCCGGGTACAAACTCAGATATTATTCATTTCAATTAAACAGCCTGGAAACTAATTTTTGTACATTTCTCAAAATAAAATGTGTTAAACAATTAGTTTTCATTCTGCTAAACCACCCGGTGAGTGGAGTAAAGTTGATTACAGGGCTTTAACCCGGTCATAGGTTTTAAGCCGGGTGGTTACCACTAATCTATAGGTATATCTCAGTTGCTGAATGTATGTAAGTGCATCACTCAAGAAGGGCTACACCTAATTGACTGATATTTTATTTGGTGTGTTTTGTATTTGTCAGGACAAGGAATGCATGAAAGAGAATAGTTGAAATGTCGTACGGAAATGCAAAAAATTTGGTTTTAAAAATCATCATATAAAAAAATTGGGAGTGAGTGAGACAGAACACACCAGGGAGAACTACGAAAATATTGTTTAACAGATTGGCATTCAGTTCATCAGTGGCCATATTATTTCGGCAGCTAGTTGTAAATAACTTTGTAATGTTATCTAAACTTGGAAACAAGGAATATTGATATTTTTTTTTGGTTCTCGACTCTTAACGTGAACCATAGATAAATATTGTTACAATTAACATTTATTTATAATAATTATCAGTAGGACATGGAAATTGTGTCCGGCTGGATGGCGGCTGCGATGTAACACCTACCATAGTATATACATCCAGTAACCAAGCGTAATGGTGGATTTCTGTACGCGAACTGATCGGTATCGTCATGCATATGGCGAGATAAATCAGTCACAGTGACTACACTTTTGTTTTTTGCGTTTCGAACAGTATTACAGCTGTCATGAAGCTCGCAGGCCGGCATGATAGTGACGACCACTGTTGGAGATATGATAACACAATATTACTTTCCAGGAGGATCAGAAATGTGGTGGAGCCTACATTATGTTACTGTCCCAGGATGCTAACACTAAGGCCGAACTGCGCATGTTCAACGATCAGTCTCCTTATACGATCTTATTCGGCCCGGACAAGTGTGGGAACAATAACGATCTTCATTTCATATTTCGCTACAAGAATCCCAAGGACAGTACTATAGAGAAAAAATATACTAAGAAAATTAGGTATGTATGTGATCTAGGAGCCGTTCATAAAATACGTCACGCAGTTTCATTTTCTAAGACCTCCTCTCAATATTAGGTCACGAATCATAGACCCCCCGGTACATGTACAAATATGAACAAAAATATTCCATATATTTTTTAAAGTAAAACATTTTTTCATCGCCACAAATTTTTGACGTCTGAACGTGCGTACGAAAAAGCATGACTCATTGCCACGTTCCGCTTGAGCCGAGCGTGCAAACGAGAGCGCGGAACAATCTATAGAGAGGAGCGATCGGTCTAAGCGTTCAGCTTGTGACGCAACTATCTCTTCCACTCCGTCGGTAACTCAGTGATAAAAATTCAATTCTATTCATAAAAGTATGCAATTTTGCATTAATGATTTCGTATGACGTTATTACGTAAAATTATCGTCTGTCAACCGACTTTACAGGCAACCATTTTTTTCGTTTATCTATCGCATGTCGCATTACAGTGGGCTGCAGAGTAGAGATAACGTAAAAGGCAGAGCAACCAAGGCCAATATGGCGGCGCCCGTGATGCCAATCAAAATGATTCAATGCTTTAAATAAATATTGAGCTCAGTTTTTAAAATGCGTGTATCATCTGAATGATCGTATTCGCTATGTATTTCGTACTCTAATACGCAGATTGAAATCAAATGTATGGTTGGATATCTTGTATACTATTGATTTCCCGTTACCATTCCTAGTTTCCAATTATTAAGTAAAGATTAAAAACGCAATTTTGATACCCTATATCGAATAATATTCCGAACATTTTCAGTTAAATCGATACGAACTGAAAAAAGTTTCACTTGCATCGTGGTTTCATTAACCTACAATTTTTTTTTAATTTATGTATTGAAATATGACACGAATTACTTTCTATCGTAACGAGAAAAAAAAATTGTTTAAGCAGCTGCGAACGTCATATTTGGTTAGACCACTGCGAGCCCCCTTGTCATATCTTGTTACAATAAGCAATATCTTTTGGCGGTTTT
Organism: Antheraea assamensis; assembly: GCA_035772565.1. Lineage (NCBI taxonomy): Eukaryota > Metazoa > Arthropoda > Insecta > Lepidoptera > Saturniidae > Antheraea > Antheraea assamensis. The sequence goes on from JAQQSE010000020.1 coordinate 405,474, forward strand.
CGTATCTTCCATTTACTGGTATTGTTGTTAAAGCGAAAAAGCGTTTTTTGCACGTGTTCTAATAATAGACAGGTAGGTAGTTCACTTGATTTATAATTTTACATATATTAGGTTAATTTTAACTGGTGGAATATGTGAAAGTTCCCTACTATGCATGAGTAGAGGACACTTAAAGTGCCAATGTAATTTTGCAAGGTAGTAGGGACTTTGTATGCGTTGAGGTAGGACTTTTTTTTAAGAACCCTTGATTAGCTACCACGCTCAAGTTGAAAATCTGTCGCCAAACACCTACCAGTGTGTTCCAGCAACCACGCTCCAGAACCAGGCCCTCTAGGTTTAGCGTGTTTAGCATCTTGGACCACATGGTAATTTAACACCAGGTTCGATTGTGGTCAAACGCTATGATGTATAAAGTATGAAAAGAAATGTAAATAACAAATAGCAGACTAATGTTATTATCTGACAACAGCCAGGGACTTGAATATATCTACGGTGACAAGGAGCCTCATCTGTACACACTGATCATTCGACCTGACAACATTTACATGATCTTGATCGACAATAGCCCAGTCGTCTATGAGTCGTTTCCCGAGGACTTCACTCCTGGGAAGAAGGATGACCCTAATTTGACGAAAATGGACAAATGGGCTGAAATGGAAGAGGTATCAATATTTATGGCAGTAATAGTAACTACTTATTAGTAGATACTATTGTAATAGTCTAATAATAACTATCCACTACGAGCGAATAAAAAGTTAGTACCGGTCAATAGATCGTCATTAGTACGGTGGCTACAATAGCACGATTTAAATAATATATCTATAGATACATACATTATTGAAGACTGTAAATAAACGTTCTAAAAATGAAATAAAAAAAAAATAGAAGAAATACTACAGGACAAAAAAAAATATGTCTATCACTCTATAAGACATTATTGTCGTAAAATTAATCTAAGGATTTTGATAAGTGGATTTACTTTTATAGGATTTATATAATTATTCTCATCGATGCAATTCGTTATTAATTTATTTTTGACTCTGAAATTATTTTAACAATAACTTAATAGTGAGGGGATGCAGAATTTGTAAAATGTGAATATTATTGATTGTTTTCTTTCACATAATTTACGGGTCAGATAAATTGTTGTCGGTTTTATTGATTTATAAGTGATAATTTGATCAATATCAGGCATCTGGATTGACTAACTAGGCGATAAATTAGTTGTAGGTGATTCTACTAATATAAAAATATGGTTTGTGAGGATAGGTTTGTCACACTTTCACACAAAACAACTGAACGGATTTTTATAAAATTTAACAATAATATAGTATATATATATATATAATATATAAAGAATAACACATATTATGTAAAAAAATTATTTACAATGGCCAAAATAGTGATGAGTGTTAAACAAGTTGGATAAATTCTACCTTCTGCGTGCACCGTGTATAGGCCGTTAAAGTTACACGAATAAATGAATAGTGTCAACTTTTATAAAGATAATAATGCAGACGAAGTAGAAGGCGGCTGCTAGTACAAATATACATCCAAAAATATAGACTGAGAATAGCTTAATATAAATATTTCTATTATAAATGCTCTGGAAGTAGTCCCTGAACCAATTTATTAATTTTATTAGCGATTAGACTAATATGTAGTATTATTTATCTAATGAAGTATTTGTATTAAGTTTAATGAAGTTTGCTTTATTGATATTAGTGTATGCGGAGCGATGCATCGACAGCGTACATTCACTGCTTCAAGAAGAATCGATTTAATCCAATATTGCCAGTCGTGAGTACGCCATTATTATTTTCGCATATTCTATTTGTAATCTATCTTCCCTTATATATAAATATAATGATAGAGGTAAAACTAGTAGATTGATTTCGATCTATTTCTTTTAGTTTTATTTCTTAGAATCGCTCAAAATTTTATCGACTAAAAGGCTCCAAACGGGGGTTAAAAATAACGCGAATTGTGGGACGTTGCTAATGAAGAATCCTACCAGTCACACGATTTTATTTGACACACATGTTAACTTATAATTTTTAACTTTCTCTACAATGCCGGAATACTTAGATATTATCTTTCCTCACCTGCATCTCTAATGCTATTTGTATAATATAGTATGTGGTTATACAGTACGCGGTTGGTTTTGAGCTATGGGCGATGACTCCGATGATTCTGTTTGACAATGTGCTTATAACAGACGATCCCGCCATCTCCCAACAGTGGGTCAAACAGACATTTGCCCTCAAACGTCACAAAATATTGAAGAGTACGGTAAATATTTCTTTATTTAAGAATTGTTTGGAAATGATGAGGATATTAATGTGAAAGGATTTGTAAGGACAATGAGAAATTTCGCTTCCCTATTTGCGAATTGATTTTATTATATACTAAAAAAAATACAAGTAGCTCTTAAATGTAAATCACAATAATTATTTCAATAATGAATTAAGCTGTTGTCTTCTTTTACAAGAAATGTTGTTTCAAACAGTTGTTAATTAGTTTATTTTACTGTTCAGTAAATCGTATTGCAATTTGTAGCAATTACACCCTAATAAAATTTTGATTTTGATTTTGAATTCAGAACAAGTATAACAGATGGGATTTTGAAAACCCCGCGATGGAACTGATCACCGTTAATAACGTAAGTCGTGTGTTTGTTGTGAGAACTCATTCATATATAACAGAATATTGAAAAAAAAAGTGCGCGTGCAACTATAATGTTGTATATCAGAGAAAAGCTCACAAGAAAACGAGTTTAGCAAAGCCGTAACGTAGTCGAACTCTTTTTATTATATTAGCCCAACCACGTTTTCACAGATAATCTTATTACGCCTGGTTCTTTTTTTTTCTCTTTGCCCAAGTGTATGTACTTTTCGTCAAAAACACTGCACAAGATAACGTTACTCTAGTTTGTTTTTGAAACTTTACAAACATCGTGCAAAAAAATTTCATATAAAAAATGTTTGCATTATACGAGTAATAATTAAAAATACAATCAACCGTGGCGATCGATTGGTTTAATCGGTGAAATGTCAATTCGAAGTTCGCAGGTTTGAACTCCAACTTGTATTGTACTAACGAATTTTTCGAATTTCGCGTAAATTTACTCATTTAAAATGGTAACACTCTCGGCTCACGGTAAAAGAGAACATCGTGAGGAAACCTGAACCCGAGAAATGTTCTTGTAGTACCCATCGTTTTGTGAGAAACTATAGAACTGTAGATTTCTCGAAGTTTGAAATCGCCAATATAAAGTAGGCTATCGCGGTGATTATGCCAATACCTTCCTTCGGGATGAGGCCTATAGCCCTGTCTCTTACAAGCTGATAGGAAATAAAAAGTCACAGTAAATATTTGCGGTAAGTAGTTAGCATGTAGCAAACGTATTAATTACAGGAGTATCTGCTGGAACACGGATTGAAGTACGTCGGCGTCGGTCTCTGTTCTTTTATATTTATGGGTTTCATCACTTATAAATATTGCGGACGCAAATCGGTAAGTCATAAATATTACACAGGTGATAGAAATTTTAAAATACAAAACATAGCTGTGTGCAACACAAATGTACTAGAAGTATGTCATCACCGTAATAATGCCATTAATAATACCTTAAATAGCACAAACCGTAGTACAACACTTAACTATCGTTATGGAATAAATACGTATACTTGAATGATCTGACGATACAAGCGAAAATTTATCGTATCTAGTCGTTCGTCGTCCTTTAAAGCGACCATTTAATAGTAATTGAGCATGGGTCAATAGTAGGTCATTAGTACAAACACCTGGTCAATAGTATGGTTCCGTAATCATTTCGATATATTTAAATTTGTATATTCCTGAAGGGGAAACGTAAACAAATCATGCAGAATTTAGATGTGACGATAGAAAAGACTGATGCAAACGCGGAATTCACAATAACGAATATCCACGAGAAAATCGATGGCAAATGGACGGAAGATCCACAACAATCGGAAGTGGATGCCGACAGTAATATCAAGGAGGAAGTGGAACATAACACTGATTATAAATCAGAAATAATAAATAAAGAAAAGTCTGAAAAACCGGAGCCCGAGCGGATCATCACAGACGTAAGTGCATATTTGTTATTGTATAATTCAAATTATATTGCATCTCTTTGTATTGTAAAGCATTTTTATTTTTGCGACAAACTGTTGTCGCTGTACCTAATGGTAAGCGCAGTGGAATCTAAAAACAACGGCGACCATCGATAGATTTGTAATCCTTTTCGGCAATCCTCGCTGTCATGCCGATCTGCAAGTCTTGATGTTAAACCATATGGACTGACGACAAAACCTGAGAAACAAAAAGAGAGACACTGTTAATCGTCATGTCACTACGATCTAGTTGAACACAAATCATCAAAAGAGACTGGCTCTGTAATACACAATTCACAGTGAATGATGGAGAAAACAACTTCCGTGATACGTGATACACCATTCGGAGTAAAGTTTATTAATGTAATAATATTGTGAGAAATCATATAATATGTCGTTTGTAATGAATAAGGAACCAACAGTAACGTTCCAGGGTAAATTATCGGAGGGGGAACAGAAGCAATGGGCGGTGAACCCTTGGGTGTATGCCGGTGTCATTGTTGGATCTTTTATCTCCGTCGGTGTAGCGACTTACATTTGGTCCGGGCATAAGTCGGTAAGTTAGACAAAATTCGAGTAAATTGCGTGTACTCCGTCCATCCTAGAGTTAAATTCTGCTTAAAATTCTTGACATTACTAGACGATGCACAGTAAGGTGGGTCTAATCACTTATGATTTCTCACCCGAGTTCTTTATATAATGTAGATGAGCTTTATGAAATTTTTGGTAGTTAATTCCCTAAGGAGGTTAAATAAGGTGATAATGACAGGATTGTTCCTTAAAACCCATCGGGGACGTTGGCTAATAACAGATAGAAGTATGTAAATATATATCAATATTAGATAGCTTTTATGGTTTGAAGCCTATAGTTTAATGTCGCCGCCATATTTATGAGCATTGGTAACATGGCAAATTTATTTCTAAAAATTCATGCAGGATTCGAATGCAAAGACAAAAAAGGATGATGCCGTCATGGAAGATGACAGCCGTTACTCGAAATCGAAAGCAAGAGAAAATGAAAAGAGTATTCGGACTAAGTCCGGTAAAACCGCACTCGAAGAACAAGATACCCAACGGATAGCGAACAATAGTAATGTAATGTCGAATTTGTTTTTTCCGCTCGTATTATTTGTTTTTCGTGTCTGGCTTTCAATCTATTCCCTCAGGTATACCGCAGGGTTCACATTTAGGTCCACTGCTTTTCAACATCTACGTTTACGATATATCCTCTTGCTTCTCCTTCACTAGGTACCTTATGTACGCCGATGACACCAAGATATTCAATATTATTCGCACCATTGACGATTGTCTCACGTTACAAAATGAACTTTCGCGGCTTTGTGACTATTGTAATGTAAACAAACTACATTTAAATGTAAAGAAATGTAATATTATAACATACACTAGAAAACATCAACCTATAAATTATTCTTATACACTAAATACATTACCAGTACAGAGAGTCTCTGTTATTCGAGATTTGGGGGTGATGATGGATTCTAAACTGCTATACACGTATCATTACGATTACATACGCCAGAAAGCTTTAAAAATGTACGGTTTCATTTGCAGAGTCGCAAAACCTTTCGTAAATTTAAACTCCTTTAAAATATTGTATTTTTCTTATATACGGAGTCATCTCGATTATGCTTCTCCAATATGGTCGCCGGAATATATAACACATAAGTCTGAACTGGAAAAAGTTCAAATGAAGTATCTGAAATATCTAAATTTTAAACTGAATAAAGACCATAACACATACTCAAATAGTTTGGACTATTACAACTTAACATCACTATCAGATCGACGAATTATTTTCGATATGAAATTTTTATATGATATTTTAAACTACAATATAGATTGTCCCGAACTCTTAACCAGGGTTTCCTTTAAAATACCTACGAAAACGACCAGAAACCCGCGGTTATTTGCACCACAGCCAGTTAAACATAACTACGCAAAGAACTCTGTTTTACACAGATGTTTTAATGTGTATGACACGAAGTTTCGTTACCTTGATTTATTCCAGCATAACAGGAACATTTTTATCCAGAAACTGAATTCCAAAACAAATTAATTAATATTGGTAGAGTCGATTGGAGTAACGAACAGGAACATAATATCAAAAACATCAACGCAAATATTCATAGATCCATAGAGCACACGCAAATACATACATACACACACACACACTCACACTCACACACATACACACCAACACGCACGCACAAACGAACAAACACTCATAAACACACAGTCAAATCTAGAAAGCGCTAACTTGAATGTAAAATAATATTAATTAAATTTACTACATATATAAAATGTAATAATTATTACTTTGTAAGTGGCACAATATGTTTACAAATATTAATTTTATTATGTGTTAAATGTGCTGTAAAGTAATATATAACAAATAAATAAATAAAAAATTATTATAGTCCAATATCTAATTCTTCACAATTATATTTTGTGCTTACGGTTGCACCGAAATAAAAATAAGTTAGAAAAAGGGGTATTTGTAAATCTCTGGGTACCATTGAAGTACGAAAAAATGGACACAAACATTGTCTTCTAATTATATTTAATCTATAACATATTTAGGTGTTCTCTTAATAACAAAAAACGTGTGGTTTTATGAAACCACGATATAAGTGAAACTTTTTTTTTCGGATGGTAGACACATTTAACTGACAATTTTGGAAAATTCATTAAAAAAATGAACACATTATTGGGCCATGGGTGTCACCCAATATAGACTTTGGCCGCTCTGCCGAGTACTTTTCACTTTATTCCTACTCCGCAGCCAACTGTAATGTAACATGCGATAGATGGAAGGAAAAAATTGAGGCGATGCAACAAAAGTTTCACTTTAATAATTATTATAGGATCACCCTCTGGTATGAGATGCTACGTGTTCGGTGTCCCGCACCTCATCTCACATCAGTAAAAGTATCTATTAATTATACTCTAAGCTCGTACTCAATACTTCCGAAGTAAATTATAACAGGAGATAGAATGCGAAGTAAAAATTTCCATGTGGTAAAACTCCGTGAAGATGTTAAAAATTGTAAAAATTGCATACAGGAATCTGATGGGATTAAGACAATAAAAATAACTGATGATGAAGACGAATCTCGATCAAACTCTCCCTCGGAAGATGTGAGATGGCGTGAAGAGGGTGGAAATAGTGTTATCAAACGACCCACACGGGTTGGGATATAACATTCCTAGAGTCCCTGAAGATGCTAAATATATAATTACACACTAAAATAATATGACAGAGGCATTCAGTTCAAGAATGAAGTGTTTAATTCAGGTATTATTGTAATAATATCACCTCTCTAATAAATAAAATGAACTAAATGTGTTTCCTTTACTAACTGCACTAACAAATCTTTTATTAATTCTGCAATTTTCATCTTTCCCTATAGTTGTATCAAAATTTTGCTGGGACTCGCTACTGTCAACCCCGACCAGTATTTGTCTTCTTTATTCCCAGCAAAATGATGAACAGGAACAAAATCACGCATGCTTTCTTTTACTAACCCTATTTAATATATTTGGTTGCTTTTGAAAATTTCGTTCGTTCCTATCTATAGCTGTGTAGAAATTTCGCTGGGATTCGCATCTTTCAACCCCGTCCAATATTTGAACTTCGTTATTCCCAGCAAACTAATGAACAGAGATTAAATACGTGTGCATTCTTTTACTAAATGAATAAAATATCATTTCTTTCAATAACTGTGATACGGCGCAAAAACATTATTAGAGTAAGTGGTTAGCTGGGACATAGTAGCACCTGGGAAGGTTTCAGCTATTGAGTTCTCACGCTTGTATGGGATGCGAAATGTTAACTGCGGCAAAAGGTCTATGTGGTTTTTTCACGTATAATTGGTGAAAATACTAATGTAGTCGCAGTCAGTGTGTTGTCGTTCGTGGTTGGAATACAACGTGCATAGACCCTTATTATAGTATCACCGCACCGCTCCTGAAATTACTTAAACCCGCCTCACCGACGCAATGGGAATAGCTGTCTTCGGCCTTTGGAGAATACTTTTTAGTTCCGCTAATTAATTTACTTCAATAAGTGTTTATGCGCCTCAGCCCTTACGCCCATCATATTCAAAAACTAATTGTTCAAACCGCGCCTGGGCTATTTACACGCCTTAGGTTTTCCAACATTACAAACTATGTAGAAATTTCTCTGTAACTTTCAACATTCAACTCCGTCCAGTATTCGACTTGTCGATACCCAGCAAACTAGTAAATGAATTTAAAATACATGTGCTTTCTATTACTAACCTTACTTACATACTTCCATTGCTTCTGAAACTAGCATTTCTTCCAATACTGTATCGACATTTTGCTGAGACTCGCTACTTTCAACCACGACTAGTATTTGACTTATTTATTCGCAGCAAACTAATGAACACAGATAAAATACGCGTGATTTATTTTATTCACTCTACTAACATAGCTTTTGTAAATGTCATTTCTGATTATAGCTGTATCGAAATTATGCTGTAACTCGCTAATTTTAATCCAGTCCACTATTTAACTTCTCTATTCTCAGAAAATATAACATTCAAAGTTGGTCATACTTAATGTATCGGAGTACTATAAAAACGATTCCCGGACCTTGGGTTAACGGGACCTGAATAAAATGGACGATACTTGGTAATGTAAATTACTTTTTCTGTCTAACATTTGCATGGTTATTTTAAACTAGATCAAAATCTCACGTTACGCTTTATAAGGCGCTTGAATAAGTAACATGCCAAGTTGTTGTAAAGCTCTTATATAGACGGGAAGGGACAATAGCGCAATTCTGCCATCTAACTGGGGACCGAAATGAATTATTTTGTCCAATTGCAAGATTCGGAAAAAATCTTCCAGTGTTAACTATTGGATCACCGTGGCTTCACATGATTATATAGTTAATTGTGGAAGTTTCTGGAAGGTGCTAAATTCGCAAAAATATTAGTCTTCTTTTTATTCGTTTCACCTGTATGTATGAATGTAATAGAATCTTTGAACGTAATATTGCCCCGCTTTGAACCATCAAATTTGAATCAAACTTTTCAGACTCGTCGAAGACTCATGACAATGCAATAATTCGATCAAAATATTCGATTATCCCGATTAGATTCGCCAGATTTCATAAATGTTTTTTCGTATGAGAGTAAGAGAGATAGAGATAGTGCACGAACAACGCATGAGATAGAAATCTTAGAATATGTTTGCGAAATCAAGATGCAATAATTGTTAACACATCGGTACATATTAAAGACTGTTGTTTTAAAGCTAATCGAACTAAAAAGCGAAAAAAAAAATTCTTAGTATAAGAATAAAATTGCCGATGGGAAAATTAATGTCACTATTATAAAAGCGTGGGGTGCTTTGTATGACACTTTCAAACTAACTACCAGATCTATTGGTTACAAAACGCAGAGTTAGTTTAAAAGTGTCTTACAAAGCAGCCCACGCTTTTAGAATAGTGTCATTAATTTTCTCATCAGTAATTTTATTCTTATGTTAACTATTACTTTCTTACGTTTTAGTTTGAATATCGCTAAACGCGTGTTTTTTATTTTGTTTTAAACTATAATTGATTAATTTGTTAAATTTATTTTTAAATTTGTTATTTTTCTATATACCATTTGAATCCATTGAGCTATCGTTAATATCTTCAAGAGCTTTATTTCAACTTGTTGGCCAAACTATATTTAAATATTGCATATGATTGATATGTATTTTAAAGTTTTTTTTATATAGAGAAGGGATTTTTTTTCTCAATTAATCTGTAATAGTTAGTGGAAATGAAATAGTGTCAGCTCGTTTGGACACCGCTTCGATCGACGTAGTGCGCTGCAATTAGCCTGAGTTTGCTACCACTCCACACTAGTTCATAATCTGTAGCAAAGCATCTATACGTGTCTCTCTTAGCTTAAGACGTTATACCAAATAGTCGCATAATATTGTAAACCAACTCTACGATTCGCACTTCAGTAAAATTTTGCACTCAATTGCATGCTAAAACGTGATTTACTTACTGTCATTTGTTTTTAATAAATATTCTTTCATATACAATGTGGTTTTATTTTGTATAAAAATAAATGCCTTTTCGTTTTTAATGTCGATATATTGTAAAAACTTAATAATTATATATTTTGAAAACATTTTAGAATATTCAGACAAATTGTACAGAGTATATATTAGAGCATTATAACTTAGTCTACATTTTTGTAGTGAAGTAAATACTTGTGAAAGTTCTGGAACCTTCGATATTGCCTAGTGTTATGGCCACATCTTAATTATGATGAATTTTTTTAACTTTAACACTTTGTCCTGGCGGGAAGTAAAACGTTAAGATCCGACAAACTGATAATACTACTTAAATGCAAACTCAATTAGCAAAATAAATCTTTATTTCAATTTGAATGAGTTTAAAGGGGTGTCTTAACATTACATTTTCAAGGATATAAAGTCGACCTCTTATACGTTTACCTGAAGGTAATTAATAGTTGCGAGATGAAAAAAAAATAAACAAAACTAAATAAGTAATTTTATACTTCAAATTAATAATATACATATCTAAATGTTTGATTGGTAAAATATGTTTCGAAGTTCTACGATAGAGTGTATAATTATCGTGGAATCACATAATTACGATGAATTTTAAGATTTTCAAAAGAATATGTAGTGAAAATACAGTTATTTGAGGCTCTATCACGTCAAAACAATTGAACGTATCGGCGTGGGACTATATATGAAATGGGGTTTTTCGTAGATGATTCTAGGCTAGGCTTATCTTTGGGAGTCTGTTGACCTTTTCGCCATTTTTTTAATGTTGAAAGAAGTGGGCAGATATCAGCTAGTATCCAGTATAATCATCGATCCACGTACGTTCAAATTTCTGCAAATGAGTCGAAGTTTTCGATGAAGGTGATACAAAGTGATGAAACTATAGCATGGTGGGGGGCTTTTTCTAATCTTGCTTGGCTAGTTGCTACTGTTAATTTTGAAATCTGTCACCAGATAAGCTGTAGGTGTATTTCGGCAGTTGCATTTGAGAGCCAATCCTCTTTTAGGGTTAGCATGTTTACCATCTTGGACCACATAGTCATTTAAAATCAGGGGAGATTGTGGTTAAATGGTAAAATATAGAAAAAGAATGTTGGTTATTTTTGGATTACTTTTAAAGGCATACATCAATATTGTATAGGCCTTTTGCAGATATATATTGCCGTAGTACGTTTTAAACGTATCTGGGCACTGGAGCGTTCCACGCCAAATCGGACGGATATTTGTTTACATGTTTTTGTTTTCGCATAAATGTATTCGGAATTAGCAATTTAATAGGAGAGAAAAATGATTGCTATTTGACACTAGTCAATTCTCTTTCCCTTGACGCATTACGTGAACATGGTGTAATAAAATCCTAAAGATTCTTCTTTCATGATTTAGGTACAAGTCAGAGAGTTGTGGTAATTTCAAAGTCCGTTAAGCCTTCGACGTCGACGGGTCAACGACAAGAATTTCTTTTCTGTCTATAACTTACTAGCTTTTGCTCGTGAAATATAGATTTGACCGATCCCACGGGAACAACATTTTTTTCTGGATGAAGGTACCCTTTGCCCTTTTCTGTACCCCTGATAAAGTTTTCACGAAATTCCATGATGATCAGTTGATTAATTAAGGAGTCAAATCGTAACAAGTAAACAAACAAATTCGCATTTATAATATTAGTAATTGCTTATTACGTCTGTGATATATATATCCATAAAGAAAGAAAAAGAAGGTATTAGTAAATGAAACTTTTTGGTGTTAAAATGCAGTTTGTTTCATATATTTGTCTCTCGTTTTTATAATTTGGGCGCCATTTTGAATATTGCGTGGTCCACGTTACCATGGAATTGCTAGTGAAAATTTTCATAGTATTATTTATTACGAATTTTACTGTAGTTTGACGCCGACGAATAGTACTTGTCACGTTCAAACTGCTTTTGAAGAAACAGATAGGTATTTAACCTACTATGAGATTCGAGCATCCTTAGTTATACGCATAAATTAGATACAATAAATACTACAAAAATATTTAGGTGTAAACAACTGAATTTTCAAAGGCTCCCTCAGAATTTAACTGAAGCTCAGGAAACAGACCGTGTCATTTGGTGGAATGACATGTTTACCAGATTCAACGAAGGAACGTTTACAGTATTAATACAGCTGACGAATTATATTTTTACAGCTACGATCCCAAAACAAAGCAACAATAGACAGCTTAGGTCTTTCCAAGTGAGTCGAAAACAACTAGGTAAAGTAGCGAGTGTGCGGTCTGCCGCTAAGCAGATGGTTGCTACTTTTTAAAAATTGAAATTGGGCACATGGCTAAGCGGTGCCCTCTTGGATTACGACAATCTAATGTTATCTTACCTTTTTGTTTTTTATAGAGTAGAAAAATATAAAAATTGTTTTATGTAACATAGACGACGTACATTTTGAGGCAGGAATTTTTGAAAAAAGAAATTCGTAAATATTATGACTCATCCTGCACACAGGCCCGATCTGACACCATCTGACTTCTTCCTGTTTTTGAAAATCAAGAATTATTTACGCAATCAACGATTTTCAGCACCAGTAGTGGCTGTTGAAGAGTATAAAAAGCATGTTTTCGTAGTCACCACGGAGGGACAGTATAAATGTTTTCAAAATTGCTTTATTCGTAAGAAAAAGTGCATTGAAGCCAAGGGAGAATATTTAAAGATACAATAAATTCTGTTTTGAGCATAGTATCTATTGTTTTTTTATTCATTCCGAAATTTGAATGCGTCCTATATGTAACTATATTACTGACAATGTGAAAATGAATGTTTTAATAATATGATATTTGTAAATTTTATATAGCTGTATGAAAAAGTGTACCGCATTGCACTCTTCTACGTAAAAGTTTCATCTTTTAAAGGAGAGAAAACAAATCTAAACTTGAACCGCCGACTACTGTAACCGTTGTCTCGAATGTGACATGTGGACTAGTATTGGAAATGCGGATGTGAGTTTGTTTGTTACGTTTTTCGCCTTAACTTGAAATTTTGCATACATGCCAGGGGTACAGAAAAGGACATAGGGTACATTTTTTCCGGATAAAATGTACTTTTCCCGAGGGTTAGTTCAATTCTACATTAACGGGAGCAAAAGTTAATTGTAAAGTATTCTTTATTACAATTATATATTTATTTCTTAGCTTAATCATATCATCATTGCGTCTGCAAGAACCGACAGGCAAAATTATAAAACTATTCAATTACGATAAAGGCGATTACATAACTTTTTAAATGCAGACAAAATATTGTACAAAACTTCTCAAGAGTTTGAAAGGATCTTAGTCATGTATTGGCTTTTATATTTACATCATAATCTTGGGTTACTTGGCCTAATACTTTACACATTATATTACGCACAAGTAGAGCAAATTGTATATCCTGCGCACGTACCACATCCAGGTCAGGAGTCAGCCGCCGGTCAACAGGACCGACGTTGCCCGGGGTGCACCACGAGGAGGTCCCTGACATCGCACCCCAATCGCACCTGCCGCCGCCTCTATACGGGAGTCGTGAAATCTATGGCCGTCTACGGGGCACCGTTGTGGGTCGACGCCCTCAGCGCCACTAACATACGTGCACTCCGAAATGCGCAGCGCACTGTGGCACTGAGGGCGATACGAGGGTACCGAACGGTGTCCTCAGCGGCGGCCATGGTGCTCGCCGGCTCCCTTCCCTGGGAATTGGAGGCAGAGGTGCTTGCCGCCGTATATAATTATACGGCGGACAAGAAACGGATGAAGGAGCCTCCAGCTCCCAGGGAGGTAGAGGTTATGCGCGGGAGACTCCGCAGGGAGTTATTAAATAGGTGGAGGCAGGACCTAGCGGACGCGCGCTACGGTAGATACACTATCGACGCCGTCCACCCGGTCCTGCCAGAATGGTGTTCGAGGCGATGGGGCTCCCTGTCGTTTCGTCTGGTGCAGGTGCTAACCGGGCACGGGTGCTTCGGTTGGTACCTGCACCGGATCGCACGCAGGGAGCCAACCGCCGTGTGCCACGAATGCGGCGTTGAGCCGGACACCGCGCAGCACACTCTGTCGGAGTGTGCTGCGTGGGAGGAGCAACGCCGCATTCTGGCTACGGCGGTAGGTGTGGATCTCTCGCTGCCGAGTGTGGTAAAAGCCATGCTTGGCAGCGAGCGTATGTGGAATGCAGTAGCCTCCTTCTGCGAGGAAGTCGTCTCGCAGAAGGAGGCGGCGGAGAGGGTCCGCGAGCTGGACCCTCGGAGTGGCCGTCTCCGCCAACGGAGGACCGGTGGGAGGAGGGGGCGTTTTGCTCGCCTCCTTCCACCGTCTTAGCTGGACCTGGGAGGGTGGGTCGGGGGACCCATCTTCCCATTGCACAGGTCCGGCGGACGGAGGAGACGACCGGTGTGTACATGGTCGTCGCCTGACAAGGTCGGGACCCGGTGACGCTGTTTGACACCGGGCCAACCGCTGGGGCGGCACGATGAATGCTTCAGAGATCTCGTGCCGCCCCAATCCCATAGCGGCAGATGTACACCGTGGGGTTTTAGTGAGTAGGAGTCTCACACTACCCACCCTCTCCCCCGGGAGGGTGGCGTGTCCATGAAGGATTTCCCCACGAAAAAAAAAAAAAAAAAAAAAAAAAAGCTAGTTAGATTCGGGTTTTCGACGACAGCCCAAGCCGAGGCGTGCCGTGCGCCCTTGTGCTAGTCGTCTATATAAAATCGGGTGAGTGCCTTAAGCGCTCCCCTTAGTAGTCCGGTGAAACTGTGAAAGCAATATTGCTGGCAGTGTAGGTCAGTTCGAAAAAAAAAACAAAATATTTGGCAAGTGCAACAACGATATTTACATTTCATTTCATCCTGTTTTTTTTTTAAATCCTGTATGCGAACTTACATCTATGTTACATTAAAGTTCTATTGTTACATTTTTTACTCTATCAAATATAAGTATTAGATTAAATTATTACTGAG
Organism: Antheraea assamensis; assembly: GCA_035772565.1. Lineage (NCBI taxonomy): Eukaryota > Metazoa > Arthropoda > Insecta > Lepidoptera > Saturniidae > Antheraea > Antheraea assamensis. Next base: position 420,656 of record JAQQSE010000020.1, read on the forward strand.
CTTTATAAGTTTCACCTCGTGTAGTTCCAATGACCCGATAATATTAGAAAAACAAAGAAATGAGAGCGTAATCATTGAATTTTAAATTTTAAATAATTAAATTCGTTTTCTTTTTTATTATTTAGACATATAATATGTCCAATTCTATATGACTAATTATTTGTGATATTGAAAATAGATATTTTGTCCACATATTTTGTACTAGTTTTTGCCCGCGGATTCGCTCGCGTTAACTTAACAATACATACTTTCTGGATAAAATATACCCTATGACCTTTTTTGTACTCCTGACAACGTACAGGTTCGTAAAACTTCATGATAATTATTTGAATAGTTTTTCGGCCTGAAAGCGTAACAAAAACTCACTTTTCATTTATAATATTACTTAGAATTACTTAGGATTTTTAAAGAGATCGATCGAACTACAATGTTTATGGCGCGGAGTCACTGGTGGGACCGTGTCAACAGATACCACCAGATGAAATGCGGAAAAAAATAAGAAGGGATAAAAAAGCGTAGTATGGGAAAAAACCGTGAAGCTGTAGTTGGCCTTGTTTATAAATCACTACATATTCTAAAACAAAGTCGTCTGTCTATTTGTCTGGATGTTCGCGATATACTCAACAATTACTGAACGGATTGTAATCCGGTCTTCACCAATAGATAGAGTAATTCACGGGGAAGGTTTAGGTATATAATTTGTTAAGGTTTTTTTGTACATTGGTTGAAATATAATGATAATTGTTGAAAGAATCGGAAAATGTAAAGCCGCCTTAAGCGTTTCATGCGCATAAGTATATATTTTTTTATTATAAGGGCAGGACAACGTCCGCCGGGCCGGTTAGTAAATAAATAAAATAACAAAGACCCCAAACAATAAGCGTGGACTAACCTGCAACTGAGCACCTCGTACGAAGTCAAAGTTTCTTATATCTTGACGGATAATTATAAACGGGAGAAAAATTCATACGTGTAACGAAATTTCTTATACTACGAAAGTAATGACAAAATAAAAAAGAGGGTATTTCGTAAAGAAAGAAGTGAAACTTTTGTAGGTATTACAGCGAAACATTGTAATTGAAAGAATACAATAAAAAACCTAAGACACGCGATGATCTCAGGCGATCACCCATCTAAGCACTGACCGAGTCTGACATAGCTTAACTTCGGTGATCGGATAAGAACTGGTGTTTTCAACTGGTACCGATATAGTGTTTACCCTCGCTACTATTTGTAACACAAAAAGATTACCGACTTCAAAATCTCCTTTGTTTTAATGACTTTTATGAAAAAAATCCTGTGCATATTTCGTATTTGGAGAATGAGCTGCATGTCAGAAACACAACTCATTTTTTTTTCTTCGTACTGACTACACTGTTGACCTAGCAAGGCCTCTACAGTTTCACCGGACTACACATCTGATTATCTGGAGCGCAGCTAGTAAAGTTATTTATAAGAGAACTATTTATAATAACTAGGTGACGCTAGGAGGTAAATTATTAAATGTTATATTATTTTCGGCAACCAATCTTCTAAATTATTTCTGCCATTGTCGAGTAGGTAATAATATTTCAAGTGTCTTGTGATAATTGCATTGTGGTCCAAGACGGTGAGCCTAGATCAAACTGGCTCTCAAGTGCATGTGCTGGAATGGAACCGCTGCGCTGTTAAGTTGAAAATCTGTGGCCAAGCACTTGTGTGTTCTGGCAGACGCATTTGAGAGCTAGTTCGTTCTAGGCTTATCGTCTAGGGTCACAACGTTACTCACCATCAGGTTTTATTGCGGTCAAATGCTAAGACCTCCCTATTAATATTCTAAAGAGAAAGTTTATGACGATAGATGTATGTTTGATACTATTTCAAGCAAAAAGTACTTTACCGACTTTGTTAAAACAGCGATATAGCCCACACATTAGAATAAGTTAATTAGAATAAAATCTACCATTTGAGAGCTATTTCGACGTGCATTATAAGCCGTTAGAGTTACAAAAATATAACATATGATCTCATTATTTATAAAGATACAACACTTAGCAGACAAAGTCGCAAGCGGAAGCTAGTATAGAGTAAAAGTCGGAGCAGTCGTAAGAATGCCGACAGAAGTGAAAACTCAAAATAATAGAATAACTGTGTGCTTTTTGGAATTTTTGAATCAATTATAGTCATAATTATAAAATTTAAATTTTTAACATTAATCTGTTTTTGAAATTTATTTGCACTACGAGAAATAATTATATACATTTTTATTCTTAATCATACATAATATTATGATGGGTTGTGCAAGCTCAATACAAAATATCAATATTACATGTGTACCGGCCGGTATACTACGCGACCCTAGTTTCGCGCAAGCGCAATATGTCACGAGCATGCCGAGGTCATCGTTGACGCGAACCCATAAGCTTTTTATTTACCAAAAATCGTTCGTCGCGGCTAAAGAAGCTTTCACTTCAAAAACTGAAACTATCATTATCACCCACATTCAAAGCCACCGTGGACTCTCTAAACTTGTGTAATTCAATAATATGCAATAAATAAGTAATATCTAACCTACAGGAGTTTAATGTTCTTTATTCCACTTCAAAGTTGGCTAATGGAGCAAAATAAATCAAGAAATATTGTCGCCGGTGTTATTATAGAATTTGAGACAATTTCAATGTTAGATTTCATCAAAACATTCTGGACAATTTAGTATTATAGTATTTATACTCAATTCTTTATTCCGTGGTATTTATACGTATTAACTATACAGATATAAGCAGTGGATAAACGTTTGAATACATTTCCCTCTTTGGCTTCTGAGCCGATTTTCTTTGTTATTATTTTTTTGTTTACTTACTATTAACGAGGTTTGTTACGAATAAAAATAGAAAACAGTTTCTCCCCTACTGTCAACGAGTAGTACCTTTATAAGTGTCTATTAGCCATACTTTACGCTCCTTATGTCTAATAACAAATTATAGTAATTGTACATTCTTTGGCAAAAAATTTAAAATAAAAAAAATAGTGAGTTATTGTCGACTTTCGACATCTGAATGACGTTATTTCAATTTTTTTTTAGTTATCCAAAGTCGACTAAATACTATTTTTGATTACGTGACAACCCTACCAATACTAATTAAGGTTATTACATTTTAGAAATTGAATTAGAAACGTATGTTTTAACCGTTACAAGTTGTTTAGCATTTTCGCACACATATATATTAATATTATATGGGCCTATATATATAAGTGCTTGGTGTTATTCGTTGCTACGAAACTGGTGAGAAATGTCGTTTCTTTTGTGGCTATGTTTCGCACTCCACGGAGTAAACGCGTATGTTAACAGACCTCATATAATACTCTTCTTTACAGACAATTTGGTAAGTGTTTTAATTTTTTCTACTTGACTAGACTTGAACGCAAATATTTAGTACGCTTAGTATGAACTAGCTTATTCTCACCCCTTTTTTGAGCTTAAAAAATGGCAAAGGGCCAATCGAATCCAAAAAATATATAGTCTTCTACGAAAAATTCTATCTAAAATGATCTTAGTCCTATGCTGATATATTTAGTAGTTTTGACGTGGTTAGGTCTCAATATATAAATAGATGACGGTGTTAGATCCTATAGAAGGTTTGATAGTATATATTGGTTACATTTATACGTATTTTATCTCAATGCGGACTCCACAAAATTATAGTAATGACAGTAACCTAAAATGGTGACTACAGAACATAATAAAATTCAAAAAAAATTAGGATGCTATCTGCTTTGAATATTCATGATAACAATAATTTCGAGTTCTGAGAATAATTTGTTGGGTAGCACGCCTATTAGCTACTTTATAATACAGAAAAAACATGTTACCTTACGTTATATGTCTCCTCCTCCTCCTCCTATATATGATATTTCCTTATACATGTCTCGCTGCCCGGGCCGGCTTTGTAGTCAACGAATTATCTTATACCGCCATCTGTTAGAATCTTGTCGAAGTAACATAGATAAACATGACTCTTTGTTAAAAAACAAATAATTCGCAATAAAATAATATGGCGATTATAAATTGAGATATAAACTATCCTATCTTTCAAGTTGGATGAAACTGCACACACAGTGCAATTTTTTTTTTAATAAGTTCAGTAGTTGGAGTCCATTGCGAACAAACATTCTCATTCTGATTATTTCCTATATATTTTACATCATAATAAGAGTTTAAATTCTTTATCAAATTCACTATGAGTCGAATTTATGTAAATAACTTTTTATTTATTTGAACTAAATTTACTCAGAAATGGAACGATGTTGGTTTCCGTGGCTCCAACGAGATACGTACTCCACACATCGACGCCTTGGTACACACCGGCCTTACCCTTGAGAACCATTACGCGACGCCTCTATGTGCTCCATCCAGAGCCGCACTGATGACTGGGAAATATCCCATTAACACAGGTATGAGATGTAAAGAAATATTAAATGACAGCTCTACGAGAACATTTACTCAGGTCGCCCAGGTTACTAAACCCCGATTTCTTTCACCATCAACCAAGAGTTTTTAATGAATATCGAATAATACTTTGACCTACATCAATAAAAGAAGTTCATTAGGTCTATAAAAATACGATATTCTTAATATAAACGGTTAAGTTCGATGACACCGCTCTCTATTAATAAAATAAATAAATAAATTCTAAGGCTGGGACCACTTTGTTGAATATTATTTAAACGTTGGCATTAACATACTGCGAGATCGTCGCTCTTTATGTGTTGTTAGTGAATTTTTAGGTAAAACTAACAACCGTTCGCTGCTTCGTCCGTATTATGCAATAGTATACAATTTTATCGACAATATAGAATACAGTGAACTACTGGAAAGTTATAATTAAATGGATACCGTAAAAATTATACTACAGTCAGAGCGAAACTTTTTGACTACTTTGAATATAGTTAGCAGAACAGTCATTTAGGTATAAATACGTATCTTATGTATAATATCGAGATAACTTGAGGATAAATAAATGACAATTTTAAGTTCTTAAAACATTACTAATAATAATGTTTTGTATTAAACTCAAGACTAAACCTTCGATTATATTCAGAGTGATCAAAAATATTTTACATTTTGACTAATTTAAAACACATTTTTATAATGAAAACTTGTTTAGCACCATTGAGCGGCGATTTTTGGTCGGAGAAAATCTTATGTGTTCGCGTCACCGATAACCGCGACATGCTCGTGACGTATTGCGTTTTGCGTCAGACTAGCGACGCGTTATATAGCAACCTGTGTACATGTAGTATTGATATTTTGTATTGCGCTTGTGCAGTCCATCATCTGTTTGATTAATTAATAAAATGTATATAAAAGTATATAATAATTGCTCGGAGTGTAAATAAATGTGAAAACCAGACTAATGTTAACAATTTCAATTCACAAATTATGTAAATAGCTTAATATAATTTATTAATTATATTAGCTATATAATTTATTTAAAAATACAAAAATAAGCTCGGTTATTCCGTCGTTTTGAATTTTCACTTCTGTCGGCAGCCTCTATGACTACCTCGACTTTTATAGATTATAGCCTAGGTGTGATTCTGATTTATAAGCCATATTACTGTAAACTTTTACCAAAACCCGTTTAGTTGTTTTTGCGTGAATGAGTAAAAAACATCCATCCATCCTCACAAACTTTCTCTTTTATAATAATATAAATACGATATCTTTTTAGATATGCAACATGATTCGGAACCCAAGAATCTGCCGCTCGAAGAGAAATATCTACCTCAACACCTCAATGACCTAGGATATACGGCTCATCTGATCGGTAAATGGCGTCTTGGCAGTCTGATGAAGAAACCTTTGAGTCATAGGTATGTATATAGAAAAAACTGTAATTCTTTTGTTTCTAATAACATACTCACGCTCCTTAGTTTACGTCTCATGGTGCAGTCCTTGTTTAAACTGTTCGGTATGAACCCTTCCAAAGAATGGTTTTTTTTTTGTGATAAGTTAGTCATTTTTGTAACTGGGTATTTGATATCTATATATAAACTAGCTGCCCGGCCCGGCTTCGCACGGCTACTCACAAATAAAATTAGACTAAATCTTCCGTAAAATGGCAACTACACTACTGAACTTCTCTTGCTTGTGTGGTCATTTACTATCTAATATTACTTTTAGAACCTTAGTATATAGTATCTACTTCAATTTTATGTTATTTGGTATCGCAGGTTCGATACTGACCTTGGCTCTTGGACTGAAGAAACTGAAATAATCGGCGATGTGAACACAGAAAATGGTTCGTGTGTTTTATTTCATTTTGTATTTATTCATATCTGGTCGGATCATAAGTTCTGTCACAACCTCATTATTTTTAATTTTCGAATACTGGCCAGACATACTGCGATTCATTTCGAGAATGGAACGTTCGCACTTTCCAAAAATAAAAAAGAAATTCCTTTTCTATTTATTTTCCAAGATGGAGAAGTGCTCGGTTATCGTGTTGCATTGCTGTTCTTACGCGCCAACAGACATTTTCTACATTCATTTTTTTTATTATTGATATCCATCACAACATTTTTTTTATTTATTTACAGACCGAACTGTATAAAAATAATACTTATTTCGCCACAAGTATTAAAATGAATTTAGACGATTAGAATGATAAAAGTTCATATAAAATTTGTAAGTTTGTTGATCACATTTCAGAGTATGAGAGAGCCGTGTTTGAGAAATACGCAACTGACGTCTATACCGCTGAAGCTGTTGAAGTGAGTGCACATATGAGTGTATATGTATATATGTAAAACTTGAAGATTCCTTTGAATTTCGATGAGATTTTAATAATGTGAGGTTCTTATTCTGCTGTATTCAAAATACCCAAGGAACGTCTGTATAACGCGTATATGTATGTATGTGTATCGCGTATATGTATATCTAGGTTGCAGTAAAAACAATCGTCTACATTATTGTTTTTAGATTCCATAAACAATTATGTATTTTAATAAATCTGATTATAATATAATTTGCGTTGTAGCTTATTAGTTTTATAACTATTTTTGATTTAAAAATGCTAAAAGTATCAATAATATCGAGTTAAGACGATTGACATTTCGCTTATCGATATTTTATAAAACTTACATCTCTTAATTATATATTTTATATTTGTTTCCCTTTGACCAATTTGTATCTCATTTATATCCATATATTATGCTGTTTTTGTTTATTTTTCGCAACCAATCATCTAGATTATTACTGCCATTGTCGAGTAGGTAATAATATTATTGTGAGAATTTCAATGTTCTGACAAAATGGTGGCCCGCTTGTTAGAACTTTCCAGAGGGTTTTCATAAAATTCGTGCTCCGCTGTATTATTTCCCATCCACTTCACTTGAGCATGATAACCGAATCATATTGCGTAAAATACGACCAATATTAGAAATTACAGAGTCAAATAACACAAGATCCTTAATAAAATATAAAAGCCACTAACTACATGACAGACTAACATCGCGCTAAAAACACGCAGTTATGATGATACTATTTTGTTTCCTTTTTTAATTTTCAGAGAATAAAAAATCACGACAAAACTAAACCCATGTTTTTAATGGTGGCGAACTATGTTGACTCCAATGACGTCATACGCCAAGAGCATAATTATGGCGGTAAGTACACATCTCTTGTGTTATTTTTTAATAATTAAGTCTATAATTATATTAGTAACTCTTGTGAATGCATAGTGAATGTTCTATAAGTCCTATTAGACATTCTGTAGGAATTGACAAATTATAAAAGCTATATTAGTTATGGTATCATTTTTTTTTCCATAGCAAATAATTATGTTCTCTGCATAAAACAATGTAAAATAATTTGTCTGACTGAGGTTTATAACGATTTTAATTCCTTTGATAACTTTTTTCACACCTTGAATATAAGTATTATTTTACATGATTTGTTTATGTCGTTTATTCAAAGTGTTTAACGAATTAAGGTCGTTCGAATTTTTGACTCGGTTCAAGAGTGTTATGTTTTTATTTGTAATATATGTTTCGTTCGCCCATATTTCGTTAACTAGAAATTGGAACAGAATAAGGATACCCTTTTCTATAGAAATAAAATGATAGACGTTTGCCCTAGTGCGCGCATCACATAAAGTCACGGGTATCAGCTAGTATATCATATAGCGTCTTTAATATTCCAGTCATTATGTCAGAGTTGGATAGATCAGTGGGTGAGGTATTCTCAGCTTTACACGAGAATGGACTTCTAAACAACTCGATTATATTATTCAGCACCGACAATGGCGGGCCGGCTGTCGACGTAAGCAAATTTTTTTTTTTTCTTATCAAAGATAAATAGTATCTTAATCTTAATTGTCTTTAAATTTTATGTAAACTACATTTTGTAAAATTATAATTTCACAAGTAGTTATAGCGAATATTTTTGTAGCACTATATTGTTCTGCCGTTTTTATATTTATCAAGTTATGTGATAGGACAACGATTTTAGGCTATAGATTTATTTTAACACGAAATGTTATCACCTTTGCAATTATTTTATCGTGGTATCAAGAATGTTTCTTTGTGTTGAAGGTTAAGAACACGTTATGGGAGGGCGGAATCCGGGGTTCTGCTGTTCTGTGGAGTCCTCTCATTGAGAAAAAGACACGCGTCGCCACACAGAGAATACACAACGCCGATTGGCTGCCCACTTTAATTAGCGCTGCCGGTGGGGACATAAGGTAGTTATACTTAATTATTTATTGATGTTATTCCACTTCACCAAAGTTAGTATGCTTTTTATTTTTGTTTTTAATATCCATAGCTGCAATTTGTATAGCAGTGAAATTCGTTTTCTACATCACTGCTATTTCACAGGTGATAAATAATAACCTGCTACAGTTTAAGATTTTTGTCACGTCTCGGTTCTATTAAATGTCGGCTGCTTTATAGTTTCTTAGTAGTCATGTACCATGTGTTTCCGCGAACGAATTTCTTTTAACCTATCAGTCTTTACAATAACAACGAAATAACTCATCGAGCCAACATATAATACACATATGAGATAGTGCTTGTTATAATTTTTCTGACGTTTTGAATTTACAATTTATCAAAAGTAGCAACCATCACAAATTATTTTTCATTTTATATAAAATATAGCAGTGATTTGTGAAACATGTCTATAAACGATATGATTTTACCTTTACAAAACTATTGATCAGTTCAACCTAATTATGTGTTTTCTTTGGGCATATGCATTTATGAACACCTAAATATTTCTCAGCCTGACTATGTGGTTCTTACATTTCTACCTTCATTGATGAGATACGTCTTAATGGTTTACAGTGCGTTGGGAAACATCGATGGGATAGACCAATGGGAAGCTTTGTCGAAAAACCATAAATCCACGAGAAATGCTATCGTACAGAACATTGACGACAACGCAACACACAACCTTCTATCATCTCACGACGAAATCTTAGCATTGAGGTGAGTTTCTGGAGGAAATTATAAAAGAAAATGCAAAATTAAAAAAAAACACTCGCTTTGAGCAACCATGAAGTCAAAATTTCAAGTTTTAAGACAATTTTTATTTATAACAGTAAAGTCACTGTACTTTCATCTAATGGTAAAAACATCCAAGTTCAAGTTAACGGTGACCATCAAGAGATCTACAGTCTAGGGGAAATGGTTGTTGTCATGCCGGCCTGCAAGCCCTACGACAATATACAATACACTGGACGAAACTGAAACATGACGAACAAAAAGAGAGCCTTTGTATCGGGTTTATCACCATGTATCTTATGGTTGTAATCCAGTCCCAGTACAAATCCCTACCACTATGCTTGTTTACTTGATTAAGTGTGCCATTATCGCGGGTGTTGGTTGGTTATGTTGGTTGGACACGATTGTCGTATCTCCTTTGAGAGAGAATGATGGAGGACCAAACCAGAATGAAACAAAGTTTCTTTATTAGTGTATTTGTATGGCCCATTCTTGTGGAAGCTTGCTGTGTCCTTATTGCTTTAGGATTTTCTAGCAAATATTAGAAATACAAATGAGAGTTTGTAACACTATCACGTTTTAACTACTCAACCGATAGTCATGATTGTTTTTTCATTCAGAAAAAAGTACTATTTCCAAAGGATAGGCCTAACCAAATGCAAACGAAACCGGAAGCAAAAACTAGTATTAATATATATTTATTCACAGGGGAATAACGAATATCAATCTTAATATAACTTCAAAAAGCTTGAATTATGAGCCGCTAGTCACATCTTGTCCATCCGCAGTAGAGGATAGGATTTTTGTAAACGAAGGAATCTGGCTGAGCGGTGAGTATACTTATTTATAATGTTCAATAAAAAAAAAATATAATAAGTATGTACTAAGTGTTTCAAATAAGAAGATAATCGCATCTGCGCCAACTTCATTCCCTAATTGTCAAAACTGTGATGCCTACAAAAAGAATATAAATAAAATAAAATAAAAAAGCCTTTTATATCTTGCTTCACATACTAAAATTCAATAAGAAAGTGCTTACAAAATTGTTTACATTTTAAATTTATTTACTAATTATAGAGATAAAAATTAATTATAAAAAGAACAATAGAAATAATATGGTTAAATATAATAGGAGCAAGAACCCTCTCAGTGAAAGGTAAAGGCCTCCTCCAGAGATGACCAGTATTCTTTATTTCTTGCCACTTGCGGCCATTGAGTGCCCGCTACTCTTGTTACATCATCTACTCAGCGTGACTTGGGTCTTCCTCTTTTTCTCTGTCCTGGTGGACCTACCCAAGTTGATGTTTTTGCGGTTCAGCGGTCATTGCTGAGCCTTGCTACATGTCCAGCCCATCGCCATTTTAATTTTTGCGAGTAGCGGAGAACATAAAATATAATAAATACATCAGGAATATATATTATTTTTATTACAACAACAAATAAATAATATAAGTTACCATAATATAAAAATGAACCTTATTTTAAAGTGTACATAAAGTAATCAAGATATTATTTTTCCGGTCGTGCACACGAAAGGTGAATCAAGATGGTCGTTTGCTAATTATATTCTTGTATGAAAACGTGATATAATTATTTCACGATAAAGTTTGGTAAAGCATAATCGATTTATGTATTTATTTACTTTATTATCTGTGAACAGGAAGCCAACAATTCTCCTAGAATTACATAAGTCAAGTTAAATCGTTGTTTCAAACAATAAAGAGGTGACTGGAGTCCTGTAATATTAGGGCAGAGTTAACACAATTGTCGACGATTTCAATACAATTTAACATGATGATAACTAATTAATAATTAATGTTTACTCAGTTTCTTCGTATAGTGTAAATGTTGCCAATAAACTTATTTATAGAAAATGTGTTATTTCTTCTTTTTTCCTTTTTTCACTATATTTTAATGAAACTTTTATTTTCATGCCATATGTTATATAGTTTAGTTATGCACTATACATTTTGCTATTTATTAATTTACCAAGTTTTTAGCATATCGGCAAACACTCCTGTGGGAGTATTTCAGTAGCTAGATTCCACAGAAATCAACATTATTCAGTTTATTATCTATCTCTATTTATTATCTTTTTTTTGCCTATATGTATATTTTTTTAAGTTACTGTATATTTTATACAAGTAATTGTTCATAAAATCTGGTATATGTAGAGAGAGGGTTATCACTTAGAGATATATTTTTCGTATCATATCGTATATATCATAAAGCCGAAAGTAAAGAAAGTTAAGAAGAGTTAAGAAACCACAGCATGGTGCCACGGCTTGAAAACCAGTCGCCAAACACTTATAGTTAAGTTCCGGCAGTTGCACTTGAGTGTCAGTCCCCTCTAGGTTTAGTGTGTTTATCATCTTAGACCACATCGTCATTTAATATGAAGTGAGACTGTGGTATAAAGCTAAAAACCTATAAAGTACTGGTGCTATAATATATACTATAATACGGTGGTATAGCTAGTGCTATAAAGTATAAAAAAATTCTTTGATATGGTGCTTGAATTTGACTTTGGGACCTTGCTGTAGATAGGTTCTACAGTATCACATAAATAAGTGTTATTTATTAGTTTTACTGATACTAAAACATGGGATGGCCGATTAGTGATTATTTCTAGTAATAAAATTATGACTATCATTACAATACTTAAATGATATTACCAAACATTAAGAGGGTGGAATTAATATACTCATTTAACATACAGTCTTACAAATTAAAAAACTGAAATTAACTCTATCTTCATAGTCAAGTATCCTGGTCAAGTTAATATAAGCAATAAGCAAAACTAATATGATATGCATTCTTAAAAAGGTATAATGCGCCTTACATAATATTGATATATACGGCCAAGTGCCGGGTGCCGCCGACTCTATATGGGAGTCGTGCGAGCGTTGGCCGTCTACGGGGCTCCGGTGTGGTCCGATGCCCTCGGTGCCACTAATGTGCGGGCGCTGCGCGCTGCGCAGCGCATTATGGCACTGAGGGCAATCAGAGGATACCGCACCGTGTCCTCGGCGGCGGCCTTTACGCTCGCCGGCTCCCTGCCTTGGGAGCTGGAGGCAGAGGTTCTTGCCGCCGTGTACGAATTCACGGCGGTAAGAAAACGTTTGGGAGAGCCTCCGGCTCCCAGGGAGATAGAGGTAAGGCGTAAGGAAGGGAGGGTAGTTGCAATAGAGCGGTGGCGGCAGGATCTGGCGGACGCGCGGTATGGGCGATATACGGTGGACGCCGTCCGCCCGGTCCTGCCGCAGTGGCTTGATAGGGAGTGGGGCTCCCTGACGTTCCGACTGGTGCAGGTGCTGACCGGCCATGGCTGTTTCGGCTGGTACCTGCACCAGATCGCTCGCAGGGAGCCGACCGCCGCATGTCACGAGTGCGGCGCTGAGGAGGACACCGCGCAGCATACTCTGGCTGAGTGTGCTGCGTGGGAGGTGCAGCGCCGCACTCTGGCTGCGGCGGTGGGAGAAAATCTGTCGCTGCCGAGTGTGGTTGCGGCCATGCTCGGCAGCGAAGACGCCTGGACGGCAATGGCCTCCTTCTGCGAGGAGGTTATCTCGCAGAAGGAGGCAGCGGAGAGGGCCCGAGAGGCGGACCCTCTCAGTGGCCGTCTTCGCCAAAGAAGGGCCGGTGGAAGAAGGCGGCGATTTGCCCGCCTTCTTCCACCTCCGTAGCCGGATCTGAGGGGATGGGCCGGGGGGCCCATTTCCTCATTGCACAGGTTCGGCGGACGAGGGGAGGTAGCTGGTCGTGTACTCAGTGTACCTCCCTATAAGGACGGAGCCCGGCGGCCATCTTTCGCCGGGCTGACCGCTGGGGGCGGCATGGTGATAGCTCAGCACGGTCCCATGCCGCCCCAACTTAAAGCGGTGGCCGGTACACCGTGGGGTTTTAGTCCGTGTGAGTCGGACATAACCCATTCTCTCCCCCGGGAAGATGGGTATCCATAATGGATTTCCCCACGTAAATAAAAAAAAATACATATGCAGCAGACGATTTTTTTTTGTGAAGTTGAAAGGAAAAGGCGCATATTGATCAGTGACCAAAAGTGAACCGTCACGCTCGTGTCAGCGATGCTGTATCGGGTTTTCTCGATGCCATTCGTCATCAAGCGCGCTCATATTGGTAACTGACTCGTGTATAATCGGTTCCAGTCGACATCAACCATGTTTATTGTCTGACAAGGAGCGCATAATTGTAATAATGACGTTTCTATTTTTATGTATTATAATTATATAAAATAAATAGGTAAGTACATGTTTTTAAAAGTTTTCACTTGTATTACTTTCATAAGATAGTGTACTCAGTAAACAGAAGACCTTAATTTGACATCACAACCAAATTACATTGTCTCACATTTATGTAAATATAACGCATAATACTTTGTTATTATTCACCACAAGTGACAGAGTTCATATTTAATTACAATACGGGTCAAATTATATGTTAGTAATGCGCCATTGTAATTGATTGTTTCACAGTATATTTTAAGCCGTATTGACAATAATGTTGATTACGTTTTGCTATTGTGTAATTTAAAAAAAAAGTATAACAGTTGCATTTAATGAACGTTGTATCACGTCAGACTCTCTCACTATTGTCTTGATCTATCATTATATTATGGGTTGGTTTAACAATAGTTTGTTGCGTTTTCTTTTATTAGATAAAACCTTGTATCGACGTTCTATACACTATTTTTGATTTTCTTAACCAAGCTTTTGCATGCGCTGAAGATTAAATACTTTTTACTATATGAAACATTTGTGCAGACTCATTATTTGGAGACGTTGGATAAAAAATGCTTTTATGATTTAATTTTTGAAATACTATTGCTCAGGGATAGATCAAAACGACATGAATACGAGCGAAGCTGCGAGCAAAAGCTAATCATATATAAAGATGCAAACGCAGACTAAGTCGCGAGCGGCTATTATTTAAATATAAATAAATGTGCGTGTACTTATGACTACACGAAAGAAGTGAAAACCTCTTCATAAAAAGTACAACAAAAAGCCAACATCACGAGATGTTCCCAAGCGGTCACACATCCAAGTACTGACCGCGCCCGATGTTGCTTAACTAACCGGTGTTTGCAACACTCTACCTGACACGGTGTTTGCCCCCACCACTTTTCGTCACACAAAAAAGGTGTGGATCAGAATTTCAAATCACTCGCATAAGAAGTTTCACTTCAAAAAAATGTCTATATAAAAAAAACAACAATATAAGCGAGAATTGAAAACATGTTACCGCCCGCCCGCATTACAATGTACGATTATTTATCTCTCGTATTTATCATATACAACAATAAACATACGATCCACAGTAACCTATTAATTGTTATCTATTTTACCTATACATGCGTGTCTACGTATAGGCGAACTTAAAATGTCGTTTGATACGTGCTTCCACTTTTGAAATTATGTGTATTTACTCATTTAAATACCAAGAATGAAAAGTACAAAACAAAGTCAATTCTCGCGTCTGTTCTTATTTTTTCATTCTATCATTTCAAGAGTTTCTTCCTAAAAAAATATTTCTTTAGCGATTACGTTGCTAACGGCGGCGAAACCTTATAAGAACATCAACATAATATACTACGGAATTGTATATCTTTAAAAGACGACAATAAAGGTTTAAAAGGTCCGCATGGTGGTAAGGCTTTTTCTAAGTCAAGTTGAGAATCTGTCACCAAGAACCTATTAGTATGTTCAGGCTGCTGTACTTGAGAGCCAATCTTCCTTCTAGGTTTAGCGTGACTACCATCTTAGACTATATCAACAAATAACATGAGATGAGATTGTGGTCAAACGGTAACCTATAAAGCACAAAAAAAAGAAAAGTCTACGATGTTATGTAGACCAATATTATCAAATTACCATTGTAGACCTATATGTATACCTATCTCTTAAAGATAGCCCACAGTGGGCATTTTTATTTTTTGCATATTATTACAATTTTTTTTTTTTTATATTTTAGGGGCAAACGAACAGGTGGGTCACCTGATGGTAAGTGATCACCGCCGTCCATAGACACTAGCAACACCAGGGGAGTCGCAAGTGCGTTGCCGGCCTTTTAAATATGTGGGCCTCCGGCGCTCTCACTGACCGAACGAAACGCAATAGTGCAAGCACTGTTACTTCACGTCGGTTTTCTGTGAGAGGGTGGTACTACCCCGGGCGAGCCGACCCATTCATGCTGAAACCAGTACTAGCTTCAGCGTAGCTCTACCACCTACTTGGTTATATGCGAACTTATTTTGACCAATATAGTATTAATATTTATCCAATTATATACATTAATTATATTGGGCATTTAATATAGATGACAATTTATACTATGTCATTTGTATGCGTAACATACGAGTAGAACGTTTCACCGATTTCAATTTACATACCTCGTCAATCTTTTTGACCGCTCTGGGTATAGTCAAGAGTTCAACACGAAACAAAGTTGAAATATTATTATAGGAATCTAAAATTGACATTTATTTATTCTTAAGTTGTCTTGATGTTATAATACGTATTTGTACCTAATCTATCTTCTGCGCAACGATATTCACAGCGGTCATAAAGTTTGGCGAGGACTTACAGGCAACAAAAAATAAATGTGTGGTGTGAGAGTAACGTAGCTTTTTTTGATTTCGTTACACTCGCGATATAAAAATATCCCAAAGATATATCGATTAAACACTTAGTTAGCAATTCATTAGTAAAATCGAACTTAAAGAAGAAGCAGTTGACGCATTATTATGTAACATGCGTTCTTGAGATATTTCTGTCGTACGGAATTTCATACCGTTTTGAACTTATTCAATATTACGCGTTGGGTAACGGAACACTATGTTTTCATAAATATAACAGCATTTTAAACTTAATAGAGGATAATAACTTACTATTATTAGTATTAAATTTACTCTTCATTATTTATAATATAATCAGGTTATAAAATGTTATCATGATAATGTTTGCCAACTTAACAGAATGTTATACATTTTTTTCCACAGTTTATGAATGAAAGGAAAAAGTTATGATTTAACCGTTACCATTCCAATAGATCGTAAATTTGTTTATGTTGTGTCATTCGTCGTGAGAACTCTGGTGAGGCATGTTGTTTCTTTTGTGTTTATGTGTGACGCTCCTCGAAGCCGCCGCCCATGTAAATAGGCCTCACATAATATTGTTCATTGCCGACGATTTGGTAAGTCTTATCGTTTCAACCTTAACCTAGTACAAGTTTTATTTATTTATATGCATTTACTGGAAGCGAACCGTATATATAAATTGTAATGGTAATATAAGATATTTAACTATATACGAGCCTATGCATTGCTTAGTAAAAGCGATGGGAACGTTTTTTTTTTTAATTTTATAGACACTGACGTTAAAAATATCGTGGCTATGGATTAAAATTTATACATATATGTATACAAATGTGTATAGTAAATGGTTAAAATATCCAACGTTAAATAATAAACTCCGGTAATTTTAGTTCACCTTTGTTTCACATTCAGCATACATTAAGAAAAAAGTTGAATATCAATCAGTAAAATAATTAACATTACTTTTAATTCATAAAAACAGTTGGCTATTCAGAATATTCGGTAGTAATTTTTCTGTGTGATAATTAGTGTATGATAATTCAAAATATTATAAGCGGAAATTCCTACATTCAGTTACGTAACTGAGCCGTATTTGAATAAATCTGTACTAAGATGTATCGTTGCTAGAAACAGTCCATTCGAACAATTACAAAAACGATTAAAAATGTTCAAAACCTTGACTATGTATTAATAACTTGTAACATTTTTATAGCTTACGTGGGGATGCTTCAAGCAATAGGTAATTCATTTGGCCGATTTTAGTAATTAATAGAATAGATTCAGTTTACAACAAACTTCTTGTTACGAGATTTTTAACAAACTGTGATTATTATAAGCACAACGCGTTCAGCTCTATATTCTTGCCGTGAAAAACTAGGGCAAACGCTGTGACGCTTTTGTTTTTTTGCTCTTTACATAAAATATGTTGTCAAGATAATAAACGACGTAGACAACGTCGCAGGTATCAGTTAGTATAAAGTAAAATAAGTAATAACCAATGGGATGGGAGGAATGGGATTAATATGTAACTGTGTGTGCAAATATGCATATAATCTGGTTTAATAGCGATGATGGTTCTATAATAGTGTCTTCAGAAACCATGTCAGTAAACGTAGATTTGAATGCAGCATGGAGCCGCAGTTTTCGGTAACGTAAAATATCGTAAACGTATAACGTAACGTATCAAAACAATAGTAGGGCTTTATGATATTACTAATACCCGCCTACATAACTACCAATGTCAAATAGAAAACATGTCGCCAAGCATCTATCAGTGTATTCCGGCAGCTGCATTTTATATAGAGTTTGTCAATCTTGCCGTACATGGCTACGGACATATTGTTATTTTAATTACGTGTTATAATTGGCTGTAAAACCTTATTGACGTCGATCCTTTTTTATTTTAAAATGTAGAATGTAATGGAAGTTCTATATTTAAATGAAATTGATTACAAACTAATAAAGCTAACTACGTAAGTATTTTAAAATAGGTTTCTAAAGATTGTAACGCAATTATTGAAGGTGTTTTCGAATGAATGTTAACTAGTAAATTTAACCGTATGTAACATAACATTTTTATCAGTAATTTAAGTGACCTAGAAAGGTATTAGTACATTTTATTTCCTTATATATCTGTCGGTTTATATTGTTACAATTTGTATGCGAACTTGTTGTTACAAATCAATAACATAACTCGTTTACCGCGAGAACTAAAAATAATGAGGTTTTAAAAATAATCCGTCACGAACTATGTGAAATGTTCGTATAATGACGATAATTTTACAGAGTTTTCCACCCTTATTTATTGAAAACTCTATAGGCGCGCTACGATGCCTTTGACCTTAGAGCACGCTGCGAGCGCGATACTGGTGACACTTCATTCACTAGTTCTTCACACACATCAAACTACACTCTGAAAGAAAGTTATTTTTCTTTTTTGTTTAGTTAGCCTTAACAAAACATCTACCCGTTCGTGCTGCACATATGAACATACAAATTTGTGTCTCAGTAAAGTATAGATATATGGTTGACATTGCTCACACAAAGTAACAGCATACACTTCGATTTTATTCTTATAACAGATTTATGTGTATTTTTAAAGAGAGAAACTTATCCTCTTCAGCATTTACCAAGCAAAGTGTCAAGCAGCCATGGCACAAGCACTGATATATGTCTTTTACCAAAAATAAATTGTTATAATTGTCTTAAAGAATTCACTGGTTTTTTAATTTTAAAGGATTATTCTGATTTATAATTTAAAAAATTGAATGAAAATAGTCTTTTTTTTTATCATGTAAACCAGAATGATTCCACTCTATAATATAATAGCAGTTTTTGTGCAACTTTGATAAAGAAAACTTTGGTTGATTTTGATCAATGGACGAGGTTGGAGGATGAGGTTTATGAGTTTGTATTACATAATATAAAAATTACAAGGAGATTAATGAGAAACACATGTTTACTATATAAGTCATTCAAACCAAAATAGATGGTTTAATAGGTTAAATACAAAGGATAGGTATATGTTCATTCATTTGAACATGTAGAAATGTTTTTTTTATTGGCATCTTTGTCATTGTCAGAATGTCTTAAAACATAGTTGAAGAACTATTATTTCGTTTTATTGGATAAACGTAGTGATACAGTTTATTTAATTATTAAAATAAGGTTTGACAATTCATATATCTTAATAACTTAATTTTGCTTTTTTTATTTGATTTTCTTTGACAACTAAATTTGCCAAGGTAAATGAATTGTATTTTATTGAATAACGGACCAATCTGAATCATAAATTACGCATGCCGGGATTACACTAGTGAGTGCCTTAAGCGCTCCCCTTGGTGGTCCGGTGAAACTGTGGAGGCTTGCCGGGTTGACAGTGTAGTCAGTTCGAAAAAAAAAAACTATTTTGTGACTGGAATCTGAGATGCTTTTTTTTCTATCCATACCTGTTATAATATTTGACAGCTTAATGGCGTTTAAGGTTTAGACACGCAAACTATATAACACGTTAGACCTTGACACGGTACAGTCCGGCCGAAAATGTGTACTGTGTCAAAATTCCGTCGTATATATGTAGTAAGTAAGTAGTTTCCCCTTTTTTCTATTCGGAATGAATTTGATTTTTACAATCATATTAGCAGCCGCCTGCAACTACTACGTTTGTTTATGCATCGTATGCCGAGATAGCTCTGAGATGGGATGATTTATTATGACAAATTAAAAAAATACCTTTGTAAATTATAGTAGATGTATTATTTTTAATTGTCATTAAAATCCGTTTAGTATCAATTTCTACACACAAACTTTCTCTTTAATTATTAGAATTATAATATTATAATAACAGAGTATAGACTCTGTTATATATTCTCTACTAACCTTGAATTTTGGAACTAAATTCTATAACAAATTCTATGGTTTATGTGGAGTTTGTGCAGAAGTAATTTGTTATAATAATTAAAGCCAACTCTCGCGACATTTATACACGTAATTATTCACGTGTCAAAGTTATATTACGGTTTTTCAAAAAGGCCTTGAGTTGTAACGTTGAAGTTAATACAGAACACTACGACTAGCGGCGTCTATCCATTCTTATAATCGCATTTCATTTGTAATCATGGGAATGTATAGAGTGCTTTCCTTGGGCGTAGAGTCTTCAAATTTACTGTGTAATGGAAATTTTAGTACATGTCATGGAATAAATCCAAAAATAATACCTATATTTTACAATTATACCTGGAATTAATACGCAACCAATGCGAGCCTTTGTAGAATGAAAGCTTGTCACTTAAACGTATATTTAGATTTTGCGATCCCGTTAGATAGGTAAGAGCCATCGCGCATTGCAAACGTTGGTTGAACATATACTAAAATGTTATATTAGTTATTAGTCGCAGATCCGCTCGCATTAATATAAGACCTATCCTTCGAAAACAGTACTTAATTTTTGAATAAAAGATACTCTGGCCTTTTCTGTACCCCATACAGCATGTATAATACATAATTTCATGATTATCGGTTGAATATTTAAAACTTTAAAATGTGACAAACAAACTCATATTCATCACGATATTATAAGGCTCCAGAAATGGTTTGATTTGAAAACATCGTGACAATATTGTAAATACAACTAAAGTGAAAACGCTTATGTCATAATAGCTTAGTTGTACGACAAGTGTCCTCGTTCTTGATAAATCATGGTCAATGGTAGAATATTGAAAAATACAAAGAACATCCCAGCACGCTCTAAAAATATGCGATTCTTATACGGGTGTTTAAATTGCCGTCTGTTCAATCGACACCGATTCTGCCTTGAGACTTAATTCATTCATTCATTGATCTTCAGTTGAGTTTTAGTTACACTTCGCACCAGTTCCGGTAATAAAATTAACCTCAGCTTTGTTTACACGAAATATCTATAGAATAAAACAAAACCGACAACACGTACTTATATTTATACTTTATATGTTTTTGGCGTTTGACTACCGTTAAATAACGATGTCGTGTAGGATGGTAAACACGCTATACCCAAAGGGGAACTGTCTCTCATGTGCAGCTGCTGGAAGGTGATAACTAGTTAAGCGGGCTAGAAAAATCCTTACCACATTACTAAGGTTTCATCACAATGTTCCGAGTCCGAGCAGATGTGAATAAAGAAATGATATATAATAAATATGTATTTCAACAAATCGAAAATGATTACATAAGGATTTATCTGTATATAAACGTTCGCAGCTGAAATAATATAACAAGACTAGATGAGCCGGTGAACTTCGTATCACTTACAGATATTTTTGTAAAATGTTGTAAAAACTTAATACAACATTTTTATTTATATTATAAATGCAACACAGTTATACACTTAACAAATTTGAAGCTTCCTCGTGTACTATTTTATATTTCTGAAACAGAACTGTTTTGTATTGCAACAAAACAGACCAAAGTGATCGGACCTCATACTACAGCTATGAATCGGACAAATTTCTGAACGTACCTATAGATATTTGACAAACGAGTGAATATTTTAAATTTCTAAAATGACAAAAGACATCAAACGTTTCATAGCTAGGAATATTTTGTATTTGGAAATTAAATTGTCTTGTTTAGTATTTTTCTTTACTTATTTTCTTATGTTTCTCACCGTTTAAACCTTTCGTGAACTTCCACAAATATTTCAAGATCAATATCAGCCAAATCGGTCCAGTCGTTCTCGATTTTTAGCGAGACAGCAATTACTACACAGCAATTATTTTATATTTATATATACATTTATAGAAGATAAAAGAATACATATTTGCAATGATTATATAAGGTTAATTTTTCGATAAAAGAAATTCAGTAGCTTTTAAAGTAAAAAAAAATTGAATTTCGTCAACCATTTATGTATATATACCTATGTACTTGTTCTTTTTAAAGTAGATTGTTCGTATGATATTAAAGTAATTTACTTGCACGATAATGTTTATTGACATCAATTATAATTTAACCTAATGCCGACTACGACAAACGTTCTTTGACTATCTGTATACCATTTTGTTAACTTGAATTTCATTTTATTTGTTTAGGGCTGGAACGATGTCGGTTTCCATGGGTCCAACCAAATACCTACGCCTAACATCGACGCGTTGGCTTCCTCCGGTATTATCTTGCAAAAACATTACGTGACACCTATCTGTACCCCATCGAGAGCGGCGCTGATGACTGGGAAATATCCTATTCATACAGGTAAGGTTCTTCATTGCGTTCGGTAGATGAAAAGGCTTCTTTCGAATGAGAATGCACCACACTAATTATTTTCCAATGAAGCAGAGCTCTTAATTCTAATTGTAATGTCCGTATTTAATATTTAAATATGTCTGATTGTTAATATGTATTGCCATATTACCCTTTCCCTCTCGTAGACTTTGCATATAAATGTAATGTTCATAATACTTTTTGGCTCTGATCATGAATGATAAAACTTGCAGTGTTAATATCAGGTAAACTGCTTACCTGTGTGCTACTTTATAAAACAAATGTAATTCTAAATACCCCTGAGAATAAAATTACGGATACCAGCCTTAGCCAACTACGTTCATATTCTAAAGTCAGGATAATTGAAAGTTGTCTCTTGTCTTGAGTTGTTTTGGAGAAATCTTAGTATGTCATATATTTATTTTTATTTGCGCACGGGTACAATTTATTAATTTGGCATCATAAGTAAATTCCACTTTTTGCCGATTTGATATTAACAATTCGTCAAAATCATAGAAACTACGCAAGAAATTTCAAAGAAGCAAACTCTTCTTGTTGCTCTTAATTTTGAATAAGAGGTCATTCTTAGAAGACATGATCTCTGAAGTAATTCATTGCAACGATATGCTGTAAAGGAAAGTTTTGATTTACATTAATTATGCAAAAAAGTACTTTATCGATTAATGATATATTGATCAAAGTAGCGCTGTAAATAACCAATTATTTTTTAATAATATGTAAAAGATTAAAATTATTACTGTAAGGTTATCCATAAGAGTCAGACATATACAACCGTGGACTTAATGTAGAATTTTTTAATATGTAACTCTGTTATACATTATTTCTATAGATCTCATAGACCCAGCGTTATCAATTTAAGGACCCAAAATATATATAACTTCTTACGACTTCATTGGAATACGTCGTCTTTTCTCTAGTTTTTATAAGTATTTATATACATGTGTCATACATATATGTCCTTATTTATAGGTCATATTTTTTTTTATAATGTTTCCAGCGGTAAACGATAGTAGCTGCAACACAGTTGTTAACTACAGCAGGTACTAGCGTTCATATAACTATCTTTTTAACGATATAAAAATTAAAAAATTGGCAGGTAGATTAAGTTCTGCTGCATTTGCAGTTCGAAAGATTCGCCAACTAACAGATATTGCTACTGCTAGGTTGGTCTACTTCGCTTACTTTCATAGCTTAATGTCTTATGGTATTTTGCTGTGGGGGACAGCAGCTGAGGTAGACACCATATTTTTACTACAAAAACGGGCAGTTCGAGCAATTTATGATATGGGGCCTCGCGAATCATTAAAAGATAAGTTCCAGGAGTTCGGTATCCTAACTCTGCCCTCCCAATACATACTTGAAAATCTAATGTACATCCGCAAAAACTTAGATAAGCTAGATTTCGTAAAGGACCGACATAATCTAAATACAAGAAATAATAACAAATTGGTCATTCCATGTTTTAGGCTCACTAGGACCGGTAACAATTTTTTAGGTAATAGTGTTAGGTTTTATAACAAAATTCCAAAACACGTTACCGATCTGCCGGATACTAATTTTAAGCATCATGTCAAGCAGGTTTTAATATCTAAAGGCTATTACAGGGTGGATTAATATGTGAACGACGGTCACGTCTGGAAATGACGCCCTTTCTGTGCACCCACCAAAACCGAATCTAATTATTTATAACTATGTTTTAAAAATGTGAGTTATGTCAATGAAAAGATAAACCAGATCAAGTTTCTTGCCGGTTCTTCTCGATGACTGGGTTGTTTTCCGAACCGGTGGTAACTTTGACGTTCATAAGCGCCTTCTCAGGGCCTAAACTGAATAAAGTATTTTTGATTTTGATACGAAATAAAATTCAAGTCCAACTTCTTTTCTATATATATATGCATTTATCTTAATCATTTTTGTGATATTAGAATTGTTCGTAATTCACTGTTTATGTTTAACATCTCATAAATCTAGTTTTCACTATCTTTTTTTTACTTGTTTTCACTTTATCAAAATTCGTTAACTATGTAGTTCTTCCTTTCTTCTTTATTTTTTGGCTCCGGCACGGTTTGTTCACTAGCCATCGTCAAGTAACAAGATTTTGCCAAGTAAGTGTCTTGTGATAATTTTAATGTTAATGTTCTAACAAAGTGGTGGCTCTCTTGTTCGAACTTTACATGGAGTTTTGGTGGTATCTCAGAATGCATGCTCCGTGGTATTATTTCCCATCCACTTCACTTGTGCATAATAACCGAACTATATTACGTAAAACACCACCAATATTGCAAAATATAGAGTCTAATAACACAAGATTGTGAATAAAATATAAAAACCACTACATGACAGACTAAGATCCCGCCAAAAACCCAACTATGTAGTTTAGATGAAGTAATGAAACACACAGATAAGAAAGGCGGCTTTATTTTACTATGTTTGTAGAATAATAATCCTATGCTTCTTAACTTTAATATTGTAATTGTAATTTTTAATTTTGTGACATCGTAATATACCTACGTTGATTATTGAGTACACATGAAATCTCCCTGGAAAGTATCTAACAAGAGGGTGACCGTCTTGTAGAATGACGTCATCACAAAATGCTCTATAATAATTACCCATTTAGTAAATGTAAGGCATTCAATAAAGAGAATTGACCAGCGAAGTTTAAAGAAGAACAAGTTTCTAATATTCCATTCAACAATATACAACGATTTCACTACGAATGGTATTCGCCTGTGAACCTTTTATTGTGATCCACACGCAAGGCCACGATGTAAATTGAAACACTATTGTATTAATAATCTGTAGTATTAATAATCTATATTTTAGAAGTTGTCATTGGCGCTATTTTCTTTTGTATGTGACTCTAGAGAAGTCAGTTGCATAGATAAGAATAATATACGGGATAAGTCAAACAAGTTTACATATACTTGGTTAACGTCTATTGTATAAAATGAAATAAAACAAATTAATGAGAAATAAAATGTTCATCATTAAGAAGATAATTAAAACAAGTTTCTCTTTATTATTTTCCAACAAATGCCGTTGCTTTGAAAACTTAGACATTTAAGTTTATAGTTGACGTTGTCTCTTTACATTAAGTGATAACGTCTGATAATGTACCGTAGTATTACTACGGTACCGATGTATACTTTTGACCTACATTCGTATACGAAAACTCTGTAGGTCACGATAAAAAAGCAGCATTTGATGCAACGCCTCCTAAATGCTGATTTGAATAAACAGTTAAGTTCAATGACTCCGTCTTCCATTCGTAAATACTCGCACTTATTTTAAGACAATTCGACTACGGAAGTACTAAGTGCTGTATTTAAAATCTTTTAAACTTTATTAAAAAGATAATTCGTATGAAAATGCTTAGATTAATGCTAAAACGAATATTTACTGTAAAAAATCTTACGACATTCACGCCTTTTTTATAATAAATAATAATAATAATAATAATAATAATAATAAATTTATTTTATACAACAACAGTTTTATACATTTACATTTTAGGGTATGCGGTACAATATTTATTTTACAAAGTATTCTTATATTATTACAATTAATTATACACAATATGTCGTTATAGAATGTTGCAAACTATATAGAACGCAAACTATCATAACGTTGTCAATAATTGCTTAGTTATACATGATGACCGCTGCCACCTAAACTAGGTAATCCTGTGTCTGTCTCAGGTGGCAGTACAGATTATGTCTCTATTTGTGAAAGCATTATACAACCGCAGTGAATATATGGTTATAAAATACAACATGTAACATTAAATGCATGTTGACATTTGCATTAGAAAAATACTACATTAAAAAATTAATAATTAAACTATGTTGAGGGTTGGATTTTGGTAACTAATTACTTATTCTAAGAAGTGGCCTTAACCTTATTAGATTTAATGACACTTGTACGAGGATTAAGTGTTGTCAGTTTTCTACTCTTTATACATCTGCCAGTAATATTCTTTCTGTTTCGTCATAATTTAGGTTTTGAAGCCAAGATGTAATTTTCATTTTGCATTTGTGCTTGTTTAAATGTGAAATATTTAACAATCTGTCGACTTTATTAATTAATCTATAACTCAGTATATAATATTGCTTTTCAGCGGAAGTTGTTCGGTGTAATGGCATTAAAGATACAGTTTTATGTCGGTGATTCACATCGTTATCAGAGAATATTATTATTGTTGAATGCTTCCGGAGGGTAGCTTTAAGAATGAAAAGCTGTCTAACCGACAGGACTTGACACTCTGAATATAGTTTGTTGGTTGGATAAAGTCTCGGTCTAGATGACATGACCTTCAGGACAGCTCTTTGGGCTCTTTCTAGAGCGATAAGTACAGACTTTGAAGCACCACCCCAAACTGGAATACAGTATGATAGCATTTACTGACATAACGAAAAGTAAACCAGCTTGAGAGTTTGATAATCAACGGAATCTCTTAATTTTTTAAATATATATATTAATTTTCGCGTTCGATTGACCAGAGCAACTATATGGGATTCCCATCTTAGGGATTCATCGATGTGAACCCCTAAATATTTTATTACGTTTGTTCTTTCCAAAGCTGGACAGTTACATATGGATTCAAATGAACATGTATGACCTTTAATACATAAAGAATTATCAGGAGGACGCGTTAAGGTACTAAAGTTGAAGGCTATATATTTAGTTTTACTAACATTTAGCGTCAATGAGTTATCTGAAAGCCATTTCATTACAAGTTTAAGGACAGACTCAGCATGAAACGACACTTCGGACCAGGAGGATCCATAGACTAGCAGAGCAGTGTCATCGGCAAACATGAATATATGAGAATCGCGAACATTTAATTGACACAAATCATTAATGTAGATTAAAAAAAGTATAGGGCCCAGGACACTGCCCTGAGGAACTCCAAACGAGATGTACTCTTCAGAGCTACTGTACTTATCAATAACAACCCTTTGAGTACGATCTACAAGATAGTCCCGGAAAATACTGAGGGTATTTCCTCGAACACCTATTCTTTCCATCTTATATAACAGAGTAGGGATGTGAACAGAATCAAAAGCTTTTGAAATATCTAAGAATATACCTAAGCACTTATATTTCTCATCTAATTTTTTAGTGACCACATCTACAAGCCCAACAACTGCATCTTCTGTACATTTCGAAGTTCTAAAGCCAAACTGGTAATCAGATATAATGTTATATTTAGTAAGAAATTTGACTAAGGCATTACATAGAATTTTTTCTAGAATTTTAGATAAAGCCGGCAAAATAGAGATTGGCCTGTAATTGTTAACTACATCTCTGTCTCCACTCTTATGAACAGGGTGAACGAGTGCCCTCTTAAATACCTTCGGGAAAACACCAGTGTTTAAAGACAGGTTACATATATGAGTAATTAACGGACACAGGACATCAGACGCAACTTTAAGTACATATGTCGATATTGAGTCACAGCCGACTGCGCAATGGTTGCGAAGGCCAGATATAATTCTGGCAACCTCATGTACATCCGTCTCTAGAATGCCCAACGAGCTGGATTGACTAGCGGAAACGGTTGGTGCTTTAGGTACCTTATTATGGTAATTAGATGAATTTAATTTATCAAATGAAGATTTCCCAGTATGGACAAAAAATTGATTAATAGAATTTATGGAAGTTATGGGATCGTTACCTTTTTGAAGAAGCTCAAGAGGAGGAGATCGATTATGTGTAATGTTAGTGACTGTTTTTATAACCTTCCAGGTAGCTTTAGGATTATGGCTGGCCTTGGCAAATTCCGTTCTCTCATATTCGATCTTTAACTTTCTCAAAAGCAAATTACAAAAATTGCGATAACGTAGATATGATATTTTACTTATACTATTATCAGGAAATTTTCTTGTTTCTAAATGTAATCTGTCTCGATTCCTAATACATCGCAGCAGCCCAGGAGTAATCCACGGTTTAATTATTCTATTTCTGTGCGCAACCTTCTTCATGGTAGTATGCATGGATATAGTTGAAGACAAATTTGAAACTAAGTAATCAGCAGCTAAGTTTGCATCACTACATGAGAGGATGTAAGAGAAATCGAAGTTTTTTATGTCATTTAAAATATTTGAATAATTAGTGCAAATAAAATTGGAAGAAGGATTATACATAATACCGTGAATATTCAGAAAAAGGATAACGGGTAGGTGGTCCGTAATGAATGTGTCTATAATCAGAGTACTAGATTGTTTGTTCGATTTTAAAATAACATGGTCCAAACAACTATCCTCTCTAGTGGCAATAAAATGAGCAGAAAGAAGTCCGTAAGAGGCAGTTAAGTTGAGGTAGTCATTGGTATTTGCACTATTTTGGATAATATCAATATTAATATCTCCCACAATCACTATATTAGAAGCGGCCCTATTTTTAGCCAGAATATCCTCAAGACCATTTAGAAAAACATGAATATCCCTGTATGCTGGAGATCTATAAAGGGCAATAATGACCAAGTCACCAGAATTTATATTACATAATAAGCAGTTAGCTTCCATGATGGTTGGTTCTTGTACTGAACATTTAAGATGTTTCCGTATATATAAAATAACACCATCATTTTGATTACAAATATTTACGGTAGAGAAAACGTTGTATTCAGGAAGTTGAGGGATGTTTATAGCTTTACTTAGCCAGCATTCAGAAAGCACGATAACATCAAAGTTTATCTTGATACGTACCAGCAGAGTTATCAATTCATCGAAATTTTTATTTACACTACGAATGTTCATTTGGAAAATAGATATGACGTTAATATTATCTTTCAAGTACGAAATACAGTCAGTTGGAGAACATTTAACTGACTTTGAAATAGATAATTCGTCAAGGTCATTGGCAATATAATTAATCGAAGCCATTACGCTAAGAAGTTAAGGTATAATTTTTAGTCTCTTTCAAGGATACAAGTAACTGTAGAGGAGGGTGGTAAGTATCAAGTCTACTAAGCGAAGTGAATTCAATGACAGTAACCGTGGTGGGCACATCAGCTAAAATAAGGTCTAAAGTATTGTTAAACGTGTTAGGTTCCAAGATTCTGGAGAATCGATCCTCAAGGCAATAACAATTACTTTGTGGTAAATTAAAATCGCCCAAAATTAGAGTTTTATCATCTAAATGACCTAGACAAATTTCTTTCAACTTCATGAGAAATTTTATGAATGTTTCGCAAGGTTTGTATGATGGTAAATAGACAAGAGATTCATTCGAATAGGTACTCCCGACTTTTACACGTATCCACATATTTACAATAGAAGTTTGACAATCAAATTTGTTTATAAATGTGAAATTGTATTTAACACCTACCAATACACCGGCTCCATGAGCCTTACAATAACATTTCTTAAGTTTAACACAAAGATCCCTGCGAATAACCATATCAAAACACACACACCCTTGATCAAAACACTTCAAGGAAAACAACGAATCGGGTAGCCAAGTTTCTACAATACATATTATATCATAATCGGAATTTAAGATGAATGTATAGTTTTCAAAAGATTGTGTTTTTAACCCTCTCACATTTTGATAAAAAATAGAAATATTAGCCATTTTTGGTAAAAACTATAAATTTATGTTATACTCAATATTTGTATATATAACATCAAATAAACTAAACTATTTTATCCAACGATAGTTTGTCTCTAATCAAGAAACTAGCAGAATTCTCATCCTTACGCACGAAGATTTTTCCATATTTAACCCAAACAAACTTGTAGGATTTCTCCTTCGCTCGCAATCTTGCAGAAGAGTGTAAGGCTTTATTGGTTGGGGAAAGATGCTCAGATACATATATTGGCTTTTTTTCACCACTGATGCCGATGAGAGTAGTATTTAGTTTGTCATCTTTATGTGCTTTATTGTATCTGGTGATCGCAGAATATAACTCATCACGACACCTTGCACTTCTTAACTTTACAATAACCGTACGGGGTCGCAGTTTGTTGTTGCTAAGGCTAGCTACTCTAGTTATCTTCATAATATCACTGTCGCTCAGATCCTTGGATACAGCTCTAGCTATTTGTTTTATTGTGTCCGGGAGAATTTCATTCTTATTTTCTGGCAAACCATGAATTTCTAAATTTGTTTCACGCAAATTTTGATCAAGGGTGTTAAATTGATCCTCTAACCGAACAATAGACTTCTGCAAGCTATGGTTTTGGTTTCGTAGTTCCAAGTTTTCCTTTAAGAGAGTTTGTTGTTCGGTCTTTAACTCATTTATGTAGGAAATATCAAAAGAATTGGATAACTTTAATTCTTCCAATTGTTTTCTAATATCATCAATCTCAGCACGAAACTCATGAATCAAACTTTTAACTTCAGAGCGCATAGTTTTTTTTATTTCATCCCGAATGATATGACGTATATCACTGTCCTTGTTTTCTTCGCTAGAAGTATCATCAGTAGCATCACCAGCGACAGCAATAGGCGCATCAGTGTTATTCCCTCTCGGCCGATTCGCTAGGCATCCCGGACAAAGCCACGATAATCGTGCAACTTTAGTTAGTTTTTTAAACGAACTTGCATTTAAATTAACGCATAAGTGATGATAATATTTTTCACAACACGAACAAACAATTTTTTCTATGGTTTTTACTGTTTTACCACATGCCTCACAGCTAGACATCTTTAGTAATATAAATTAAATCAGTTAGATGATACAAAAAGTGTCTCCTTGTTAGGTTTCGAACTGTCGACTACTGTACCACTTAAACTAGCCCACTATCAGCATGGCTACTGTAACTTTACGATACATTGCAAAATTATTAGTCACATACTATATCAAGCAGCAAGTCAAGTGGGTAGATATATTTTTTTTTTTTTTTTTTTTGATTCGTAATGGCCGCACTAAGGAACACAAACACTTATTATTTTAACACTTGTTATAGCACAATTACACTACTAAAAGTCTTAGAAGTTGTATAATTTGATCCACAAAACTTTTAAAATTAGGGCAGTGCACAGTATGCAGTTGGGTAACGATTTTGAACTATTGTTTAGCAATTAAAATGACGGAGCAAATTGTAACACGACTACTATTATGCGGTTGCGGAGGTTGGATTTAATGCTTGAATACTTACGTTATATTTTATTTTAACGTCAGTGTCTGCGTTTTTTATTATTTTAACAATATATTTTATTGTATTAAATTGAAAGTAAAAATATAATTTCACATACCGCTGAACTAAAAATTGTAGTTTCTTAAATCTCTAATAACTATATATGAAATGAAAATATCGTGATTTTTTTTATTAAAACCGAGTGTCTAAAAAGTAGAATTAAAAAAAAAAATAATGAAATCTATCCTGTAGTTTTTGCGTGATACGCGCACAACGGCAGGCCTTTAACATTTTATTTATATAGAAAATTATAGATAAAGGCAATACAAAACAATATAATAATATTGAAAATAGATACGTTAATATGTCATTATATATCACTACATATTATAAAACAAAGTCGTCCGCCGCGTCTGTCTGTCTGTTCGCGTTAAACTCAAAAACTACTGAATGGATTGTAATGCGGTCTTCACCTATAGATAGATGGTTTCATCACGATGTTTTCCTTATTAAAAAAAAATAGTCAAGAGTTTAATACAAAATTAAGTTAAAATATTATTATATGAATCTAAAATTGGCATTTATTTATCCTGAAGTTGCGATTGCGAAATAAAACCCGAATGTGTAACCATAGAAATAGTATCCATTTATCCCAATTGATTTTAAGGAATGCAACACGGTGTGATTTACGGTTCGGAACCCAGAGGTCTACCGCTCGGAGAGAAAATTCTTCCTCAATATCTCAAAGACTTGGGATACGCGACTCATCTAGTCGGCAAATGGCATCTGGGCAGCTATACGAAGGCACATTTACCTTTGAATCGTGGGTATGTTTACCAATAGATTATCTGTACTGTCTGAATATTTTTAGTTGGATAGCAGTATTATTATATTTGAAGTAAACTAGATACTTAGAACTGTGGTCACTGTCGAAGAATGAGACTTAATAAACGGTCACTGTTGTCGATCTGCAGATACCACAGCAAGTGTAACTTGTGATTACTTCAAAACTCATTCGTGGAAAAAAAATTAAGACTCATTTGTGGATTCACTAACACTAAACCAGTGCTGATGGAAGTTGCTACTATAGTTATGGGGTTCACAAAATTATTACCTGATGGCGAGTAATGCAATTTAACTGTTTGTCAGCTACATGTGAGTATCGCAAAATTGGTGACCAACAGTGTCCATTGCAATATTATAGGGTTTCAAATTGTGACATTAGCCGGAATAAAGTTCATTCATATCATTCAAGTGAAAACTTCTTTAGGCGCTTTCAGCACTTTTTTGAGTGAATAAATATCATGGAAAAAATCAGTTTACGGACGATAATTTTACATGACTAAACTAGATATTGATGAAAAATTGCATACTTTTATGAATTGAATTGCGTTATTATCACTGAATTACCGATGGAGTGGAAGAGAGATAGATGCGTAACAAGCCGAACGCTTAGGCCGATCGCGCCTCACTATCGCTTTTTCCGCGCTCTTGCTTGCACGCTCGGTTCAGGCGGAACGTGACAATGAGTTATGCTATTTCGTACGTGCAGCCGGCGTTCATCGATTTATCCCGTCAAAAAAAAAACATCATAATCCTCGAACGTGTCTAATGTAACTGCATTATAGTTTTATGTTAAAAAATACATTTTATTATCAACGCAGGTTCGACACTCACCTTGGCTTTTGGACTGGAAAGATCGACATGTACGACCACACGAATATGGAGAAAGGATCGTGGGGCTTTGATTTTCGAAGAGGTTAGAGATATAATATTAATATGTTAAGGGCGTGTAATTATGCCACTACTGTACACTGTAATTATTCCACCAAAGCCTGTTCTCGGATGAACACAAGGGGTTATTTCTTACGTAGTCCAACGAAGTGTATGCTTGCCTAGCGATGTGAAACGTCGAGAAATCATAATTGTGTTTTGCGGCAGCAGGGACTACCGTACATCAGCACAATGCGCTTCCACTATACAGGTCTGCGCAGCTTAAGATGCGCGGCTCGATGGTCTTGTCCGTGTCATCTCTGTATCCTTGATAACATTATCAAGGATAACATTATTTTTTATATACGCACATAAAAACAAAATGCATAACGATCGGTTCAATAGTTAAAGCGTGAAAGTGTAACAAATACATTCACTTTAGCATTTAAAATTTGTGTAACTTTGTAAGTTGCAAACATTATATCATCTATCAAGTCTATATTATACAAGGAATGTTATTCTGTTTTTTGCATTCATAACAGTCGTAAAAGAGACCAAAACAGGTTATGAATTAATAAATTAATTTATATTAACTGGCTGAACTGGCGAACTTCGTACCGCCTAACACTTAATGAATGTCATGTTAATTTTAAGCTAAACTTAATATATGAATTTATTGGCGTAATAAAACGATTACCAAGTTAAATAGTTTGTTACTATTATATATATATATATATATATATATATAGGAAACAAAAAAATATTAAAATTACAAAACCAAGTATTTGAATGGCGTATCAGCAAGACAAATGTTTTGTTGGTGCTGTGTATTTTGCTGCTGAGGTCACTTTCTGGTTTGTTATATTCATTGAATCACATTTTGATATTGACATTTTCATAGTTATTCTGCTATGGTGGAACTAAACCTACTTTGTTTTATATATAGAAGAAGATATAGATAAAATTTATATGTGTATATTTTTATATGAATTTTTCGATATTTTCATAGTTATTCTGCTATTCGGGAAGAAGACAAATCGAAAAAGTCAAATATGATAAAAATCGGTACAGTCGTTCTTGAGTTATAATTGTTGGAACAAACCAGACTTTGTTTGTTAATTTATTTCACCGTATCACATGAGTCTTATTGTCAACGTTTTATTTTCTTACTTCGAGCAAATGGTGAGGTTGAATGACTTTTTATCTATAGCCGTAGCGTTCTGTGGAGTTTCTTTTACCGCTTGTCCTTTTTTAATATAATATAACAGAACGAGACGGATAACGTTAAGATAATTAAAAACGCAATTTAATATTTATTCAATTGAGTGGTAAATAAATCGATATTTACTTATGGTTACCGAGAATATTATTTCAAAAATCACGTTGACAATTACTGTTCTGAACGCTCGTTATTTCAGTAATCAACCATGATCGTTCAGAACGACCATCAATTCAGAAATCACACTTAGTGAACATTATTTCAGAAATCTACTGTAGTGATTGTTCTGAACGATGGTATCTGATATCGTTGTATCGTATATATTAAAACTAGGCGCCAAATTTATTTTAACTTTTTATGTAAGGATGAAGTAATACAGACTATTTCCTTCAAATGTTTTAATAATGAAAGTTACAAAACGATAAGGTTTCCCTTTATTTAACACCTTTCAGGTTATGAGAGAGCAGATGACCTGTTTGAGAAATACGCAACCGACGTGTATACCGCT
This sequence comes from Antheraea assamensis, assembly GCA_035772565.1. Taxonomy (NCBI): domain Eukaryota; kingdom Metazoa; phylum Arthropoda; class Insecta; order Lepidoptera; family Saturniidae; genus Antheraea; species Antheraea assamensis. The sequence continues at coordinate 455,539 of JAQQSE010000020.1, forward strand.
GAAGCTATAAAAGTGAGTCTCCGTATAAGAAAGAAGTCAATAGTCCGGTAAAACTGTAAAGGCCTTGCCAGGCTAACAGCGTAGTCAGTTCGAAAAAAAAAGAAAAAACGATGTCTGTTGCACTAACCATAAATGTCAATTCGAAAAAAAATTTGTAAGAAGTTTGTTGCATTAACCATAAATGCCAGTTCGAAAAAAAAGAAGAAGTCTGTTCCACTAACCATAAATAAAGCAGTGGACATTTTTACTGAAAATTAGTGAAAAACATTAGCTACATGTATAAAGTTACCATTCATATTTATCCCTATTTCCTTTACCATCGTTTTTTACGTAACTAGATATTCGTACCTATTTTATTCAATTATTATGATTATCTTTAATATATTAACATGTTATAAGTATGACTTATTCATCGATAGGTAGTGATGAAAATGTTAAACATATCGATATATGTATCGACACTTTTATCGATACCAAGTGAATATCGATAAGTGATATAACTATCATCTTAACTCGATATTTTAGTGTTTTTTATTACTCCAGTATATATATAAAATATCTAGTAAGTTGTGTATTAAGCCTAAAAACAATTACCTCCACTATTGTATTCTCTAGCATCTATTTTATTCTTGCAAAAGTCACTTCGCCTTTGAATAAAGAGGTTCGACTGGCATCGATATGTCGACGACATATAGGTTGCCACGAGGCTGTTTTGTATCAGTTGTCACATATAATGTAACAGTAATTTAAATTAGTGAATAATTGTAAAGTTTTTCGATATTTAATAGTTTCTTATATCGATACTCTCTTATCTTCAATATTCTCATATCGATATAAATAGTGATAATGTATGTCGATATTATCGGTTTTTGCAACACTTCCGATAACCGTCGTAACGAAGGATTTTCAATTTAATTTGCGATATATCAACAGTGCAATGTAAAAAATTCCGACCTATTATCGAAATTATGCATAAAATGCATAAAGTTTCGAAATATCATTCTTAAATAAATAAAAATATTCATTTATAGCAGAAAGTTTATGATGAATGGGTTAATTATATTTAAAAAAAAACGTTTTTTGTGCTAAGAATTATGATTACTCATAAATTGCAATAATGTTCGTAGCTTCAGAGCGTTTGGCGTCTGACTTTTTGATCTATAAATTGGTCAATTAAGTCTTCACAATCTAAGTGTTGAAATATTTTTTTCCTCACCCTCCGACTTTTGTCGCTCCTGAAAATTGCCTGGGCACTAGCCCCGCATGCCCCTAGTGTAAATCCAGCGCTATACCTATTTATTAAGGTTACCTTAAGATGTTTTTCTCAATTTTATCACCTCGAAATTGATTTTTCCTTCCTTCCTCCTAAAACTTTAACTTATCAAGGCTTAACATTTATAATACATCGATTTTTTTTGTAGACAATAAAGAGTCATGATAAAAACAAACCTTTATTCCTGATGGTGGCACACTCTGCGGTGCACTCCGGTAACCCGAACGACCCACTACGTGCACCCGATCACGTCGTCGACAGATTTAAATATATCGAAGACTATCAAAGGCGAAAGTTTGCCGGTAAGTACACATTTGCTATACTATAATTGAAACTGCGTCTGTTGTTCCGTTACATAACACAAAACTCTTTTTTTTTAAAGTGAAACTTTTTTTACGTCGCCTAAATTTTTTTCGTCCATCTATCGCATGTTGCATTACAGGCGACCGCAGAGTAAGGGTAAAGTGGTAAGGGCTCGGCAAAGCAGTCAAGGCCAATATGGCCGCGCCCGTGACTCAATTCAAAATGATTCAATAATTTAAATATATATTATGCTCAGTTTTTAAAATGCGTCTGTCATCTGAATGAGTGTATTTATTATGTATTCCGTACTCTAAAACGTAGATTGATTAACATTTATAGTTGGACTGTTGTTGTTGTTGTTAACTTGTCTACTATTGATTTCCCATTATCATTCCCATTTTCCAATTATTAATACAGAGCACATTAAATATAAACAAATATGGTCTTTAATATTCCAGCTATTATGTCAGAGTTAGACAGATCAGTGGGTGAAGTGTTCTCAGCATTACACGAGAATGGTCTTCTCAGCAACTCGATTATACTATTCAGTACCGACAATGGTGGGCCGGCTGCTGGTTTCAATGATAACGCTGCCTCGAATTACCCTTTCAGAGGTGTAAGCATGTTTTTAAATACTTCTAATAAAGTCTTCCAAATTCTACAGTATTTATTTTCAATTAATTTTTTTTTATTATGTAGCTTGTAGCATAGCCAAATGTAATAACAATATGGTATGCCACAATTCGCCATAATAATTATTCTTAACTTGGTACACTATACAGCAATACCATTTAGATGTTAACGACCCGAGCCAGAATGCTCCCCGCTCTTTTGCGTTACACATTTTATATACTTCTACTGGGTCCTGGTTGGAGGGTAGCGGTAAATAATTTTTGACCGTAAACACTTTGCCGCCATGTAATCATTTTGTGTAAATATTCACAATATAAACGCAAAACTACATACCATGCCAACTTTGCCAGATGTTAACGTACCCTTGCATCTAAATTCCCGCGATATTTATAATGTTTCCATGAATTGTAGGTTAAGAACACGTTGTGGGAGGGCGGTGTTCGTGGAGTAGCTGCTTTGTGGAGCCCTCTTATCGAGAAAAAAGCTCGTGTTGCAACACAACGGATACATATCTCCGACTGGCTGCCTACATTAATTAGTGCGGCTGGTGGAAATGTAAGGTATTGTGCTATCGATTACTTATTTAATTTCATTCTACATATTTTAAACTTCATTTTGTATTTGAGCATTATTATTTTTAAAGTAATACGAATCACATATTTTACTGTAGTCCTCGACCTACTTACTATACATCATGCTAAGGCGTGTCGCGTCCTAGAATCAGTTGCTCTATATCAAGTAGCAATATGCAAATGATGACGATACAATCTGTGACTCTGTTATGGGATTAACCATTGTGTACCCATCTACGAGGGGCTGGTAGACTGGTGTGACAATAACTGACGATGGATTGGAAATTTCTCAGTGGTTGCCGTTGTTCTTGACATTCTTTTATCGCTTACCTTCAAGTACAGTGCAATGTAGTTTCTTTATTCGTGCTTGATTAAGAAAAAAAACGTATCAATTTGCTATTTTTAAATTATGTTATAGCCACACCATTGGATAAACAGGTAAAGCTTCTGAACTCTATCGACCTTTCCTCAATAAGTTTCTATAAGTGTCATTCCAATATATTTTCTTGAAGAAATGCTATTTGCCAATTACCCATAATACATGGTTCCTTTATGTATGCGCATTTAAGTTTTTAATCGCGATATGCAATTTTACGCAAAATTTCTTACTTTAAAATCAAAATCAAAAAATCAAAATCAAAAAATCAAAATCAAAAAATCAAAATCAAAAATACTTTATTCAGTTTAAGCCCTGAGAAGGCGCTTATGAACGTCAAAGTTACCACCGGTTCGGAAAACAACCCAGTCATCGAGAAGAACCGGCAAGAAACGCGATCTGGTTTATCTTTTCATTAACATATTATAACTCACATTTTTAAAACATAGTTATAAATAATTACATTCGGTTTTGGTGGATGCACAGAGAGGGCGTCATTTCCAGACCTCACCGTCGTTCACATATTGATCCACCCTGTAATAGCCTTTAGATATTAAAACCTGCTTGACATGGTGCTTGAAATTAGTATCCGGCAGATCGGTAACGTGCTTTGGAATTTTATTATAAAACCTAACACTATTACCTAAAAAACTGTTACTGGCCCTAGTGAGCCTAAAACATGGACTGACCAATTTGTTCAAACTTTCACACTCCTTATTTGAGGTACCAATTACCAATAAGATAATTATGTAATGATACGACTTTATGTCTTACAGTGCATTGCGTAATATAGATGGGATAGACCAATGGGAGGCATTATCTAAAGACCATGATTCGTCGAGAAATACTATTCTCCACAACATAGACGATATTTGGGCTAGCGCATCAATCACTGTCGACCAGTGGAAATTGCATAAAGGTAATTGAAATGGCAAAAGAGTAAATTGCTTATTTCCTATCATAAGAAATGAGATTTATTCCTGAATTTATTTTACAAATTACTCTGAGCAAACTATAAAAACAAAAAGTCTTTAAATGAAGTAACTCATAAGTTCATAGTACAGTTGGTCTGCTTAAAGAAATTAATAGCCATGAATTCCTTTTATGATTAAAATATGATGGCAGTTTATTCAGTGTATCTGATAATGTTCTGCAAATTAAACTGACCCTTAATAAAACTAAGGTTTTAGGGTAAAATTTCATATTACAGGAACAAACTACGGTGGAATTTGGGACAACTGGTATGGTCCGAGTGGTCGAGAAGGCTCTTATAACATAAGCTTACTCACCAATAGCCACGTGGGACGCATTGTAAAAAATTTAAATCTTCTACCATCTAATAACAATATCTTAGAGTTAAGGTAAGTTTAGTAAGAAAAACGCATAACATATAAAACAAATTGGAACAAACTTCAAAGTGAATTTATGTGACAGCTGTTAAGTTACATCGAAGATGAATAGGCTATAGTGTTAAGCTTCTTGAGTTAGAAATCTATGGATTGAACACAGATATTCACGAATGTGTCTAGAATTGCCATAGTTTACTTTGTCGTAATTAGCAAAAACAATAAATACAGGGACTGCTTTTACTAAAATATAAGATATAATAACTGTTTTGATAAACGTTTTATAATTCCATCATTCCTTTCTCTCATAGTATATTTTACTTGTTTTCTATTTGTTTGCAGAGAGAAAGCGAACATTAAATGTAGTGACACTTCGGAAACAGTAAAGTGTGAACCGCTAGTATCGCCGTGCCTCTTTAATATAGATGAAGACCCTTGTGAACAAAGGAATTTGGCTCAACAGTAAGTATGATTACAGATCCAATAAACTTGTAATGTATTTAATAGCATTTCGTAGCTTTAATTTACCTTACTTTGGACTTAATTTAATTTCTAATATGGGTTAAAATTAACTCTTCCTAATCAAGTTCCTCTTATATTTTTCTTCTATTTTCTTTATATGTAACTTGATTTAGGTATCGAAAAAAGGGATGGATTATCATCTGGTTTTTATTAGATACTATTATTGAATTCACTATGTTGCGTTGTTAAATTTTACAATTAGTATGATTTAAGAGCAAGTACCTACATAATTAAGTTTATATATAGACGGTCGTGAATAAATTTATTAAAGGGATTATTTTTATAAATAGGGAACCAGAAGTTCTTCAAAGATTACTGAGTGAATTACGCAAAATAAATGAAACTGCCGTCGCTCCTAATAACAAAGAGCTGGACCCGAAAGGAGACCCGAAATATTGGGGAAGAGTCTATACAAATTTCGGTGATTTCGTTGCGTTTCGTGGTGTTTTCATGTGTTGAGGAACTTTGTTGTTTTATAAATACATAAGTACTGATTACTGTTTACCATGTTTTCTATAGTGTAAGTGTTATTAATAAAACTGTTCAAACTATTTTTAAAACGAAGTTTTCATTTTATTATCTGTCCAACATAAAAAGATGCATCAATAATTTTTTGAGTTACTAAATTCATGTTACGTACAATCACCGATTCAATTACAATAACTTAGTAGTCAGATTCAAGATATATGTATGGGTTCGAGAAACATACATGTTTGGTACACGTGTATGTATCACGAATTCAAATATGTATGAAATAATAATTAGCTTACTTAGACTCGGGATATTCGGCGACAGTCCAAGCCGAGGCGTGCACCGTGCGCCCTTGTGCTGGTTGCCTATATAAAATCAAATCGAGTGAGTGCCTTAAGCGCTCCCCTTAGTAGTCCGGTGAAACTGTAGAGGCCTTGCCAAGTCAACAGTTTGCTCAGTTCGAAAAAAAAAGTGAAGCTATGTATAAATAACTGCAAATTGGCATTGCATAAATTTAATTAAACAAGTGTAGTAGACAATTTTTATTCCTTACTTATTTGTTTTATCCGGTGCTGTCAACTCATAGAACAATTTTGACAATGAATGTATAATTTGGCGAAATGAAATGAAAAGGTAATAAATATATCTAAAAGTATGAATCTCTTCGTATGTAGTATTAAATACAATTCCTTTGAGGCTGATAACGTGAAAATATCGACATAGGACAATAACCACTCGTTCGGAATTGGAATTTTACGTAGATGGTTTTATGCTACATATTGTTTGGATTCCATTCAAACCTTTCCCATTTTTTTTAATGGAAATTCACAATAAAGTAGGTGGGTATCAGTTAATAGTATAGAATAAAACAGAATCTAACTCTGAATCAACATATTTATTCATAAATTATTACTAAATAATTAGGATTGAAAATTAATGAGCGCAAAATGCTGTTTATTTATAAGTACTTTTAAGCTTTTTAACTTTAAATCCGGGCTTTCTATCAGACGTAGTTTTACGTTTAGCATCTTTTTTTCCTATATCTTCTATATCTTGAATAGGATTATGAGTACCACTTAGAGGTAGTTTATCACTATTGTTTTGGTCCAAAAATACTGCTTCACGATATTGCTTCAAGGTTGCATCTTCTTCAATAGTTCTTGGTGCATCTACGTCTGCGACCAGACCGATTGTTGTTGCCTTTCTGAGATTTGTTTTCTCTAAAGGTTCAAGCTTATCTCCGACTGGGTCAAGTTGTTCGTCAGGTAGAGACTCCGCCAGGAGGCGGTCGACTATGGTATCTTTTTCTGTTTGGTAGTATTTATCTATCACCTCCTTTAGTTTTTCAGGTATTATTTTACGCGGTGTTGTTAAGCTATAATTGGTATACATCAAGACATTGAAAAATTAAATGATATAGTTTTTCTATTATTCTGATCTCCAATCTCATATGATACCAGGTAATGATTTAACCGATATTAATAAAAGTCCTCGAGTGTACCTGCTGGTATAAACAAATAGAAACGCGACCACAGATTTTTTCAACTTGGTGGTTGAAGATAATGAGTTACCCACAACACTATAGCATTAATTATATTTTTCTAAACCAAAAGCCTAAAATGATTATAGCAATTGTGTTCCGAGCACGAATATTTCAAATTAGGAATAGGACCCTTATATTATAATCTACCTGCATAAATAAAATATGTGGTCTACCGTTATACGCGCATCACGCATAAACTTCCTGGATAGATTTTGATTTTATTTTTGTTTTTCTTCATAGAAACGTCGTTCTTATTTTAAAAATTACCACGATATCGTCATTTAATATAAGATTATTAAAGTCTTAGAAAATATCATTTTCATAAGCACTACGCGATCAGCAATGTGTTCTCTTGCGGCTATGAAGTGAGGCAAGCGGTGCGGTGCGCATACGCAGTAGAGGACAAGTAAATTGACTGTTATAAAACAGTGTTCTGGTTACAAAGTAAAGTTTATATTTGTTTTCAATGTTATCATTTTATTTTCTCTGGACATAAAATATATTGTTAATAGTCACGGGTATCAACTAGTATAACTATAAAACATAGACGACAAAGGATAGCCTGAATTATGCCATCCCGAGTTATTTGCTACTTTCTTGATTGACGAAATTACTAGACATTTAAAATCACAGAGATCATGATTGAAGAATATATCTATATTTGGTGAAAATTTTACAGAAATTAGATTTATGTAATAATGTGATGTATGCATAAAGTAAAAATACTCACTCGGCCGTCGGAACCCGGTCGACAATACCAAAATTATATAAACTCCTCATTAATTTGGCTGCACCGAGTCTAGATATAGGAATTCTGTCAACTAAATCAGTAACGGAAACCGCTTGTACCCGAGAGCACCAGTACAGTGCGCGCCGTAATATAACTAAACTCTAAAAGATAACATAGAATAGAGAAATACTATTTTTATGGAACTTGCAGATATGACTTTCCTTTTTGTCTTACAAACTTTAAACAAGCAATTTAAACGGCTGTAACGATTTGGATCAATTTTTGTATTTAGATGAGGTTTTATTTTTGCAGTTTATCTATATAAGTGGTTTAATTGAGGAAAAGCTACTTTGCATAAAAAAAAAACATATTACTATAATTCAATATCATATACCGCCATCTTGCTACGCCGCGTGGTCGCCACAAATATTTACAAGATGGCGCTATATGACATTATTTGAAGAGCTGATAGCTAAGTTGATAGCGTGTCGAGTCGAAAGTTTCGGTGAAGGAGAACATCTTGATGAAATCAAAGTGTGGTGGTAAGCCACTAGTTGTTACCACCCTCAAATTGAATATCTCTCTCCAAGCACCTGTTAGTGTGTTCCGGCAACTGAACTTCAGAACTAGACCCTAAGTTTACGTATCTACCATCTTAGACCACATCGTCATTTCACATCAGATTAGATTGTAGTCGAAGGTTTATCGTAGGTTAACATTAACATATGAAGTATAAAATAATGGCAGACAGGCATGGGGTACACATGATGTAAAGTAAGAAGAGAAGAGAAAGCCATTTCTCGCTGTTTGTAATCGCTAATACGTCGTAGATTGACGTGGTAATAATGCCCGTACCTTCCTTTGGGAAGAGGCCTATGGCCTGGCAGTGGGATCACAGACTGATGTGGTGTAGTTATACCCAATAAGCAAGCGAGATTTCAATGTGTATAATTTTTACTACCATACATATGGCTCCCTTTGGTTTCTCATATTTTGGGAGCAGCCAGTATATATCCAGCAGTGTTACAGCTTGCAGGCCGACATTAAGCCTGGCGACAGTTGTGGATTTCTCTATGGTTGCAGTTATTAACACCGTGTGCAGTACAGTCAAATTGTTGGCCTCCAATTAAAAAAAAATACGTATCATTCACTGACCTCTCGTTGCTTAGTACCAAGTGTGGTAAGTGTGTCATCGTTAAGTTTCCTTGATGGATTTATATCATGACAAGTTGCACAACAGTGGGTAGTGTCTCGCGAGGTGTCCGAGTGTCTGATGCCGTAACAAATGGCATGTTGGTAAGTAGTGCAGTAACTGGAAACAGTTCCAATTTTATGATGTGCTCCTATTCCAGTAAAAGAAAAGGAACATTCAAACTAAATTAACTCTAGAATATACCACTAAATTGATAATGGAGAATGTGTAGAAAGATTTCATTTTTTTTATATTCGAATTTTATTTTTACTCCATAGTAGTGGGTCACCATTAAAGGGACAAATTATTGTACAAATAAATTATTATTGTTTGTAAGCGAATATTTAAATCAATATTTTATAATTGGAAACAAATAATATTTTGCATTAATTTATTATAGTTAACCAAGTAAAAAAAAAGACAATTGATCTCAGATTACAACCAAAATTTTATAAATTTTTCACTTAACGACAAAATTCAGTCACCGGAATATTCGGTTAGTGTATTTAAATATGTCTGCCAATAATTATGCATATCTGAAAATACTTTTACAAATAGGAAATTAGATTATTCTTAAATGTTTTTTTTTTTAATTTATTATTCAGTTTTACAATCTTCAGAATAACCCATACAAAGTAGCGACCGGTTGCCAGTCAAATTCACATGACAGAAAGTAAGACGCTGATTTTTATCTAAATAAACATTTTAAAAATGTATATATGTATATATCGAGAAAAGAATGACTAAACATTTTCCAATTTATAATGTCACGGATGCCGCCATCCATATTATTCACTCGTGTCGTCAAATAAACCAACTGAATATATATTAATAATAAAAGTAAGTGCTCTAAAATATCTAACGAGACGAGAAAGGTCTGACGACCGACTCGAGACTGTCCAACCCCTTAAATCTACGTCATATTTATAGCAATATAATTGAGTGACGTTATAACTACAAGTTTTGACTATAATAAAACAAATTGGCGGTAGTTGTGTTATTCTTATACTATATATTAAACATTTGCTGCAACATATACACAAGGGGATAGGGAGAAAAACATACTTGCACATGATGAAGGTCTGTGGATCGAAGCTGACCGTATCTTCGATGTTACATAAGCATCGCAGTAAACGTTGGCCCTTTTCGACGTCACTCTTGCCTGGTATGTCGGCTTCTGACCGAGTACATTTAAAAAGCTGGCTTACGTATTTATTTATTTATCAACACACTACAAAACTCAAAAAAAGTGAAAAAACTCAAATAAAGTGAAGCACTGTATCTGATGATAGGACCTGATTATTAAAAAAACAACGGCGACCATCCAGAGATCTAGAACCATCGTGACTCATCGCTGATGCATCGTCCTGCAAGACACTTAGCCACTAGACTATGTCCTACCATCCGCAAAATACTAAATACGCTTCAACAATTTTTACGAAAATAAAATAAAAATGCCAAGAGAGAAACGTTTATGTCTTTTAAATAGTACGAGTCCAAGTTTTCAGTAAAAGGACATACTAATGAAACCATAATATTACGGTAGGGCATATTTTAAAACTTTTTAATTACCAACTTCAAGTTCAAAATCTAAGGCCAAGCATCTACAAATATGTATGAGAACTGCAATGGAAAATAAAAATGTCTACTCTATGTTTTCACTTGACATCAGTTCACTTCCTATTTTTGATTGAGTAAATAAATGCCCTCTTATATGCAGTTTTTATAGAGGCAATTACAATCAACTTACCAATGTCTTTATTTAAATTTTCGTGAGACCTTTTTGATGCAGTTTTCTGAACCTGCGAATCAATAACTTATAAAAGTGCACAGTTTAAAGGTTTAAACGGCAACAACTATCATATAACAGATACAGAAGAACACAATTACCGTTATAAACTGTTGTCAATTATTCTGCTGTTGGGTAATACGCTGTTTTATATCATACTGTGTGTGTAACGAAAACAGGGTAATGAAATGAATATTGATTGGTCGTATAATGATTTTACGCGAACCAAAGGAACGCGTTGCTGTAAGTGGGAAAAACAACTGGTATCACCAAGGAATTTACAACCCAACAGTTGTCGTCGTCATGCTGACCTGTAAGCTTCTCATCAACTGAATATATACACTGATCGATCCCCGAAAAACAAAGCAAATTAGAGTCACTGTCAATTATACCCCACAATTTATGTGAATAATAAAAAAGTAGATGACAATTATTTATTTAATACTAGCTTTTACCCACCACTTCACTCGCTTTAATGTATATTTGTCCTGTCCCTCGGGAATAGTAATATTTTTCTGGTTGCAAGGTACCATACGTCCTGGTTTGTATCCCAGACAACATGTATGCAAAAATTTATTATGATCGATTGAATAATTAACCACTGGACTGTCCACAACCGTAAAGGTTGAAGTACCATACAAACGAACGTAGACCTCATGAGGCACTAGTCAACAGACTGTTGGCAGCATAAGTTTAAAAAATACCTAATTTGTTGCAAAAACTTTGAATAATAACAAATTATGCATTGTAAAATTATACTTTTATACATAAGATGTATTTAAAAAATTGTTTTTATTTGTACGAGGTTTTTTTACTAAACCATGAAATTTACGATATACGATGCAGCGACAAAAAAAATCCGAGATTTTAAGATATGGGTCTTAAAAAGTCAACAGAGGGGTTAAACCGTGAAAACCGCAAAAAATAATCTAACAAACTCACTTTCACATTTATAGCATTAATTCGGATTAAGATGACTTTTGTACAAACCATTTACCATAGATCATTAAAAGATTAAAAAACATAAACACAATTCAAAACAAGACCCATTCCATTAACTTTTGTTAAGTTGGTAACGTGTTTTGACACAGTGTCCCTTTTGTTCAATAGCTTTAATAGACCTAAACATATCAGTTGTTGGATTATTGTTAACATTAAATGCGTTTAAAGTACTTTTTTATTATATGGTCGCATAAAAGATACAGTATAGTCTACTCACAATAGCTTCTTTGATATCCGGTACTAAGTCTCTGACAAAGGAATACATTTTGAGACGGTGGTACGGAGTCTGTACACTTTCCGGTTTCACTGTGTCAGCTATGTTAACTAAATGATCTTCGGAATCAGGAGTTGGGAAGAAGCCCGGAGCTTGATAACCTTCGGGAGCATCTTGTAGGATGAAATAATCAACAAATTATATCGGTAATTTCTTACCAATTTTAGAATTACATACAATACCTGTGTACAAAATTCTAGGCAGACCAATTGTCCTATAACACGGTATATTTTTTGCGCTTCTATATACAAAATTGCTGATATCTGAACATTTGGCAAATGCTCCAGCAAAATCACAATACATTAGAAATGTAACAATATCTGGAACGGCCAATATGGCATGAACTGATTTCAAGTTTATAATTTATAATCTGCCTTAAAGAAGAGACTGGAGAAACGTAGTACCTACATTAAAAAGCGAACTATTTAAGTCCTAAAGCTATTAATATACAATCATACCACATTCAAATACTCGTCAATCTTTTTGGCAGCTCTAAATATAGATGAAGTTCAGACTTGTTCTTCTGCGCAACTGTATTCAAAGCAGTCATAAAGTTTGGCGAAGACAATAAATGGTTAATCAAAAAAATGCTTATTTAAAAACAAACTCACTGTCGTTGTAATAAAGCCTCAAGCTAATATCGTCTATACACACATTCATTTTATTCAAAGTCTGACCCATGAGCATACAAGTGTTGATCAGATTGATAGTCTTCTCTCTGATGTTATCGAAGGTGTATCTCGAGGATCTCAGAGAGCTTTCAAAGGTCTTGGAATGGACATCGATTGTGACACCGGCTGGATTGTAAGTGTATTCAAATATATGGTATTCGATGAGATTCTCAGCTTCGTGTTCACCATTGTAGAAGCATAAGGCTAGTTGATGCAACTAGAATGGAAAATTCTAGATAAATTTGAGTCTCCCAGTAAACATAATGAAGTCAACATACAAAGACCACGAGGATTTATGTGAAACTGATGAATATGATCTGTTGAAACTAAACGGAGAGTGATTTATTATTTCCACGCTATACATTGTAATGGAAATATTTATAAGTGGCGAGTTTAGAGCGAGAGAAGGCGATGTGATAGAAAGTGATGTGGAGAGGAGTAAGGTTTTACTTGCAGGTTAGTGTGGCTGTGAAGTGAGACGATCATTATTGCATTATTAAAATATATGTCGGGGTGATTTATATTTAACTAAAATTCTTCATTTCTTTTCTAATTAATATAAATGTTATTATACATGTCTTTATACACATAAAATTTGAGAAAATAATCCCCTTAACGATAGCGAAAACTGCATCAAAATCCGTTACGTAATTTAAAAGTACTAATTAAATATACAGACAGACGCGAAAAATTACTTTACTGTTTATGATTAACAGATTTTTGTTAATTATTCTACTTTAATAATATAAAATGATCTACGTCTGATTTCAAACTAAGGTTATGTGTATACAGGGTTTAATTTAGAATTATAAACAAACCGACTACAGTAATATCTCAATTAGTCGAACATCGTAAGCCGAAAACGCTACAATACGAAAAAAACTCATGTTCGCTTCCCTGCAAGCATTACCCACATTACTCAAAATCTGCGCCACGTCAAGTCGAAACAATTATTATTTTCCTACGACGAAAGTTAGAGTTATTAAAAATTTAAAATTCAAAAAAATAGAAAAAGAATTACATATTCCTTTTCAAAAGCTTCCAGCGCCTGAATCAACGATGTACTGACGAACTGCGCGATTTGGTCCCTACACTTCTGCTTGAGAATTCTTAATTTAAGCCCTCCGAAACTCTCCACTTTGAAACAGTCTCTAGGGAATATATCCTTTAAGTACAACACAGTACTGACGGCGATGACCGTCAACTGTTTCATGAAGGTCACCGAACTGGTGTAACTGCTTGTCACCGTTTTAGGGAATATCCTCACCCATTCAGCAGTAGCCTGTTTAGTAATAAGAAATATTATCTGGTTGTGTAACTTTAGTGCAAGCATATTATAATAAAGCATATATTGGTAAGCTTTGGCAGTAAAATCGACCCATATGCCGTCACGTTAAATGCCATGACGCTCTCTTATGCCGTTACGCCCTCTCTACGCCATCACTCTCGATTGCCTTGTATGTGCGCCTATACAACACTTCGCTGCTTCTCCTTATGAGATGCGTACTATTCCTATTTGACTACATTATAATTGACACGTCGTGGTGTGTTCGTGGTCGTGGTGATCGAGTGGTTTGACCAGTAGAATATCGATCCATCGTCCGCAGGTGCGAACCCAGGCATATACCAACGAGTTTTTCGAAATTTGTCTACATCTAATAACTTAAATACCATCCATCGGCTGCTAATGAAGGAAAACTTCGTGAGCAAGCTTGAACCAGAGAAATGTTTTTGAGGTACCGCTGTATGTTGGAAAAATAGAGAACTGTGGATTTCTCGGAGTTTGAAATCGTCAGTATCGTATACTGGCATAGAGAGTATGCCCTTACCTACCTTCAATAAGAGGCTTATGGTTTTGCAATGAGTCTCTTACATACTGATAATGATGATAATTATGATATTTGACACGTTAGCTGCTTCTCAGCACGCTTTGTATTTAGTCATTAATTATTATCAATTATAAATTTTAATATTAAAGACACTGTACCTAGTAATACACAATACTATACATAAAGAATGGCGACAACCGAAAAATGTAAAGTCCATTGATAGGACATCGCCACTGTCAACGGCAAGAGGGTAGCTGGTATTAAAACATAAAAACCAAAGTCACTGTGACGGGTTTGGTAGTCGTGACCCATTTGAGTACAGCTTTATAACACCCACTGTTATTGACCAAACATGAAAGGATGAACACGGAATGCGAATATGGCGGATGCTGCACTTGAGATGTTCACGATCAAGTATGAAACAATTAAACGGCTGCACTTTATTATAACACTATAGTATAATGGATTTTTAATAGATATAATATACGTATCAAATCGATGTTTTGAAAAAGATTAATATCAAACAATACAGTACAATATAAAAATAACCACTTTGTCTTGATCAAATCGTACATACAACGTTAAAATGTAATCATGTATAAAACAACGGAACAGGCAAATCGCGTTATTTTTAAATTTTACTGTTCATAAAAAAAAAATTACATACAACATTTATTTTCATTCGCATTCAATCGTAAGTAGATGTAATAAATTGTGTGTCATATATTACCTGATCGGAAATAATCGATGTCGTAGACATATTTCTCGAATCAACGCTTTATATTTACGGTTTTTGTTCTATACAAAACTTTATACGGTTCGCGCCAATAAATGCGCATGCGTTATTCTCGGTATGTTGAAAACCAACACACGAATTTTCATTCCTGGAAATTTTTCTTACTAAGGAAAAGGCAGAGGTATATAGACCACTCAGCCAACACTATAGAATAATGAAATTAGTAATTTTAATATCTACAGGATTATATGAAAAGCAATGTATAAATATGTTTATTTCATGATAAACAACAAATCTTTCATAATGTTGTATTTTTCTTTTGGGTAAACGGTGCCAAAGAGAAATGTTATCAAGCACCTAAATCTGCAGTTTATCATACAATAAATACTCAACATATAAAAGTATCTGTTATCCCTTTTATCTCTCTTCCCAGATATAATATTTTGAACTCTCAATGATGCAAATTTTACAATGAAAATATTTTTGTCGCCGAATATATCTACTAACTACATAAATTATTTCTATTACTACTAATAAACTTATTTATATAGTTTTAAGTATTTAACCACAGAGTTTATGAATAGTTACATAGCCGAAAGTGGACTTTTCGAAGTTTGAAAATTATTGTAACAAATGAAAATATGACATTTGACAGGTTGGAAAATTTTGGAGACTTTTTGTGAAAACTTGTAATAAAATTTTAACAAGAAAATAACAATGTTGTGCCCAGAGGGGTCTCAGTTAGAAAATAATACTTTTACAAAGAATGAGGAAGAAACATTCAGCAAGAAGGGTAAACAAGTTCCCGTTGAAGGATCTGGTAGTTTAGAATTGAGTTCGTACAAAAATCTAAGGACCTGGAAGAAATCTATATCCAACTTTTTTCGCAATCAGCTTCGTTCTACAAGGTCTAATGATGTAAGGGATAAATATAAGTGTCGTTTGTCTATAAATTTACCGAGTACATTGTACATTTGATACTGGATGGCTTGTTTAAATATTTACTCTTTTATTTCTAGGGAGATCATCCTTCGGTCAGCCAGGATCGTTTCGAAGATAAGCAAATGAGTCCTGAACAAAAATGGCAATCATTAGGAAAAATATTTCGACGCCAAAGTATTGGAGAACAATGCAAACAAACACCAAAAGAAGGTGAATCCTCATCTCAAAATAAACGACTCGCCGTGAGAAAAGTCATTTCTAGTTATTTTGGTAAAAGTCATAAATGTTCGCCAGCAGTAAACGATAAATAAACATTATAAAATAAAAAACTGTTTTAACTTTTAATCATATAGGCACTCGTTGATTTTTAAGGTTAAAAGGTGAGTATTATAAAAACCCTACTACTATTTGGAATTTTTATTCACTTGTATAAGTACCCATTTGTTGCTCTAAATTTTCTAATCTATTAAATTTTGCCACCACAAGTTGTGTTGCCTAGCGTTTCTAAATTGAAGTCCGTTTCTACCTATCCATTAATCTCAAGATGTCCAAAGGGTTCATGATAGTTAATAGATACTATATACACGTACCTATATACGAAATCATAGAAGAAAGATGAAATGTCACATATAGTAAATGAATACTACTAATAAACGATATATTATCTGTATACGATAAAAATATCCATATTTATTTATCCACTTGACATCAGTTGAATTGTTTATAAATACTCGTTGCGATTAAAACAAGAAGAAAAATATTTTAGTCATTTATCTATATAAATAAGTGTTGTAAGCTTCAGAGCTTTAAAACCGACTACACCTATTTGGCTAATTCTTTTTTTAATGTTTGTAATTTACAGGCAATGAATTTTTATGGAAAAAAATTTGATCAATATATCTCCATATTCAAAGTGAGTGAGTGAGACAGAAGACAGTAGGAATATCTTCAACAATATTGACAGAAATGAAATACTGACGTTCAGTTCAATTATTTCGTATTATAATTTGTTTTTTGCCTACCACAGTTGAATTGTCAAATAAATACTTTATAACCTGTGGTATTTATTGTCGAACTGTCATTAACAGGTGACTAGTTTTGTTTAGAAAATAAAAGAATTTATAAAAATGGGAAGAATATTTCTTGACCATATCGGAGGCACGCGTTTATTCTCCTGTGCGTCTTGCGATGTAAACCTCACGAATCGTGCTCAACTGATTAGCACTCGATTTACAGGAGCCACTGGTATGTGTCGTTATGCAAAATCATTCTTTATTTGGGCGATAATGCTCAAATTTTGACTAGAAATAATTAAGACATTTTATTATTCATTTGTAGATGCATATTTTATAATATAGAACAATAACAATAAGGGATTTTTAACTTATTATTAACAATAAAGTGTTACATATGGTAAAACTCTAAAATTTTTGTCAGAATAAAACTTCTCATATTATGGTAGGGATACGACATAAAAGTTTATTGATTGAAGTAACATTGTTTTGATGAGGTAGATATATAGAATTTATTAAAAGTATGGCAAGAGCTTAACAAGGCAACTATAATTGACAATAATATATTACACTTTTGTTAGTTCAGACTGATTGTTGTTATAAACTGTTACGTATTCTATTATTGGGTATTTTACTGTTTCATATCATATAGTGATTTGATAAATCTGAAATGAATATTAATTATTTGTATTATGACTTTGAGTATGAGCAATATGAAGTGTTCTCCTTTTCACACTTATTAGTTGGGGTATAATGCTTACTAGTCAATATGTTCCCGTAACACTGGTTGATTGTAGTCTTTGTCTGTAATTATGATAAAAAATTATCCACAGCAATGTAATTATGCCATCAGTAATTTGTTATCCTTTGGTTTGAAATAAATCATTATATTATTAATTATTATAATGATGGCCAAGTAGAGGTAGAACATGGTAGTACAATATTAGTCTCTTACATGCTTAATATAATTAGTTTTCCTATTAGATTTATATTTATCCTTTGAAAGCATTATTAACAGTATTATTCTACTTAGATTTAGTGATCCCACATTGAACACTATCTTCCCAAATTAATATAACTAATACTCTGCCTCGTCAGGCATTTTACAATCTGTTAGGACTATGCCAAGCAATTTGTGTCCAAAATTGGTGAAAAGTATTAATTTGATATGTGATTATTATTATGTATTAATCCTCTAAGAAAAGAATTCAGGTATAAAAATGAATGTTGTAAATCTGAAAGTAATAAATTTCAACAACATCCTTTATATTATCACAATGAAAATTAACACACCTAAAGTGTATCACAGAGAGTTTCTTTTAAATCCATTTTGCTACAACTAGGTGACAAAGCAGTAACCTTTACTGTGATCTATTTGATAATTATTATATGAAGATATTTAAATATGGAGAATATTTCAGTACTATCCATGTTATTGTAACTCAGTTATTACTAGTAATATTAACAAATAAATTCAAAACCACAGGTATACCTGGTTATTATTATAAAGCCTTTTTTTTTTATAAGAGAAGATATCTCCAGAACTAAACTAAATCTAAAAACATAGGAAGCTAAATTCTATTTACATAGGCTATTTAATTTTTCGTTCTTATATTATAACTAGCTGTACCACAGGCTCAGCACTTGTTTGATTATTATTTATTGTCATAGCTATCATTTGTAGAGTATAAAAGTTGGTATGCTACAGCGCTATCTATATATATGTTTATATTATATTTTTTTTTGGCGTGATAATTCGAATCAACGCCGGCTGAACGCACGAAAAAGCATGACTCACTGTCACGTTCCGCCCGAGACGAGCAGTGTAAGCGAGAGCGCGGAACAAGCGATAGAGACGCGCGATCGATCTAAGCGTTCGGCTTGTGACGCATCTATCTCTCTTCCTTCCTTCACTCCATCGGTAATTCAGTGACAATAGTTCAATTCAATTCATAAAAGTATGCAATTTTTCAACAATGTTTTCTTATTTATTTTCACGTAAAATTAACGTCCGTAGACCGACTATACAGACAACCAAATTTTTTAGTCTAAGGCCCTGTGGAGAAATTCCACAACTCTGCCAGTATCATGTAGAGTTTTATCAAATTATTCATAACTTTCTCTATAAATAAACACTTAAGAGGACAAGTTTCATAGTAATCTGTCAAATGTTTCTTAAGTTGTATACTTTTGTTTTTTAAAAACATAATACAGGTAGAATTACATACTTCACGCATGTCACCATAATTATAAGAAGTAATATAGCTGTGGCTAGACTAATAGCCATCTTTATATACATCAATAGAAGACAGACTAAGGTTTACGAAGACATATAAATTTTCTTATTTTCAGGTAGAGCATTCTTGTTCCATAAAGTGGTTAACCTAGTATACTCCGAGGTTCAAGATCGTGTCATGTTAACCGGGCGACATATGGTGCGTGATGTGTCCTGCAAGAACTGCGGCACTAAGCTCGGCTGGGTTTATGAATTTGCCACAGAAGACAATCAGAGGTTACATTTTTCGCAACTTATATTAATCTTTATTAAGTTTTCTATTTTTTTAATAATTATTTTATCCATTACATTTAAGACAACACATAATAGTGTCTTTCTTCTCCGATGCTCCCGATAGAATAACGGCAACAACGGTTAGTACTTCTTCGATTCTTCAAACAGGGAGTGTGCGCGTCCACTCCCACAGATCACGCCGCCGTGATCTAGCAATGAATTTTTCCCCAGCACACTCGCCGCGGCCACCATCGGAAGTGGCTCTAACCTAGATTCGATCCCCCAAAGTGGAGCCCTCGAGCACGTTGCTAGCGCGATACAGTGACACTGAATGTTTTCACTCACTATCTTAACAGACACAACACAGATCACCCCCACATACGTGCACATACATATATGGTAGAAAAGATTTTTCCCCTTGTTTTCCGAACTTGGTTAATTTAGTTTAGCCGAGTTGACAAATACAAGATACATGATTGAATTCGTGAGGCACACATGCTGGTACACATATGAGCTTTACTAATTCGATTAACTTAGCTAGGATACCTTAGATTAATTTGCGTTGTTCCATCCGAGGTAATAGCCCAAGCTGAAGTTCGGCCACTTTGGCACCCTTGAGCTTGTTGCCTAGCGGCCGAGGCTAAGCGCTCGCCCTATAAGTCTGGTGAAGCTGTGAAGGCCCATCAGGCCAACAGCTTATAGTCAGTTCGAAAAAAAAAATAGTGTCTTCTTTGTGTCTTAGCTTATGAATGTGGTTGAAATAAGAAATTCACTATTAACAAAATACAAGCATATATTTTTCCAATAAAATTATTGTTTCAAAGAAAACAAATTATTGTAAAAAAAACATACATCAGTCAGTATATAATATTTTACTGTTTTATGTAAAAAATCATATTTGCCCGACGAAGGTACGTTACTTTGCGGAAATCCATCATTAAATATTAGAATGGTCGTTACTTAGCACTTTCGCCCGAAATAACATCCACTTTAATACTTAAAAATCATCATTGTCCTATGGTCATAGACTAATTATATACATGGTTTTCAGTTTGCGTATATTAATTGGCCTTAAAATTTCAACGACATTCGCAAAAAAAAAATATCGTTCACTTCGTCCATGAGTTCTTAATGATATAACAGACAATGTGAATATTGTTTTAGTTAGCAATATAAAACCTGACGTAATAGTGACCGGAAGTTTGTAATATCAGTTATTTTTATATTTCAGATACAAAGAAGGCCGCGTTATACTAGAAAGGGCATTAGTCACGGAAAGTGACGGCATTGAAGAAATTCAAGTGAACAACGATGATTAAAATGAAATGCAATAGAAAAGATTTCTTTAGATTTATAATTTATGAGTTTTATGTAAGCGTATATGTGATAGAAATATATATAAATCTTTGTTTCTGTATCTGCGGTTATTGATTTAGCGGGCGTTTATTAAATATGTAAGGAGTTCTTGAGGACTCTTGACAAATTTACTACCGATAGACCGTCTCGTAACGTTTTATTAAGCATAAGATGTATCTGGTTTCTCATATTTATTTCAATGGTGATAACGATAATGTGATATTGTTAGTGGTTTGATTGATTTAGGACATGGTTTTTGTGACATACACCACGCGTAACATCCGCCATATTGCCGCACTTCGATGTAGGTATATAAGCGGGACGATAAATCTCTACTCGACTAGGCCGCGAATACACAGGCATGGTGTTCCCGTCAGTGACTTTCTCTTACTTTGTCACCTTTCGAAATCAGACAGTATAAATTCATCAATCGAGTAGCTTGCAGGCCGCCTTGGCAGCGACGACCATGGATTACTAATTTCTTAGTGGCCGCCATTTTTAGATAGTACTAGGCTTAGCATCAGATATAGTTCCGTTACTAATAACAAAAAAAAGGATAAAATCTCCAAATCAAAAAATGCATAAATGTTTTATTAATTTGATAAGTATTTTTAGAATTTATATTCAGTAATAAAGCATAGTTTTTGCATAATAAATATTGTTTTACTCGTAGAAGCTACTCCTCGGCGTTTGTATGGAGAAAGACCCACTACGATTTACTTTGCGTATTTCTAGAACCTAATACGCCTCAAGTTTTTATATCGTCATGTCTCATCATTGTCATTAAGGAAGTTACCAAGAAGAAATACTTTATCCTACTTTTTAGTTCCTACGCTAGCGTGCTTAATGCCAAAAGATATTTTCTTCCCTTTAATCAACGGTAGTTGTAGAGAAGAAAAAAATGTACGAACAAATATTAAAATATATTGGGTGTAACAGAAAAATCAGCTTATTTTTCTTTAAATTATCGTGTAATTAGAAATTTTATTAGGGAATACTAAAGCGTATATGCTTAAAATCCGAACCCTTAATATAGATTTTAAAATATTGAGAATATTAAGCGGCTGCGCGTCATTTTTTGCCATTTCTCATGTAATTAACACAGAATTTTCTTTTAACTTTGGACTTTATAACTTGGCCTCGAATTATCTATCTGAAAAAATCAGCATACATTCTTATAAGAAATTGAATGTCCTACGAAAAAAGTATGTTGTGAGTTTTAAATAGATCCACTCCTGTAAAAGTTATTCAAAGTTAAAGTTAGACATTTAATTAATTTTGAAAGTTTTCTTCTTTTACGAGTAAGTTATTATTATAATTTAATATTAAAAAAAAACAGTCAATATGTGTATAATGATGAATTTCTTAAGTGTAAATTTCTTATTTAGAAATATTTTACTTCAGGGATTTTCTAACAAAGAAAAAAATTGTCAATCAACAAGAAGCAATAAATTACATTTTAACTATAAAATACAATTACACTGATTTTTAAATATATTAATCAAACAACAATTGTAATTTTTACATAAAGTTGGATTTCTTGTTTTTTTTACAATATTTAGCTAATATTGAAAATCTTCACTTTTTGTGAAACTTTGATTGAAATTCAAAAAATTACAAAATTCATTAAATGTCTAACCTTTATCTTGAATAACTTTTACATGAGTGTTTTCATAAAAAAATCATAAGAAACCTTTTTGGTAGAGTATTCGATTTCCTATAGGAATGTAAGTTTTTCGGAACGATAATCTGAGGCGGAGTTATAAAAATTCAAAGTTAAAAAAAACTCTGTAGTAATTAATTGGGATATGGAAAAATTCGTCTCGCGGCCTCTAAACACCCCTTGTTCTGATTTTGACAGTCTTTGTTTTAGTATTCTCTGACAAAATTTCAAGATCATAAAAAAATGTGGATATGTTTGGTACACCCTAATATATATAAGTAATAAAAATGACAATCAAGTTTTAATTTACAACTTTGTTTTTGACAATAATTTTTGCTTATACGGCTTTCGATAAAAAAAATACCTACAGACCATATTAAGTGGCTTTACCTAAAGTCAATTTTATATCACGGTTAGTTTGAGGTCTACAGATAACGAAAAATACAAAAATTGTACTAGGACCTGATCATTAAAGAATAATAATTATATAATTAAAGAATAAGATAATTAAATTAAAGAAGGCTATTTCTTTATTTACATTTATATTGAAAGGTTTTTCAAAGTCATGAATAACTACACTCTAGGCAGTTTCAGTCTGTGAAACATATACATCTATATTACTTTTACCTAATATAGGTAGAGTTTGACTACAGTTCACAATATTCAAAATCTTCCGTGATATAGTCATAAATGTGTTGGGGTTTAATGTTGAGCTGACGAAAGTGCCGAAACACATTAAATGTTTTGATACTTTCGACAGCTGAACTTTTAAACCGGCTCACTTTCTGTGGTCAGTGTATTACTATCTTCATCTAAGTTAGGGGAAATTGTGCCCTCAATGATTTTAAATTTATGTTTCGTAACTAGCCAAGGCGAGCATTAGAAAATGCTCAATCACCAAGTGTTTGATTTATTTCATGAAGAGATTTTCCCACATGCAAAAAGATTTATTCCATCCTACGTCAGTCCACTTGGTATCCAAATGACCACCACAGAGCTCATCATTGTTTTCAAATTTATCAGATGCTTATCGTTATATTTGGGCACTTAGGAAGAATAATTCTTGTATTATTTGTCCATATTCTAGAAAATTCGTTCTTACCATATGCCTTGATGGAAGTGTTATTTCTTACGTTGTAATCATGTGACGTGGTGTACGAATAATTTAAACCAACGGAACATCTATTTGAGTTTTTAATTTTGTTAATATAATGTAGTTCGGTCCTACATTAAGCAGGGATAATCGGATCCATTTCCCCATTCACCCTTTTATTAGTTTCTCGTGGTCAGTATGTTGAGTTTCAGTAAAGTATATATTTTGAAATTAGTAGGTATTAGCATTAGGGTTTCGAAATTCCTAAAAAACAGATCATTTAAACTTTCGCTTTACCTACCTGCAAATAACAATTGAAAAATATTCATCTCTGCACTTGCATTACCAAAATGCATGTCTCTTAATTTCCCCTAGGGAAAAAATATACGTTACCAAATCAAGAGAGGTGCCCAAATAAAAAAAAATTCAATATCACAATTTATTCATTATCATAATAATATAACACAACATATATCTTTAGCAGATAAATAATTTTCTTTCTCTCTGACTCCGGGCCTATGATACTCACAGTGAACATCGCTTGTCGAGATAAACATAAATTTATTATTTGATATTAAAAATAACAAATCCTCGACTGCGAGACTTTAAGGCTCCGTGATATTTCAATCCAGCTTTACAAATTGGAATTATATTTATGCTTTATAATTTCTTAAATAAAATGCCAACAACATAAATTCTCCGTAGTGTCTTCAAGCAGTGTAATATAGTTTTCATAGAAGTTAAGCAACGTCGTGCGCGGTCAGTACTTGGATGAGTGACCGCTTGGGAACATCGCGTGACGTTTGCTTCTTATTGTTTGTGGTACTTTTTATAAAGAAGGTTTCCCTTCTTTCTTGTGGCCATAAGCACACACACTATTGTACCCTTATATCGAACCTAAAATACTTTACATTAAAAAAAGCTAAACGAAAAAAATGTAATATATTTCGGTGAAATTTGAAAATAAAACATCTATTGTCTAAACTTGGTATAAATTATACATTCAAATATACTCCAATAACATATTCACTGCTTGAATACACTTGAATGCATGCTAACCATACATATACACTAACAGTTACGCATTCAAACAAAAAAATTATATATATATATAAAAATATCGCACCATCTGTGATCCAACTCACAGGCCAAAACTTCACATAAAAGCACCTTAATTTTCATATTTTGACAAGAATAAAAAATATATAACGTGCACTCCCTGTAAAAAAAAAGATTAGGAATAAACAAATCAAGTGTTTTTTAGAAAAATTATATCTCTTACGTAGAAGATCATCTCTCAAAATGTACAAAAAATGACTAATTAGAAGCACATATCCATAGTAAATAATTTCATGGACTGTTTTACCGACGATTTCATAAACCTAATTCATTCATTGATTCATATATTTTTCTTTACAATATTGTTTTATTAATTAGTCCATTTTACATTTCGTGCGTCTTACATTCTCAACCTCGTATACAAAAATAACTTGACAAGTCAAAATCAACCATTATGGTTAGGCTTACTCTTAGGTCTCCTGGGTACAGAGTTTGGAACTTTTTAAAGAATGCACTGTCTGTTTTTTTTTTAGATTTACTGTTTAGAAAATATTTACAAATCGTACCGTATCGTTTTTTTTTTGTAAAATTACACAAAAATTTTGAACTCTCAATTTTATTGGCTTTTTATGGAAACTATCAATGAGAGGCCGCGAGTTCGTGCACCATATGCCTTCATGAAAAAGGAACTGCATTTAGACCACTTTGAGATTAAAAATTTACGTTTAAAGATTTTTTTACATTGTATATTTTGACAACAATCTCACAAGATGTTACATTACTATATTATGGAAGATGGTAAACACGCTAAACCTAGAGGGGGTTAATAGCCTGCTGCCTTCATATTATGGTCTTATTGCAATTTAAGCGAAAACTCCGACTCCTTGCAAAATCTTGAACCTATGTCGAATACAAAATATTTCAAACACGAGGTGTTGAATGTACGACTACAAATTGTTATAACATTATCTGCAGCGTCAAATAAACATACACTTTGTTATATTTCATTTCTAAAGACAAAAACAATCATACAACTTGATAAATATCATTCATAAATTAGTCACAAAAATAAAGGAATATAGAAAATAATTCAAATGTCGTAGTGATTCTCAAAAGGCTGTAATTTGGCAACAAATGGCCGTAGAGTAAAAAAAAGGGATTTGTAATTTCAAGTGTCTACTTTTTGGTTTCAACTATGAAAAAAATCAGATCTATGGTTTCAAAGAAAAGTTTTCAGAAAACCATCAGAAAAAAAAACTAAACTTTTGCTCATCTTAAAAACCGTCCTCGGGTTCCAATTTTTTTTAATAATCTAACAATAATGCTCTTTTAGATTTAATTTTTTGGATTGTTTTCAGGTTGCCCTAAGGTTAAAACATTTACAAACGATATCCTTTGTTTATCCATTATATGCAAAGTTACACCAACTTATCCAAATATCCTTAAATATACAATTTTTTTATTTATTTTCAATCGAAATTATCGATTCGTATTTTTTTTCCATCAAAACCTTTAGGACACTTGAGGTTTACCGTACGGCCATTTGCTGACGAATTAAAGCCTGTTGAAAAATTGTTTTTTTTTTTTTATATTCCTTAACTTTTGTGACTAGTGTAGTTCACCGGAAACACGTTAAAAATTGTCGATACAAATAAAATTTATGTGTAATATACCATTCTCTCTAACTGTCCGATTCGAGATCACGTTAAAGTCACCCCTTGACTTTCGGGTAATATTAAATTAATGAATTCAAACATTTTCAGGTCACCGCGCGCCAGAATTTTTACATAATTTCACAGAAACGATCGTTTTCACGACAACGAAAGGTATTCAATACAATTTATCCATTATCTATAATACAAAATACATAAATCGTATCCTCTTTAAAAATTCACGTGTCTTTAAATTTCGATATGAGTAACGAAAATAGTACGTAATAATGTGGTGAATTACTTGAGATATTGTGACTTGGCCCCAATTCCTACGTTTGCTTTTACAAATAACGTCCGGAAATAACTTGATATTGTTTTTCATATTGCAGATAAATAAGATATATGTAGAGACAGATGTCGAGTTGTCGACTATAGAACAATTAGACGACCACAGAGCGCAACATATGTACAAACACATACAAATATAGCCTATTGATATCCAAGACATACATTTCCATATCACATATGGCTGTATAGACGGGAAATATATAAAGAAAGTTTAATAATTTCATCATACTGACAAAAAACAGCTGTTAACGGTATAGCTTCTTATGGTCTACTTTCATATCGTATGTCATTGAGATATAATATAAATAAATTGGAAAGACTAATTGACTAACGTGCAAACTGTGAATGACTCGTCAATTAATTAGCTTTTCCATCGTTAGTATATATAAACATATTTAAGTTATATTCTTCGTTGCAACTGAATCCATAGTGTTTTCTCTAGTTGTGCAGATTCTATCATTGTCAATTATGATCTTTAGAATAGAATTCATTGAAACATTTACAAAATGGCTATTTTGATAAGACTAAAACTCTCAACACACTAATTGTAACATGACGAGAATAGACATTTTTTTAAATTCGCAGAATACCTTTTTAAATTATACGCATATACAATAAAATTCTAACGATTCCACATTGTTAACACTAAATTTACAACTTTAATACGACTTCAGTGAAAGCAAATTATAAACATATAAACTGCAACAATATTGAATTTCTTAATATAACACATTCTCAAATAAATATATTTAATTTTATTGTTCAACGTTTTTCGTAAAAATATTTCATGATATACGAGGTTTTTTCTTATAAAATGGCAACCTGTATGTACACAACATTTCGCCAATGTCACGTAGATAAAAACATAAACAATAGAGATAGTATGAAACAATATTTTTTCTTTTTTAAATGTAACTAGACGGTATGGTATAAGGCTTAATTTACAATTTGACAGTTTTGGCATTTGACACATCTTTGACATATTTAATACCTTTAAATTAACCAAATAACGATGTAAATCAACTGCTTTCGTCGGATTTGATAAAATCTACATGACACTGGTAGAATTGTGGAATTTTCCACAGGGGCCATAGACTAAAATAAAATAAAAAACATACGAGCTGATCATTCGCAATTATTATCAAAATATATCAATCATTAAACACTATTGGACAAATATGGGATTAACGTACATCAGAATTATGAAGCACTATTCACAGGAACAAATCTTACCACGAGAATACAAAATTAACATTCGATATGAGAAATTGAACGGTAGCTGTCCCTGTATATATGTCATCTATTAGATAATTAAAAAAAAATTATGACACTTGAGCTCTTATGATGTCATTTTTAACAGAATGCAATTTATTGTGGTAGTATTTACTACGGGCGCCGTTAAGTATTTGAATTATTTCACCTTATTTGACAAAAATAAAATATCCCATCCTTTTTCACTATTTTCTAATTTTGATAAACAACACGTATACCATTGAATTTTGTGATATATCGTCGACAAATATAGATATAATAATAATAATTAATTCAAAATACTGTTGTATAATATAATATTGTACTATAATTGTAATTATTTGTATATTGTGAAGTTTATTATTTCATTTCTCGGCTCACCAAGACTAAACTGAGGATGACACTAAATATTTCATTTGTTCACGTAAGAATTTAAATCGGATACATGATATTCTTCAATAGTAAGACTATAATTATTTTAATAAAGCAATACAAAACATAATTGTGTAAGACATTTTGAACTTACAAAGTCAAAAATTTTACATTCGTTTTAAGTGCCACAAACATATTCTCTTATATATATAATATACTCTATATTTGATAGAAGGTTGATTTGATAATGGTTTACCAAAATATACGCATTTATATAATTCATTTTGTCCACAGATTTCGATTACGTCTAAAATGTGGTTACATGGATATATTATTTTTTTAAATCTACGCACCTTATATTATTTCCAACGTTATAAAGCTTTGATATTTTTGCACCATAGGACAATTCATAAAAAGGGAACAGGCATGGACCTAGCTCGTGGCGAATCTTGAGGCGGCTCTGGCCCGTAACCCAGCCTTTGTGTCTCAGTTTCGATGAATTCTAAAACAGCCATGTAAATAAATTTATACTGCGCTTCATTTTGCACCATACCGGAACGTTGATCTCTCACCATTTGGACAGTACGGTGTATATCTATCTCACAATTGAAACCTTCTATCCTTATTTGATCTAATATCATATCGATTACGATAAATGTTCCCGTTCGACCTATACCCGCTGAGCAATGCACGCAGACTACGGCCTGTGCGGGAGGATTGGGTCCCGTCATTATCTGCTGCAATCTGTAGTTGACGTCGAGCAATATGTTTAAAACGCGTCCCGGCTCCGACGGAACTCCATGATCCGGCCACGCGGTAAAATGAAAATGATAAATACTCCTTTTTACGTTCGGTTCGTCCTTTTTAGTTACTACGAAACGTCTCAGAATGTAGTCGGGCGTCGATGTTTCGAACTCATTGAAGATCGTATATTTTTTTATAACCTCAGTTTTGTTCAAGTCAGGCCAATATCGTTCGCATTTAACTTTACCGCGCTCGATCTCTTTAGTCGTCATAATAATTATGCGCACGTCCTCTTGCCATATCATTGACCAGAAAGGGTATACTGTTGTCGAAAGACAACCTTGAGTGGCGATGTATATCTTGTTATATACGTGGTCATCTTGAATCCCGTCGTCAGTTTCTTCGACAGTCGAATTCGGTATCGTCGTGTTAACATAATTCGGATTTGAACGCAGAACGCTCGGTTCAAAAGCTGGAAGTTTTAGAGTCCCGTTACCGTGTACCTTCTCATTAGACTTTTCTTCGGTAACAACAACACTGCTGTAATTGGACGTTGATTTATCTTTACATTTCGACGAAGCACTATCACGACCGAGAGATGAGCCATTTTCAGTATTGCTGAGGCTGTCGTGATTATCGGAACTTGTATCGATTATGTCACAACGGATATAATTAGCGTTTATATAATCAGAACCTGGCGGTGCATCCGGAGGTATATCTTTCAGAATTACGCGTGTGTGATCAAACGGTATAATATTCTTATACCTATTTTTCCTAATATTCTCAGGTTTCGATCCCTCCATCCTGTCAAATAGTTGTAAATTTTCCATCATTTGCAGCGTTTCGAATTCCTCCCAGAATCCTTGTTTGTAGGCCATACTTTCAATAGGACCTTCGTTTTCTTTTTGAAGCTGTTTTACACGAGTGTGAAAGTGCCTAACTTGTATACGGGTGGCGTTAAACGGTTGAATGAGCCTTAATACTTCACCTGTCGTTTCAACCATGGGGAAACTACGGTAATGTTCGATCAAACTGACGAGATCGTCAAATTGTTTTCCACCGCCGACATCATACTTATCGTCTTTCCGTCTTATTATCACATGCGTCACTCGATCCCTCGTCCGTACTGAAAGAACAAAATCTCCAGGTTGCCGTTGCGATTCTCTTACGAGAAACGATCCATTTTTCCCGTTCTCTAACATCAACCTCTCAGCTTCTTTAGCGGTTAGCTGGCCGTGATACCAGCGTTCCGTTGTCGGTTCAGCGCAGTTAAGGGGTGTTTTCAGTCTGATAATGTTGCCGTTCTTTTCACGTAACTGGCATTGGTTGTCCATATAATACTGTACGAGTTCCGAAAGCGTCGCGAACTTCTCACCACCGTATAAGTCGAGGAATTCGCCATTGTTCTGTATTTTAATATGTGTCACTTCGTTGCCTCTCCGGACTGACAGAGTAAAGTCGCCCTTGTTACTCGTGCTCGGTCTGGCCAGAAAATAACCATCGTGGCCGGACTTCATTAGAAGTCCTTCCGCTTCGACACCATTCAAAGACGGATGGAACCATCTTCGAGTTATCATCTTACTATAAATACTAACACCACGTGTACATTTAAAAACCTACCTATGAAATCACTGTATTATCCCGACATTTAAGCGTGCATACATCCTCAGCGATTATCTGTAAATAAAGATAACAACATATTTCAATATATACAATACATGGAAATACATGGTATGAAATATGAAATACACGGTGAGTGTGATGACTTTGTTAAGTCAGAAGTTGATTGGCTGTTGATCTGAGGATGCTCCGTGGAAGTGCGAAACACGTGTAATTGTGGTGATTAAACATTTCACCTGAATACGGAGCAGCAGCCAATCAATTCCAAGTAGAAGTAGCAAATTAACATCAAATCGTTACCTTCCTAATAATATAAGGAGTTAATAGTAATCCACTGTGTTGTAGTTGCGAGTAAATGTTATGGCACAACACATTTATACACATAATTCTATATTTTAATGTCTATTTTACTATGTTTCTATACAGTAAAAAATAAGTTAAATGTCAAGTATTATCGTAATGGACTTGTATTTACGTAACGACACCCAGCACAAAACAAATAGAAAAGCACATATTAAAGAAGTTGCATTAAAATTATTTCAAAATCCGATATATCTTTATATATAAAATTCAGATGTGTGTGTGTCGGTAATTCTCTTGTTCTGAAAAGGCTTGACCAGTTTTTATTATTATTTTTTAACTAATGGCTTCATTAGGAGTGTTCTCAGTTAGGTAGCTAGATCTAATAGAAGACACTGTATTAATTAAGATCTAAGATTCTTTGTAATTCTCCGATTATATTCTTTTTTTTATTTCTCACATAAAGAAAGCACGCAAGCCTATTTTTCTGCCCTCTCGTCTTCCTACCGGGACCGCTTGTCTATCTATATAAAACTAAGGCTGGAAATATATATATGGCACATTTAAAATCATCACCATCTTAACCTTATCCCACCTAAGTAGGGTCGGCACAACATGTTTTCCTTTTCCACTCTCCCCTGTCAGATGTATTCCCCCTCAGTATTCACACTTTTTATACACATATCATTTTTCACACAATCAATCCACACCTTTTTCGATCTTCCTCTACTCCTATATCCGTCCACTTTCAAACTCAAAACTTTATTTGTTACATTCTTGTTTCTTGTTATATAGCACGCTTAAAATGCTTAAGGAAAATAAAAATATTATTTATACAATTTTTAATTCTTGTTAGTTATTAACATCTTGAAGAGACAGCGTCTTTCACGAAGTATTCCACCAAATTATGAAAATGTTTACAACATATAAATGAGATATGAATTAAATAACATATGATTTAAATGATGTTCTGCAGGTATACAATGATGATAGAACGTGATTTAATTAAAGGAGACTGATTTTAATCCTTATGTCAATTATTATTGTAATGTATCTATGTTCGTTGTGCTATTTAATCGACAGGTTACAATTTAAATATTATTTCTCTTGCAAGATAAGAACGAAGGAGATAGATATTTCATAAGACTTAACAGAATACCAACTCGATATAGTAGACACAGTACCGACATCTCACAGATTAAATCTCAATTTTACAACCTTTTTTTTTTCAATGAAATTTTATATGACGAACATTCTTAACAGAATGTTAACGATTCATATCACTCTAGAAAATTCCCAAACACAATAAGTCAAACATAACCCGTTAGTTTATTGACTACAGAGTACAATATGTTTATAAGCATATATTGGTAACCCTTTACGTGTGTATTCCCTCGTGAACACAGCCATGACCCCAAACGGAATTATTTCCTGTAGAACGGGCGCGGCGCCTCAGATACGTATAGACCATTTAACTCTCAATGTGCTGGCGTTTTAAGTCAGAGTCACATAGTTATAGTTTGTTTTCTTTTTTCAGCTCAATAAAGTGACCCAACTGTTACCTCGTGATATAACCACTATGCAATAAAAAAATTACCAAGAGTCTTATAATCCATCACAAGCTACCGCTATCATGATATCATCCTGAAAAATGATGTTTGAACAACTAACTTCTTAATCAACTACTTTAGAAGGACAAAAAGATAGCAGAAATTGCCAAATATTAGTTTTAAGGAATTGTAGTAAAAGTACACTATTTACTTTAAACTCGCCAATAGGATTTTGGTATATAATAAGTAATAAGTCTGATAAATAATCTAAATTCGCCATTCTAGAGCCATAATGCCATTAGAAGGTCAATGTTGTAGGAAATTGTGAAATTAGGAAAATGAGAGACCATTCATCTGGCACAAAGTATACCATATAATGACATGTATTAAGTGATGATGTGTGATAACATGGAATTCTTTAGAACGGAATCAACTCTCTAAAGTGCAGATTTAACTGAACTGTAAATGTAAAAGTGGCAGATTTCCGGGTGTGCATTGTGAAATACCGTATAGTTTGGTATATTTTTATTTAAATATTTTCTTTCACCAATAGCTCAAGCTCTTTATAAAGACCGAACTCCTAAGTAGTTCATTGCTTGAGGGTAATACTACTGATCAATAACTTTTTCAAGTAAACACATTGAAAGTCTTATCACATTTATGGATTCAGGTGTTAAATGATACCACACTCTTTATAAGGAGTAAAATAGAATATTACTTGTATCATGAAGCTAATAAATGTAAAAATTAATTATGAAATAAGATTTAAAAAATGAATGCTTCAAACAAAAATAATAAATAATTGTTAGAACAACTTACAATACATATTATTTTTGTGATAGACATACATAATTGTACAAATGTTTCATCAACGATTAATCATTAAAAGTGTATAAGAGGGTATCAAAATTTCGAAGTAATTATGGGGAAAACACAAATTTTAGTTTAAAACATATGAAGTACAATATATAATTTCCCAGTTTTTGATATAAGCAAATTATTGATAAATTACTAATATCAGGTTTGTGCATTTTGTTTAAAACTCAATTTCGTGGTAATTATACATTGTAAGGGAGTTCCTTTTAATATCTTATACAATGTAAAATGTCATATATTCAGAATGGAAGAACATTTATTTGATATTAAAATACAGACAGAACTATACCCAACAAAGTACACCAGAATAAAGTATTACTCATAATATTACTTGAATATTGGAAAAACATCAGCCACATTAAACTCCTATAGATAACTTACGAGTAGGGACTCAGATTTATACTGATGAACTTGGGAAGAGACAAATTTTAATAGGCCAATAAAGATAATTATATAAGTTACCTACACCATGTGAACTTTTTTTCTGAAGCGTTAGTAAACAACAATTATTTCAACAGTTATAATTTACCTTCCTTATTGTAAAACACACCTTTGTTATTAATATTTATAGACAACAATAACACAAAGTTCTTGTATAATTATTAAAATTATTTCCTGTATATTATAGGTATATACATATAATACTTGTAATAAACAATAATAAAATGAGAAACATGATGTCACAAATTAGATGTAAATTGAATGACTTATTCTACTAAATCTAATGTAAAATAATTAAAGGATAACCTCTCATACATATGTTTGATCTTGAAATCAGCCTAGCTTGTACTATTGTGAGCTATAAACTTGTTAGATTTAATGACACACTATAACCCTATAAAACCAAAAATAAAGATAGTAATTTTTATTAGTATACTAATTAACAGCAAAGTTACATATTAGCAAATATAGCATTACATAAATGTACTAATTATGAGAAATTTTGAAGTAATTACTAAATCAACCAAACACATTTAAATAGGGTATGATGGGAATAAAGATGTACAAAAAATCAACAATGGCATTATTTTTTCCATATGATAGTTTTAATATTGTTGTGGTTTGCAACTAGAGAGTCCATTGTTTTATTTATAATAACATATATATAAAATAAAACTATATATTTTTAGTTTCTCATTAAAGATGTGTTAATATTTCCATACATTTGCACATTTTTCTCGATATATTTATCTAATAAGGATATTCTTTTTCAACACATTTATATACCCAAAGAGTTAGGTAAAAAGTCACATCATTTTTCACAAGCACAATAAATTCACACTTACCTAAATTTTACTTTGGTCAGTTAAGTAGTAACTATTAGCACTTTTTGTGACTTATATGGACTCATTCTTATTTTTTAAATAGCTTATAGACAGCTTACAGGCATTTTCATGTATCACCAGATCGTGCACATTGGTAGTATACATGGGTTTTATTTTTTTAAGGCAGATTCTTGTATATTCCTGATTGTGGGTCTCTCAGGGGTTAAGAAAGAATATGTTAAGGAATAAAATAAACTTAAAAAAATACTTCATATGGTACCATAAAATAAAAAAAGAACACATCCTTGTAATATTGTGGGGGTATAACAAAATTTGAAAACACCAAAAATATTGTGATTCATAAATAACAACAATACAAAATAAGGCAGAATGGTATACAAATTAGACTCACAGCCTGATCTCTAGGAGTTAACTGAAGTAGGATAGCAATAACGGAGTGAGTATCGCTCACCAGTAAAAGTAAACATTTTGGTTAATATTCTCTAATGTAGAAATGTATTGAAAAATTTAAATCTGTAAATTTAAATAACATTTACTGAAACACTCTATCCAATTTTATAACTATTGTAACTTAAACAAAAGGCATGTTTGGAACAATGAGTATAAAGACCTTGAAATTATATACATTTATATTAATGTGTTTCATACAAGATATAAACTAATATAAAAAAAACATTTACTTTAGAATATTGCACAAGGAGCTAAAGAGCGCTATCTTTTCCTTTAAAAGATGTAATTGTAATGAAATATTTTTATATTATTTGTATGAGTAAGTGAGAGGAAATAATAATTAAAACAATATATAACGTTAATTAGAAGTAAAATGAGCGGCGTCGCGTAAATGTACTAGTTTTCTAGTTATTGTAAATTCCATATGCATATGTATCGACATATATTACATATATATATTTAGACCGAACACAAAGACGCGACTATATATTATACTCGGCTTATTTCTTTGTTAACCTATCTAACTTGGTTATCGTACTGTATATAGTAGTAAATTATCTTACTCACCTCATAAAGGCACCCGTTTGCTAGAAGCCATGCACTATCCCTTTTGAAATACTAATGTTTTAGACCACTGTTGCTATGCTGACTTTAGATTTTTATACATAAGTTTTCAAGGGCGTATAATTCTATTTTAAAAACACGGATGAATTTGCATACTTAATAGACGTTAGAAAGTAAAAAATGAATCTGATAACAGGTTGGTAAATGTAATAAATCATAAAAATACTTTTTTATACATACAAAACGCTAAAAAAATTAATATCGTTCCAAAGTTGCCTGTAGAAAACTAGAAATGTCATCGCGGAATGTCATTATTTGAGTAACAGTGCTGCCAATTAAAAAAGAAATTGTATATGTACCTATCGTAAATCCATAATAATATTATAATAGCTCAAGAATTATATAATAGCATCAATAACCGAAGGCTCACCAACAAATGTCCCTAAAAAAATGCCAAACAGAACTACGAGATAAACACCAAACTATTATATACTAACGTTATAAAAGCTTAATTCGTTAAACACAATTATTATATTGTGTGTACACAAAAAAGGTACCTTCACAATTTACTTTTCTTATAAAAAAATAAATAAAAAGCAGCCGTGTATCAGAATCGTTATGTTATCAATTGTATTTAGATAATTTTTGATATTTGTAGATAATGTGTACTAATATATTTTTTTAACCAAAGGATTATTCTGTTTTGAAGTGGTTTATATTTTCAAGATGAAAGAATATAAAATTTGCATGTACATTATTACATATTATGCATATGTAACTAAATATAATATATGGTTTTAAGTACTTATAAATGTGCATTTTGTAATTTTAATTACACGGACATTTGCTACATACTCCAGCAACATAATGGTGTAAATCAGGTAGTTTCAAAAGATCAATAATAATTTGACAGCTGCCTGCTAGTGGTAACTAGTGATCACGAGAAAATAAGTAACCCATAATACACCTAAATGACAGAAAAAACATGTATAAAAAATATATTCAAGGAGTAAATAACGGAATAATGTGGTGTGCGACTTCATCTGGTAAATTGTTCTAATTTTTTCGTAACTATCTACATTTATAATATCGTTTGTTATTATAATTATGGTAATTTACAAGTTTTATATAACAAATAATGACAGTTTCAAAATATTAAACTACTTTTAACAAATAGATTCAAAATGTACTTCTTTCTCTTTTAAATAGATGTACTCTGTGGTATTTATTGCCACGTTACCCTAGCAACGGTGTCTTTTCGCTTTCACGTGAACCATGATTTTTTATAAAATAATAAACACACATAATACACATCAAAAATTTTATTTTTACAAAATTGCAATAAATATATTTAATAAAAAGATATAATGGAGAATATAAAAGAGGAAGATATACACACCACAGCAATTAAGTTAGCAGAGGAAATTAAAAATTTATCTATATATAAGTCATTTTATAACGATGTACAGGCAAGTACCGAAACCTGTATAAAATGTATAATATTATTAAAATCCTGGTAGTATACATTTATGAAATGAAATTAAAGAAGAAATATTAGATATGTTTTAAAAGCTACTTTTTAAATTATGTAATTTAAATATATTGAAAACCTAAACTGTAGTAAATATTCTAACCATACAAAAGTATGCACATAATTGTTTTATGACCCCTAATAGTGTTTCCGTATATAATTATAGAAGCAAGGATATCATCAACAAAAAATGATTAAAATGTAACTCATGTTTTTTTATATCCAGAAATTAGTTGCATCGCCAAATGTCAAAAAAGAAGACTTTAAACAAACTTTACAGCAAGCAATGAAAGAAAAAGGTTTAGATACGAAATTAAGAAATACCGTTTTCCACTGGGTACGGACGCAAAGTAAACAAAGCGTAAGAATATTTTTTTACAAACTATAGATAGATATTTCATAAGCCTAACAGAATACCAACTCGATATAGTAGACACAGTACCGACATCTCACAGATTAAATCTCAATTTTACAACCTTTTTTTTGTAACTATGCAAGGAATTCAAAATATAATTTTAACTTCGGCTGAGTGCTTTAAGATCTCGCGCCAAAACCAAGAACATTTTAACACCGAACCATCCTCATCACTAACGCCCTTTCAAGACATTAAGTCAAGGTGTTGCAATTTATTCTTGCTTTCTAACTTGGAACCTACAAATACTAGGTAAATAGAAGCACTCATACAAATCAATTTTAGTACGCTACATCCTATAATGAATATAAGCGTATCGCAACAACACTATCTATGGCGCAATCAACATAAGTAAGTTTAGCTAAGTCGATAAGATTTTATTTCGTAACTTATGGATAAATACCAGTTACAAAAAAAAGACATTACATCGTTAAAGGTTTATACGTAGAACAGTTTGCAGAACAATCTCATCCATAACAACAGCCCCAAAGAATTCTTATCTCTTTCTATTACTGTAAGGGCGAAGAGTAAAGGGCTTGTTTCAAGTAATTTTAGTTCTATTCCATTCTAACAAAGCAATCGTACCAAACTGCTTCATCTCATTTTTATGTTTTTAAAACAGATTGGAACTATTTTCTTCTGATATAGAAATAATAGCTGCAAAATATTTTTTGTAAATAACTGTTTTTATAACTGTTCCAATAAGTACGATTAATCAATCAATTAATTTTAATCGGGAGATCAAGTGACGAATAAGTTGTACATCTGCCGTTAACGCCCCTGTGTACGTGAAAGAACTATCAGAACTCAAACTACACATAAACGATACATTATCGTCGAATCAAATTAAAAAACATAATATATATACTTTATAGGTTTGAGTTTGACCACAATCTCATCTGATGTTAAATGGTGATGTGGTCTAAAATGGTAGTCACATTAAACCTAGAGAGAGATTGGCTCTCAAGTACAGCTGCCGGAACATACCAACAGGCCAGCCAGATGGCTATAAAAAAAGCCTTACCACCATGCTATGGTTTCATCATAATGTTTTCCTTCAACAAAAGCTCCAACTCGGTTGCTAGGATTCGAACCTACGTACTTCGACGCTGTGTCCGAACATACTATCAACTGAGCCATTATTGCTTCGCTTATATAAGAAATAAAATTTTCATTACAA
This sequence comes from Antheraea assamensis, assembly GCA_035772565.1. Lineage (NCBI taxonomy): Eukaryota > Metazoa > Arthropoda > Insecta > Lepidoptera > Saturniidae > Antheraea > Antheraea assamensis. The sequence goes on from JAQQSE010000020.1 coordinate 494,572, forward strand.
TTTTGCAGAAGTTAGACCCCTTAACATCCTTGTCAAAAGCTAGCGCACAATGGGAGAAACGAATACCCAAATCCCTTAACTCCATGTGCTCAGATTTGGAGACTTCGTTAGCGAAAATACGTTCGCAGAGTGAACAAGAAGAGCTTACAGAGAAATGGAACGAACTTAGCACTTATAGTTTAGGTGATGAATTAAAAATGTTTTCTTTGATGCTACTCTTCTACATATATTTATAAATAATCGTCTGAAGAATGACCTTCTGTATAAATAGAAAACATATATTTTTGGACTTATTAGCGTTTGACCATATTCTCATATGATGTTAAATTGACGATGTGGTCCAAGATGGCAAACACGTTAAACCTAGAAGCCACTGGTTTTTAAGTGTAGCTGCTAGAACACATCAATAGATACTGGCGACAGATTTTCAACTTGCGAGCTTAGAAAAAGCCCAACCAATATGGTTTCATCACGATGTTTTCCGTCACCTTAAGTTCCGGATTTTGGTAGGTGGTAGAGCTACGCTGAAGCTATTACTGGTTTCAGCATGAATGGATCGGCTCGCCCGGGGTAGTACCACCCTCTCACAGAAAACCGACGTGAAGTAACAGTACTTGCACTGTTGCGTTTCGTTCGGCCAGTGAGAGCGCCGGAGGCCCACATATTTTTTTAACTTTTGGCCTTTTGGCCGGCAACACACTTGCGACTCCCCTGTTGTTGCTAGTGTCTATGGACGGCGGTGATCACTTACCATCAGGTGACCCACCTGTTCGTTTGCCCCCTATAATATAAAAAAAAAAAAAAAAACAAAGATTCGAACCTATTCGACGCAGTAACCAAACACGCTACCACTGAACCATAATCGCTTCAAATTGTTTATATAATGATTATTTTATGGACTAATTTGATGTCACGATTTTTTTTGTTCCAAAACGAATCTTTTTGACCATAGGAAAATGACTGAAAAATTAGACACCTTCCTCCCTTTACGACAGCCTGTATCAGCTCCTGCAGCAAACCTTACTATACGAATATACTTAAGTAACATACATATGTTTTGTTACAGATTTATCAAAGTATAGACCTGTTTATGCTCCTAAAGATTTTTTAGAAGTGCTATTGACATTATCGGGCTATATTCCTTACACGAGAGAGTGAGTTGTCAATATAAATTAGTACTTATATATTTCCATTAATAAAAGTATAACACTTGCACTTGTTTCCAGAGACGAACCAAAATGGGAATTCGCACATCTACCTCTACAAGTCAAAGTATTGGATCAATTGGTAAATCTTATTTCACATTATCCGGTTCGAAGAACCATAATGTTTTTGTCTCCAATGGTCTTTGTAGTCACTTTTATTATAAATATATATTCATAGATATAAACACAATCTTGCTTGGTATTGAGTTATACTTGGTTAAAGATGGTTTTAATATCCTAACTACGTAAATGAGATTTCTTAAGTTGTAATCGTTTTGTGAAAATGGAATCAATTAATGACTTTAATGAAATTATGGGGATATATACTGTTGTTTTACAGTATGCAATTGTGGTAACTATCTAGTCGTGGAAATGTATATACTATCATCTAAGTATTACGTCATTCGTAGAGAAAAGTGTACCCGGAATGGACGAATGGCGAACCTTTGCTGGGTGTAAATCCGAACATGGCAAGTACGGTGCCCGGATTTAACACGTTGGAAGCGGAGAGGATCAGCCTTGGAGAGAGGGTGGCTGCCCTCGGTTACGCTCCAGTCATTCAGGAGTATTTGAAGAAAGGCAGCCCCCAGTGTTTAAGGGCACAGTTGTGGTCCCAAGTCCTCGGTTGCGAGGTTAAAGCGCAAGTATGAATTTTTTATTTCCATTTTTCGTTATTACGTTAGTTTTGTGAATGTGAGAGTACGTATGCTCGTTTACTGAGCAACTTAGTTTTATGCTCGGGCGACTGTTTGAGTAAAATAAGTTATATTCTAGAACTTTATTCTAGCAATCAGCTTACTTCTGTCAGTTGCGAAAGAGCGTCCTAGAAGTGGACTTGATGATAGATAAATTGATATTCAAGGATGTACAGTTGACTGCTTCGAACGACGATCAGTATTTTGTCTTCGAAGATTTACTATATCAGGTAAGAAAATTGTAAACAACAATTTCCGGTCTATCAATTCAGCCTTATGTACATTTCTTCCAAACCTGGACCTTAACTAGTTAGGTTTCAGTGGAAGCTTAACATCAGTTTTTTTATTGCCTAGCTTTTGCCTGCGGCTTCGCTCGTGTTAATGTGGATTTGACGTAATCCTCGGGTATAGCACTTTTTTTTCTAAATGATTAGTACCCTGTGACCTTTTCTATACCCCTGACTATTTAATGGTTGATCCGTTTAGGTGTAAAAGCGTAACAAATGTGTTAACAAATCTATATTCGCATTTATAATATTAGCAAGGATGGTGAGAAAATTTAATGTCGTCGGTTCATTCTTATGATCTTTAGGTCTTACTTCCTTAGTCACCCATGGATCTCAAGTTTCTAAATCTTTTATACATATCAAAAGTGTACGACGTGACACTACATTTTATAACGTTGTTTACAATTTAGTCATGTGTCTTTGAAAATTATCATGCATTGATATTGCTAAATTGTCATTATAAGTATAACAAAATGACACTTGACAGCGTATCATTTAAGTAAACATTTAAGAACAAATCACAAATATAAAATTGCGCACAATAAAAAAAAATAGTATTTTTGTGTGAAATTTTTTAGATAGGTAGCTTCTATGATTTTGATAAACTGTAAATATCAAAGCAGCAACAAATTTATATAAATCGTTTAACACTATTACAACGCTATATTAGTACATTACACCCATAGGAAGCCGATTGTGGGTCACTAGTCTATCTGCTTCATAATCTTCTTACTCTTATCTCAGCTAAGTAGGGTCGGCACAACAAACTTTCCTGTCAGATGTCATCTCAGTAATCATTCATACCTTTTATGCACACATTTTTCACATAATCTATTCATACCTTTTTCGCTCTTCCTACTTTTTTTTTTTTTTTTTTTTTTTTTTTTTAATGTGGGAAGAAATCCTTCATTGGACACCCACAGCCCTGGGGAGCTGTGGGGTGTCAGACTCCTACTGACTAAAAAAACCCACAAGATACCGTCTGCCGCGCTATGGAGTGGCACGGGATCGAACAAGCAAGCACCATGCCACCCCGGCGACAAGGCCCAGCGCGAACGCTCTGACCGCGACGACAGCCCGGTCAAGCTGCCTACCCGTCTACCGAACCAATGTGCAATGGAAAGTCAGGTCCCCAGCCCCTTCCCTCCTTGGTCCGGTTTGGTAGTCAAGGGTCACCCCCTCCAACCACCACCACCTGTAACTTTTTTACGTGGTTTTCTACCACGGTGACTTTTTCTTGAGGTTTTCTCCCTCTCTCTCCGCCCAAAGGCCGTCCCTCTGTCACTTTTTAATGTGGTTTCCTCCCACAGGAACTTTTTAATGAGGTTTTTCTCCCTCTTTCTCCGCCCGAAGGCCTCCCTTCTGTCACTTTTTAACGTGGTTTCCTCCCACGGTAACTTTTTCTTGAGGTTTTCTCCCTCTCCCTCCGCCCAAAGGCCGTCCCTCTGTCACTTTTTAACGTGGTTTCCTCCCACGGTAACTTTTTAACGAGGTTTTCTACCTCCCTCCGCCCGAAGGCCTCCCGTCTGTTTTTTAACGAGGTTGTCTCCTCAACACCCGTAACTTTTTAACGTGGTTTTCTCCCACGGTGACTTTTTACCGAGGTTTCCTCCCTCCCACCGCCCGAAGGCACACCCGTCTGTAACTTTTTAACGTGGTTTTCTGCCACTGTGACTTTTTACCGAGGTTTCCTCCCTCCACCCTCTGACGGGCGAACCGAAGCAGGCCCGTCCTTACCCCATCCCCTGTCCCCTCTGATAAGCAGAGGGGTACTGCGAGGGGCGCCGTCTGCCGGGGTATATGCCCCGACCCAGTTCTGGAACCGAGCCCCAGGAGTGTTTATCGGCTCTCTAGCCTAGATCCGTAGTGTTCTGCTAGACAGGGTCACCTCGTGTAGGATGTGGCTCTTCACCACGCACTGACGGTCTTGGGAGGCAGGCTAAGGCTCCACGAGGGAACTGTATTCGCCTGTGGGTCCACCCCTGCGGTTCCGATAGTTTATTTTCTCTTAGCTTATATATAAATAAAATTATAGAGGTTTGTCTTTGCGCGCGCATCTCACAAAAAACTACTTACTAGACTTTGATCTTATTTTTACTTTTTAGACACTTGGTCCTCATCTAAAAAGATTATCACGATATTCTCATTTGATATAAATTTATTACATATTTCAACAAATATTATTTTTATAACATAATGAAAATTGAGTTAAAGAATTAATTGAATTTCGAAATAACTAAGCAATACTTTACAAATACGTTTTTATCTTTGCCTAATTCACTCATACATAACTTAAATACCTAAGCAAGGAGTTATATTCTCCCGATATAGGTAATGTTGTGCTTCTCTCGTGATTGTGAAGTGATGCAGCAGCTGAAAGGGAACATTGGGAACCCGCTAACTGTCACCATTAAAGGCAAACAGACATCAGCAGAGAGTATCACAGTGTTTCCACCCAGTGGGATCATACCTTTCCACGGATTTACTATGTACGGTAAGTTTATATTCTTCTAACTACACTTACGTTTCGTACGTTACGTATTCATTCTAATAGTAATTATTCATTTAAATATTCTAGTTTTGTTGACCATTTAATGTAGATCAAAATTGCTCTTAACAGCATATGTTATCAAATCTTACAAGACCAGAGATTGAACATTACGTGTAAGAAAAAAAAAGTTATTACTTGAAAATACAAAGGTATCTTGATAAGCTTTATCTATCAAAGTGGCAAAATATGAATCTAAATCGCTTATGTTAAAATATCAACTGTTGCCACATTAGTATATTTAAACCGGACGAAGCCGGGAGAGTACGCTAGTGTCATATAAACGACAAAAATTAAATAACAAAATGGTAGGGACGAGTAGTAAGTAAACATAGAGTGTAAATTACAGACTGTCATTGCATGTATTTTCATAATTCACATTACAGGGCTCGTATAGGGTTGAAATAGTCTACACCTAGTTAGTAAAATAGGGATGGACCGTATTACCTCTTCGCAGAAGGAGACGGAGGAGAGGACCCAGGAGGGGATCTCTCTGAGAGGCACTCTCCGCCAATGGAGGGTCTGTGGAAGGAGGAAATGCTTTACTTGCCTCATTCCACCACCATAGCTGAACCTAGGGAGATGTATCGGGGGAGAGAGGAAGGCATTTTCCTATTGAACGCGTTCGGTGGATGAGGAGACAGCCAGTGTGTACCTGCCTGTCTCCTGATTAGACCGACCTAATAGGTCGACCTAATAGGCCACCGAGCCGACCTATCAAAGCGGCAGATGATACTCGTGAGACTTCTACTCAGATAACCCTGTTGCTCTCCCGGACAGTAGGGTATTCAGGATGAGTTTCCTCTCTTGGAAAAATAAACGATATGTTAAAAGATATATTTGGGACAGATTTTTTGGCAGTGGTTGTTTGGGAAGCACTAAATGCTACTACGAGTATACCCTACCGCAATACAAAGGCTTTTCACAATGGTTTTTCTAAGGTAAACCTTAAGTTCTCGTTGCTTTAAAATCCCATAACAGCACTTGTACTTACTTTTAGCGACGCCGTTCTGTTATCTATACGACGATCCAGTTCAGCTGTACTATACATTTCGGGCATTCTACGTTAGATATTGGCATCGATTGCATTACATATCAACGCATCCACAGGTACTTCACATTCATATACTTACGTACTTTTAACGGTCATCCTAGTTTATATCAATGGTTAGAATAAAATATCAATAACTTTTCAGGGTATAGTCTCACTGTGCCTTTTGTACGAGAGACTGTTAGAAGCGAACGAGCCTCTCCTGTGGATACACTTCAGAAATATCAATATAAACCCGTAAGTGCTTTGTAAAAGTATATTTTATAGGCAAGCATTATTAATTTAAACGTAAATCAGTTATGAAAAGTATTTAGACGATGATGCAAAAAAAAAGAACGGTCCAATCTATTTATCCCTCAAACTTATTAGGGAACATACCCATACTACGTGACCCGTTCAGGGTGTGGAGGAAGGTCTTCAAAGTACCACGCTTAGACACATGAAGGAGAGGGAGTACCGTATTTATGAATTGCTACATAAAACCAGAGGGGAAGGGGGTCTTTTCATATACTACGAATGGTCACCAAGGGGTGGGAGGGGCTAAAAATTGTCAAACATGGGTCATGTAATATGGGTACGTTTCCTTATTTTATTAAGACAGTTTCCACGGAAAGAAAAAGAAATTCCAAAATATTTTAGTTTATAATGACAGACAGGTAGATAAACAAAGATAATTTACTTAAATACTTTGGAGAAACTACTCAAAAATTATCACCAGTATATAGACTTTTCGTCTATAGGAAGGTTAATTGATATTATTTTGCCACAAATCCTGTTGAGAAAGTACGTATCTGTTAAAATATTATCATCATTAAAAAAACCATATCGCTTACAAGGTGGTTAATTTATAAAAGTCGAGAAAGCATTTGTTATAAAAAAAAATACCAGTACATAGCTATATTGGCTATGGGATGTTTAATTACAATTGAATTTGATAAAGATTCTGGTTAGAAAGTGCCTATCCAAATATTATCATGAATTATGCTAAATTAAAAAAAAAATTTGACATAAATTTTGCCGAGAAAGTATCTGTCAAAGAAATGTTATAGATTACACAGACCGTACCGTCTCTAGAATGCTTAATTTACATAGGTTGGACATAAATTTTGTCAAAAATATATTCGTCCAAAGATGACAATCTTTTACAGTTAATCGGTACACAGTCCAAATCGCTCATATAAATAAAATAACTTTATTTCTAGAATAAGGGTTGTGTTCAAATGGCTAATGCGTGCGTTTAGTGGGCATCTGCCCCCGGAGCAGTTGTTGCTCTTGTGGGACGCGATCCTCGGATATGACTGCCTTGAGATACTGCCGCTCCTGGCGCTCGCCATCCTTAGCTTCCGTAAGGAGAACATCTTCCAAGTGAACACGTTGCAGAACGTTGATGCAGTATTGGCTGATCTCTCCACCATATCAGTGATACCTTTGTTGCAATTGACTTTGATGAAGCCTTAGGGTTTGATGTTTGCATATACACCGTCAAATTCGTTTGTTCCGATGTAATAAAGTTGGGAAATATTTAGATCCTAACATAATTTGTATTTAAATCCAGATGTTGGTGTATCATCGAGAGCTTAACCATAAATAGATCTAGGAATTAATGATGCAGTATGAACCCACAAGGACATTAATCGAAATTATACATTTTTGCAGTATTTTCGAAGTACTTTTTGTTAGCTTTATTTAGGGACTTTTATCACAAAGGGATACACCAATCTCATTGTAACTTATACCTATTTACAACTAAGGAACGAACATTTAAACAAGAGAGTACTCAAAGAAAATGGGGAACTTAAAAAAACGTCCATAGCGGTCGGAAAGCATGCGATTTCAGTTTTACCAGAGTTTTGTAATATACATTCTACATTCTAAGTATTAATTTCAAGCATATTAGCAAATTAAAGTCCTTTCATTATTGTTTCTGAAGCATTCGATATTTTCAACCTTACATTCGCTAGTGACATACAGCTAGGGATATTGTTTTTCGGGATGAGCTGAGGTATAGCATAATAATCAAACGGTGTGATAAAGTGTCTACCCGACTGTGTCGCGACCACCATATACATGGTGGTAAAAGTAATATTGTCCACTTTTATTATTCGTCGCATTTCGTGATCTCATCAGACTAGAGGCTTTCAGATCAACATAGAATCGACGACCTGCGATGCATTGCTGATCTCTTAATGATCGCCATTATTCCATGGTAGTACTGTGCTTATCATTCAGGCAGTGCAATCACTTAACAAGTTACTATAAAAAAAAAACTGAATTAGGCCATAAGCAAGAGGCCTTAAGTAGTGGACCAGAACCATTCTCTATGGATACACTGGTAACATAAACCATGACGAGGAGACAGCATTTTCTAATTTTTTTTTAAACAATATTTTGATACGTTTGTACATTGTTGTGCAGATATTTACGACGTGTATGGTGGACGTAGAACTGAACGTTTATGGGGCAAAAGGAGTTTATAATAACTTGAATGTTCTAGAACTTTCTAGAGAATTTAGATATCTGTTAACGTAAAATTATGTTAAAATTAATCGTAAAATATCCAGAATAATTTAGATGGATTTTATTTTACAATATCTAATGTTTTTGTGGGTTCAAACTCAAGTAGATGTTAATATATTTGATGTTAAATTGTAGGCTGGATGCGCTCGTGGCCACTGTTGTTGAAAACTTGTTATTTTTTGTATAGTGTTTTTATATACTAGTTTGTTTATTTTTTAATTTTGTAGAAGCGAAGTCTTATATAAATTAAAAAAAAGAGTACAAAGTCGTTACCTCAAATGTAAATGCTGTTTTATTTTTGAACCTGCCCGCCCATTTGGGATTTTAAAACGTTGGATAATTCAAATCCTTATGTGCGATTCATAATTATATGTTTATTTACTTTGGTTCATGCGTGTTGTCCAGTAAATATCATAATGAGTTGTAAAGTCCTAATTTGGTTTAAAAAATCTTTATAATTTACATTTCTAATAATACGAACCTATACGAATACACAGTATAGGAACATCGCGTGCCTACAGATCTAGAAAAATTTACATTAAAAAGTGTAGTGACGCCAAAAATGAAATGGAACGTAAAATTACCCAGTGTCTTTATTTCTTTTTTTATAAAGTAATGATAAGGCGTTACTAGATAGCAACAGATACACATTGTAAACCTTTCACAGTTACTCGATACGACACATTCACTTGGGTCATCAAATAACATGTCTCGTTTACGTGGTTTTTGTCGAATTAGAGAACATTACAGGAATAGTAACTGTTGCCAGAACTTTATTTATAATCTGCAGTAATTGAAGTACGATAACGATGAGGAATTTAGATAAATAAAACATATATATTTTAGGCAAATTCCAAATCACACATATTACTTGTATAGTTAAACAACATGACAAAAATAAGTCGCGGCCACGACATTATTTGCAGTATGATACAGTTTTCTGCGACTACACCGTTAATGATTGATGATAAATAACAATAAATATTTGACATCGTAAATAAAAACGAAGTGTAAAATAACCAGGACGTAACATAAAATATTCAGAAGAAAAGTGAAAGGCCATCTGGCAGCACTAGTCGATGGGTACTCAACTGCCGATGCTTATTGTTATCCAGGTAATTGAGACTCATTGAGATTGAGAAATAGAATAATTAAATAAAAACCCATTTCAATATAAACATTTTATTCTATATATTTATTTATATATCTTATCATTATTACAGCACATTTTTAAAATGGCAGGTATTCGTCTTCAATTTAGTATTATTTATATGTCTGTTTAAAAGTTAAAAATATACTTTGCATTTACGTATTTAGTTTTAATGAAATGTATGAAATACAGATTTTATTTTATCAAGGTCAGAAATTTTGAATTTCCATATATGTAACATGGAAAATTCTACAGAAGTAATAATATGTCGGCCACATGCGCTACTGTATATGAGACAAGTTCATATTCGCAAGTATTTTGCACAAATATACATAGTCCTATGTTTAATATATATATACAAATAAATCAAATTAAATGTGTATTTGTAATGTCTTAATAACAGCTTTTTATTAAATGGACATGAAAGTTATAACAAAAATCCGACATTTTACATTTTTGTCTGTCTGTCTGTTTGTTCCGGCTAATCTTCGAAATACTTGGACCAATTTTGACAGGACTTACACTGGCAGATAGCTCATATGATAAGAAGTAACTTAAGCAACTTTAAAAAAAATAAGGTTCCGTGCAAATATAATCCTTTTAAAAAAACACAAACGCAGAAGAAGTCGCTAGCGACGGTACCTAATTATTCCCAAATTTGTTTGCCAATTTGATTCCCAAAAAAAAAAAACAAATTTGATGACACACATTTGAGACCTTTCTGGGAATTACTTATATATGGGATTTAGCATGTCCAAAATTTTATAATTTCCTACAAACGACACACCAGTTGCCCTCCTCGTAGAAGCTCTTCACCACCTCCAGCCCCACTTCTTTACACAGATCATCCAGTTCCCCCTCTTCGAACACATGGTAGAACCTCAACAAAGTGGTATCAGGCTCAGCGGCCAACTTATCATCATCCCTCTTTCTCAACTTCCACGGGACGAGTAGATCCTTATGTTGGAATTGCGTTCGGTTTTCGTGAACAGGCAAATTAACGCCACCGACAGTGAATTGGTAACGATCAGTTTGGTTCTCACATTTATTTTTGCATAAGTAATTCGATTTAGTTTGATCTTTAGCCCAGACAGTGATCAAGGCTTGACCGTTGGGTCGAAGCAAGCGGTGTATCGTCGATACAGCTTGCAATCGCCGAGCCTATTATATAAAATTGAAAAATAAATATCTAGATATCAGGAAACAACAAAACGATATTAAAAATATGACGTCATCATGGATGGCGCCATTGCTATTATTTTAACGATTTCATAGATCAATCTAGAATTAATAGGACAAGCGAATACTTAACACGTTCGGTGCCACGTGTATCACAGGTGGTACACGCAGTTAATTTTAAAAAACATACATTTTATAACAAATGTAACTCTGTAATATACATTTCTAACAAAATAATGACGCATTATACAAAATGCAGTAAATCACCAAACATAAGTTTATATAATTGCTGTATATACAATAATTAATGTCATATGATAATACATCAACTTTTAATCAAAATATCATATGGCCTGACCGACATTTTGGGCAAAAATGGCTTGGCACTGAACGTGTTAAACAATAAATACAAAATACACAATCCTGAACAAAATAAATGGCATAACTTTTTTTTGACTCCAGATATAGCAACAATTTGACGATTTAGATTACAATATATCGTGTCTAAATATTGGCCGCCTTTGTACGGAATCCTGTCAATAGTAGATTGCCAATACGAATTAAGTAATTTTATTATTGACAATTTACTAGTCGCCATCAGTAATTTAGTACAAGTAATTAGTAATAGACGCTCGGCCATTAGTTCGCTCGCATAGTCAATAATCACGCCGACATACACATATCAAAATTTATGTTTCTGTTCTTTTTATGGGATAATCTCCAAATAGGCTGAGCCGATTTGATGTGCCTTTTATAAGCATATAGAGAACTTTCTAAATTTCTCTCTCTCACTCTAGCCAATTACTTATTCGAAATTTGAAATTAAACTCTTACCACACCTAACGTAATTTTATTAAGAAAAAAAACCATACTTTCGTGCTGAAGTGGTGTATGACGGCGATGCAGATGACGACATCTGCGCAGGAGTCCCTGAGCGGTGCGTGAAGCATATCGACGCGCACGCACCCCGCGGCGTGCACTTCGCGCAGGTGCTCTCTGCACTCTTCTAGAAGACCACCGCTACGTTCACCTGCCAACTGACGAATATCTATATATATTTATACAGTAATCATCTTCTTACCGTTATTTCACCTAAGTAGGGTCGGCACAACATGTTTTCCTTTTCCACTCCCCCCTGTCAGATGTCATCTCAGTATTCACACCTTTTATACACATATAATTTTTCACACAGTCCTTCCATACCCTTTTCATTCGTTCTCTACTCCTATATCCGTTCACCTTCAAACTCAAAACTTTTCTAGTTAGGGAACGTACTTATACCACGTGACCCATGTTTGACTATTTTTAAGCCCCCTCCCGCCCCTTGGTGACCATCCGTAGTATATGAGAAGACCTCCTCCTTCTAGTTTTCATGTAGTAATTCATAAAAACGGTTTTCCCCTCTCCTCCCCTACCTGAACGGGTCACGTAGTATGGGTATGTTCCCTTACATGACTTTCATCTCTTCTCATAGTATGTCCCGTAATATACTAATCTATTACTCCACAACTTCTCTGTCATTGATGCCATTTTCAAACTTCCTCTGTCCTCTGACATACTCATTCTTAACGTTCTTATTCTCATCTAGTTAACCCACATTTCGGTCTTAACACTTGTATCTCTGTCATGTAATGATTTCTCACCCGTCACTTTCGTAACCACTTTCGTAACACAGCAGTATAAATATTGTCATATATAAGACTATCTAATTGAGTATACTACGGATCAAATCTATACTAATACCATATAAATATGCCATTTGATTGATACAGATAAAAAAGTACATTATTCATGAGTAATTTAGACTATATCTAGAAACACCGACTGATTGTATCTGTTACTATTGGAAATTTAATACTTCAACGAACGAAAGTGTTGTTGTTATTTGTATATAAAAAGTTTTAATTGGTAGGGAAAGTGCAATGATAGACTATTTAGTATGTGTAGGCTTTTGATGCAAGTTAGTTTATAATTGAGTCATATTTACAATATAATTTAAAATAACGATAAACATTGAAAATCTTTTGTTCAATTTTAGAAGGCGCTTATGAACGTTAAAAATACAACCGGTTCGGAAAACAACTAAGCAGAACCGGCAAGAAACTCGATTTGATTTATTTTATTTTTTTATATTTTTAGAACGAAGTTCCTTAACATGACATTGGAAGAGTTAGTAGTAGGGGACTAAACAGGCGTGATGAGGTACTTGTATCTCTGATCTGGGAGGTTCAATACTGAAGAGCCGATAAATACTCCTGGGAATCGATACCCCGTACCGGACCAAGGAGTTTACTCTCGCAGACAACACCCCACGCGGCGTCCCTTGATTTATCAGAGGGGAAATGGCACATGCAAGCTAATTTGGCTATTAAATCGTAACCTAGGTTAAAATGATTTCATTTCTATGTGTTTTAAATTGAAAACTCACTCATTATCGAATTAATCTAGACATTATTAAACCACGTATATCAAAAGAGTAACCTGGAATATATCAGTTCTCTTGAGGATATTCTTTCCATTACCACAACCGAGATCAATGACCAGTGCACCGGTTTTCACCTGCTCCATGAACTCAACAACTCGGGGCCAGGGTTTGTGCCGAGTTGTGCTAAAGTGACCCGCAATTTCTTCGTACACCTATGACATAAATATATCTGCTTTTAATATTTTGAATTTAAAAGCCATTTATTCAATCATTCATGTAACTCCATGTTTGATATTTTTATGCTATCAAGAAACTTGTTTTCGACGCCATCTATATTTTTATTCTTAAAAAAATTAAATATGCAATTTTTTGTTTTACTCAAAATGATTTTATCCTAAGACCTAAGTTTTTACCAATCGTATGTCAAATTAACTAATAATCTTGATTTCAATCTACGAGACTAACTAAGACTATGTATGAAACAATTTAATAATAAAAAAAAAACTATTAAATTTTATTATCTTTCAATGACAACTAACTTTATTTCGATAATTGACTTTTTCCACAAGTCCCATAAAAGTTACCTTTTTTATATGAAAGGTAAGTCTCCCTTAACAAACAGTGCAAAATAAGAACTGAAGATGAAAACCCAAAAACAATTGGACAAACAATAAATGAACTGTCAACACTGACCCTACTTGTTCCCCTTAACAGATACGTGCATCTGGTTTCCTTGTCTTCTATTCAAACCAATGAAGTATCCCACTACAGAAACAGGAAAGACGACACCAAAATTACTGATATTGTTTGCCCCAAAAAACACTGTATTGAACTTATTGGACCATTAAACATAGGTTTTGCTATTAAATTCACAACTCGTTGATAACATTTGAATTGTGCTCACAGTCATGCTGTAGAGGATAACCCAAACAAGAGTAAATTATGGCAAACAAAGCAGTCTCCTTTGATCAACTATGCTCAACTATTAGAAGAACTTACCACAGACCTTTTGGCCATTCATTACCTATGGCCTATTTGAAAAACTTTGAACCATCTCTGTTGTAAACAGTAACCAAGAGTTTTGGACGGAATCTTAGTATGTGACGTTTTGGTTGACCTGTGGCTTTTTATTTTTTATTCATAATCTTGCGTTATGTAATCATATAATGTTTATTGTGCATAAGTGAATTGGATGAGTAATAATAATATAGACTATGCAATCTCACAAAAAAATACTGGAAAGTTCTAAGAGGTGCCACTATTTTATGAGAACCTTGAAGTAATCACAAATCATTTAAAAATTATTACTCATTTTATAATGGCATTAACAATCTTTCATGGTAAAGATTGGTTGTGAAAGTAAAGAAAAATAAGAGAAACTTAAGCAGATGCGGTTAAGCATGGAAATGAATCTCAAATAATAACAAAAAGAAGACACCAATTCATATTCACCTGATGGACATGCATTTCCTCGAGTTTGGACGCTACCGTGTCATCCATCTCATCTGGATTTGTTTTCTCAACACTGTCACAAAGTGTTTTATATTCGCACGAGCATGGACCACTTCTAGTCCATCTGAAAGTTAACGAGATCCTCGTTTCCCTCGCTACAGTATCTGATGTGATAACTTTAACTTGGGTCGTATGTCCTGATGATATTGAACGTCGTTCGATGACGGGATCCCATGTTCTTGGTTGGATACCATGTCGCCAATCATATCTAAGAAAGACCTACATACATACATACTCTAAATTTTATCCATTTCTTCAAGAAAGTGAACACTATAAAGTGTCAAAGCCACGGATGCTTTCCCAGCCTATTTGTATATATGTTACTCCAATATATCAACTCTTACTATACCGTATTTTGTCAAAATCCTATCAAATGTTTTTGCATGATGTGCACACACAACAAACAGACCAACCAAAATTCTGACACCATGGAAATATGTTCTGCCATTAATTGTAAAGCTCACCAGCATATTTTTTCTTTATTATTTAATTGTAGATATCATCTGTAGACTGTATAAACTAACAATGAATCTGGAATAAGAAAGTCAGAAATAGGACTCTCTGGACTAAGTACAAATTTTGAATATTTTTTCTTTCTTATCCTTTCTAAGATAGTGCATGACCTAATCACCTATTAAGTAAAGATTTGGGACAAAAATATATTAACATGTTAAACCTAGAATAGAAGTTGGTTCTTACGTGTAACCAACTACTTTTGGATGGTTCAATTAATTGTTGAATTCAAATCCGTGTCAATCGACATGATCAAAACAATTTTTAACTATTGTCGCTTTGTAACCATAGTAGAATAACATAAAAATAATTATATTAGCCTGTAAGTACCCCACTGCTGATGGCCCAGCCCAGTCATATTTACAATATAATACCTATGGAGGTTTCTTCCCAAAAGAAAATAAAGACATAATTACCAAGCCCTTATGGTAATGATGAGATTGAGAAATTCATATTTCTATATTTATACCACATATGGTAGTACTATAAGAATATTTGTCAAATCAAGTTTCCTCAGAATGTTTTCCTTCATCTTCACACAATAATGTTACTAATTATAATCAGTAAACATAGGAGTATGTAAATTCCGAAAAATGTATTAGTACAAGAGAAGTATTATGTACACATATACATCAGGATTTTATAAAAATAATTGTCCTAATATTTTTATCTAAGCATATCTAATAATTGCCAATGTTAGAGGTTTTTCCTTACTAATTTCATACTAAAAGTGGCGACCTTAATGCTGCTAGAATTAATAAAAATATAAACATTATTTTCAATAAAAATGTTGGGATTTTCATAACTAGTATATATTGAATAATAATAAGTTACCTGGCTTCATCCCTCATGATAAGCAGAGACCTCGGTTCAACAACAACTGGAACGTACTTGCCCGTGTGATGTTTCCAGTCCATCACTATGGAGGATCCGAGAGATAATGACAATATGGTATCACCAAATGGGCTATGTTTATCAACATGTGACGGTATACCTGAAATTTCCCAAAATTCATTTGATACAAGCTCTTATAATCTGCAATTTGTCAATTTAGATGTTCTTTGTAAAGTCAATGAGACAAATGAAAAAGACGAAAATTGGATTTTTCTGTTTTATGCCTATTCAAAGGTGACCTATTTGGATACCACATTGATCGACATAGACTAAAATACTTCATTGATCCTTAGCTTACAGGTGAACTATCGTGAAGAAACTGCAGAGTAGTGATTAGGCTTCTTCAAACTCTGCTTTAGTTAGTTACCCCATAAATTTATAAATCAGTGGTAATTATCCTATAAGAATGTTTCAACAACTGTACTTTGAAACTTTTTTTTATACTTTCTAGGTTAACGTTTGACCACAATCTCATCTGATCTTAAATGATGATGTAGTCTAATATATCTAGAGGGATATTGGCTCTCAAGTGCAAATGCCGAAACACACCATTGGCGATATATTTTCATATTGAGGGTGGTAGCCAGCCAGGTGAACTTAGAAAAAGGCCCAACACCATGCTATGGACTCTTCTCAATGTTGTCCTTCACCGAAAGCTCTGACTCATTTGCTAGGTTTCGAACCTACATCCTTCGACACAGTGTCCGAACACACTAGCAAATGAGCTATCATCGCTTTGCTAATTTAGTGTGTTACCCCATCTTAGGCAACAAATATCACTAAGCATGATATGTAATTTTGTTTGAATATTGAAGTGACATGTTTAAAGAAAAGACCAAACATCAATAGCAAATATCATCTTGACCATGATAAATATACAAACATAATAGAAACTGACTTGTATGATGCTTTACATATAAATTTGTGGAATTGGTTAAGTAAGATTAAATCCAGCACATGCTGCATTTTTAAGATATTATTTCATTTAAGAAAAAATAAAGGCATTATTGATAGAAACATGATAAAGAACTTCAAGAAATACTCCTCACCTTGTCCTGGTAAATATTTGTTCACAGTCAATTGGTCAGGAATACCCAAATCAATATTATATTCCTTCAACCTTTCCCATAATAAATCACATTCAACTGGTATCTTCTCCTCCAATGAACTGTTCAAGTCAACATCATTACTGCCATATCTAAATTCGTAGCCATAGTGTCTCACTTGTCGATTCTTGAGCGTACTGGAATCCGTCTCAGGGGCATAATTAAAAAGTTTGAGAAAGTCTTGCTCTTCCTTTTCAGTTATGAAATCATTGAGTAGTATGAGGCCTTTAGGATCAGCATGTGGACAAATAGTTTCAGTACTTGGTACTGTAAGAAAAAAAAATGGATATATAAATAATACACAGTACTTTATAAGTACACACAAATATAACATGACATGATCTGTCATTGTATTTGCATTCATTTTTCTATTATACTTATATATATTACTATAATATTTATAATATCTAACTTTGATTTATTCAACAATGAATACTCTTCAAGTTTCCAACTTAATTAATTCAAATCAATATACACTGATTATGCGATACAAAATCTTGGAGCCGTGCTGGTGAATGATGATATAATAGTCACCAACATTGAACTAAAAACCATGGTGCTATAAAATAATCCTGGGGAGTGTTGATTTCAGGCAGACAGCTAATCATAAAAATTAAGCCAAATCATACAACACAACATAACAAACATGTTGAGCTGATCCTACTTAGGTGGGTTAAGAAGATAGGGTAGAGTAAGATGATGATGCTTTATATAATAAACAAACCATGCATACCTTTCTCTACGAAACAAAAATAAAGTTGAGTTTGATTATTATTTATTATTGCTTTCCCATTAAGTGTATTCAGAAAAAGTTCAGCTTCATCTGTGCCTTTAAATAATAGGAATGAATGTGATTCTCCCTTCTCTGCTATATACTTCGGAAGTGAAATATTTAAAGAAAATTTATTGATAAATTGGAAAATTATTTCCTTTTCCAAACCAGTAGCTTGTCCAGCATTGCAAATGATTATGTTCTGAAAACAATCATTTAACACAAATGAGCACTTTTAACCACTATTATACTAGGTCTTATGCACATACAATATTAAATAAAATCATGTTTAATGCTACTTACTAGCAGCTTCTTAAATGTAGTTATTTATTTTAAGTGGAAAATACTTTTAGTTTTTATACGAAGTAAATCCTAAATGAAAATATATTATTAAAGCATAGTATTTGCATTACTCTAATTGAGTATTTATGTTGTTCCTTTCTAATCCTAACATGCTGTTCTAAACTAATTTTATACAAGTTTACTGATACCTCCATAAAAGTTTATGATATATACATTTGCAAGTATGACAACAAACTTAGTTTTATATTGTTATCCTAAAGTCATAGACATGCTGTACAAGTTTTTACTTTTTGGTCTAGTGTTTAACGCTAATCTCACTTAATAGTTAAATAATGTGGTTGTAAATATAAACATGCTGAACTTCAATGAATTGGCAACCAATGAACAACTGTCAGTACACTGCACGTGCTCGGCGATAAATTTTCGACTGAAGGATAATAACAGACTAGAGAAGCTTGAATAAAGTAATATTCCACCAAGGTACTATTTTATCATGTTTTTCATTGGATCATCCGAATATGCGCCGATTGGACACTATGTCGAAAACCCTACCATTTAGATAATTGCTCACTTATAGAGATTTGGATGATAAACTAGACCATATTTATATATTTGTAAGATTTTGTAGAAAAAATATTTCAATAACATTGCAAAACTTACGGGTCCTGGAACACTTGTACATATAATTCCTTTTGCACTTTTCAAGCGAGCTGTAAATCTTTTTAGTTTTCGTTCAATTCTTTTATATTCCTCCAATTTCATTTTCATCGATATCGTATTATGTATTGAAATTTGAAACTATAACCTAAATGTTTGTTGTGGCGTTTTTAGATAATGTACTTTGTAGTAATTGATCACAGAGTAAAATAAAATTTCAATCACATAGAAAAAAAAGTATCGTCAAAAGATTAAAAATTGTAGAATAACTTGGCGGGTGGAAGCACAAAACAAAGATTTTGTAAGATATCCTATATCTTACCCTATGCATCCTACGAAATTATTTGTAGAGAGTAAATAATACAAACAATTACTTATATTGTATATATGGACAAAATATAATATAACACTTTTTGGATAAACGTATTTACTTTTTAATGGATTGCTGGAAAAGCATATTTATTTATAAGACGATTGTCTTACACTAAGGATCTAGTATCTATCTAAAAAAGATTTCCAAATTTAGAACAATTACTGGTACTTCCTTAGTTTTCGTCAATATTGTCTGCCGTTCTGAATATAACCGTAAGTTCGGGCTTGCTCTTAAAATACGAATTTAATACAAACAGAGTAAAAATATGATTATAGATATCTAAATTGGCATTTGCGTATCCTTAAATTGTTTTGATGTTATACAAATAATATAACACGTATTCTGCGTACCTAAATTCAGAGCAGTCGAAGATTAGTTAGGACTGTACTCAACTGTCATTGCTCTTAGTATTATCATTCTGTAGTCATTGCTGTCAAAAATGATACAGTAGGTAAAATATAGAGCAATTATTTATGTACCGTTTTCAGTAAAACAGCTGTTAGGTAAAACAAAATAGGGTTGACAGAATATTTACCAAAATTGTTTATACGTTTTAAATGGTACTAAATTTAATCGTATCGTGAAATGAAAATGTTTATTATGACTGCTTATAACCTCCAAACTATATTTTCAGGAAAAAAGAAAAAAACATGTTATATGCATGGCTTCAGATTTCTTCTACCCAAACACGGGTGGCGTCGAGGAACATATCTACAATCTTTCACAATGTTTGATCAAGCGTGGTCATAGAGTTATAGTCATAACACATTCATATCAGAACAGAATTGGTATACGTTATTAACAGCAGGCCTTAAGGTTTACTACTTACCGATACGAGTGTTCTATTCTCAATGCGTACTCCCAACCATGATATGTAACATAGCCCTTATAAGATATATTTTAATTAGAGAAAGTATTGAAATAGTACATGGCCATTCAGCTTTTAGTGTTCTATGCCATGAAGTTTGTATTATAGGTAAATTGATGGGTCTGAAAACGGTTTTCACAGATCATAGTTTATTTGGTTTTGCTGATACATCAGCAGTATTGACTAATAAGTACCTTCAAATGTGCCTTTGTGAATGTGATCATTGTATTTGTGTATCACACACTGGCAAAGAAAATACAGTTTTGCGAGCGAAAGTTAAAGCTTATAAAGTTTCAGTTATACCTAATGCCGTAGATGCATGTTCGTTTACACCAGACCCTACAAAACGAGATCAAAATTTTATTACAATAGTTATAATGTCAAGACTGGTGTACAGGAAAGGTGTTGATTTAATGGTTGCTGTCATAGCAGAAATGTGCCCTAGATATCCAAACCTAAGGTTCATTATAGGTGGTGACGGACCAAAAATGTGGTTGTTACAAGAAGTAAGAGAGAAGATGGGATTGCAAGACTGTATTACATTATTAGGTAGTTTACCACATTCCGCAGTTAGGGATGTATTGGTCAAAGGTGATATATTTTTAAATACATCTTTAACTGAAGCCTATTGTATGGCAATTGTAGAAGCAGCATCATGTGGCTTGAAAGTAGTATCAACCAGAGTCGGTGGAATACCTGAAGTGCTTCCAGAAGAAATGATATATTTAACAGAACCAAATGTTGACAGTTTAGTTGAAGGAATTATAAAAGCTATGGCAGATTTGAAAGAAGGAAATATATTATGCCCTTTTGAGTGTAATCAGATGGTGAAGAGAATGTACAGTTGGATGGATATATCCAAACGGACAGGAAATTGTTTATGACAAAATTTCAAAGAATAAAAACAAACCTTTTGGACAACAATTACGTAACTACCTCACATGCGGTGTTTGGCCATTCCTTTTAGTTATAAGTTTAATGTATTTATTATTACAATTATTTGAGAGAATATATAAAAGGAAACACATAGATATAGCGAAAAAATTAAAATTATAACATTTATTATAAAATGTTTAAATAGTTATGAAAAAAAATTAGCACAATTATAGCCAAATAAACATAAAACCTTATGTAAACAATCATTGTTATATTAGTTCAATTATATTATTTTGTAGTAAATGACAAATAATATTGACAATGATGATGCTAATTGATTACTTAACCTCTGGGTATTTGTACATTAATCAATTAGATTTTTCACTGTTGACATTATTTTAACTAAACCAAATATAAAACAAAGATTTATTTTGGAATGATATTTATTATAATACTATAATCATTGTTAATCAAAATAGCTTCTAAACTAATCTTACTGAATAGTTAGCCATAACATAGGAAAATATAAACAAAAATATTTATAAATAACAGCTGAGTTGTTAGTTACATTCCATTAATACTATAATAGCATATACTACATGAACAAATTTAATATTATCTCCATCATAAATAATTAAATGTGATTTTCAAACACAGACTGATTATATAAGGTACTAATTATTTTTTAATGTGATTGTATATTATTCTCTGGATGTTTATAGTACAGATTTATGCCCTGTGAACAAAAATAATAATGTTACTATAACAACACGCAACAAAAGTATTAGTTATATAAGTGTAGCTTTATCAAATATTTTAAATTTAAATAGCTGTATCCAGGACTGCCCACCTGTTTACCTGTTTGTTATTATTTGTTGGTATTATCATCTATTGTAATTATATTTTGTCCTAATAAATACTTGAATTATATAGCAAAATGGATATTGTGTACATATTTTCAGTCTTCAAAATGTTTAAATGTCATATTAATTTTCATAGTAGTCACTGAATTGCCATTGAATGACACAGAAAATAATATACTGCTGCAGCTACCTAGTGCCAAGGTATACTAATTAGGAAACAAAGTATACTAAGTATAAAAATTGTTTCTTTGAAAAAATATTAAGGTTTGATGGCTTTCATAGTGATGGTTCAAATGACATATAGATACATATATCACAACATCTAGATATATTTACAAAACTAACACTTTAGTAGCACGTGGTGGATGGTTTGGTTTTGCTCCTGCCTGCTTCAATTGTAACACAATTGAACGCAGTCTAGCCACATCACGACCGCGACGAGGACCAAAGTCACAGAGTTCAGCCACACGTGCCCATTCGCTTCCCTCCGCGGCGCCACCCTCGCAGCCTCGAGCCAGTGCTCTCTCAGCGTTCCTGACATAAGAGCAATAAAAATATTAATTAATTTGATATAATTATTTAAGCTGAAAAATATGACAGTAATGATCACAAATAACTGTTAATTTGTAAAGAAACATGATAAACCTGGAGTTAATGGACCACGACTGATTGGTATATCTGTGCAATTTGTTAAAAAAGAAGTAACTCATAATTAATGTTTTTCGAGTTTTCATCTGAAAGTAAATTAACATTGCGAGAAGAATAGCCACTTCGTTATGATCAACACTGTGAAAATAGATGACTGTTGTTCTCTTCTGAATTTATACATATGAAAAATGTAGTCTCTGAAGATAGTTAATAAAGTTAAGTACAATGAAATGAGTCAATATTTTAATATAAAGTAATTAGGTAATAGATAGTTAATAAAGTTAAGTACAATGAAATGAGTCAATATTTTAATATAAAGTAATTAGGTAATTTAATTTATTTAAAAAATGTATTACTTCAAATTATGTAATTCTTTTTTATGTATTTTTTTCAATCACTTTGTGACTAAATTCAGTGTTATGCTAATTGTTGTAGTGCATTATTCTGTCTGTATTTAAATTATTATATTATGCTATATAATAAAAAAAAACTTTTATTTAAATGTCTTTCTGTTATGATAATGGTGATATTTTCTACAACAGCCAAATACCACTATAATTACACTAATTATCCCCTACTTTTAGAATTTATGTAAAGAGCTTAATTTATTTTTGTGATAAATTGAAGTTGAATGTCTAAACATGGTCAAACTTTAAATGCATTTACCCACAAATTTGAATTTTTGAGTTACTCCCTTTTTTGATTAAAGGTGTGAATTATATTTTATTTGCATAAGTAGATGCACAATTTTTGCACGTTAGTGATTTAGCCTTTTCACTATAATTGTTATGATGTAATCACAAATGTTGTTTGTTAAAACGGTTAATAACACCATAAGTGTAAAACTATATGTATGTAAAAATGGGTATCATTGTATGTTGGTTTCAATCCTGTAACAATAGTTTCTGTAACCCAAATGGAAGATATTAGTAATTCAGTTTCTTAACCTAGTATTATGTGAATTTTTATATATTTGATGTAATACTGTTGTATCTAACAAGTTTTATGAATAAGAACCATGTAATTACTGCTACGGAATATAATTACACTTAACATAACACCAATGATCCAGTTTAATATATGCAATTGTACAAATATTTACCATCACCAGAACCCTTTTGTAAAATGACATAATTTAAAATTGTCTATATACTCACTTAGCAGATTCCCTGAGAGCGGAAAGAAAATACAATTTTATTAATAAATTTATATTTATTTATAAGCAAACACTTATATCATCTACAGCCCTTTTTCTCAACCAAATAAATGCATTAAAATATGTCATGCAGAAATATTGATTAACTAAAACAGATCTGAAAGTCATACCAAGCTATATAATTAATGTTAGAATAATTAGTAAGTATATCACAGTATATTGGTGAAAGTAAAAACTCAAAAACAATAGAAGCAATAATTAAATACATAACATTTTTCTAATCCATGCAGGAAAGTACAAGGAAAAGAAACAACAATTCCACTATATCAAAGATACATAATACTATTTAATACATTATTAAAAAATGTTATACAATATTATATAGTATAAGTGATCAGATGGTTAAAGAAGCATGGAAGCAAGTATATACTAAGCATTCAATGATCATTTCTAATCAGAAAAGCTACCACCAAGCATTGAAAGATGTGTTAGCTAGCTACATTAAAGGGTTAAACTCTTTTAGAGAGTTGACTAATCAGCCACATCATTGTTTCATATCAGATATAATTACATAATACAGTCTCCTATACCACAATAGAAAAAGCATGAGAAAATGGTGGAACACAGTCATTGAAGTAAACTCAATTATTATAAATCTCACCTATTAGCCGCTTTAGTCTTGGCTATTTGTTCATCATGAGTTTTATACCAATCCTCCAGCTCTTTTTTAGCTACTAGAAGCATCTCCTGCTTCTTTCTCTCTTCTTCAGCATCTGATAATATTGTAACAGATCATTATTATTTTCAATTCCTATCCTAGTATAGACCACAAATGTTTTCTCAATAATCAATATAATACCTTTCTCTTCTAATCTCTTTTTCTGTTCTTCTCTCCACATTTTAATCTTCTCTGGCTCCTCTCTTTCTTGCTTGAACACTGATGTTTGTAATGGCTCATCGAGTAGGTCAGTTGCTTCATAAACCGCTGCACTTGGAATTTCTGAAAACAACCATAATAAAATTATAGAGTTGTATTTCTGGAAAAAATAAATTATTTTGAACTAACAGAATATCAATAGTATTTAGAAAAACAGTTAAGTCGATAATTGAGCAATTACATTGTGAATATGTTGTATGCTTTAGTCATGTTTCAAGAAATTACTGGAATATTTCTTAAGCATAAATTTATATGTTGGAATAATATGAACAAATATTACTTTTCAAAAACACATATCAACTGTCAAATGATTGAAACTTAGAAAGGTCAACGAACTGAACACTCCTCATTGAGTAACTATATTGATTTTTTCGCCAACATATGTAAACATTATCAATACTGTATTCAAATCTGAACATTATCTGAAGAATACAATAATGTAGCTAACCAACGAAATCTTCAAAGTCATTGGTGGTCGTAGTTATGACAGGGGGCGGAGCACTAGTTTCTAATTCATCTTCAAGACCGGCCAGCTGGTTTTGTTCTCGGGCTAGAAATTCTGCCGCAGGATCTACCTCTGGTTGAACGAAACTATCACCGAAATCATCCATTATGTACTAAAATATTTAAATCTGTATCGAACAAAAGGAAAATAACAAATCACTAAAATGATGACTTCAATGAGAATATAATCTGTCTGCCACAGACTAATACATATCAAAGAGTATAGAATGTGCACCAGACAAGGAATTTATAATTAGACTTAATATATTAAAGGTTTAATTTGGAATTGACAGTAACAACTTTACACCACAAAAAAACTGGATTGTTATTTCTAGAGCCCTGAGAATTCCTATTGTCTCCTTTTCTCGGTAATGAAGGCAGTAGCACGCTGTAAGAGGTAAATAGCACATGTCGCCTTTCACATTCAACTTTCCGTGCCTTTCATAAGTGTCATCTTTTACATGATGTATTTCTTTTTCATTTTCCGTGCTGGAAAATATTGTATGATATTTTCTCATAAAAACTTAATTTTGTTCTTTTTTGTCAATTTATGTACAAACAGATTTCTTATCAGAGGTTTTATAGACCTAGAGTATCATATCTTAAGATACTCCACCGAGAGAAGAGTGCCCCTATATTATGTTGATTTTTTTTGCATACATTTTTTACTGATAATATAATTGTCGTACTATTATCTATCACTCTATTCTATACGTCTGTTGTTATAATTTATATTTTCATTTGGCATATTTCATTTCATACAATACTGTTAGTTTTGCGCTAAACGCTTTTACTACATTAGCTTCTGTTTGTCAATCCTAATATTATTTCATGCCTTTGGGTGTTTCATTAGGTCTGCATTTAAGCGTTTCATTTTAATATACATATACACATGAGTGATATACTTCCTATCTCTAGGTAGTCGAAGTTAACGAATACTTATGGGAAAACTGAAGGTTGCAACTCAGTGAAACTATATACCAAAAACGTGACCATCAACTAATGTTTAACCGTAATCATATCGCATAAGTATAGAAATGTACAAAATAATACACTCTTTATTCTTATTGCCGGATTTGATGTCTAAATCTCCGCTAGGAGTAATATTATTCTGTGGTCTAAATAGAGAGAAATATAGTCTGTGAACATAACCTTCGATTGTCAGATTTTAAGTTATCTTATAAATATTTTTATTTTAGTGTCCTTTACACTATATATTCTCTTTAAAATGAATTTATGTGTAAGGGCAAAATGTTTTCGTCAAAATGTTATTAGTTCTATTTATCGTTTTTCTACAACGCCAGATGTAGCTGAGCAAAATGAGCAAGTTCTGGTAGTTGATAGCGATGATTCTTTAGCAAGAGATTCTGAGATCGAGAAGAGAAGAAACAAATCGGGCTTATCGGAAGCACATTTTAATTTGGTGAACGGTCGTATGCCCTACGATACCCCTCAGTGTATAGCACATATTACCGTGAAATACCACCGAAAACTGTACGGCAAATATGGTAGCGCAAGTGGAGTTAATCCAAGTAAGTTTTTTATTTATCCTAAATATTAATCGAGTGAGTCAAATACCAGTGAGAGAGAACTTCTGAGCAGAATCATTTAATCTGTTGTAACAGAAATATTTCTTGTATTTTCTCTGGATCCCATTGAACAAGATATGAATATTTATGATGTATATTTATAAGCATCTTTAGTGGTCTGTTATGAAAACAATCACTGTAACTATTACTCATTCCCTTTACTCATTCTCTAAGATTGCTTGTAGATTTTTTTAATAGCTGATTAATGACAATATAAACAAACAGCTCAGTCAAAACTTTTTTCAGAGTAAATAATCAATAACTTTTCAACAATATTATTTATTCTGACAATGACTAAGAAACCAGTAAAATATTTCTACATCTTCACAAGCAGTCAACAGATAGTGATCCTCTGTACTTAGTTAGCTATTTAATCACATGTGTTTGTTATAACATTCCTTTTAATTTTTGCATTTTTCATAATAAAGTATAAGCCTCATGTCTGCTGTTAGCCTATTCTAAAATCCCTGTTTCTTTTCATTGTCAATAATAAAGTTAGAGCATTCATTATTATTAAGCTTAATATTAGGCAGGATAAACATCAATTAGGTCTTATACCTAAATTCGACACTAGTTATACAAAAAAAAAAAGAATATTAGGAAATATATGAAAAATTGACTAAATATTTTATGAACCCAAAAAAGGTTTATATTCTGTTAAGTTTAGATACAGATGAGAAACTCTACTTAAATGTTACTCTAACAATTTTATACATTATGTGAAATTTAACAACAAAACTCCGATGTTTCTTTCAGGTATATGTTGGCCAACAAGGGCAGATATCCAGGAGAGGTTGGAATATGAATCCGTGGCATATCCATTCACGATAAACGAGATGATGCAAACAGCAGCCCAGAGGAGGAAACAAGAACAACAGAGAATTGAAGATAGGGATAGAGATGTGGCAACAAAAATCTTGAAGTTAGCACAGTGGAAAAAGGATTTGAATGACAAAATCAATAAGAAAACAACAGAAGCACAGGCAGCTAAGGTATAATGTAATCTTGAAATTCCTAATTTTTTGAGATGATAGTTGTTTTGGTATTTTTGTGAGATATTGGTGAGTCATTTTGAAGCAATGATGGCTCACTGGTTAGCATTCTTGGACAAACTATCAATTGATGTAGATTTGTAGCCTTGTGAATGAGCCTGGTCTTTCTGTGAAAACCATTGTGATGAAAACATAGCATAATGTTAGGGTTTGTTCTAAGCTCGCTAGTTAGCTACCATTCTCAAGACCTGTCGCTAAGAACCTATGAATGTGTTCCGGTAGATATACTTGAGATCCAGTACTCCATCCCCTCCCCTCCCCCTCTAGGTTGAAAATGTAGACCATCTTGAATTACATTGCCATTTAACATCAGTGTTCAGGAAGGAAATTTGATGTACATGATGAAATTTAATCACAACGCTTTTTTTTTAATGAATTCTCAGATTAATTGTAGTATTCTAATTCATATTAAATGATGTCATGTCCGACAATGCTAATTTGAGCCGTAATTGTTGGAAAATATGCTAATTATAGGGCTGTAAATTCGCAGGAAAGAAAAGAGCGCCTTGTTGAAGAAGTACGGCGACACTTTGGATTTACACTGGATCCTCGTGATGAAAGATTCCAAGAGATGTTGGCGAAACGTGAGAAGGAAGTTAAAAAATTGGAAAAACAAGCTCGTAAAGAGGCCAAGGAGAAGATGATGATTGCCAAGTTACAACAGAAGAATGTTGCACTTGGTGAAGCTAAAAAGTGAATATGGTATTTACATATTTTGTAATATAGTTACAATATAAATATTGTTTGTAATATAAAAAAATAAATAAAGTCCTTATTCTTATTGAACAACAGTTTCAATCCATGAGTCTAACAGGTTACGGCTGTGAGACTAAAGAAAATGGAATCTCTGAAAGAGTCACTGCTTCATAAATGTAAAGTTACATTCTTATACAAGATTTTTATAAACTATCAGTTATGTAAAATAATTTCGGTATACTTGTTCTGGCAATTTTTTTTAATGCCAATTTGCAGTAAATAAGTAGACAGAGCCCAACTGCAACAAACACCGGGCCATCACTGTTGTGTTGTTAACCTTGAAGGGTGTTTCAATCTATTTTTGAAGAGCCCCATGTCCTAAGCCTGGGTAAAAACCTTGCTGGGTAACCCATTCCACAATACTAGCGTGTGCATAATGAAGCTTCGGGAGAACCTTACGGTTGTCGCTATTTTGCTAGGTTTAACCTTACGGTTCTCGCTATTTTGCTAGGTTTGGCCTTACGGTTGTCTCTGTGTTACTAGGTTTAACTTTACGATTATCGCTACTTTGCTAGGTTTGTGGAGTATGTGGATGAGCGAACATCCAGCAGCAAGCGATGCGAGTTTGGAACATCATATCGAAATATTAGAAATTTCAGACCACATTTTTACTATTAAATGGTAACAAAACAGAAAAGATATTATACTGAACAATTAATTTATTTATACAAATAAAACGTGAACTAGTAAATAAACGATAATACAAAAACGTTCTCATGATGAGTCTTCGTCGGTGGATGAATAGAGAGCCTCGCGTGGGTTGAGCGCCGCCGCGGAGCGGTGCGAGCGCTGGCTATGCTCCGACGAGTACACCAGGGTCTCGGACGAGTCGCTGACCACACTACTGCTAGGACTGCTTCTCTCATATCCGTTTATCTAGAGACCAGAGAATTTGACATTCCCGTTGTACCCGTTCACAAATCAACGTTTCTAAACTCTAAGATGTTAATATTACTTGACTTTGATTGGTTTACTTGGTATTCGTAGAATTATACACTCTATGTAGCATCATGCCTACTCTAAGTTACAACAACAATACGCCATCATTAAGCAATACACAGTACTTTATTATATATTGCAGAGAATTATAAGAACTACAACTATGTATTTTTGTTAGTTATTTTGTTTCCTTTATTATCGAGCACGTATTTAACTTAACTGTCAGTATCATACGTACGTAAGAAGAAATTCGTATATTTTGCTTATTGTGATTACCTTGTCTGTTTTTATTAGCTTGTAAACGCTACACTTTATTAGTAAATACATATTACGGTGGCAAAATAATATTGATTTTTCTTCTCTCCATTTAGTGACAACTCATAAAGGTTAGAAAATGCGTAACCTCAAATGTCGCTATATGTAGTTTACTCTGTATTTATTTTATAATATACACTCGATTTTTCGGACGCGAATAATGATTTGATTATATAAGATACAACTAGCCAGCTTACTTGCCAGTTATTTTCCATAATTGTTTAAATCTTTTGAGTATACATTTATCTATGGGGTCTGCATATACCTTTGTCTGAACATCAGCACTTGCGCTTTTACCCCTTTTCTATATTAAATATTGCATCTCTTTGAATTAGCTTATGCAATTTTTAATGTGTATATGCACGTGAATTTTTTTTCTTCCTAATATTATATCTTTATCGTTCAGGCGCAAAGACTAAGCTCTATGCAATACTCACCTTTTTGGATTTAACTTGGGCCGCGACCATATCTTCTAACAGCCGTTCGGTGTGTGCATTTCTCATATCTCCCATTTGCTTCTCGATCATTTCCGGTCTCTGTAACAATTGTTTCTAATAATTTCATATAATTTATCTTCTCTCAAGCATTGTTAATTGTAGATACTTATTTACATAATAAAATCCTTACTGACTGTCAGTTAACACAACGTAAACCTGTGTGTATAGGTGCATGCAATGTTTTCCAACAGTACTCTAAAGTGAGCATGAGGAAAAGATTTTTGAAAATTCCTCCATCTTTAAGATGGTGTAATTCCCAAATGTTGCCGATGGAAAACCTAATGGGTAATTGTTTAGTTCTTAATAAAAAAAGTGGAAAGAGTTTTTAATAAACATTGCCCGTTGCGCATTATAATAAAGCTATCATTCGGAAATCTTGGTATTTAGCAGTTCAGTTAGAAAGTAAAAAATTGCGTAGTTTTTCAAATAAAAATGATGTTATATAGTGCTTTATAAAGATGACGAGCTCTTGACACTGACGAAATCGTAGGCGGCTGCTAATTAAAAATACATTTAAAAAGAATGATATTAAAATCTCAAAATGTATAAATGTATTTACAGGACTTTACATCAGAATTTGTTCTAAATGCGTCGATAAGGTTTTCAATAACAGTCGCTCGGGAAATCAATGATGATTATATAACTTAAGAGAATACCATTGCCATATATATTACTACCGCAAAGGAAGCTATATTGTTAAAAGAAAAATTAACAGCAGGTGGATTTCGCAATCCTTTTGCTACTTTCGTAACATAAAATATGTTTTAAATTGGTAAGATAGGCTAAAATTTTAAATCTGCCTTAAATCCAAAATATTAAACCTTTCCCGATCGGAATTTACTTATCGAGGAGAACATGTGTGTTTAAGGTTTTATGATGCGATTTGCTTTTTTTTATATCCGTACGTCAATGAAAAATTTACCATTTCGACAGATTCTCTGAAGCGTTGCGTGTCACCAATCAAGTGGGCCGATTTCGTTATCTTGTTCGTCTTGTTTTGGTCAACCATCTTGACGTGTGCACTTTGCGCCTTCTTCGCAATCATGTTTACACGGAGCTCATTAGACTCGTATTCATCTATTTCTGTTATTACTTCTGGCTGTTCTTTCTCTACCAGTTTATGCCTTGACGGTTCATTGAGGTATTGTCTGTAATATATGCTAATTTATGAAATTCATAATTTGTTACATGTTTAAACATCTTTATGTGTTATTTGCCTGTACCAACCTACACAATACAATGATTTTTTTTGTCATCTTAAAGATGCATATAGGAAACTCTTTTATACAAATTGATTAATTATTTAAAACAATATTGTGAGTAGATTGAAAGCTACAATTCCAATTGTTTTCGTTAGTCGTAGAAAAATTTGGAAATAATAAAACTCACCCATGACATTGGTTATGTTTGATGAACGAGTAAATATCTCTAAATGCTTGTTGAATGTATGATAGAGTGTTGTGATCGATCGGCACGGAGCTAGAGGATTCTGAGCTGCTGGAAAGGTCGCCTGACCGCGAACTCGCCTCAAACGACTGCTCGGATCCTGTGGTGACGTCAAAGGTGATAAATTGAAGCTTGAATAAATAGTTCTGACAATCACAATCTGTACTTAAATGTGACATATTCTGTGACTAACATCGTTAAGTTCGTTGATACGAAATTAATTGGCGAAGATATTTCACTACACATGGTACGTGGTGGAAATTACTGCTTGTTACAGTCCTCGTAATTTTTTTTTCACTCGCTCTGAATATACCCATCACTTTGGGCTTCAGCATAATACAGTCAAGAGTTTAATACAAAACAGAGTAAAAATGTTATTATAGCAATCTAAAATTGGCATTTATCTACCCTTAAGTTGTCTCGAAATTTGTGTTGTGCGCATCTATACTCAAAGCGGTCATAAAAGAATGGCGATAACTGTAAACTTAGGGAAGGCCTGAATAACATTGGATGAGGACTGCATATTACGAATCTTAATTCACCTATATGGAACGACTACATATTGTTGCATTATCTGCCTTTAATCGGTCTTGTAACACTCCAATTCGGCCCATCCAGAGCCAGAAAAGACAAATTAGAAAATTATTATTCTCAAATAATTACCAGACGAGGTAGCACCGTTCGCCCATAGTCGAACCTGTTGTTGCTTTAGTCGTTTCATTTGATCAACCAACTGCAAGTTCAACTCCTCGAGCTGTTGCCTGTGAGAGATCTCATCTTGGAGTTGATCTTCTAGTATCTCCGCATAATCTCTATTAGGTAGAAACGTAGGGCAACTTAATTTTATACCCAATAAAAATACCCTAGCTTGTTCATGGATTCCAATTACCGGAGATATCACAGAAAAATTATTCTACTAGTGTAAATCAAATTTTCATAACCTACTACAACATTGTACATGTATATACATTTGATTGCTCTTTGATTAAAAGACTAAGAAATTGTGAACGTATACAGTAATTTTAGATCAATGACTTTCTTCGATAATTCCAACTTAATTACGCCTTAACCAATTATATTATTGAGGGCTTTTTGGTTGTGTGGTAAGTAGACAGTTGCTAACAATAGTAACTGGCGGGATTAAGACAACCATGCATAAATTAAAAGTATAACACCTTTACGTTTAGGTAAGTCGCGTTTTAGGATCAGTCTATATATATATATATTTATTCGTTTAACAAACGGGGTGGTAGCGTGTATATAAATGACTGGATAGCTACCACCATACACAGCGATAAACCAGTCGCAATGACTAATTTTTTGACGTCGCGTTCAGTGCTGTTGGAATCAGCCAGTATTTATCCAATGACAGCAACAACTGCCGATTGTTTATAGATTTCTCTATGGTCGCTATTGTTTTTATGTAACACTGTTTATATTTAGGCATGGCGCCGCCACTTTATCGTGCTACAGTGAAAAAAAAACCTGATATAGGTACTATAAAATCGCTTACAGTACCCGGCTTTTGATTTGGCACGTCGGGGATAACACCGAGATAGTCGGAAAAGTTCGGTTTGTATAACGTTATCTTTGTCTATCGCAGACATTGCGCTATATGAAAGAGAGAATGCTTTGCAAAACCGAAACGACTTGATCTCAGCCGGATGTCTTACACTTGTCACCGACGTGCTAAATCAAACGTCAGGTATTGTGAACATCACGGTAATATGTACCGGCCTAAAACTAACTGTGGTGAAAAATAAAAATTATAGAAATCTTTTAAGGGTTTAACACGTAAAATGCCTGAGATCAAGTTTATTATTTAATATCTATGTTATATTCTCACTCACTTCTCTTTCTTTACGACGTTGACTTTGTTCACATATTTCGTAGATGCATTTTTCGTTGACATAACACGTTCTTTTATTATTCCATTCCTGAAAATCATTAACGTTGCTCCAAATTAACAGTGTTTACATACTTGGCGAAAGTATTATTTAATTATTCCAGCACTGATCTTTTGTAGTCCGGTAAAACTGTAGAGGCCTTGCCAGGTCAACAGTGTAGACATTTCGAAAAAAAAAAACAAAAAAAAGCACTGGTCTTTACGACCGTTCAAACATTAGGATACGTAAGCAGAATGTAAGTTATTTTTGACTCGCACTTCCCCACTATCAGTAATAGTAAGCAAAGCTCATACTCCTCCCCCGTTCTACGCTCATAAAGTATCCGCATAATTTTTACAAAATCTGTATGTACCTTGCTACATGAACTTGAATTGAAGGATACTTATATCATTCATAAGATTTTTAAAACTAAAATCACGCTGCATATAAGATCATAATTCAATTTTTACATAGTCATATGTACATGCAGACGCGGTAGTATACTATCGGTAACAAGGCGGTCGGAGTGACGTGATGCCCGCGCAGCAGGTTCATTGATTTGTAAGAGTAACAACGCGTAGTTTATATTCATTTCGTATTTAATAAGATTGAGGCTTATTCATACGAACGCTATGCGTTAACACACAAGTTATCATAACTGTAAAAAATACAAGGTGGCGCGATGTATACTACGCTCTGCTCATGTTTTATTGCTTCACGTGCAGCGAGTTTTTTACCAACTAGCAACCTTTACAGCTTTACCAAACTACTAAGGGGAGCACATAAGGAACTCACTCGATTGAGCAACGTGCACCAAGGCCAGTGGGACATCAGCTTGAGTTGTTGCTGCTGTATATTACAACATACGCGCATCGAGCTAAACTAAACGAGCCAGCTAACTATTCATACATGTATTCGTTCATGAGACGTACATTTTCATGCATGTCTCACCAACTCATATATCTCGAATCTGACAATTTGGTTAATACTAACATTAACCAAACGACGTGAGCGAAAAAATAACAACCCTCCAACTATGTATGTGCGTGTGCACGTCTGTAGAGTGCCGTATGAAATGTTAAGCGGCGAGATTTTGTCCCTAGTGTAAAGTAAAAGTGGAATATTATATGATGGCTCTGATATCATCTGACTCAAGTCTCGAGACTTAAATGAATAATCGAATGAAACGTTATTACACTATGCCCGAGGAATGTTCTTGTAATACACCATTACTATTAATAGAACTTAATACATAGATACCATAGCCGAATTAGTAACACGGCAGAAATTGAAAATGTTACGGTATACCACCACAGCCAAAGCAGAAAATGCTTCCGTTGTAAAATTTTACAAAATAAAATTCAACCACGTCAAAAATTCAAGAACAACGACTTGCTTCAAGGTTGACCAGCGTATGATTCATATAGATTACTTTTCTGAAATTAATTAAATTAAAGTACCAATCAAAACTATACCGGTACTTACTTGGTAATAACAGATTTGATCGATCTCCTATCACCTGAACTTCCACTGACACTGCCGAGCCACGAATACTAAAGATTATAAAATAGTATTAAATATATACTGAACTGACTAATAAATAATGCTAGTTTTTAATCATTTGTCATTCCATACGGAACTTATAAGCCCTAATCAATATTATATTAAAAAACGAAATGAACTCTAGACTAGGTGCTCTGTATACCTTTCGGAATATAACAGGTATTTATATAAAATAATACCTCTATTATCACTCTCTAACACAACATACTCCCAAATTTTGATATTTCCGTAGGCCATTTACGCCCTGACCAGATTACGCGATTGATATATCGAGTCGCGTTTAGAGGCAAGCTACTCTATGTGTGTATGTACAGATGAGTGTTAGCTAATATATTAATTAGCAATTATTATAACGTTAATACATAAATACTTTCATTCGTTATTATAATATAAACGATAATTCGCTTAATTATAACGTATTAAAAACAAAATGATAATAATATCAATTTTATAAAAATAAATAATTCAAGTAAGCGTCATCTATCCGTCAAAGGTAAAACTAATCTAGACGGAATAAGTTAACAAGGCGACATAGATGCCACTTTTAAGTTCGTAAAATAAATAATATTGTCACTGATTTGTAAATGGACGCTAATGTAGTGCTGTGATTGGTTGAAAATAATCATATGTCAAATTCCTAAACGTAAACGATAGTTCGTTATTATGACCCCATAGACGTAATGTTAACGATTTGTACACAATAAGCTTCTCACCGTTTGCCCTCCCGTTCCCCTTTCATTCCGTCTCAGAGCTGTTCGTATCATAGATAAAGATTCGTTATGAACTTCAAGATTGTGTCTCATATCTAGCACTACCAGGGTTGTATTTGATGTCAACGTTTGCAGCGCCATTGACGACGTCGCTTCCGTGAGGCCACAATTTTGGATGTCCAAAGCTGGATTAGAATAAATTTTTATTTACACCAACTTTATTGTACTCTCACATTTTGTAAAGAGTATAACGTTTCACTATAATCTCGTCTGATACCAAATTATAATGCAATTGAAGATTTCAAACACAAGTAATTTATAGTTGTCTTTGAAGACTACTTTTGGAAAGTGTGGTAGCAAACATGATCAGTCACTTGAAAATATTATGTATAAAAATAGCTATTTTGATATGGGTTCATCAGTAAGCTTCTGTCATTTAATTATTATCAAAACATTGCTTTTAACGAGACACTGCCTTCTAATAGACATAACTAACCAATGTCCTTTAAAATGTGGTCATGATAATTTCTGTTTACAAATTAAACAGACGCAAAAAATATATTTATTGGTCTACTATCTATTTTATACATACAACATGTTACAAGGTGTATAAGCTGTAATATTTTGCCACTATGAAGTTAGCTACAATTGTGGTACTACAGATGACTTGAAGGTATCGTTCGTAATTTGTGACGTTTCCAAATATATCTCATATTCAGCATCTGTAGCTTCGAAAGCGTATGTTACTATTAGTTGATTTTAATATTTGCTGTAGTAAATAATTGAGTTTTATTTACACATACATTTTGGCTTCTAGTGTTGGACCACAATCTCATCTGATGTTAAATGACGCTGTAGTCCAAAATGATAAACATGGTAAACCTAGAATAGAAACGGGACTGGCTCTCTAGTGCTACTGTCAGGACAAATTCATAAGTGCTTGGTGACAGATTTTCATCTTGTGCGTGATAGCTAGTTGGCGAGGTTAGGACAAGCCCTAATATCGTGCTATGGTTTCATTACGATATTTTTCTTCACCGCAAATTCCGGCTCATTTATAGGGATTCGAACCTACGTCGATCGACGCGGCATCCAAACACGCTAACCACTTCTTTACCATCATCGTCATAACAAAATATCCGCTTTTTTCAATTTTTTTTTTTATATTATAGGGGGCAAACGAACAGGTGGGTCACCTGATGGTAAGTGATCACCGCCGTCCATAGACACTAGCAACACCAGGGGAGTCGCAAGTGCGTTGCCGGCCTTTTAAATATGTGGGCCTCCGGCGCTCTCACTGGCCGAACGAAAAGCAACAGTGCAAGCACTTATACTTCACGTCGGTTTTCTGTGAGAGGGTGGTACTACCCCGGGCGAGCCGACCCATTCAGGCTGAAACCAGTAATAGCTTCAGCGTAGCTCTACCACCTACAGATCCACATACACATCCACTCATACAAAATTTCATGACTACCGGAGTTACGGTACAGAAGTCAACGTGTTATAATACCAACTACACGAAAACACACTTCGACATCCATTTATTACGGTAAACGATCAAACAGTATTGAACAGTATCAATATAAGACTAAAACATTCATTTCTTTATATTACGTCTAGTATCATCATATCACATCTTGAAAAGTAACATGCGACTAAATTCATACTAGCCAACTTATGTACCGACAACAGCGTATTAGAGACTCTAATCCTTTAACCTTTAATCCATAAGTCGTCAGGTAAGGCTGCTAGCAAGTGTGTTGCACCTGCGTCGCCCAATTGTGGGTTGGAACAGAGCGTAATGCGTCGTAGGCCCGCCATCGTGTCCAACTTCCGGCAGTCGATACCGGAGCGTGTGAATCCAGTTCTCGCTGTATCTGTGGATTTTTTGATACTGAAACAATGGAATATTTGATTGTAATCAGCCGAGCGGGATGTCGTTGTGAAAATGTTCCTGATCATGTATAATTTCCTAATCTTTTACCTGTTTCTGTTATATTTGTAGAGAAAGATGAAAAATAAATCTTATGGTTACTTTTGTACTACTTAGTGACATTTCTTGCATAAATCACAAAATTCGACTCGTCATTCTTAAATGTTTACCTTGGTCCTAATGTGAATATGAGAAATCTGGATGTACTGAAATCCGTAAACACATTGTCAAAAAGACATTAAATGTTATTTTTATTAATGATAGTAGCTGTTACCTGCGTCTTCGATCACGTGGAATTTAGTAAAAAAAAAATCTGGACACTTCATCTGAGTCTAAAATCTTTTCGCGGAACCCCAATATTAAATATAAGTAGCCTAAGTTATTCCTAAAAACATTAGCTATCTGTCAGTGAAAGCCCCGTCAAATTTGGTCGCACCGTTTCGACGATTAACCGGAATAAACGAACAGACAGGCAAAAGTTATAAAAAGAGTTTTTTTTTTAATATAAAACCAAAAATTTTAGAAAAAACTGATAGTGTGATATTAATAAATACTTCAATTTTATTTATTTGTAAAGATAATCCAGTAAGCATTATGGATGGAATATTTATTCCATAGGTTTCCAGTAGCATTACAAAGTTCTGTAAAAAAAATTCTTTAAATTACGTAACATACCTTAACTAAATCGGCGATATAGCTAGCACCAAGCGATGTCAGTTCGCATCCAGTCAGGTCTAGCGTCAGGATATTAGGCTGACATCGGACTGTTTTGCAGACAGCAAGGCATCCCGCGTCGCCAATCAGACACCGCGGTAGATATAAGTGCTGGAGCGAATCGTTTGCTAAGAATGCCTGCCGAATTGTAACACTGTTTCGATTATTAGTCACTACGTCTTGATTAATACTTTACGTATTTCGGTTTATAATTCGTATGACATTGTATTTCATTGGCAGACTAGAAATAATGATATACGCTAAAGAAACTATATGACTACACATTATAAATGTTGTGTTATTTTACAACGATTGTTGTTATAAACAGTTATTAGTTATTCTGCTAATGGGTAATTTACTGTTTTATATCTTATTGCAGTTTGTAAAAACAAAACGAAAATAATATTCATTGTTCATATCATATACTTTAAGTACGAACATTGCAAAATCTCTCTCTTTCACACCTGTTGTTTATTCGCACATTGTGATAACGCTGGCCAATCATTGTCATTAATAATGCGAATAGTAGATTTTTTTTTTTTATCTATCACGTAGAAATAATGCATTAACTTAGTACTTTGTGTAGTAATGACCACCTCTATTATTCAGTTTATATGTGATCATTGTGCGGGTATTGTAGGTTTCCTTGATTTTATTCATAAATTTATTAATTAATTCTTTAATATAGCATAAAAATTATTCGCTTAAAATGAAACTATTAGAAGAGTGAACACAAAATTCTACGCTCTATTTTGAGCGTCGGCATAACGGTTATATTTAGCCAACACAACCTCTGTATTTTAGAATTAACCAATACAACTTCCTCTAATCTAATAAACACCTTATGCAATCAAATTTGAAACTAATAGGTAAGTACGTTGGGAATATAAAATCATTGCAATAATAAACTTTATACCTACATTTCAGTTTACCATAATTCTATCACCATTTCATAGGCGCTTACCAAAGTTACGTACTGTACGTATATACCAGAAATGTTATATAAAAACATGCGGTTTCCAAAACCCTCTCTCCACAAAAGTGTCATTGAGGCACTTTTGTCTTTATAAATATTAAAGCGGCGCGGACCTCTCACTCAGTGTTACAACTAAATTCGGGGTATACTTATACTTCCAAGTGCGGGCCAGTCTTTTGTGTCTTTATTATAAGAAAATCTAAATAAACTTGTGTATCATTAAAACGCTTTTTTTAAAAAGGGGTTTTCGAGATTCCGTATAACAGTACGATAGTATACACTTACTTCACATAAAGGGTTAAGATATGGTATCTTCAGTGGTAGACCCTCGAGGAATAACGTAGTTAGAAGCGTTGTGTTCGACAATAGTTGACAAATCGCCTCAACGAGATTCGTCAGCATAAAATTTGTGAGGACAACGGCGCGTTTGTTCACTGTTTTCGCGAGCCGTTCACAATCCACGTGCTCCAACACTGTTTTAAAAAGTTTGAATACTGCGAGGAACCGTTCATTTTTTATTGTTTCATAAACTAGCTTCTGGATATACCTGATGTTAAGTGAACATGTGGTGATTAGCTTTCGAATGCAACAAATAAAATGCGGTTCTCGGAATTATTTTTCAAATTTGCTAGATATTTTTTTATTTTTAAAAGGCAACACTCGCATCTAGAATCAATCCCTATATGAACCTTGCAAATATACAATTTACAGACAAATAAATATTTTTTCTTGTGTTGGTTTCGGACCCATAATCCTCAGCGCGGCAGTGACACAACCACTTTACGACAGCGTACATCGTGCAGTTAAATTAATAGACATTGTCTGATCGTAATGAATCTGCTCAATCGATTTGATGTTTGATTGACTCGTATACAATTAGATATACTACAAAAAGTTGGCTAAACTTTGCTCCTTAGTTTCAAAAGGTTTGAAAAAGTATTTTGTTATTTGTTGGTTCGATTAAAACTCACCCGTCTTCACTGGTTGTCGGCAGCGTATAGACACTGAATGTAGGCTTAAATCGCAACTGAGAGCATTCAGTATCGGCGGCCAGTCGGCATACTTGATTCTATCGACGCAGAAATCCAAAACCTTCCCGTTACAAGACGGTATCACATTGTTCAGAGGAGTCAAGTTCTGTAGTTTACAACACTTCACGTAACACTGATGGAATATCCGACTCGCCTTCGGTTCGATTCCTTTGCCTACCATTGTTTTTATTCTATAAAATATATCAAAAATACATTCGTACGCGCATATGAAAAAATCGGTCAATCGCTTTGTAGCGATATAGAATATGAGTTAGAAAAATTGTGATTTCGCTTGTAACGTTTTATAAAAAAATGTGACAGATGATTGATATTTCAAACTCGGAATGGTTCTGACATTAATCTATATGTCTACGACCCATTGCAAATCCAGTTAACCTTATTTTAACATCGATACCATATTTATGGTTATAAAAATTAAAATCTACCACCATGTATAATCCGCGTCAAACATTTTGAACGCTCTGAAGTAAATGCGCAGAACACGAATTTAGGTATCACAGGGACGTGGAAGAGAGGTGAAGACGGAGCAGGCTCGCCCACACGCGTCCCTCACCCCCTATTGTACCTATTCCGAAACGTGTTTTAGTGTGCGTGTTAGTTTTAGTATAAAAACTAATAAACACGTTTTTAGAGACAATGAAACAAAATAATAATTCTTAGCATAAGAATAAAATTACTGATGAGAAAATTAATGTCACTAATCTAAAAGTGTGGGGGTGCTTTGTTTGACATTTTTAAAGTAATCTACATTTCGTAACTAATAGATCTGGTACATTTTCGCATAGTAATGCATGAGCAATTAATTACCAAATGCATTATGTAAAATTTTCTTTTGTAACTTGGCAATATAAAAGCTTTTTTTTGTCTATTGTCTAATGCTAAATTGGCTGTAACCTCACATTTCTAAGCGCGGGTGTGCTGTGGCTGTAAATACCTTTTTGAAAAAAGTTTTTCGACAAGAAATAGGTAAATTTAGCTTGATTTAAAATTCAAATATAGTGATGTTGACGTTCTATTTTAAGTGTCCTTTATTTGTTTGTTACTTTTTGTAGCATATTAAAGGCCTTTTTTATAAAACCATATTTGGTTTCGTATGCATTCTAACCTAATATAACAACCTAAGTATTTTTTTTGTGGAATCGGATATAGCTTCGTATATGATTTTGCGATAGGCATGGAATTGTGTTTTCTTGGTTGAACAATGGATCCTTTCCCTTTTATGGCTGCTCTAGTCGGCATATTAATCCTATACCCGCTGATGGCTTACTAAGTGATGGTGAAATATATTCCGACTCTGACAGTGAATATGTTCTTCCTGGACAATTTCAACGTCACCGAAGATCACTTCTTATCCCCGAAACAGATCGTGATTCATCTCATGACGAACCTAACTCTCCAACTCGACCAAACAGAAAAAATCAAATTCAAATCTAAGTCAAATTATATAAATTAAATATAAAAACTTTATTGAAAAAATTGAATCACCAGCAGATATTTTCTTTTTAAACAAAAGAACAATACAAAAACATTGTCTCTCCATAAGCTTTTGAAGTACATAACCAGTAACATGGGGGCGTCGATTTACTGGACTCTATGCTGGGTCTGTATGGAATTCACTTGAGATCCAAAAAATGCTACACAAGCGAATATTTTTAAGTCACGGTAAAGTTGGAACGCCAATAAGTTTTACTAGCCATGGAAGTCCTGCTACATCCAATCCAGGAACACCAACGCTTTCAAAGAATATGAGGAGAGGTCCTGCTAGACATCAAGATCTGCTATTGGACTCTATGAGAATAAATAAAACAGATCATATGCCTGAATCGCACAAAAACCCGACAAAAACGTTTGTTTTGCGGCCAAAACCTTACAAGTGTAGGAAAAGTATAGGTTTTTTTGAGTTACACCGACCGAAGAAACAGTTTATTTGCATTTCAAGATTAAAGTTATTGGAATCCTTTATTTTATTGCTAAAAATAAAGGTTCTGATTATTTTATTATTACATACGAAGCCATATATTGCCTCTTTTTTACCAATAACTATAAATGTTTTTTTTACTTCCTTTTTATTAAAAATTGTACCCTTAAATAAAGCCTAACAACATTTTTTTTAATCAACTCCAACATAATTCATGCGGTAGAGAATTGACACTTGTGGGAACATTATTTTTGATCGTACTCTTAATTTCACTTTTATATACAGAATTATATAGAATCAATTTACTCGATATTATTATGAATAAAAACAATGAATGAAAAAAAAAAACAAATTTATCAGTTTCAACTTTTATTAAAATTGTTTGTGACATTCGTATAACATATATGTTTTTAAACATGGCAATACTACATTAAATAAACTTTCAATTTTGTTTTTACTTTTATACGGAATTCATTGGAAAGACCGTAAAATTTAAACTCTAACAGCGTTGCCATGATAAAATACATTGTATAAAACTATTTACAAAATTCTACATATCAAATATACTATAATAACATTATTATACATTACGAACAATACTTATGAACCATTTACCGAAGCACTGGATATTTACAAATTCCAATATAACAACTTAAATATTATTTGTTAGCAAATGGCGTATGGATAAAACAGGCTATGAAATAAACAACGTTTTAGTCAAAAATAATAATATTAAATTGTTTCTATAGACTATGAAACAGAATTTTGAAAGTTATAAAATTAATAATTGACAATAATAACTAAACAGGTAAATGTTGGTAACACCGTGTAGACGCATCCTTCGGTTAATTATGCGTCATTTAAAAGAGAGCTTTGACTTGTGTAAAATTGTAAAATATCTCATAATTAACATTTTTAAAAGCAAAACCACTCGGGATTACGTGAAATAATTATTTTTATAAATTTTACATCATAAACTTAAATGTCGTTTTGGTTTATTCTACATTACACCTGAATATTTGGTGATTAAGTTTAAAACGTGTATTTGTCACAGTTGACACTGGCGAAATTGCCTACATAGACATATGCCACAAACAACACCTTAAATCAGAATTTTTAAATCTTTCAAATTCAAGAAAATTGCATAAATTTTACCTTA
Organism: Antheraea assamensis; assembly: GCA_035772565.1. Lineage (NCBI taxonomy): Eukaryota > Metazoa > Arthropoda > Insecta > Lepidoptera > Saturniidae > Antheraea > Antheraea assamensis. Next base: position 538,116 of record JAQQSE010000020.1, read on the forward strand.
ATAACTCAAAGTCAACGGGACGAATTCAGCTTTAATAAAATTCAAGCTTTAAGACAACAAATACAATGTTGCCAGTTTATACGTAATATAGACATAGTCTGACGAAGAAGTCTATATATAACAGTTACATATTTTACTTTATATTTTTTGGTATATAGATTAAGTATAATCTGGATTCGTCTTCCACAACAACGATAATACCGTCATAATTAATGATATTAAATCAGAAAAGTTATAACTTAACACGTTTATTAAAGACAAAAAAACAATGTATTTATAATTTTCAATAATTTTTTTTTCATGAAACACATTCAGGCGGTATTGCCATATAAAAAAATAACACCTAAATAACAATTATCTACTAATCTAACAATATCACATAACGAGTTATATTAACTTCAAATGGTTGTGGTTTCAAACTGCAGATACGGCGGGGAAAAAAGGACAGATATACCTTTTAATTTTGGACGTCTCTTTTACGCAAAGACGAAACATTATTTTTACAGGATATTTGGAAAACATATTGCTCATTTGCAAAAAAGTAGACACAACTCAAAAGCTATAATTTTTCAATACATTTTACTATTGTTTTAAAAGTACATTCACAATTCACAGGTTTTTCTACGGCAAGTTTGACATAATTAAAAACATATTAATTAGAAGTGCAATGATTTTTAAACATAAAATTCTTTCTCAATTACTCATTTTCAAAAATGTCTTTGAAGTATGGCGTTCTGTCGTATTTTTTGCACAAATTAAATTAAGATTTCCCGATCGTTTAACTATATTTAATTTGAGCCTCTCAATTTGTAACTATATTTAATTTGTGCCTCTCAATTTTCAAGAAATGACATCATTTCGCTATTGTGTAATATTATGTGTTTAAAGGAGTCCCTGGATCTGTTTTTTAGTATCTAAGGTAGAGGATAAGTACATTGTAATATTCTGTAAATTCTGCCCATGATACATTTTTTACAATATTTTGCACTTATGTGAGCTTAGCACTGTTTTTTCATTAAACAATAAACCGTAGTAGATTTGTAAGATAAACATAAATACATTACAACAATTGTGTTACAAATATATATATATATATACTAGTCGTAAATCATTTCTACAAGAAAACTTATTAGATTATACAAAAATTATTTTGTGTACCACTAGAAACGACACCTTCGATTATTTTTTTTCTTTAATCTTGTGTAGAATGGCCTAGTTTTCATTATTTATTTGACAAAGTAACACGTTCCAACAGGTAATTATAATATATATATTGAATAAAATACATGTTTTTATCACTAACAAAAAATATATGTTAACACGCTTTGTATATTTAATAATCATTTGGTTAAATAAATTAAATGTGTGATAGCACACAAACCATCACCGTTCGACTAAATATTACTCAAACTAGAATCTATACAAACGTTTCAAATTTAAAAAAAGTCTCATTTACGTTTAAAGTCTCATTATGTTATATTCGTCTAGATTACATTGACCTTTGGGATAAAATTCTTAATTCATATTGAATAAACTCTTATACAGTTTCCTTCTTGGGTTAACAAAAAACCACGCATTGAAAAAAAAAAAAAACAAATTGAACAATGTATTTGGAAGTGATCATAAAAACGTCTAATGAAATTATTAAGAATCGTGATTAAATTATGACTTTGTATTTTCTTCGAATGTTCTGAATTTTTATTTTTATTTTACGGGTTAAACGTCTTCTCCACCCTTTAGGGTAGTAAGTTATGGCGTAGTAAGGAACGTCCCGAGATTAGCATGTATGTATAAAGAAGTATAGAATAGTGGTAACGCTTGAAGGAAATAGTTAAAAACCGATATCAAAACAATAGTTTGTATGAACTTCGTGGAATTTTATGTTTACGTTAACCCCATTTATAATAGTCTCCGTTTGATAAAAGAAGCATTCAACTTCTCGTTGATTCGAGTTTTGGGTTGGACACACGAATATATAATATTTTTATCGATATTTCAGATATCGATAATTCATATATCGTAGTCGATACTTCGGACATAGATATCGACACTTCAGATATTGATAATATGAAAACTAAAACTTCTTTTTCTAATTATTTTATATCAGATTCCCATTATATATATGTGCATATACAAATGAGTCTATAACAAATTTTCAATACGCAACATGGTAACAACATTCGACACTGTGTTTCGCTTAGGTGTCGTATTTCGGAATCAATCGGTATATATCCAGTACGCAATCGTGTTTGTAGGTGATCTCGACTATAATTGACATGGGGATAAATCAGTCACAGTGACTCTCTGAGTGTGCCGCGTTTCGGTATGTCTCACTGTATATCTCGACATTTTGGCGTACTTCAATAAAAAAAAACCGTAATTTCTCAAATCGTTCCCTTCTTAGGTCCGGAGTGGTAAAAATAAGTCACTATAAGGGTAACCGAAAAATTTTATAAATTTATCGATATCAATATAATTGGATACTTTTTCTCTTTTTTATGTTAGAACGCTATTCAGGGTATGGGACATAGCTAGTATTGTAAGATGTTTTACGATCGGATTCGGGCTGTTCTGCGTCGCTGTCCGAGTTCGAACGACGACCAGTCCATTCGCTCTCCGGGTCGGAGAATATGTTCCTATCGGCTAGAGCATCGTCGTCCATCGCCTCCATATCCAGTTCTTCTGTTAAATAGATTTTTTTTTATAATAGAAGTCACTAGTAACTTTTTTAATCTTATTTTTTTATACTAAGCTAGCGGTCCACTCCGGCTTCGCACGGGTATAAAATATATAACCTATGTCATTTACTGAAAAAATGATTAAAATCGATCCAGCAGTTTTGATTTATTCATTACTGTCCGTGGCCCGCACGCGTTAAATTTGGAGTAACCTCAAAAATAACAGTATTTCTCCACTATTTAATGGATGTTATTATACGTATAAACCTTCCTCTTCAATCACTCTATCTATTTAAAAAACCACATCAAAATCCGTTGCGTAGTTTTAAAGATTTTAGCATACATAGGGATATAAGGACAGAGAAAGAGACTTTGTTTTATACTATGTAGTGAAGCCCATTATGAGTATGCCGCTTTACGAAGAAACTCGTTCCGGCAGTGTCATTCTAACTAGCTGTAGCTTGTATATATTCTTGGGGGAAAATAAAAAAATATATATCAACCTCCTACGACTATATGTTTTTAAATGATCAAATATTCAAACTTTCTTTTAGGGATTTTTTTAGAACCGAATATAATTGTTGTAGACAAAACTAGGTACAAAGATATTGACAATATTTATATTTTTTAAATAAAAATATATCAAGCAATCGCTAACAACTGTTTCGACTATTTTCTTTAAACATTTAATCGTTTTGATAACTTTAACATCTGATTGTAGTCAGACAACTAGATTTTTGGGTGTATTGAAATATTACGAATTAACTAGTATGAATATTTGATATGTAAAAAATATCCATTACATCTATCATTGCACTTGATTAATGTTTTATTAAGTTAACATATTCAATATAATAAAATTGGTTGTCTGTAAAGTCGGTTTACGGATGATAATTTAACGTGATAACGTCGTAAAAAACACTGATAAAAAATTGCATACTTTTATGAATTGAATTGAATTATTATCACTGAATTATCGATGAAGTGGAAGAGAGATAGATGCGTCACAACCTAAACGCTTAGGCCGATCGCGCCTTTCTATCGCTTATTCCGCGCTTTCGCTTGCACGCTCGGCTCCGGCGGAACGTGACAATGAGTCATAGCTTTTTCGTACGTGCAGCCGATGTTCATTGATTTATAAGACTTTATCACGTCAAAAGTAAACAGAAGATTACAAGTAGAACTATTTTATTAATATGAAATATATATAGCAGTATCTCACCATTATTGGCTATAAGGTCCGACGACCAATCGTTGTCGAACTCGAGCTGTTTGTTGAGATCGCGTTCGGTTGGCGACTGGACCGCGTCGGTATCAGCGTCGGTCACGTCGTAGATCTCTGTCATTTTCATCTGATAACAAATACATATTATGATATTATTATATTTGCCTTTACAATTTTACACGCCACATACTGTGCACTTCGATTTATGGTGCCGTATTGTTGAGAAGTACATATATATAAGAGAAAAGTTATTATTTTAATAAGAGAACGAATGTTATTGCTCTGTTATTGACTCTTTAGAGAATTAAAGCTTCATTAATCCCTATGAAGATTAAGACCAGTAAAACCCTATAAGTATTCATAACATGGTTACGTATAATTTATCATTTTAAAGCATACCAATTGTGGAATGATTTATTACTGCCATGATTAAAATTTCATTAAAGTCCGGTCAAGTCCCTTCTTGAACGTGAGAAGACAAAAAATTGTTAATATCTTACGCGTAATCAATGTCCGTTATAACACAAAACTTGAAAAAAATATATATCTTTGTACAGACAGAACCACCAATCTACATAAATATACAAATAAGTGAAACGTAGTATTTAGTTTTTCATATAATATTTATTATTATCAGTTACTATTAATGGTTTTTATAGTCAGAGTATTGAAGTAACATTTGCATTACGTCACATTCTATAAAAGAGATTGTAAAACATAAACGCAATTAATTAGACACTAACCGAGCGTCGAACTTTACGTTAACGAAATGTAAATAAACATGTTATAAAAAAATATATATCGATAGCCACGTGCGATGCAACACACGACCCACGTCACTAGCGATGTGTGAAAATGATATGACGTCGTCTTTTGTAATTTTCTGATCGAATATTATTGTCGATTGTAGTAAACATTGGTGAGTGCTATCAGTGCAGAGTGCATGCAGTAAAGGAACCCCTATCGTGTTTACAAGATCGCGGTGCAATAGGTCACATTTACTCATCGACAGAGGGTTGCCATTTTAAAATTACTAAATACCATGTATTAATCAAATATACGTAACACATTGATAAAAAAACTATACTATTTAATTAAAAGGATGTAAAAAGTATAAAATCATTTCAAAACTCAAAAGCATATACACATTCTTAAACTTTTACCTTGAGTCGAAAATATATTAAATGTTTTTTTAATCATATTTATTTTCAATTTTTTCTTTGTGTGAAACTTTATAACAAATTTCAACTTTATTTTACTCTATTTTCATTTCAACATATTTGAAATGGGAAATGCTTCTTTTTATTTTATTTTTTTCATTATCGTCCAAATATAGCTTAATTTTCTAAATGTCAAGTCTCTAGCTCATCAGTTTAAATACAATTATAAACTTCACCTGAACATATATACAAGAAAGCATTGTGAAGTAATATAAATGAAACAAGAAAATTATACATTAAGGTTTTAGGTGTCATGGTTTTGGTTTTAAGTTATTGTACATTAGACTTAACCATTTATAATTAAGATTACAACATGTATTTGACGCGTGACATTGGCAAAAGTGTCTGCATAGGTCGCATGCACCATAACTAAGAATGAAAAATACATTATCTTAAATGAATTTTATTAATCTATGGAAATTTAAGCAAACTCTGCTTGGTTTTGTATTACGAAAAGATTTTAATTATAATAAGGTTTATATTAGTTTATATATGTATAACTATATAGGTTTATTTATTACGTCAAAACTTCAATTTGATAGAATTATAAAAATTGTGACATATCAGAAGAAAATCTGGTAACACTATACAGTTTTTAAGCAACGATACGCCTATCAAGTAAACGGTACCGTTTTATATTATAATTTAATCAAATAATTCGCGGTATCAATTTACGTAGATTCATTTCGTTATGACGTCACTAATTTGTAAATCTATAGGTGATTTTTGAACGATATAAAGCTATTAGTCTGTTATCATCGCACGATATAAGTGTTGTTATATATTTTTTTTATTGTTCATATGTTAAAATTTATTTGTCTTTATAATATAGACCATTTTGTTAATACTAACTAGTTGCCCGACACAGTTTCACGCGGGTTTTTTAACGAAGAATACCAACCAAAGCTACTTTTTACAGTTCGACCATGTAATACAATAAAATGGCAAATTAAAGACTAAATGTCAATTCTGTCAATATTTTTGAAGATCTTCCCTACTTTATCTTCTGTATCATTAATTTTTAATTACATAAATTCTTGCATTTTCTTTAATTATTGAATTTAAATATTGTGGGGTGGTAGAGTATCTGTATCCGACTGAATCGCATATCACCATGGATGTAGTGATATACCAGTCACAGTGACTCGCTTCTGATTCGTCATGTTTTAAAATCAGCTAGTGTATACCCAAGGTGCCCACTAAGGTTATAAGCTGGTATGGAGCAAATCGCATTTTCGTGGTTCTATATTTATTTTTTGTATACTATATCTAGAAAATATCACACATTATATTAAAATCAAGTTTAAAAATGACCTGAGCGAATCACGATAACCCACGGTCATGTGCCTGTCCTTACGATCGGACGATGCCCGCGTCATCACACTCGCCCCGTAGGTCAAGTACACAGTATGTTTCATCCCGTTCGATGTGAAGGGAACGTTCACATATATTGTACATATAATGGTAATATAATTATTATAACAATTAGGATCATTCAATAATTTTTATCAATATAATTCTCTAGTATCGCTAAAAACACCTTAAAACGTTTCTACGTACGTAAAAAAGTTTTCGTAAAAAAGTTTTATTCGTATTTCAACGTAAAAGGAATTTGAGAAATCGAGAAATAACACCTTAATTTTTTTTTAATAATAGTATATCAATATTTTAAATCTGAAAAATGTTTTATTATTTCATGGGAACTAAGTCTTATCCGTATTCATTGTGAGCTTCTAGCATCTTCTATTTTTTTATTTTTATTGATATTTGTTATGACTAATTTTATTGATGGGTTCTTTGACATTGCTGCTTAACAAGGCCTATACACAAGCGTAATCGTATCCTATCGTAAGCGACAAGTAAAAGACACTCCAATACAATTTTTACTAACAAAATAAAACCGACTCGAACAAAAATACACAAGAACTTCCTTCGCCATAGTTAGATAACTTCCCATTTTCATTTGACTGTGCAAACTGTTGTTAAATAACGTTTCTTAAACTGCAAAAGGTATACGATGTGTAATAAGTATATCGACAAGGATAGAAAAATTGCGTCTTTGTAAGCAATAGAAATGCGTAGTACGTAGCTACTGAAGGAATGACTAAGTATTTCTTACGAGACACATCGCTCGCTTTGGATATAGTACTGCAAACTCAATACGTAACAGCGTCATCTAGTAACATATTCTATAACCACAATGTCATTATAAAATTCCTTCCAAATACATGTCAAAAAAGTGAAAAGACTGTGGTGAAAGCCCACTTACCTTGTTCTCGCTGTCTAGGTAGTAGTATGCGAGGAGGGCATCGTGGTGTGACGTTACGTTCAGTATCTGCTCGAACGTGTCTGAATCTTCGTACGTGATACGCATATCCCCGTATGTTACGCGGAGTTCACTCGCTCGTCTGAAATTGGAAATGAATATATGACCGTTTATTTTAAGGAAATCTTTAAGTTCTTAAGTATTACTAGACTACAAAATAGAGATGCTTGCTAATAACCTATGTAAATTAAAACATGTACTCTGCCGCTATAAGCTGTAAAAAGGGGCCCATCTAACTAAAACACAAACCGATGAAAAAGTGATAAAGCTTGTGAGCCACCTTCGATTGGCTTATTACTATTTTCGAAGACTGCCGATCCGACCCTCATTCAAAGAGAACGATCTTCAGTTTCGTTCCAATGTTTCAATAAAAGTCTCGATCTCGTACGTAGTTGCGAATAATGCTGCTGTTGCGATTCTGAGTCACGACCACTTTATTAATACATTTTATTTATATGTATGTGATAATTAAATAAAAAATCAATAATATATTATTATCATAACGTGAACAGAAACACCAATCATGGCACGTGACGTCATACCTTCCGAAACAATGTTCTGACGTTTACATTTTGGCGTATTTATACCGTAGGAAAGATAATGTCGTTTAGAATGGCGTGACGTCGATCAAACGCCATGATAGGGTGATCATTTTAGGGGAAATATTTAAAATTAATGATGAAAAACATTTTATTGGTAAATATAATAAACTCTGATAATCTTGTAGCCGTGTATGCACCAATAAGACAGTATTGTTTCTTGTTGGTCAATTTTTTAATAGGCAACTATAATGCTGGTGAAATAGGCGTGAATGACTTAAAACAATTATAAGGTAACGAAGCGGAACGATCGACGGATATTTGTAAATAGTTTCGAAACCCTTCGAAATAGTGTTACAAAATATTATTAGCTCGGGAAACGCAATCAATCGAGGTTGCTATGCATTATATTATAAAGTAACCGATATCGGTGACCCTGCTGCTGGCTTGTGACGTCACTCATGTCAAGCGTATTCATAATGCCTTATTCCAATCTAGGGCATTACCCTCACAGATACGGGATCATAGTATATCTACCAATCGTTTGGCCAGCGGCGAATTAGTTATGCCAGATTCTTACTAGCTAAAACCCTTCACCACGCTTTGGCCGAGTTATAGCGACTGTTATCGCATTTTATTGGCTCAATCCGGAAAGGGCCTCTAATAAGGGATTTCCTCTGGCGGTCTAAGGTTTAAAGAAATAATTAAGGACAAACATCAGTCCCAAACATCATCTGTTCCGTCGCTGCAAGTCGGAATTGCCTACGTCTAACTTCCGTAAGCCATCATTCAATGGACTCGCAGGTCATCCCCGAACCTCCGTAGCTCATCACGACATATCCCTTCTTTGAAAGTTTAATACTCACTTTGCATATAAAAATAATAAAGAATTAAAGTAAACGTGTCACAATAATCTTCGGATTACTTTATATTGTTAGATTTCGATATACAACCGCAGCCAAGGCCTCGGATAACCGCACTATCAAAATAATTAGAAAAGCGATTAATAAAAAAATATTACTTAATTACACTTCATTTATCGTAAAATTATAGCATATTTTGTTAATTTCTCGCACCTTTATCTTTTGCAATAAAAAACAAACTGCGTATAATCATTTTCTCCACGTGCCTGTATAAGTAATTCGTATTTCAATAAATTATTATCAAATACCTTTGCGACGCATACTGGTAATAATATTCTGACGACTTATCATCACTAAGTTTGACTAACTAAAAGCTGTTCGACCAGCATGTTTGAGTTCATGAGGCACACATGCTAGTACACATGTGTGCATCATTAATTCGTATATGTATGATTAATTTAGCTAGATTAGCTTAGATCGATTCGCGTTGTTGCATCCGAGGCAATAGCCCAAGCCGAAGTTCGGCCACTTTGGCACCCTTGAGTTTGTTGCCAAGCGGCCGAGCGCCATATTCGCTCGCCTTATTACTCCGGTGAAACTGTGAAAGCCCATCAGACTAACAGCGTGTAATCAGTTCGAACCAAACAACCCTTCGACAAAAACAAATTAAGGAAAAGTGCAATGACCATACGCGTTTTACGAACATGTTCGCAGGAGGCAATCTACTGAAAAAAAAAGCTTGTCGCGTCCGACTCATATGAAAGCGTTCTGTTGATAAAGCTTGAGGTGAAAAAAGCTACAAGATGAAGCCTCCGAACGAATTCAGGAATACATAATTTGTATGAAGACTTCTGTCATTGTTATTGTCATTAGCGTACAATAGATAACTCTGGAGTCGTTTCAACAAGTGTTCATTTTATATAGTTCTTGAAAACAGTTTAAAAACGAGACTGTTTTAAAATAAAATATGCCCGAAGGTGATTTTTAGCTAGCTATCCCGTTCTGAACAGGTGAATTAGTAATGAAATATTATTAGTTACTATATACAATTCCTCCTGTTACGACACAGATTTACATAATCATCAAAAACAGCTTCACTTGAAAACAGTCGAGAACAATGATTAGTGTTATATAATTTCTGACAATATTTAATTTAATAAATACTACACTTAAATGGAAAACATAATCAGAATTTGCGCTGACGAAAACATGGGAAGTGGGGCATTCAGATAACGGTCTTTGTTAATTTATATCAATACTTAATTAATTATTGCAACACAACAGCTGTTGTTTACAGTTGCCTCCTCCTCATTTGTTGCTAATTGGTACAAAACTATATGATATACTGTTTATTTCTACTATAGACGAGCAATCTGAAACACAAATCACAAAAACTCAAAGCGCTTGGCTACATCCGTTAAAAAACGTTTGTGGCTAAAATACCTTGTTATAAAAATATATAATAAAAAGATAAACCACTTGCTGGTTCTTTTCTATGCGTGGGTTGTTTTCCGAAGCGGTGGTAGAGTTTTGACGTTTATAAGCGTCTTCTCAGGGCCTAAACTGGTCAAGGTATTTTTAAATTCGTTGAAATATAGGTGGAAGCAAATAGCAATTTGATAATGTAAAGTAACTGAAGGCGCTAACTCCCACTAACAGAATTCTCGTGAAGATTAAGCGAGATAGGTATGCTAAATTATCCGTGTGCTTTTAGTTAACTACATAACATTTTGTGATCAAATGTACTTATTAAAAAGCTTCGACGAACGAACGAACGAACGAGTGAAAAACAACCTAGCCAGGTTGATTTAGAGTACATTTTGGAAAGAATTTCCTTATCGCAACATATGAACATACTTCTCCTAGTGTGTTCACAGCTGGTATGAAATAAATTAGATAGTTACCTTAAAAATATTTTTAAGTTACATAGGCAAACCGTAAGTACATTGTTTCGGTATGAAACTGCAATGCTAATGACACATAGAACTAATTGGCTATGAATAACAACGCACGCCTATATCAATTGATAACTCTCATTTACAACTACTGGTGACGCTACTGTTGCGTTATCATTGGAATAATTTCTATAGAATATATAGACAAGGGAATCAGATATAAAGGTAAAAAAGCGAACTGTCATCCATGTCTTGTCACCCGTAGTGGTGTATGTTATATACAATTTTCAATTATAAAACAACAATAGAGCATCACTCTCATAACATCTCTCATGTGCTTTGGGCTCAACGGCGAACGCTTTGCAGAGCCCAGAATTAGAGGCAGATTAAGCTAGCGTTACTGTAACGACAATGCGTGCAAATTTAGTGGCAAACTAAAAAAACCGGCAGTTTTTTTTATATAAGCGGCCAATTTCACAATTCCTTTAATTCCAAACAAATTATAGCAACTAAACAGTCGACATAATAAAGCTAAAAAGACTGAGACCAAACTTTTCTGGATTTGATAAATAAATGCTAAATTTAGATTCCTATAACAATTTTTTTTTTAACTTTGTTTTGTATTAAGCTCTTGACTGTATTATACGCAAGCCTAAACTTAACAAAGTGACCCAAAACATTGATAAGGACTTTACCAAAAGATGGTGAGGGATCTATGCTTTGCTCATTTTTGATGACATGAGGACTGGAGGGGTCGTATGGTAATTCCATGAGCAATTTTTACTTACTTATGATTCGTTTTTTAAACCGAAAGATTTTGTAAAAAACATGTGAATACTTACTTAGGAGGTATAACTTTGGCTTAATTTTGTGGACAAGGGAAAAGGGCAGGTCAAAATTGACTAAATGACACAAATATTTCTTAGATAATACACGAACGACTCGTTACATGCCGCATCTTTATGACCCTACCATCCGGGGCAACCGCCCAAATTGTACCGCGCTAAAACCGGCAGTACAATACAAGTCTTTTGAGCACAAAAGTGGCTTTCAGAATGTCGAAGATTCGTAAACATAAAAACTACGTCAATGGATTAACATGAAAATAATCTAAGATACAATACTAATCAGAACAAACATTCGACGTGACAAACAGATAACATCGACTCCTGAATGTCACATTGTCGTTAGGGTCTACGGACTTTGTTCCGTGTATTCATGTAATTTCTATCACTACATATTATAAAGCAAAGTCGTCCGCCGCGTCTGCCTGTTTGTATGTTCTCGATAAACTCGAAAACTACTGAACGGATTGTAATGCTATCTTCACCACGAGGAAGGTTTAGGTATATAATTTGTCAATTTGTTTTGTGTAAATTGGTTGAAATATAACAATAATTGTTGGAAGTGTTGAAAACAGCCAAGCCGCTTGGGAGCTTTCATCGAAAACGCTGCCTAATTCTTTTGAGATATAAAAAAACAATGCATAGTGAAATATTCCTCTTTTATAAATCTACAAAAAAATCCGCGATGGCATATACCTTCTTTTAAGGATAGCTTACATAGACATCTATCTTTTAAAAAGATAGCCATATACAATGATGTAATTGGAAAGCTATTTAGATGGGATACAGTATTCCTTATCCTTATCAAATTGAATACATTAGTTACCTTGAGCATTTCATGCACATAAGTATATATTTTTTATTATCCGGACAGGACAACGTCTGCCGGGCCTGCTAGTTTTAATATATATTTATTGTTTGCAATAAGTCCATAAGCATAGGAAAACCAAGATTGCTAGTTTTAGATCAAAAATTACATACAAAACTATTCCTATTTCGTTAAATGGATTTTCAAATCTCTACTTATATATAAAGTTAAAACATCTGTTGTTTATGCGAGTTATTCTTCGAAAGGGCTGAACTTTCATAAAGGTAAGATATTTTCACGACCTGGCCAAAAATATATTATTTGCCAATAACGAAGAAATGTCTAGACCATTCTAGAGTTCTCTCCAGATATAACGAACAAACTTTAAGTTTTACAATATACAGGCACTGTTAAAAATGAAAGTGGAATTAATGTTTAATGCAATGTTAGCCTTGTTTTTCTTTACTTTCCATACATGCACCAAACTCCAACGATTAATTTTCTAACTGATTTGGACGTGTTAATACATTGTACAAGGCCCCTTATCAATGTAATTTTGATCAGGATTTGATAATACAGAACTATTAACATAACTTATTTATCGACCTTACAAATATTCCACATATGTGATATAATATACATTGTATCAGATATCATTTATTTACATATATTCTAATATGTAGTAGTTGTATATCCATATAAATAAAATCATTTGCCGATGTTTGAAAAATTGTATGAAAAAATGAAAAAAAAAACTCAATATAAAAAGTGAGTGAGTGAGCCAGAAACAATAGGAAGACCTTCAAAAATGTTCATTGAATTAATAGATTCATGTCCAGGTAATAAGTTGCCATTTTATTTCACTACATGGACGTAGTACTCTGTGAAGCGAAGGTTTGGTCTTATTTTCTTTATTTGTAAATCTGTGTCAAGCTGGGGTGAGCTACTAGTAAAATAATCCTTTTTTTTTTAAATACGTAAACGATAAAAATGATTGCTATGGGTATCTTAGGGATTAGACATTCCTATAATACTAGGATTTTTCTATACGCCTTTTTCAACACACACAATTCCGTGGTGCATTATTTCGATTGATCAAATTGTGAGATAAATCCACAATCAGTAATGAAAGAGCGTCTGTTTAGTTGTAATGTCTCTAGTATATTTTGTTCTCAGTCACAGTACACACCAGCCACTTTTAACTGTTAACTTGAGAAGGAAATAATCGTTATCTATGGACTATTCAAATGTCTTTGAGATTTTGCAATCAAAAAATAACGATGACATAGACAAGGTACGTGAGTAATAAAATAAATGCAGGACAGATGCAATGGCAAAAGGTGTCGGGAATAGTTTTTGTGACCCACGAATGCCGTTGAAGCTCAAGGGGAAGATGTACACAAGTATAATAAGACCAGTCGTGTTAAATGGATCCGAGTGCTGGGCTACGAAATAGACGGATGAAAATAGATTACATATGGCGGAGATGCGGAGGTGGTGTAACAAGAATGAATAAGATTAAGAATGACTATATCAGTGGAAGTTTGAAAATAGCACAAGTGACAGAGAAGTGGAGGAGTAATAGGTTAGCATAGTGTGGGTATATTTTGAGAAGAGATGAAAGTCATGTAACTAGAAAAAATTTGAGTATGAAGATGGACGGACAAATACAGGAGTAGAGGTAGATCAAAAAAGGTGTGGATGGATTGTGTGAAAAATGATGTGTATAAAAGGTTGTGAATACAGAGATGACATCTGACAGGGGAGAGTGAAAAAATAAAACATGTTGCGCCGACCCTACTTAGGTGGGATAAGGGTAAGAAGATGAAGATTTACAATAGAAAAGAGAGAAAAGTGACGTTGAAAACATTTCATAACGAAAAAAAAAGTCGGTTTCCTTAAATTTCGTTATAAAGAGTTTATACGCCGTATTTTCAAATAATTGTATCCACGAATATTATAAAATTAAACAATAATATTATATACAATTAACTTTTATGTTACGCGAAGGTCGTTCACAGATAAGATTGCCCGATAATGAAACATAATCCAAATAAGAATACGTTTTGATAAAATAAAACTTAGATAGCTCTGAACGCAGGTTGCTAACGTCATACTGTTGTTTTAAAAACGGGTCGGTAATTTACATATTCAATTACATTTGGAAATGAAGGCCTATATTTGTCATTTGTGACATTAATTAAAATTTTGTAGTTATTAGAAGGCATATTTTACATATTTATATATACAAAAAAACAATAATAACTTTAGAGCAATCCGTATATAAAATAGTGTATGAAGAAGCCTTTAATGACAGGATCATGGCGACAACATTTTAGATGCAATGTATGCATGCTTGTTTTGCTGTTTTTTCTACGAACTACATCATCTAAAGTCGACATTATATGTACTTTTATTTGAGAAATTGAGATTCTATATCTCGACAGCAGCCTCACTTTCTGGTTTAAGAGGGGCCGAACTGTGAATGCCTATGACGAGGTATAATACACACGGCACACTTGTGTGCTTAGCTCACTACGCAATATTTATGTTTCATATAGATTCATTAAGACTTGACAATAATTCAACATTTTGAACTTTTTTAAACATTGATGGAACTGCGAGTCACGGCTAGGCTTGTTGTAAACGAGAGAAGAGTACCTCTGTATGTTACCGAAAATGTATAATATATAGTTGTATGTACCGAAAACGCAGACAAAGTCACGGGAGAAGTTAATACTGTAATATATTAGTACTGTCTATCACACAAGCTTACCTCCTCTCGACCTGGCGTCCCTCGTTCGCTTCCCTCTTGGAATCGACGGTGAGCTTGTAGTATATCCTCGCGGCTACATCAGACCTATCATGGGACGTGTACATGAAGCCGTGCAGCTGTTGGAGCATTTCCCGGCTCAGCTTCCACAGGGATTTGCTCATCTTCGGAGTGCATGTTACGAACCTGTTGAATGGAACGAAATCGTTTTAGTCCGATTAAGCAGTAATTCATATATCGCTTTACACTTGAAATTCATACGATAATTCTATTGGCGCATGAGAGAGGACATTTTTTTATATATCTACTATACCAACATAATTATTACATTGAATACAAAATTACTTACTGTTAATTATACAACAAAATTGCAATTCTGACAGACTTTATTATATGTTTTAAATACAATACAAAAAAAACTATAGAGGCAGTCTGTAAAAAATCATTTCCATAACTACACCTGACTTCATCTGCGTTGTTTGTTGTCTTAATATATATAGGAAAAAAAAACACAAGCACCACATAGCTTGCCCCACTTCTCCACGACAAGAAGACACACGTCATTGAAAGTATCAACGCCACATTAGCCTGTAAGATAGCCACCGCAGGGCCATATGCCTCTACCCGAAAGAAAGTATGGGCATAATCACCACGCCAACCCACGACGTAAAGGGGATTTCAAACTACGTGAAATCCACATTTCTATGTTTTACCACATATGGTGGTACTATAGGAATGTTTCTCGGTCTCACAATGATTTTTCCCTTCAACGTCAGTCGATGGTGTCAGCAATTTAAATTAGCAAATGTACGCGAATTCCAAAAAATTCACTGATACATGCTGGAGTTCGAATCTGCGTACGTCAGATTGACATTCCTTCGGTCAAACCACTAGACCATCAGGATTTATGAGTATAGTGCTTTAAAAATCGTATTGTCCATTACTGTAACACCTTTATCTATACATATAAATGAAATTGGAGTGTCTGTTTGTAATATCAAAATAACGACCTTTTTACTTACGACATTGGATATGAACGTATACACTATACTGATAACAAAAATACAATTTTTGTCTGTCTGTCTGTATGTATGTTCCGGCTAATCTCCGAAACGGCTGGACCGATTTTGACAGAATTTTCACTGACGGATAGTTAAAATTACAGCGGGTGACATAGGCTACTTTATTTTAGACTAGCTGTCATCTATGGCTTCGCCTGTAGTACTATCTCCAAAACGATTGGACCTATTTTCATGGGACTTTCACTGACAGATAGCTGATCTTATAAGAAGTAACTCACAATTATAAAAAAAACGCATGCGGAGCTGCGGGCAACAGCTAGTAGTAAATAAAAAGATATCGTTGTAATTGATCATAATTTTAGATAAGTAATAGATAAGAGAAGAAGAGAAGATAAGGAATAGATTTAGATAAGTGTCTAGGAAGTAATACTAAAAAGAATAGAACGAAATCTCTCCAGTAGCTTTTATAAAATCAGTAAAACAAATAGATTTCACCTCACTTTCTCTGATTATGCACATATTTTATGTGCATTCTTTTTTTTATAGCTCTACTTTGCTTTACTAGTTGCCACTGTCATGCCGGCTTGCAAGCCTCATGGCAGTTGGAGATACACTGGCTGAACCCAAAACGTGACAAACCAGAAGACAACGGTCATTATTATTGTGACTGGTTATCCAAGGTTTCAGGCCCAATAAAACCGGTAACAGTTTTTTAGGTAATAGTGTTATAGGTTTTACGACAAAATCCCAACGCATATAACCGATTTGCCAGCCTGTAAGTTTAAGCGCCATAACAAGTGAGTTTTGATGTCAGCTTTCTCTCTCTCTCTGCATCCATTAAAACGATTATAATGCTAATATGTTTTAAACATATGTATGTTGAAATGATAAACCCGATCGAGTTTCTTGCCGGTTCTTCTCGATGACTGGGTTGTTTGCCGAGTCGGTGGTCGTTTTGACGTCCATAAGCGCCTTCGTAGGGAGTAAATTGAATACGGTACATTTGATTTTTTTTATTTTGACGAGTCATGATTTAGTTAGTTACGTTAGAAGTACCTTACTACATTAGTAGAATTACTATTCCCATAAATTACTGCTACTACACATCGGTTAGTCCTGGAACACGCCTAAGCGTATTGCACCTTATGTATGGAGAACGCGATTCAATCGGATACAATAAAAACCATACAAAAATAACGAGAGAAAAAATGTATTCATCGCAGTGTAATTTGAAATATCCAATATAAAAATGTCTCATTATTTACTTTTGGTCACATGTTCTTTATGTTAATACTGTTTGGCCAGAGCTCACGTAATTATTTTAATTATCCCTGTTTTACACTGTATATTAAGTATAATTGAATTGTTATTGTTATGGTCTACAAGCTATGGTAAAACCATCTCCAAAACTATAATGTTTCCTACAAATGTAATAAAAGTCATCGCATCATTGTTGACAACCATAAAAAATTAAAACAAGTGGGTGTCTGCTTATGACCACACGATACAAGTGAAAATATCTGATTTTCCAGTTTAAAAATATAAATTTGAAATACTACACTGATTATACAAATACAAAACAAAGATAATATTAAAAAACTATTGCTATAATACGTAGTTATTATAGTAAACGTGGTTAATGACGACTGGAACCGAGTAAATCCGATTCATCGTCACCGATCCGAGAGTGACGGTTCACTGTTTAACACGTCTAAAAAGTTTTCGTTTCAAAAATATTTCCATCAAGACACAATAACTGTGGTGAGGGAAACATTTACGCAAGGATAAGTGGACCAATGACGTCAATAATTCTGACGATAGCGCGCACGAAATAAGTTATTGCAAAACAAAATACACTACGTAGGCGCTTCATCGCTGACTTTTAACATTAAAATTTGAATGATAATATAATACGCTTTTAATTTCGTATATTTATTCAGAGTTATCAATTCAAAGCGCATAGATCACACGACCTTACGATTATAATCGGTTCGGAATAATCTAACGCGTACAAAGGATCTATCACACGAGGACTGATCAGAAAAGGAATATAACTGTATCAAAAAATAAAGACCACGATAGCATCATTTTACATAAAGTTATTAAGGTTTTAGATATAACTATTTTTATACCCACAAACCATTCAGCAATGTATTTTCTTACCATGGAAAAGTGAGGAAAGCGATGTGGTGCATATATTTTTTCCTCTGTACATAAAATATATTATTAAGATAATAAACTATGGAGAAGAAGTCGCTGGTATCTGATATTCCATATGTATATAAAATAGAAGTAACTATATTTATTCAGGTTCATTTTCGAAATGGCTTAACAGAGTCAAGGAGACTTTTATTAAAGCATAGAGGACTTTAGACTACATATAACTATCCTTTTCCATAAAGAATAAGCAGTAAGGATAAATTTTAACAACAGCAAAAGTGGTACAGGAGTAAGTGATAACAAAATCACAAAAAAAGGAAGCCATTTTCACGAGAACAAAGTTAAGAGAAAAAGCACGTTTTCAAATTGGAATCGTTATTAACATTATTATCGATATACAAGTCGTTTGAAATTTACAAAGATAATTTTGAATTACTAAGCTCGGTGCAATAATTATTGTTTTTACTGCAGTTAATAATCTGACCTAAGAAAGAAAGTCTCCTAGAGAAGTGTTACAATGCATTTCTCGTACTACAGTACAGCGATACCTAAAGCCGTTTTAGACTTACACAAATCAGTGTTTTTTGGTGCTGTTACTTTAAATTTCATTATTTTTAATATGACTATTTTTTTAAGGAATTCATAAAATAATAAAGATCTTTTACGTATTTCTTATTTTTATATGGTTACGAACCGCTGAAATAGTAGTTATACTCGTAGAATATTATTTATATCGAAATTAATAAATCATGCTGTATACTTTGAAAGGTTTATTGAATAAATATTTAGTCTATTTTCAATAGTTTACAAGAGGTAAGAAAAGACCGTTCACTAAAACAAATTCTAACCATATACCGTTGCGTACCATTGATAACCAAATCTCAGTAAAATGCCGACAATTTTGCCTCTGGATAGTGTATACGCAATACCAAATAACTTCCTACGAATAAATCTAAAGAGAAGAATGCATATTATAACTTAAATTATGACATGATTGATACATGTCGGAACGATATTGAGGTGACAGTTATAAAGGTAAGACGTCAATCACTGTTTAACACAGAGACGTCATCTTTATTATAGAATCGATCAGTCCCTCAAGACCAATCAAGTGTCAATAATAAAAGCGTTCTTAAACAGCAGATACAGTAATACACTATTGAATATAGTTACTTATTATATTTAAAGACAGATGTGAACGGTCCGATGATCTGCGCGAGAATAATCCCCACTCCCTTTTCACTACGCCTTTTATAGGAGTTGCTTCTCAATAGAGACTAGGGCGTAATATTTACGTCAATACAAATACTTTTTAACCGTAGACGGAACCTTTGCGCCGACATACATAATCAGAGTTCGCTCTTATGAAATCCATTTTCATTCATTTTTGGTACCTCTTTGTTCTTGCGAAATACGTAATGAAGGCCAGAAGGGTTATAATAACTTATATTGGTGTCAATTAATTGTCAATTCATTGTTTACAAACCACACGTTATCATTGATTGTCTATTGTGTGTCTATACAAGCAATGTTCTGCAGTTTATTCGAAGGAATTATCGTTTGTGACAATTTTTGTTTGTGTTTGTGACAACATCAATATGAAACATATATATACATATATTAATTATTTAATACTACCGCTTGCCCGCGACTTCGTCTGCCTTTGTATATATATAAATAACGACACTACACGTTATTTTTGTGAACTCCGACGGGTTATCCAAAGCAAGCCATTGATTTTTTTAAATATTACCATTGAAATTTATTTAAGTCCAATTTAAGTAAAAAGTCTATTTGTAAATCTGATGTATACGCTATATACCACTGTAAAGTATCATCATAATCCACCAAGTAGTTTTTAGCGTCAATGAGTAACAACATCCATACATGCCCACAAACTTGCCGTTCACAAAATTAATAGGTTTTTTTTTTATGTTATAGGGGGCAAACGAACAGGTGGGTCACCTGATGGTAAGTGATCACCGCCGTCCATAGACACTAGCAACACCAGGGGAGTCGCAAGTGCGTTGCCGGCCTTTTAATATATGTGGGCCTCCGGCGCTCTCACTGACCGAACGAAACGCAACAGTGCCAGCACTGTTACTTCACGTCGGTTTTCTGTGAGAGGGTGGTACTACCCCGGACGAGCCGACCCATTCATGCTGAAACCAGTAACAGCTTCAGCGTAGCTCTACCACCTACAAGGTTGAGCCTACGGGAGGAACTGCATGCATCTATTTAGACATACATACAGAAACAATCAAGCAAAAGTTTTTTGCAAATTATGATTTATTTATTTTTAGTTTAGCGTATTGATTTTGGTATTCATGTTGGGAGTTCTTTACATTCAATACTCTTTGGTACAAGTTTATTACAAAACTTATAATGTAATGTATTATTCCTACACAACGAATGATCATTTTAACGTCGATTATCCGCTGCCCGTTATTATTATTAACCAGTAGACTGCTTACGGCTTCATCAATAAAAAAAAAATTGAAATCTATCCAGTAGTTTCTGCGTTACGCGTGCACAACGGCAGAACTCGATCATTTTATTTTCACAGATAATGACAACAATCGGCCGGTGTTATTACAAATCATGAACAAGCAAGTATTATGCAACTCTGAATAAGTTTGAAAAGGAGAACATTTCAAGTCTCTTACTCTCAAAGTCTCGAGACGAACAACGAATATTTATAGCGAAATCGTTCCAAACAGCAGAATAACTGGGAACGGTTTGTAATAACGACACTTGGAAAATAGCATACCAGAGTCATCAATTATAGATGGATAATAGTTTTTGCTGACTGTGTTTTTTTGGGTGTTTTATTAAAAATATTGGTAAGGATAACCGTATCTTATGAAATACTGTTACTTATACCGTTCTTATTTTCCTTTAAAATAGAATTTTATTATACAAAATAAATAGGAAACAATTATTGACAAAGACCGTATGTATCGTTTTAACGATAAATCTTCGAGGTCGTAACATTTGCAAACATAAAATGAACACACGCGTAGATTAAATATACCCTTTGAACTAATGCTCGAAATATAAGTGGATCGTTTAGTTTTTAAGCAATTTTATTATTATCATGCTACTAGATAATATCCGCCCGCTTCCCGATACTCGGCTTTAGTTTTTATTGGCGGTAAAAAATGTATACAAAAGAAATCGAAAAAAAAAGGGCGAAAGGAATAAAAAAATGTAATATGCCTAAAACCATATACGTAATTAAGGAAATCAAATAAAAAATAATTTATTCAATTCAGACTCTAAGAATGAGTTTATAAACATCAAAACTACCACCCGTTCGGAAAACAACCCAGTAATTGTAACGTATTTTAAGTATTTCGTATCGTTTCTTTTAACACGTGTCAGAGCAAGACAAGTATATGTTAGTCTCAATTATTTCATGTATGTGCGTAAAAAAATACAATTTGCATATTTACCCTCTAAAATTATATCCCCAATAATTGACTAACGTATTATTGTTTACCAAACTAGAATTTAGCTATATATGGCACCCCACAATAAATTGATAATTAATAATACGAACAGTTTATTATATAAGTAATTAGTACACGATAATAAAATTATAAAAATATATATCCAAACACACTAATGAAGCAATACAAGTACAATGACGTCACAATGCATAACACAATCTCATTGACGAGCGAACAATAAATATATTTTTTTATCATTATCGATCCACACAACCTTGACCGTATTCACTGGGACAATTAAACGATAGGGAAGTTTTTTTTTTCATAAATATTATTGCTAATGCGGTACATTGTTTTAATTTGCTAAGAAAATTGCGTCAAAGGCAAGATACTCGTGTTTTCATAACAATACGAATTTAGGTACCTAAACAAAAATCGATTTTACAATAACAAAATGTAATAACAAGCTGATATAATTATTTCAGTGTAATTAATATAACCTGAAAACCGTGTTGGCTGAATAGTAACAAAAGATATTTAGGATTAATAATGTAATACATTGCCATAGATAACAAAAAACTATGTTTGACAGTCTGACGTGAACAGATCTATATTATTGTTATAAAAAGATTATATAATTAAATATATATATCCTATACTTTTTTCCAATATTTCTTTTCCTTTTTTACGTTGATACACCTATCAAGTTAAGTATTTCTGAAAAGCATAGTTCACACGTAACAGTATGTTACACTTTATTACTATTAGCGATGTGATAGTTAGTGTGAAAAAATTAATGAATGACTAAAATTAATGATTAACATTAATATAATATAACACATATTTTAAATCAAATATAATGATAATTACATTATTAGCATCCTGAAAATGCTAACTATAAAGTATTTATACTTCGTAACGAGTTTTTACCCTTTAATTATTCAAACATGAAATAGTGACTTGTAATCGTTGTGTCCAATTGATTTCTTATACAATATGTTTTTAAATAAGCTAATACAACTCTTTAGAGGCAACAATCTAAAGAACAAGAGGAAAATGGTATTGATAATCGAGTCGACAATCAGTTCATATAGATTTTTCATTACTATAACGCGGTTATCACTAAATCAAACTGTCATCAAGGATGTAATGGAAAAGTGTTAGTTAGAATAAGTGTTGGTTTCTTTTACGAAAGTTATACAAACAGTTGAAAATCGTAATATTACAATACTAACTTATTCCCATCCACTTTGATATGCATTAAATAAACTTTTAGTGAAAAAATGGCATAAGGGTTAATCGCATCAAAAACATATATGGTAACCTAGACTCACCTACGAAACATTACGCATTGAATGGTCACACCGATACGTTCAGTAGTTTTTTTATAATTTGAGTCTCAAAGGAGCTGTAAAATTTATATATTAAAATTTTAAATCAAAATTAAAAACAAACTGACACAATCTGCATTACGATGTAGCAAAAAGTAAGTATAGAAATAATCCCCCGTCGACAGTTAAGTGGATACACTCCAGTACTAATATCAAACACAAACAATTCCCATTATTCCAAATTACCATTACCACAAAACCCACCACCCTAATAGAGACCACTGACCTAGTCATGAGGTTGTTATGGCGTTTGCACCGTCGCCTACGCACCAATATGTTACCGGCCACCTTGTATTGTACTGCGTGCGTCTCTACTTTATCCGCTACATAACTAGAAAGCGTGATTACAGGTTAGTCAAGCCGTATGTAAATGTGGTATCGTAGCACGACTCATTCAACCCCATACCGCATGATTTATGAAAGGTGAACAAACATTCCCGATGGGAGAATTCTTATATGGTTTTTCACCACAATCTCACTTAAGGTTAAGTGATCATGTGACCTAAAATAGGCGACCAAATATATTATTGTTAATTTTTTCATAGTGCACAAAACTTAAAACAACAAAATAAAACGTATCATGCAGTAAAGGGTCAATGTGCAAAATAAATATTACACCATCTCCCATAGATTACTGAATACCAGAAAACTAAAAACAGTTATACTAGATACTGGATTATATACCATATAAGAAATTTGTATTATGCATCTAACAAAGATTGCAATTTAAAGAAAAACTTGTATAAACAGGTATCATCACATTAGATTTTAGATAAAATATGCATATATTCCGATTTCTAGATATATAATAATGAATTGCTGTTCGTGTGTCTCGCTAAAACTCGAAAATTGCTGGAACAATTTGGCTAATTTGGACCATGGAATATTTGTGGAAGTTCACGGAAGGTTTAAACGGTGAGAAACATAAATAATAAGTAAAGGAAAATACTAAAAAGGACAATTTAGTTTTCAAATACAAAATAATCCTAGCTATGAATTTGATGTCTTTTGTCATTTTAGAAATAAAAAAAATTCATTCGTTTGTCAAATATTTTAAGGGCGTTCAGAAATTTGCCTGTTTCATTGCTGTTGTGTGAGGCCCGATCCCTCTAGTCTGTTTTGTTGGAACACAAAACAGTTCTATTTCAGAAATGCATGTGGTGCATAATGTAAATAGAAATGTTGTATTAAGTTTTGACCACATTTTACACAAATATATGCAAGTGATACGAAGTTCACAGGGTCATCTAGTATCTTTCAAATATATTACCTACTAATAATATTCAAAGAAAAACAGAGAGTGAAAAGCGAAAAGTGCTGCGAAAGTGCAAAGTAACATTCAATCAAGTTCTCCTTAAGTGTTTATAAATTGTATTTTATTTTGTTATTACATATTTTATTGTAATTAAGCCCAACGGAGTTACATGTGGTTATTAGTATCTTATATAGTGGTATAAAATTATTTTTGCCGATAAAAAGTAATAAATAATCATTTTTTGCATCAACGGTTTTTCCTTTAGTCGATAATAAAAAAGAAATGGTTGTTGCAAAGTACGTACGTACGCATAATAATTTTACGTGATAACGTCATAAGAAAACATTGATGAAAAATTGCATATTTTTATCACTTAATCGCATTAACTTTTCACTTCACTGTATAGACAGTTGACAAAACAGTTCACGTGTAGGTTGTGTGCTACCGCTGTCTCTCTTCTACTCGGACGCATCGGCTACTGGAGTGGAAGAAAGATAGATGGGTCACAAGCCGAACGCTTAGGCCGATCGCGCCTCTCTAGCTCTTGTTCCACGTTCTCGCTTGCATGCTCGGCTCAGGCGGAACGTGATAATGAGTCATGCTTTTTCGTGCGTTTTTCGTGGAGTCGTCGTTCAACGATTTATAAGGCGTTATCACGTCAAAAAGCCATAACATATCAACAAAATAAAGATTGAATTAACTAAATAAAGTGTATGTTATAAAACTAAAGACATTGTTTGCTGTTTATTATTGTATGTTAAAACTAAACTAAATTCCAATTTCATTAAATAATTTAATAATTTTTTTACACTATTCTATCAAAATAAACTATTTTGTGAAAATAAAATTTCGCATGATGAATATATGTACCACACAGATTCAGTTGTAAACAACAGTTGCGAGTTAATGACATAGTTCAAAAATTTTGTACAATAATAAAAAAACAGGTTGTGTCATAATGGCATGCGACAGAAGTAAAAGTTTTGTGTCACATGGCAAAAAATACAACAAAAAGCTTACGTCACGCGGTGTTCCCAGGCGGGCGACTATTCAAGTACTGACCACACGCGACGTTGCTTAACTTCAGTGATCGGACGAGAACCGGTGTTTTCAACACTCTACGCGACACAGTGTTTACCGCCACTACTTTTCGTCGCACAAATAGGTTGCCGATCAGTATTTCTAACGCTTCCATAAGAAGTTTCACTCCAAAAATTATGAAATGAGTCAATAAACATCCTGTTTAATGCAACATTCATGAATTTGAGTAAATAATTAGATAACACACTAAACGATAATAATATTTGTCTGAGCACGTTTCCCGCACATTCGTTATTATTTACTTTCGATAAACAAACACGTGTGCCTGTATTTGTACAGTCGTGATTTCATTAATCATGTTCTATAAAATTACATATATACAAAGTTCTATTACAGAACTATAAAATGTATATATAGCGAAATCGGAAATTATACAGAGTTGCCAATTGGCAACTGTTTGTATAACCCAATGATGACTACTACAAGGCAAAAAAGCTCGTCATCGTTTTTTATTACAATGAAAACACTAAAAATATGACGAATTCAACATTAAAATATCGGTCAATTAAACTCGATTGAGATTCATTTTGGTTTCTTTCATATCCGCGGGCGCTAAAGATCTGTATACCACCGCGATGTACTCATCCCTACACTACAATCCAGACAAAGTGGAGTGGTATAAAAGGCGTAGCGTACAAAGAGGGATAATCCGTTGTTGTATTCAAGGCAACAACCCAAGCCGACGTTCGACCACTCTGGCATCCTTGAACTTGTTGCCAATCGGTTGAATACCTTAAGCCCTCGCCCTAAAAAAAAGTAGGACTCATTACCGCTTAAATCGCCAGTCCGCTCACATCTATATGTAATTGCCATATAGTTCTACCTAGCTAAAGATAATTTCCAAATTCCCCTGATTTAGCAACTGTGATAGTGAGTTTATTTAAGAAGTTTTTAGATTACACGAATTCATGTTGTAATTATTAAGAGCGAAGTATATAATTTTACTACAATGAAACAGCAAAGCACTAGTTATTTTTACATGTAACTAGCTGTCCGTCCCGGTTTCGCACGGATGTACTAACAAAGTAAATAAGACCAAATCTTCCCTTTACAGTACGACCATGTAATCCCTACTGTCTTCCGTCTCACTCACTCATTCACTTTTTGTAGTGTACTGTTTATGTATAAATATTATGTTTCATAATCTCGATGGTTGTGCGAATGACAGAACAAATGAACATCAAGTGTGCTGGCGTCCCTTTAAATAAATTTTAATAAAAGATAAGAACATAAATATTACAGTGGCGACGATGATGTCCATTGGCAAAATAAACGAATTTAATTTAAACTATAGTTTCATGGACAGAGTAAGCGACTCGTATGTAAATTTAAGTAAATAATGTGTCTGCAGAACTTCAATTGCCGACTATGATTGCTGTTATTGGTGATTTTTTTTATATACAGATTTAACACAATTTTTTCTTTGATACAATTATTGTCCTGACAAGCCAAATAGGTACGAAGGTATTAAGGTGGTGCGCTTAAATACATTCAGCTATCGATTTTTCGCATAAGTATGTGGTCAAGTGGAATACTAATGAACAAGAACGAAGTAGTCACGAAAGCGTTGCTCATGAGGCATAATTAATTACACGATTAAACGCGTCACAAATCTAGATCAATCAGTACATTTGTACTCATTCTTTTATTTTCCTACACATAAAATCTATAACACACAGGTCGTTACATTACTAAAAAAATATTTTAAGAAACATTCGCATCGTATCTAGGTAATTTAGGCTCGAGTGCATGAATGGCCTCCCACACATAAACGGATTTTACCAGCAAACTTTTGCATATTAAAATAAAACCCACTGTCACTTTTCACTGAAAGCAGACGTTGCTCGGTATTTGATATGATCGTTGACCGATACAACGCTAATCATCTAATGAAATGCATTTATTTCAGAGAGCTCAGGAGGTGTCTATTAATTAAGGGATGGGGGAAGGGGAGTCAAGCCGAATCTCACAATTTATACGTGTGGGAGAGAGTAAGGTTTTGGCAATTATCACGTAACTTTTTTCGGGTAAAAAAATAGTGTAAAAATGTGAGTAAATCAGGTTAATTTATAGTAAAACATATTTCTAGACTAAAATATGCCGAAATCTAATACACTTCTCCTATGTATTTTAGTAGATTCAATTTAAGTATTACACAATTTTATCACTATGATTTCAGATTACGATCTAGACAATCTAAAATACTAGCCTTTATTAGTCTTTATATGAGTAAAATAAGAAACAATTGTGTTTTTATTAGTAAATCCAACACATTTTTATACACAAAGTACAAATTTTCAAAGATCTCACGTGAGATTAGGGGGGAGAGAGAGAGGGGGGATCGACACAAATCTCACATCTCACCAGGAGCGAAGAGTGGGCCGTCAAAAAAAGTTTCAAAAACACCTCACGTAATTAATTAATATATGTATGGATGTATGTATGAATGATGGTTATATATGGTTTGCCTATATTTCAGTTTTAAATGTAGTAGTCCGTTGGAACTGTATAGGCCTTGCCAGGCTAGCAGTGTAGGTCAGTTCGAAAAAAAAAGTTTTAAATGTATAGTTTATAAAACGTCACTAAAGTATAAAACGTCAATTTCACCACTAGAGAAGTCTTGAAAAGTCGATCTCACTAACAACCAGTTCCATTTAGTTTCGCGGTAACGTACTGACGAGTCACTCTCTAACTTGGAAGTGTAATAGCGTAAGTCGCAACGAAGTTAGTTCGAACTTACGTCCTTACGCTTCTAAAGTGTTTCATTTATATGGCTCCGACTTAAAAGGTGTTACTTCATTAACTAGGACACATTTCTTAGTTTCACATTTTCTCCGGTTTTACGTTTAATTTTTAAACGTATCGTTTTTATACGTCATTAGTTATTTTTTAATTAGCAAGGAAATCTGGGCAAAATGATTTTTTATCATATTAATAGCATTGATGTATTTAGACCGAGCCCGCGAATTCGTTCTCTTGAAAAAAGTTGTTTCCCCGTAATTATCGTTCACTTTTTGACAATAAAACCCTTTTTGAAATGGTGCTTGAACTTATTGTCTGACAAATTGGTAACGTTCTTTATTCTTAATGTTGAACCTAAGACTATTCACAATATTCCGGTCGCTTACAAAATCTAGAATAGTAAAATTTTGCGAACATGCATTTAATTGTCTAAAATGTATTGGGAGAGGAGAGTAAGGATATCAAATTTCTAAGGTTAATTCTTTAGTGATACCCAAATTCTCTATGACAAAGATAAAATAGGTATCAGTTTATAATATTAGGCAATAACATAAAGGTTCAAACTTACTTGGTAAATGTAGCATACATTATGTCGATGGGCACACGATACGGAAGCGCCAGTAGTGTTAGGTATCGCATAGCTCTCTGCCTCATCACCCAATTCACAATACCATTGTTCGCAGAGTCTATGGCGTTTTGGAATATCGTCATCACCGTATCCGGTAGATCATCAACTAATGCATCCTAAAAAATTATCTTACGTCAAACACAGGATAATATATATTTTTCTTTATATATTTCACACTTGATCACAACTTCATACGATTTTAAGTGATAATGTGGCCGAGGAAGCTAAGTCGACAGTTATTAATTTGACGCTTGGACACTAACTTTTAACTTGAGTAGCTAGCCAAAATATACTATCACCAAGCTAAGGTTACATTACGTTTTCTTTCATCGAAACTCCAGGCTATCTTTCGGATTCGTATCCACGTCAACCAAACCATTACCCGAACAGCCTTCTACTCCATTAAAATCACTTAATGGATAAATCTTTAAATCGCTGTAAAGAATTTTCTAGAACTCGTCCGACTACCAAACATATCCTAGTTGAAAGTTAACTTGTAGATGTTTTGCCCCAGTTTCACTTACAATAAATTTGGACTCACATTTTTTTTTAATGTAATGTGTAATATCTTATATCTTCAAATACTACCTTTGTCTTCTAACACAATAGACCTCATGTGTTCAAAAACCCACAAAGAACCAAATATACTACGAGTATGTTGGTATTAACGAAAGATGAAATCTAGTACTTATTTCTGATGAAATACTCTGACAGCCAGATCCAATGATGGCGATGGTTCTTATGATTATATATCAATATAGTAGTTATATTCACAAAAAAATCCATGGAGTGGGGTACTTATTAATTTTAAATCCGTATTCTTTCCATAACCCAAGACTTACCTGTCTATGAATCTTGCATTCCTCACAATCAGGATCGTAATCGTAGGTCGTATCGTCAAGAACATCCTGAAGTTGGAACGTGGACTGAACGGCTAGACATCGCGTGCACGATATCAAGTTGTTTCTGTGCAAGAAACGAAGGGCATCGTCGAAGCCCTGCTTGCACATATTACTAAGAACTTCTGGCGTCGGAGGGAATAAGATCCGTGCGAAACGATTCATGTTTTGCTTTGACAACTCTATGCTCGTGTTCGCCAGGTTTACCTGTTAAAGATAAGGCTCGATCGAACATGTGGAGAATGATTAAGTTTCTTACATCAGCACTATGTGTTAAGTAAAGCTATGCCGTAAAATGAAACGTGCCTTCCCATTCCTTTAACACCTACCTTTACCCATGATCATTCGAATATAATTTAAGAAACTCGGAACTTGTGGTGCTTAGCTAGTGTCTTAACTTGCCCTATAAATCTGGTAAAAGGTAGTAATGTAAGACTACGATTGAAGCGATCAAGACCCACCGGTAAAAATGCTTAGTCACTAGATTCGAATATGAGCTATCGACGAAGCTGAATCCATAAGAGAACGTACTCAAACTACTTGTTCAGGTGAAGGGAGGTCTGCAAAAGTACCGAGCTTGTTCACAGGATGTTAAGTTTTCGTCACGTAGTCAGTATCTTCTAAAGGAAATCTCGTGCTATTTCGAGCTATATTCTAATAGAGCGCTCAGCGTTTGGCGTTTTTAAAACTCACTCTGGCGCACATATACCGAGGCGTAAGCTGTTTGACAACTAACAATTTGTAGTGCAGTGCAGTTGTCAAGCAAATCAACGAGTTTGTGCCGATACAATAATGTCGATGTACGATCGACTGTACAATGCGTTAATTAAATGTTACAAGGATTCCTTGTCAATGCAAGGAATACAAAACATTATAAATTAAATAACCAAATAAAACAGTATTTATGAATTGCTACGAGAAAACTAGAGAGGGAGGGGGGCTCTTCTCATATACTAAGGATGGTGACCAAAGGGAAGAAGAAGGGGGGTAAGAAATTGACAAACATGTGTCATGTAGTATGGGTATGTTCTCTAACAGCATACGACAATTAGCCACTCTAAGCATAATATGTTACCATCTACAGTTAAATCGTCACTTAACATCCAATCAAGATCGTAATAAAGATGAACCTGTAAATTAATTAAAAGTTCAAATTTGATCTAAACACAAGTTTGGACTCCAATATTGTATAGACTAATTAGTGAACAGTATTCCATTGTAGTTGCAAATATAAATTAACCGAAGAGGAATCTTGAAAAGGACAAGTAATCAAATGAACATAACCCATTTCCAATAGGAATAATTATCTACTGCAGTGGTTAGAATGTTAATTACGATGCTAGCATTGAAGTATTACTTGTAATGCCACACTGATAAGATAATAAATTATGTTCAAATAAATGGAGACCGTATAAAATAGTTACATAAATAATCATACGTTTATTTGCAGATGTATCTTCTTATATTTCTCTGTACTTCCTTAATCCTACTTAGATTTCACGATGAGATAAGAGCCACTTCTTATAGGAGGGCTTTTAAATTCTGATTGGCAATTTTTTTTAATGAAAAGTGGTGGGGGTACGCAAAGTGTTGAAAACTACCGATTCTC
Source organism: Antheraea assamensis (assembly GCA_035772565.1). Lineage (NCBI taxonomy): Eukaryota > Metazoa > Arthropoda > Insecta > Lepidoptera > Saturniidae > Antheraea > Antheraea assamensis. Next base: position 569,547 of record JAQQSE010000020.1, read on the forward strand.
GGCCGATCATTGAAGTTAAACAATGTCGGACGCAGGTTGTTCTTGGATGGGTGACCGTCTGGGAACACCGGGAGGCGTTGCTTTTTGTTTTAATTTTTTTTCAATTAAAATGTTTCCCTGTGATACAACAGTTTCATTTCTATCGTGTGTCTTTACGACACACCCTGTCTTATGCTGTACCAATGTTTAACTTTATTTGCATCAAGTTATCAAAGCGGTTTTGATAGAAGAATACTAACTAAACTGTTTGTAATTAAAATTACCTTTCTATTTCTTTACACACATACACGAATAAGAATAAAAAAATGAACTTAATCAACTGTTTAACAAAGAACTGGTGAGTGTGTGTAAATACTCACATGAAATAGTTGCGAGCTCAAATCTCTAGGACATATGTCGCTTTCGCCACAGAATGGGCTGACCGTGATGGTGTTCTCGTCCAAGACTGGCAGATTATCACTGAAACCACCATCCATATATCTGATCCCGTGGAATCGAGGCGGTAGTAGCCCTGAGAATACTGGCACGAAGCATGACGCCAGAAGCGCCTGGCAACAAGATATCATCATTGGCAAAAACAAAACTAATAACAATGTTTAATTTTTTATCTCAGAACTACGAACTAGGGTATTAATATTTAACAATAAAGTCATAACCAAGAAGTTGCTATACTTCCTTTCTAATATTATAAACGCGAATGCGAGTTGTTTGTTTGTTACGCTTATGCCTTAATTACTCAACCAACCATCATAAAAGATACTTTTTATGCAGAAAAAAAAAATTGTTCTCGAGAGATTGGTCAAATCTACATGAATACAAGCCAAGTTACAAGTAAAAACTAGTAAGGATATACCTATGACATCATATCTATGTACAAATAAAGAAAAATATTTACGTGTTAGACTTTTATACATTATTATACTATTTCTCAAAGTACCATGATATTTTGTGGAGTTTTTGTGTACCCATGAAGCTTTCTTACAAGATACAACACATAAAGTGGCTCATGAGTTGGTTCATTTTAAAAACAACAGGAACAAAGTCATAGGTTAAAGCTTAATTGAGTATATACAGATCACCCATAAATAATGTTACATGAATTCTATGATTTTTAGAGACCAACAATTGTCACAGGTATTAATGAATGTATACATTTACGTAACAACCTCCTTTAAAGTGGCGTCATATGTTTTGTAATTTTTAATTTACACATTATTACATGAAAAGACCTTTTCAAATATATCAAATTAAATGATTTATACAAAATTGAATTATGATGCATAAATAGACTTTGACCACAGACAAAGCGTTAAACCTTGCGTGTATGCCCAAGGCAGCCGATTCGCCACATCATAAAATGAAATTCATACAACCCTCAGGATTCAAACTGTGATTGTATAATTTTAAAATGTCTCCTTGTAATAAAGTTTAAGAGTTTTAATACTGTAAATATAAGAATATAATATCAGACGCTTATAACTCATTCTTCATTTAGTCACAGGTGTCACACTTTGAAAACCCAGTCTCTTCCATTATGGCACAGCCATAATTTTTGTATAACCCACAGAATTATAGATTAATATGATTTCAATTACTTTTTTTACCTAACATATATTTTGCAACCGGAGAACTGATTAAATCAAAGAGGAATTCTAAGTAAAATTCACCATAAAGAATGTTGTCTATCATACCAAGTTTTATTTTAGTATAGGATAATCTGTATACATTATATTTCAATATTTTATTACCTACATTTCATTACAATATTTTTTAAACACAATATACATCACAAACCTGCAAAAGATCCTCTCTTGTAGGGAACTCTGAGACTATAACATTCTGCCCATCATAAACTCTTGTAAGTGATATGTGGAGTCTTCCACTGACAATTTTATGAACATCCTGTGGCAGGTATTTCTGCATACCCTCGAGGAGTACATTCTGGATATTGAATGAGGGACTAAATGGACCAAGAGATCCCGCCCTCGCTTCCCTCACGACTCGTAGTACATCAGTTGTGATTTCACCTAAATATAATTTAAATTAAAACAGGCTTTTACCTATTTTTAAGTGATGATGACTCAAAAATAACAATGTTCGGAGACTGTATTGATTGACTTACATTCAAAAGCAGCAATATATCTGAACTTTAAATGAAGAAAACTATTGTGAAGAAACCATAATAATGTTGTAGAGCTTTTATATACATGCATAGCCTTTTTATACACTTATCTGGCTAGCTACCACTTTCAAGTTAAAGATCTGTCACTAAACACCTACAGTTGTTCTCTGAAAGTTGCACTCGAGGGGCAGATTTCCTCGCAAGTTTTACTTTCACCTAAGCCTACATCATTTGTTTATGTCAGGTGAGATTTTGCTTAAACAGTTAAACATTATAAAGTATTTAAATGCTCAGCACATCAGAATGAGTATCTCAAAGGATTAACTATTGTTTGTGTACATGACAATGTTGAAGTCATTGATAAGTTATCTATTGTGTTTAATGGTGGCTCAATTCTAATGAGATATGTGAATATCCGCATTTTAGCTTTACAAATTTATATAAATTTGTAAATTTTAATAATTCCCAGGAAGTATTCAGATTTATAGATATATATTTCACTACTATACATTGAAAAATGGATTCTCTAAATACAAATTACAATTAAAGCTTAGCGCCATTGGGATATAAATTGTCACAAACACCCACAAAATACATCCTGAATTCTTCCAGAACAAACAGTTTTAATAAATTTTATTATACAATTTTTTTTTTACATAAAACAAAATAATAACAATATAACAAACAATATACTGTAAATGTAACATATATATTCTCTATGTAAAATACATATTACTCATTTTTGAATAAGATTATTTTCCCGTATACAATGTAACAGATTAGTAAAATGATAATGAATATTTTTTATACATTTTTCAGTCACTTATAAACTTCTAAACTTTATTAATATTATTGGTTCATGTTCTTTAGTTTTAATGAATATATATATATGTTATATTGAAAAAAAAACAAAGTACAATAATATAATAATTAATAAATGATAATATTGAAGAGATGATGGCTCAGTTGGTAGTGTGTTCGGACACAGCATTGAAGGACATAGGTTCGAATCCTAGCAACCGAGTCCTAGCTTTCGGTGAAGGAAAACATTGTGATGAAACCATAGTGTGGTGATAAGGCTTTTTCTAAGTTCGCCTGGCTAGCTACCATCTGCAAGTTGAAAATCTATCACCAAGCACCTGTTGGTGTGTTCTGATAGCTACAATTGAGAACCAGTCTCCCTCTAGGTTTAGCGTGACACTATTTTAAACCACATCGTCATTTAACATCAGATGAGATTGTGGTGAAACACTAATCTATGAGGTATAAAAAAAGAAAATTGCTTATAATAAAATAAGAATGCACTTCTCATAATCATATTATATTACAGCACACTACAAGAACAATAATGGATTATTTTTCCTCTAAAAAAAATGATCTTATAAGAGAAATATTTTTTTTTGTTTTGGTACAATATTCGTAAATATAAAATATAATTATTACGTACCGATAGGTAAATCGCACAATAAGCAGCAAGCTGACAATGCGCCAAAAGATGCGCCCGAAATCTTTCCTAAAAGCAGGTGAGGTGCATATTTCTTAAAACAAACAGCAACGCCAACGTGGTAGATCCCGAGGAAACCACAACCGGCGAACGACAAGTTCATTATTATTCACATCAATTATTCGACAAATTAAAAACAACTATTGCACACAAATCGTGATTTTTTTTAAATAAAATGGGTCGACACACTCGTATGTAAATGATAAAACTATCTTGACTAATAAATATTACACGATTAGATTAATTTTATCACTGGTATTACTTAATCTTATTTATTTTCACTTTCTGAGCGTAGCATATATTGGCTCCATACTTATAAATAAAACGATACACGTCAGATAAACTCTAGAACACAGAACTGGAGAAACTGCAAAATAAAAATCATGAACTCATAACACAAAACGTAAATAATATCAATCTCAATAAACGTTATTTTCCCGCAGTGACGTAACACAGCTTCACGCTATTAGAGATGTAATTTTATTCAGAATGAAAAACTATCGATTAGAACAATTAACCTAATTACATTACAAATAATTGATATGTTATCACTTAATTGGTTGATCCTAATTTGTCTCTGGTTATTGCCAAACAACTGCAAAAAGCATAAGTAACAACTTCATAAATTTTTTTGGCCGCTCTGACTGTAATTGTAAGTTGTGGCTTGCGCATAATATCGTCAAGAATTGAATACAAAATAAAGTTAAAATGTTAACATAAGCATCTAAAATTGGCATTTATTTACCGTTAAGTTGTCCGGATATGTATAACACGTAATAGAATTCGTATTTATACCTAAACTTGTGTTCTACGCATTTATGATCAGAGTAATCGAATAGCTTGGCAAGAACCGTAGGTTGCACTTGATTTTCGTTAATATTGATTTACTACAGTTCAAAATGTGTTGAGATGTTATATTTCTACTTAATTGCATACACACTAATTTTACGAATAAAATTTGGAGTGTATAATAATAATTAAATTGTATATGCAATCTTATATAGAAAAGGTATTAAAATCAGCAGAATTCAATACAAGAGTAAATAAAATAAAATAATCTCTTACCCACTGTCTACTACATTTTAACAAACATATATAGATTATTTCTTCCATTTAAATGCCTAAGAAGACAATACGTATCGCATTTTAAAATATCCATGCTTACTTGAGTAACGGCCAATGAAGTCGTTTCAATAATAAATAAACAATTATATAGTATAAATCGATTAAAAATTATATTCACTACACTACGAACAAATTATACTTACGGGTAAATAAATATAGATTAACCCTAGTTGACAAACAAGTGTCATTAGACTCCGGTATTGCCAGCAGCTAACTTCTAATCCGTTTTCAGATATTTTTGGGTTCTATTAGATCCTAAAGACTTCCTTTTTCAGAACGTTCGCTTCACTTCTTTAATTGTCGAATAGTGTACTAACATTTTATATTTGTAGATACGTATGTCTGAGTTTTTGGCGGGATCTTAGTCTGTCATGTAGTGGTTTTTATATTTTATTCATAATCTTGTGTTATTAGACTCTATATTTAGCGTTTTTTGTCAGCAACAATTTTCATTTATTGACAAATCGAATTTGGACTCTACTTTTTTTTTAATTTAAAATGACTAGGCACGCAAGAAATTGTACGGCTGGAGCAGTTTATACATATCATGAGAAGAAAAAAGATGCTGCAGCATCAGGATATGGGACACAAAGTGAAAGAGTTGGTAAAGATTCGGTCAAAAACTTTGACTGTTGCAGTTTATCTTTACAGCCCTGCAGGAATCCCGTGGTAACAAAAGAAGGTTATCTCTTCGATAAAGAAGCAATTTTAGAGTACGTTATTGCTAAAAAGAATGAGTATACAAAGTTATTAAAAAAATATGAAAAGCAATTGAAGAAGGAAGAGACAGAGAAAGCAGAGCTTGCTGCTGCAGAAAAAGAGGCTAATTTAATTAAATTCATGAACAGAGAGAAGAATATATCATCTATTACCGGTAGTATGAAAGTAGGAAATTTAGAAAGTGTCTCTACTTCTGTTTCGAATCTTGCAAATGGAAAAGACAAACAGTTGCCCAGTTTCTGGGTACCATCACAATTGCCTGATGCGAAACTGACAAAAATAAATAAACCAGATCCAACTGTGTATTGTCCAATCAGTGGTAGACCTCTTAAAATGAAAGATTTGATTGAAGTGAAATGGACTCTGGTGAATGATCCGGATGACAAGAAATCATTGATAGCAAAAGAAAATAGGTATATGTGCCCAGTGACCCATGATATATTAAACAATGCAGTGCCATGTGCTGTGATCAGGTGATGTAAAGCTTAATAAATAATTTTCAATATAAAGAATATTTTCACATGCCTGTATTCCTGTAACACAATATCTAACTAGACATAAACATACATGTGTGGAACATGTTATTTATGTTTTGGTTTTGATTAAAACTCTGCCATTTTTTTCAAAGCCTAAAGAAACGGACGGGTAGCCTCTAGTGCACTACACATGAGGTTGTAAAAACATGTTCAAAAGTTTATTTATTTTAACAGTATAGTTGAATATTAAATAATTATGAAATGTTTTTGCAGTAAACTATCTTGTTTATCAATATTTATAAAATCACAAAGTTTTGCTCATGGCTTTGCTTACCTCTCTCTCTCGAGAACAGATTTTTTTTCTCAGTGAAATGTTAGAAGTGTGAATGAGTAACAAATAAGCAAACTTGCTATTTGATTAGGAATGATTAAATACTAGCTTTTCCTTGCGGCTTCACTCATATTAATTTAAATTTGGTCTGTCCCTCGAGAACAGCCATTTTCTCCAGGGTGAATAGTACTCTATGTCCTTTTTTGTATTCCTGATAATATGTATGGAAAATTTCATATTTATTGGTTGAGTCGTTAAATAAGATTTTGAAAGTGAATGTGGTGTTTGTTTGTTATGCTTTCACTCCTTAACAATTATAAAAATATGTAACATTAGCTTTATTTACAGAACAACTGGGCATGTTGTGACAATGGAGTGTGTTGAAAAAGTTATAAAGAAAGACTGGTTACATCCACTAACTGGGGAGAAGTTGAAAGAGAAAGACGTCATCCCATTGCAGAGAGGAGGAACTGGTTACGCTCTTACCAATCAGAATTTGGAGGGGAAGAATGAGAGACCTGTATTACAAGCATAGAATGGTAGCATAAGTTATGTTTCAATCTTGAAAGAAAGATTAATTTGGTCATATTATTGAGCTATGTGTTTTTCTCAAGCCTTGTTTGAATTTGGGTTACCAAACCCTTGGTATATTATTGACATATTTTTATACAGTTATTTGCAATAAAGTTCTTTCTTTGCCTTGTTAACTTCTTTGTCAAAAAAAAAAAAAACACATTTTTATACTGTTGTTTACAGTAAGGTTCTTTTTTCATAAGTTATTAATTTTTGTTGCAAAAAACTTCATAATGAGAATGCATGGAAAAAATCAAAAATCGTTTTACTTGCCAGAACAGTAGCTCTCTTTTATATAGACTGATTTGAAATTTTAATATGATTTATATATTTCTAATTTTAATTGTTTTGTACATAGTAGAGTGAATGGATAAAATAAAAAGTCTTAAATTATATATTATTCTTTTCTTGTAAATAAATCTTGTTATTTAAATACATGTATTATTATGAATGCTTTATGATATATCAGTCTACTATCTCAGAAGATTTATTTACTTAATTTTTTTTTATCTTCAATATGGGCTTTGTCACATAGGAACTATCGCTCGCAACAACGTCACAGACATATTAAGTTCCTCAATACTGTTAATTTATAAATCCTGAAAACTAACCTTGCAATTCTTTAAAATATTTTCATACTCTGAGACAGGGTCTGATAACATCAAATCAAATCAAAAATACTTTATTCAGTTTAGGCCCTGAGAAGGCGCTTATGAACGTCAAAGTTACCACCGGTTCGGAAAACAACCCAGTCATCGAGAAGAACCGGCAAGAAACTCGATCTGGTTTATCTTTTCATTGACATATTATAACTCACATTTTTAAAACATAGTTATAAATAATTACATTCGGTTTTGGTGGATGCACAGAGAGGGCGTCATTTCCAGACGTCACCGTCGTTCACATATTGATCCACCCTGTAATAGGCTTTAGATATTAAAACCTGCTTGACATGATGCTTGAAATTAGTATCCGGCAGATCGGTAACGTGTTTTGGAATTTTATTATAAAACCTAACACTATTACCTAAAAAACTGTTACCGGTCCTAGTGAGCCTAAAAGATGGAATGACCAATTTGTTATTATTTCTTGTATTTAGATTATGTCGGTCCTTTACGAAATCTAGCTTATCTAAGTTTTTGCGGATGTACATTAGATTTTCAAGTATGTATTGGGAGGGCAGAGTTAGGATACCGAACTCCTGGAACTTATCTTTTAATGATTCGCGAGGCCCCATATCATAAATTGCTCGAACTGCCCGTTTTTGTAGTAAAAATATGGTGTCTACCTCAGCTGCTGTCCCCCACAGCAAAATACCATAAGACATTAAGCTATGAAAGTAAGCGAAGTAGACCAACCTAGCAGTGGCAATATCTGTTAGTTGGCGAATCTTTCGAACTGCAAATGCAGCAGAACTTAATCTACCTGCCAATTTTTTAATATGAGGACCCCATTGTAATTTAGAATCAATTGTGATACCCAAGAACACGGTACTGTCTACCAACCCAACTAGATTTCCTTCGATCTCTATTCTAGTATCAATACAAGAAACATTAGGTAAGGTAAACCTTATGCATTTTGTTTTGTCTGCATTTAGCAATAAATTATTTAATGAAAACCAATTTGAAATTTTATTTAAGGTATTATTTAGCTGTCTAGACTCGGAGTCTATTCTTTTTACTTTAAATATAAGCGAAGTGTCATCCGCGAAAAGAACAATGTCTGCACAGTTATCAACCACTAGCGGCAGATCATTTATATATACCAAGAACAGAAACGGCCCTAAAATGGAACCCTGTGGAACGCCAATTTGAGTCGACAATCCCACAGACGTTACCTCGTCTATACTAACTTTGAGACAGCGATCTTTTAAATAGGAGACCAGAAGGTCGAGAGAAGCTCCACAAACACCATAGTGTTTTAATTTCAAAATAAGTGTACTATGGTCAACGCAATCAAAGGCCTTAGACAGATCACAAAACACACCAATTGCATCCTGCGATCCTTCCCAGGCCTGTAATATATGACTTAATAGCGTTGCACCAGCGTCAGTAGTTGATTTTAATTTTGTGAAACCAAACTGTCGACCATCTAGAATCTCTTGCGTTTTAAAATATTCTAACAGTTGCTTAAGCATAATCTTCTCAAAAATCTTGCTTAAAGACGGAAGTACAGAAATTGGTCTATAGTTTCCAAGACTACTCCTACAACCTGATTTAAATAAAGGAACCACTTTACTTATTTTCATTAAATTGGGGAAGGTTCCTTTTGCTATACACCGGTTAAATATGCTTGCCAAATATGGTGAAATATTAATAATTAAGGATTGAACTACCATTACCGACATTCCCCATATGTCTTCGGTATGTTTCAAGTTTAATAGTTTAAAAGTCCTTATTATTTCACCTGCATCAATAGATGTGAAATTAAATTTTGAATTTACAGGTGCACAATGATTTTTTAAAAATGATACGGCACCATGGGCTGATGATGTAATATTTTTTGTTACCTGTAAAGGCATGTTTGTGAAATAATCTTGGAAAACAGTAGCTACCTCTGAGCTATTTGAAATATGTACTCCGTCGACATTCAAATTATGCGAAGTATCATTTATTTTATTTTTACCTAATTCTTTATTTATAATATGCCAGACAGTCTTGGTCTTATTACTAGACTCAATAACTTTATTTCGTAAAAAATTAGCCTTAGCAGCTACACAAACACGCTTGAAAATTTTTGAATAATTTCTGACATAAGCATGAAAAGATTCATTGCTAGTCAATGATCTCCTATGATACAAATCGTATAATCGGTCTCTACTTTTTTTAATTCCTGTGGTAGCCCACTCACTAAAATGATTTCTTTTTTTTACACTAATAACTTTTCTTGGGCAATGTTTATTAAATTCAGTCCTGATAATATTAAACAAGTTATCGTAATCATGATTTGGATCTTGATTACTAAAAACATTTTCAGATAATTTTTGTAAAACATTGTAATTTAAACGATCTAACCTACTTTTTGATACACGTCTAGCAGTTTTCTTACAGTCAGTACTAGGTTTGTCACAATTTATATTAACGAGTAGTCCTTTATGATCAGACCGTATCCCAGTAATAATACTACCGCCCATGGTTTTAAAATTAGTAAATATATTGTCTATGCAAGATGCAGTCTGAGACGTGACCCTAGTTGGCTCATTAAAGAGAGGATCTAGGTTAAATGACCTAAATAATGATATGAACTTAGTGACCTCTGGCGACTTACTTAAAATATCTATGTTAAAGTCACCACAGACTAAAACTTGTTTATTGATTTTAAATATTCTTATTAGAATTTCCTCCATCTTCTGTAAAAAGTGAGAAAAAATTGATGAAGGTGGTCTATAAACACATAAAATAATTAATGCATCCATCTCTGCACAAGCCACTTCACAAACACAGTCTATTGAGAGATTACATATATCTTTCCGGTCTTTAAATTTTAAATTATGTTTAATTAATATGATACAACCACCACCGGCAGTGATTGTTCGATTAAATGTGCTGGCTATAGAGAAACAAGGTACATCAAACAACATTTTATTTGGTTTAAGCCAAGTTTCTGTGAAACATAATATATCTAATCTCTCTCTATGTAATAATAAATCTATATCTAATATTTTGCCGGAGAAGCGATTAATATTTTGATGATACAATGAGATGTAACACTGCTCCTTTGTCTTATTTAGTGGTTTAAAAAATTATTCGCAGCATCATTAGCTAAACTATATGAGACTGCTGAGTCATCTAACCTATTTATATTATAAGCTATCAATGTAGCTATTTCACGTTTATATTTTTTGGGAAGAAATAAATTTTCCCAAGTCAATATAAAATTATTAATAAACTTATTAATATCAAAAAATATAAATTTGTCACTATGACGACATGTCAGATTGTATAAACAGTTATTTAACAATTGAATGTTATTATTCTTTTCTTTTAAAGATATTGAATAAGGGAAAGCACACAACATTATTTTCCCTACATCCAATAATAATAGTTTTTCTGATGATTTGTATAAATCATTCTTTTTTATGTTTAAACTATTACCTACCAATATTATGATATTACAATTAATATCAAATACAGCTACCTCTTTGGATTGAGTAATTTGATGAAATGTGTCCTGAGCATAGTAAGAGACCTATGATCAGGTCGGATGTACCATAAAACGGGGTGCATAGAAAAAATCCGGTACTTTTATAAAATTTTCTTTAGGTTTGTCTCTAGTCGGTTAATGTGGTTAAATGATGTTGTTTATTACGAAGCAATATTTTTTCTGAGCTCTAACAATACATAAATCAGTGTGAAGTTCTTGAAAAGTAAAGAAATAAGCGGTCAAAATAGCCGTTTCCAAAAACGTAATTTTTAACTCCTCAAAACTTTCTTTAAAAAGTAACTTTACTAGGGATTTCTTATTCTAAATTGGGTTAATTGAACTATCAAGTTTATCCCATGATTGTGTCCTTTTTTTTGCAAATTCCAACACTGGTATTTTTTCTTAAGTCCGAATATAACAGACACGGGTGAAGGGTAAAAAGAGACGCTTTAGGAGTAAATAGAAACGAAAAGGAGGTTAATAGATACGAGTGAGGGGTTAATAATAACGGGAAAGGGGTTTATAGACACACGAATTTTAAAGGTTGACGAAAATAATCTGTATGGTTTTTTTTAGTGTTGAGAAGAGAAAGAAATAAAAACTAAAATAATGTTACTCGGACTTTTGTCTGAAATAAATATATATTATTATTTATCAGAAAACCATTCTTAACTATAATTTAAACTAAAAATTTACTTGTTTATTATTTAATAAAATCGTAACTGCTCAATATATTTGTGAACATGATTGGCCCTTACTAGCAAAATCAGTAAATTTTTTGTAGCAAATCAATATACATTGTATTTGATGGTTGAACATAGTTACATACAGAACATAGTTATTTTAATAAAAGTTCAATTTCAAATTCTGTTTTATGTTAAAGTATTTGCCACTTTTATAAACAAGTAATAATGTTTCTTGATATCAAGCAATGTATTTAGTTACCAAATAGGCAGAGCTTATTGAACGTAACATGTTAGGCTTTTTAATATGTGTTATTTCTTTAAATTTTTAAATAGCTTGTTAGCTTAAGATTGTTTTCAAAGGTGAAATGTTGAAAATGTTTAGGAAAAAGCGGTTAATTTTTATTTTTTTAGTTACCTTTTCCTGTTGTACTTGTTAATATCAAAAATAATTGGTGGAATATTGAAGCACATTTTTGTCGAGAACCGACGACGACTTATCGAATAGTTTATTTTTACTGTTTAAACATTAAATTCGCGGTTTTGTAAACTGAGTTGTGAGTGTGATTTACAAATACATTTTTTAAATTTTTATCGTCTTTTTTGATATATTTTATAACTTCGTTATGCATTTACAATATCACTATTTCAAGCATACTTAGGCAGAAAGCCAAAAAGGTTGAAAATAAAAGTGTAACAGCCGTAGGAATTTTATTTATTCACACCATATATTGTAGCTATTGACCCCAGTTTTTAGGTAAATAGAAATATCGTCCTTTTTTGTAATTTACAAAGAAAATCGATCTATTCATGCGTATGTTACTATGGTAATTCATAAATTACAACAAGACTCATTATATTAAAACAATATAATGGCAACTTGCATACAAAATATGTAAGAAAATTAGTGTAGAAGTTGAACATTGTATCTATTAACCCCGTTTTACGGTACTTAATTTTTTTTAAGCCTATTAAAGGAAAAACTACAAACTCAAAGATTTGATACGACAAGCTAAATCTTGCACTTGTAAAAGTACTGTTCTTCAATTGATAAGTCTACCTATTGTAATGAATTGTGGTACACGAGGTGGCTGAAAGGATAGCTCAATATTTTCTTAACCATGATGCTGTAGATCTACACTAGTTGCTTTGTTTTACGTAATGTTATGAGGTAATAAATGAAAAAAATAAAGAAATTTTGTAAATAATTTTTTAATTACTTAATCATAATTAGACACGAAATATCTAATTTCGCTAATTCCTTTATCATAAACAAATTATATTCATTGTGAATTTGAGAACTAGAATAAGTCTAAATTGAAATCATTTGTACTCGCTCTTATTTCCATTTCAGGATACGATAGACATGTGTTACCAAGTGCATCGAAAAATTGTAACACAGACTCTTCTTGATTTGGTATTAGTTGTGAATCATTGGATGTTTCATTAGGCTGATAATTTCCATTAATATTTAAAGATTTCTCTGAATCTTTAACGTGAAGTAAAGCCGGTTCAATCAAATTGTTTGATTTTGTATAACCGTCTTCAGATTTGTCGTTTGCTGCTAAAATCCAATCTTGATCCATTACGCTATTTTGCTTACAAGAAGGCTCTATGTTATTTGCAAAAATCTCCTGTAGTGATTCGTCATTTGATTGCACAAAATCTTTCTTCTGTCCGCTATCAATGATGTCTGTGGCTCCGAGCATTTGTACATCATACTTTGGTAACTTCTCAGGGTGAATTTGGAATTTATGGAATACAGCCGATGACGGTTTGATAGGGGATGATCGTATATCGAAATGGGTACTATGGAACTTCAAATGTCCTTTTGATTTGCTTTGGTCTTCAATATTATTCTCAGTCAATTGCTGGTTTATAATGGACACGTTCATATCTTCAGACAGTTTTGCACTATCGTCGAGATCTTTTGTGCTATCTATACCTAATTTTGATAATAAATCATCACATTCATAAGTCAGTCTCATGTCGATATTATTTGTATCTTCCACTTTTGCCAACGGTGGTGCTGTATCGTCTATTTCAATTTTTATCAAGGAATTGTCATCGTTGTCTAATTTCATTTTTTTTGGGTTAATTTTCTGTGTGATTAGTTTCTTTAGTTTCCAGACTCGTTTATGTACAGTGGGCCAATTTTCAGCGGAACTTATTCGTGCACAGTCATCATTGTTGGGTACGAAGTTAGAAATCTCTTCGCTCGGAACTGCTACATGGATTTGCATGGGTTGACTCACTTCAGTATTAGTTTTTTTTAATGGAGGATTATGAATGCAATACCCGTCTTTATCTTTCACACAGTTTAATGCATTTATGTCTATGTTGTATTTGCCAGAGTTCATTCCGAATAGTCTGAAAATATTATTTGATAATATACTATAATATATTGAAAACTTTCTAAGAAACACTAATGTGAATATAGTTAGTTTTATTTTTGTACTATTGGAAGCCATATTTGGTAAACAGAACACTGGAAACATACCTGCCGACGTCTTCATTTATAGTACAAGCCTTTCCTTCACTTCCATCGGTTTTGTTCAGGAGACATGGCCACAAGGATTTCAGCTTCACAATGAGTTGTTCTAACTGCTGGACGAAAATGTTTGTTCTGTCACCCTCGGAGCCGCCCTTCACGATGGCCAACAGGCAGTGGAATAGGTTAGAATGGATCTTGGCCGGGATGTGCGTCGGGTGATTTTCGTAGTGTTTTTGGAGTCGATATAAACTGCTAAATTCCTGCGAACAGTATTATAAATTCAAAATAGCTGAGAAGGTAGTTTCCTTGCTTGGTTTGGTCTAAGTTTCAAGAATATGGTATTTTCACTCTGCCTTCCACTATTACCACATACATTCTTCAAAATGTAATGTATGTCAGTAAAAACTTAGAAAAGCTGGATTTCGCGAAAGTACGCCATGTTATTTTTTTTTATTCTTTGTAGGTTAGCGTTTGACCACAATGTCATCTGAAGTTAAATGATGATGTGGTCTAAGATGGTAGTCACGCTAAACCTAAAGGGATACTGGCTCCCAAGTGCAGCTGCCAGAACACACCAACAGGTGCTTGGCGAGAGATATTCAACTTGACGGTGGAAGTTAATGGATTTAGGACTTAGAAAAAGCCCTATCACCATGCTAAGGTTTCATCACGATGTTTGGCTTCACCGAAAGCTCCGACTCAGTTGCTAGGATTCAAACCTACGTCTTTCGGCGCTATATCCGAACACACTACCACTACACTACACTACACTATCGCCTATTTTAGACTTAATAGTGTTAGGTTTTTTACAACAAACTAAAAGTTTAAGTACTATATCGAGCAGGTTCTCGTGTCAAAAGGCTATTATTATAAGGTGGAGCAATATGTAAACGATGTTCATATCTGTAAATGACACTTCTCTCTTAGCATCCACTAAAAACTATTGCAACTTTTAATGCATTATAAAATATGTACGTTAAAAACATAAACCCGATAGAGCTTCTCGATCGTCGATTCTTCCCGATGAGTGGGTTTGTTTTCCGAAGCGGTGGGCGTTTTAACGTTCATATATATGCCTTTTTAGTGCCTAAATTGAATAAATTATATTTGATTGCAAGTAAAATTCCTTTTATATAGTATTAATAACACTGTTCATTAACAAAATCGCTAAATCATCATTAACTGTATCACATGCTACAGAAATCATTTGTTAGTCGGATTTTAGGGAATTCAAATAATCGACTCTATCATATTATTATGAGTTTAAAATATTGACATTATTCGAAAGGATTTCGTTCCTTGACGTTGAAACTTATTTAAAGAAAAATAATTTACGACTTTAAGGCTAACTAAAAACTGACCAAGCAAACTAAGACATGAATAAACAAAGTAAGTTTTAGCCAATGAACCCGGTCTTAACATGTAATGATGTCCTTTTCGCGCATCGAAATATAATTAAAGTAATTCTTGCTCGCGGTTTCACTAGTGTTATTATCTCGTTTTTTTTTATTCGAGATATAAGATGATACCTTTTGTGATTGTTTATACCTACCCCTGACATTGTGTACGCAAAATATCAAGACAAATATAACCCAAACTCGAATTCTCATTTATTATATTATTAGTAAGTATCTGAAATCACTCACAGTTGAGCATTGAAAACAGGTTACGATATGATTTTTTTTCTTCCTTTTATGTGGTTTGTCTTGTGGTACTATCAGTTTGGGTAGTTTCACTGTCCTTCCGCTTCGGGTCACTTTCGTCTGCGATGATAATATTAAAAAAATTAGCATATCGCCTGCATCTATTCGGTTTTTTTTTATTAATAAAGGATTTGGTCGCAAAGCAACCATGCCACCCTTATTGGAGGTATATACTAACTACACACATACAATCAATTTATCTCCTATTAATAGCGACGTTGAATAGACTAGCCTGTACAGCATCGTGGCATCATCCGACAAAGGTGCAGCCAAAATGCCGTTACAGACGCCAACGCCACGCAGATCCTTATTTACTGTTAAGCAGTACTCTCGTCTTTCCAGCTCATTACGGACACATTCCACAATAACGTGGTAAACATCCTCTAATTTGTTACAGTCAGTGCACAGAGGTGATTGTTTTTTTTCTGTGTCTGTAATTGTAATGATAAGGTTTGCATAATGCTACTCCCATACCTGCGTCACGAAGCTTTGACTACTTGTCGCGTTAAAATTAACGTTAAAAATCATTACGGTAAAGGCACAGACTACAAGTTTCCTCACCTGTGCCTTTCCAATAGCTTGAAAAAGCGTCCGATAAATTTCTTTGATGTGCGTAAAAACCGCCGACCCAGGTTATTGTGTTGCGTGTATCGTCACGCAATCCGATAGCTCGTATCGGATAATGATATCGTCTTCCTACGTCTGCGTTTAGTGTGACCATAGACAAAACTTCGTAACGATATACGCAGGTATGCGAGTATCATAAAAGAAAATGTTCGAAAAATCGCATAAAAAATTAGAGTAAAAAATCTCCACACAAAAAAATATTAAGTGTGTATGAGTCAGCAAATAATACAGAGATCTTCAAATATATTGACAGATTTTTTTGACACAGTCATTCTGCACTAGTATGTTATGAATTTCAATTTTTATTCAATTCAATAGCATCATTTTTAAACAATCTTTCCCAATGTTGAATAAATCTTAGTAATTAGTGTAACAGCTATAAAGCAATAATGAATAACGCTACCATGTTATTATAAAACAGTTATCATTATAAACTATTTTCAATTATTTTGCTATTGTGTAATTTGCTGTTTTGTATCATATTGCAATTTGTAAAAACGACAAGATAATTAAATAAATAGTTGTTGTTTTTATTATGAATTTGTGAATAATATGAAATAGCCTCTCTTTGACACTTATTGGTTGTTGCACAACGCTTGCTTGTTTGCATGTTGTGATAACACCAGCTATTGTTCGTCAATAACAATAACAAACAATGGATAACGAATACCAATTTCTTCAATAATTTGTTATCCATTGTATAGGGAGAATATGTTACATTATTAAGTGTTCTAATAAAGACCATCTCTACGTACAATGTATCTTTGTATATTCAAAATCGTAAATGGAGTAACATGACAATAAAAAGGATATGCAAAAATTTTCTATAAAACACTCCTCAAAACATACCACTGCAGGTGGATCTGGTTCGTTTTCAAATTCTTCCACAAATATCTGCTTCTTAACATTTTCTTTCTTTATTAAATCAATTTTCTTTTCATCTCTCTTGTCTTTTATGAATATATTCTTTTTCCCGACGATCGTTAGATCCTTTGGTGCTACAACCCTGAAGTATTGACATGACAATAACAACACACAAAGAACAGGATGTATATTTTTATGTCTTATTCTATTTATTATAAGAGTATTATACAAAAATGCTTGAAATATGCAGAAGAATTGTTAAAATATTGATGAGAAGTGCATAATAAAAAATAGCCATTTTATTTTATCTGAAGATTAGCTTAATTCATTCAAATTAACCATATGACTAAACAGGTTTAGAATTTTTTGTACCTACTTGTAAATAAATTTGGTGTTGGACACAGGATCACAGCTGGGTTCTGGAGCAATCTTTTCAGGGTCACTCAAAATTTTTAAAGTTTGATTATCCACCCTCATTTGTGCATTGTCTAGTTTGTTCAGACTGAAAAATAGACAATTCAAATTAGAGCAATTATTTAAACCATATTAATTGCTATCCTTTTTTTCTGTAAAAATATGTAAGCATAATAGTCATGTACATTCTGATACTCAATTGGAATACACAGACAAACTTATAAAATATCGGTTCCTATAAATATTTTAGTTAATCATTTAAAATTTCAAACAGTTTAACCTTTGAGCATTTTAAGACTGGTATAACAATACTGTTTTCTTCAAACAAGGATATCAATTGTTAGCAAATTAATTTTAAAACTAATATATAGTTGATTACTTTTTTCACAGATGTGTTGTTCTGTATAACAGCAAAAAGAAAATGGAAAGTTACATATTAAAAGAATGACCACACAACATGAGGTGCACTGTATGTCTGTTTGCTAAAAAATAATAAATATTGTACCTTTTGGTGGCAAAAAGAAAAATTAAATTTACTACTAGCTAATTTATACTTTTAACTTAAGTACTATTTACCTATGGTATGTTTCTCCTAGTTTTAATAATTGCACTGAAGTCACTTTGGCCTGTGTGTTTATCGGTATACTGGAAATAGTAAATAACTAATTAAATTGAGTAAAAACTTCTATATTCTAGGAAATTAATAAAAGTAGAGATAATTTTGTAATGAATATAGAATCTTAATTAAGATTAGTAATGTAAGAAAAGTCTACTATATAAACAATCATTAAGATACATAAACAGATCTGCTTCAATCATAAATATTGCTGGCATGTAATAAATTGATTAAAAAGAAAAACAAGCAAAAAATGGAAATAAGTGGTTAGAACATTTTATTTTTTAATTTTTCAGTAATCAGCCTATTGTTTACAAGACTGTCATAGACTTAGAAATTATTTGAGGTTGAAAGTCAACAATTTTTAAGCCTCTAAAATTAGCATTTTTGCTTGGAGCAAATTATATCAAAATGTCGACATCAATTTCAAGAGAAATTCATACATTATGACTCTCTTGATAGCTGGAATCTGAAAGTGATCAATTCACTAGGATTTCCAAAACATAAACTGTACTTAACAAGTTTAATTAATAAATATATAAACTTAACTGCTACTTAGGACTCACAACTTTAAGCAAGAATACTGCTTCATTCATAGACATAAAACAATATAATTATGATTTCTTTTTTTAAGTTTGACAAATCTAGTGTTAAAATGACATCCAAAATGAGATAATTAACTTCTATGATATGTAATTGTGTTGTGAAAATATTAAAGATTAGGTTTTATGCCTTTTACATAATTAATGTGCCATAGTTTCTTGCTTTTGTAATATTACTTTTTGTGTTACAAATTTCATACATTTTTATATGAAGCAAACTTTACAAAAAAACTGGGTTACCTTCGTTGTAAATTGATGTAATTGTAACATAAAGATTACTATGTCATTTTTGTGTTAAAAGTGGACATTTTGGTGGCTTTACCCAAATGTTTATATTTTATAAATGAACAATGTATCATGAATTATATTTTGTGGTAGCACTATTAATTTTCCAAAACAAGTAAAGTGATGTAATTTGTAGTTATGTAGGATTTATGGTAACAATACATGATACTTACATCTCTCTTGGTTTAATCTTTGGTGGCAACCTATCAATATGATTACGAGGTCTAATAGGTACATCTTTTAGCTTTACAATTTTCCTGTCGATGTCTAGCTTTGGTACGGTATTTATAGTTTCTGTTTGAGCGGCACTACCGTCCGGTTTAAAAACGAAGTTGTTCAAGATATACGGTTTGCTCGCTATATTATCATTTTTGGGTAACAGAAAACTAGCTAGCTTTAGACTATTCCCGACGACTGCATTTTCGGGTTTTTTCAGTATTCGCGGTTTCGGGGTATTCAAAGTACTTCCAACTACCCCTTCTATATTGCCACTGTTTTCGTAGAAACTTTTCAGGTTATTGCTTACTGGTTTTTGTTCAAGATTGGCGACTGTTATCACATAATTCGCCTGCAAGTATATATGAAGGATAAATAGTATTTTTCATTCAAACTTATAAAGTAAATACGAAAAATGGAATACCTGCGCGGCTCCGGGATTCTGTATAACGTAAATCGGTGTATATTGATTCGAACTAACAAAGTTGGTATCTTTCGGAGTATTCATTGTCGAATAAATCAAATTTAGATACAATAAAACATTACAATAATACAAAATATTAAAACTATAATAGAAAAATAAATGCAAATATAATGACACCCCCCAGAGTTGATTAAATTGACACTTTTTTTGTTTTTCTAAATAAAGGTTCTGGCCACAGAGTCACTATAAAAGCTCTGGCCGTAATCAGCCATAGAACGCGTTCCATAGAAAGATCTTGGAACAAAGGGAAAACTAGAAGTGCTAACTAGGCGTGGCACGGCGTAGCAACCATAATCATGAGTAGTTCCCCAAAACCATATATTGGTCCTTAATCGTGGTTTAACATCAAAGCAGAGTGGTCGTATGTTCTCATTTTACGTAATCTGTATAAATCGTTATATAATGGTTTTTTGTCCTGTTACGGAAAGTTAAATGACAGTAGAAATACAAAACATGCTAAATAAAGGATGTGTTTTGTTGAGTATAATTTATCTATTTATTTCCTATAAACAATATTTAAAAAAATTAAATGAATGAGTGACACTTCATTAACAAAAAATAACTTAAAATCAATAGAAATAAAGTATGTTTTAATAGGCAATTCATGGCTGTTCAAGTAATCATTATTTAGTGACTTAATTAGAGCGGGATAAATCGTTTACTAGTATTTTTGGTATCAACTATAAATGGAATACACTTCATTCCGATCATAAAACGACAAGATTCAGATTTTAGCTAATTTAATAGTTATCTAGACATCGGCCTTTTTAACGTCTTTTACAATACTGTTTTTAAGTAAATGTTCTATATGTTATTTAGATATGCTAAAGAAATATAAATTAAAATCTATCAACGAAGAATGTAGCCTACAAGTCAAACTAATGGTTTGAAGGTAGGCCTTTTAGTGGAAAGAGATTATAATCAGTAAGTTAGTAATTAAGCAATAGCAAATTGCAGTTAAATTAGAGGATATTCATATCACCATTAATGAAATCTTGATAACCTAATAACGAGGATAATAGGATTTATGGACATTTCGATGAAATGTATTATAGGCTGATGGCGATCAATTGTAATTTATTATAAAATTCATATAGTTAATCTCCTGAAAAGGAGTCATCAATTAATATGCTGTTATGTTATGTTTATGTGTATGGCAAAATTTGTACTATTGGTCTTTAACATGCATGTCAAATAACGGTCGCCTTATTTTACTAGTTCCAATGATGACTTCTTTGATTCACAACTCATCGTAATAACAAGAATGAATTGTTGAATAAAATAATTTATTGAAGTAAAAGTTTTTATGTGTAACTGAAAATTTTTAATATAACTCTTACAGATTTCAAAATCTTGGCTAATATACTCTCATAAATATCTGTGTGTATAATTTAATAGACAATTATTTTTATGTTCTATATAATTACTTTGACATATACTTTTGTGTGTACATTTAATTTATTTACAAAAATGTTAAGATATATCTATTGTGTGAATATATGACATTTCTGAACCAGAATTATATGTCATTGTGAAATTAATATTTTCTGAAAATTATTGCTAAAATACTTCTAGAAATAGTATATAAAGTGCTTAAAAAATGTAACTGGACTTCAACCGCTTTTAATTAAAATTTGGTACCCAATTAAAACAACATTATAATAAAAATAAATAATCGATAACTAATATTCGTAACAAAAAATCCTATATTTCTATCGGAATAGCACGTCATTATATCTGTTTTGCTAATAACAACCGTAATTATAGTAAAACTTGATCTGCTTTGCATGTTTAGACGCAACGTGTAGTAACTCCATTAATTGCGTATTTAAATAGTGTTCAAGCCTTGAATGAGAACGTCTTCTACAGATTTTACGCAAAATAAAATTAAGTCTCATCTCCTAACAAGAGAACCTAATTTAACTTGTTCATTAAACTTAATTTGTTTTAGATTAACATTACTTTTAAAACGTCATTTCTGTTTCGTTAGTAGCTGTACATTTTGTTTGCGTGATTTTGGCGATACCAGTCCCGTACATTCACGGAATAAAAAAGGTATGCGATGTGCCATTTCCATTTATTTCTTTGTTCCATAGATAATTACAAAAACCAGAATAACTTAACATATCTTGAATGTCATCTTCGTAATTTCCAATATCCATCTTTGTATAACCATAGACAAAACTAACCTCTTTCTTGAACCGTCAAGCTTTGCAACAAGGTGAATTTCTTATAAAATAGCTAAAAATGTTAAAGTAGATGATTAGAAACTTTCTGTACTGTTCAAGAATTTCTTAGTTGGATCTTATTACTCATAATAAAGTTCATTCTAATTTGTTTAGTTCTGAGCGTTACTTTTATATTTGCTCCACGTGTTTTGAGGCGAACGATTCGAATACAGTTGATATATTTCCAGGCTAAAAAATGACGAACTCCAAGGGTTATCGTCGTGGTACCAGGGACTTATTTGCCCGAAGATTCCGTACACATGGAACTATTCCACTTTCCACGTATATGAAAGTGTACAAAGTTGGAGACATCGTTGACATTAGGGTATGTTTCACAATACATTGTTATGAAGTCTATAATTTTATCACAATTTACAAGTTCTCTCTCTATTATTTGTAGTTTTTTTTCCTCTTATTGATTGTTACGAGTTCAAATATAGTAACTGTGACCGTGGTTACGCACGCATGTCTTATTAATTGTTGAGTAGTCATCGAAAGAAGTAGCAAAATGAAGTGTATAGAAGTATTCTATTTATTGAAATATCTATATGGTTACCAATTTTCACGGTAGTCAGTTGAACGGTACAGAAATTGAGGTGTTACTCAGTCATGTAGCGACAAAATATGGTAAAATGAATAACATATAAACCTCTTAGATATGTCAACTTCTAAGGTGATTGCTGAAGAAATGTAGTTTATGTATTCTCTTCTGTATGTAACTCAATACTATAAAAATTATCTGCTTGCTGTATTTACCTATCAATAATAGGGCTATCTTGTAGTCTTTTTACAATTCTTCTACTTGAAAGTAATCTTACCAGTTAGCATAAGAGAATACTTATTGAAGTTATTAGTATTGATTTATTAGCTAAATGAAGAGTTAGGAATCTCTCTGAGAATGCAATTTAGAAGATATTTCTTTTGATCACAAATATTTTATGCAGTTACAAAAACATGTTCCCCTATGTTGGTTGATACCTATTTTATTGCTTTTATGTGTCTTTGACTTTAGTAAATAATAATCTTAAATTGTACATATTTTTTGCCATTGAATAAAATAATAATTGTAATTATTTAATGTATACATAATGAAAATATAGTTAGGTAGTAAATATTGCATAGGACTATTTCATGTGTAATATGTTATAGTTGATTCTAGGTTACTAATTTTATTTGTTTTTATTGATTCTGCCATTTTTTTTATGTGCAATGGCAAGGGCAGGAATGAGCTAGTGTGTATATAAATTTATGTGGATTTATTTTTGAGTTGATAAACTTTAGAACAAATTGTTAATTTGTAACTTTGCCGGTTTCAGTGTTTGAACACAATCTTAGTTGAGGGCTAAATGATGTTGTGGCTTAAGATGATAATGGATTAAACCTGGCTCTCAAGTGCATCCATATGTGCTTGGTTATAGATATTCAATTAGAGGTAGTAGCTACCCAAAGGAGCTAAGAAATAGCTATATCACCGTGCTATGAGTTGGCCATGATGTTTTTCTCCACCAAAAGCTGTGACTCTTTGCAGTGATTTCAACCTATGTTAATTGATGTGATGAGCCGTCATCTTTTCAAAATAAGCTCATAGTCTACAAAATTTTAATTATATTTAGTTGCAATGATTACTAAAATGTGTTATATGTTTGTTGTAACTGTAACTATCAAAGGGAATAGTAATATTTCTATCCTTTTTTTTTATACTTTATATGTTAGCGTTTGACCACAATCTCATCTGATGTTAAATGATGATGTGGTCTAAGATAGTAGTCACGCTAAACCTAGAGGGAGACTGACTCTCAAGTGTAGCTGCCGGAACACACCAACTTGTAGTAACTAGCCAGGCAGACTTAGGAAAAAACCTTACCACCATGCTATGGTTTCATCACGATGTGTTCCTTCACCAAAAGCTCCCACTCAGTTGCTAGGATTTGAACTTATGTGGGACATTAGTAGAATTTTGTATTTAGAAGTCATAATTTAATAATTATTTTTTTTTAAATAACGAAACTACATCATTGTAAATCTTTTAATACCTAAAGACTTAATAATATTTTGAAGTATATATTTTCCTTCCTTCTATGTATCCACTATCAAATGATACTATAAGTGGATTTCTTGAATTAAAACGAATGGAGAGACATTTCATATCAATTTAAAAATGAATCTGTGAATACAAAGTTACATTATAGCCTATGGTTATATATAAAATGGGAGTATCCATTGTACCTTTTACTAATTTCTGGAATGCTAATAAAAAATTTTGGCAAACATTTCCTGTCAGATAGTGAAATGTTCTGTTATCTACTTTACAAAATGTAATGATACATTTTTCCATAGAATTTATGCAGTAATGATAAAATGTAACAGAGATGAATTAGTATTTGTAAAAAAGTTTGGTAGCAGATCAAGTTATTAGTAAAGAATACATTATAATTAGAAAAATACAGTCACTTCTGATGTTAAATGACAACATAGTCTACGATGATAAACTAACTTTATTTTAGATAAGGTTTTTACGTTTAGGTAGGGGGTAACTGGCTCTCAAATACAGCTGGTTGGACAGGTTTAAAGTGAATATGAGAATGAAGTCATGGGCAACCAACTAATCAATACAATACTATAATTATTTAATTTTCTATAATACTTCTTTCCAGGGTAATGGTGCTGTACAAAAGGGTATGCCACACAAAGTTTACCACGGTAAGACAGGACGTGTTTACAATGTCACCGCACACGCCCTCGGCGTCATCGTGAACAAGCGCGTCCGCGGCAGGATTCTACCGAAACGCATCAACATCCGCATTGAGCACGTGAAGCACTCCAAGTGCAGACAAGACTTCCTGAAGCGTGTGAAGGAGAACGAGAGGCTGCTGAAAGAAGCCAAAGCTGCGGGCAAAGTCGTCCACCTGAAGAGACAGCCGGCACCACCTAAGGCTGCGCACATCGTGAGCGGCGCTGTGAAACCGGTGTTATTGGCCCCGATTCCCTACGAATTCGTAGCTTAAATTGAAATAAATTATTTTTAAGAATATTTTTTGTATCATTTTAAAATCGAAGTGGTAAATTTATAGACATCGGCCATTGTGCATATATCATAAAAAAAGTATCGATTTACCTTTTTTTTATTATACTTCTTTTAGTGTTTTTGAGATACGCGGTCCACGTAGATACGACATCTATACTTGTTTATGTTTGCCTAAAATCACTTGCTTCCATAATTATCACACAGAAAGTTGGGACCACTTAGTAACTTTTGTTACACTTCATAATCAAAAGCCCTGAATACAGGGGTTAGGGTATCAAATCTACGCTACTGAAATTTAAATGAAAAGATAATAGTACAATTACCTATAGTTGATTAGCTAGCTGGATTTCATAATACTCATAACAATGCATTTTTAAGATACATACATGCGTGTTGCAAACATCATTATTACGCGTACCTTATAATAATGGCGACATGCCTCAAGTGTATAATTCCGCCAGGGCCATGTGATTAACGAAAGAGGATTAGTGGTATAACATTTCGAACTTTGCTATTGAAAATATTCAGTATAATTCTATCTCTAAACGGGATTAACAAAGAAATAAGATAATACAACGATTCACGGACTGGTTAGTCTGTAAAACGCTTTATTTTCCGAACTACACTGTTGGCTTGATAGGACTCTACAGTTTCACCGGACTACTAAGTGGAGCGCTTTCCCAATTTTATATTGGTAATTAGCTCAAGGGCGCACGGTGCGCCTCGGCTTGGACTGTTCCCTCTTATACCGAATCTAACTATTCATACATATAGGGATTCGTAAGATTATACATGTGTATCAAGTATGTATGTTTCACGAAGTCAAACATGTATCTCGGATCTGACAAATAAGTTGATCTAAACTAACAGTTCGAAAAGGGGGAAAAAAAAATAAAACCCAACCACTAAGTGTACGTACTTGTGTGTATGAGTACGTCTGTGGGGGTGATCTGTGTACATGAAGGTGATCCGTGTCTGTCAAACGCAAAAGATACGCTGTATTTATAGCACTTTGTTTTTTGAATGAAAACTTTGGGAGGGCTTTGAAATTCTGATTCGCAACCTTTTTTTGTGACTAAAAGTAGCGGGGTACACTGCATCGTGTAGTGTTGAAAACACCGGTTTTCGTCCAATCACCGAAATTAAGCAACGTCGAGTAAGGTTAGCACTTGGAGATGGCCGACCGCCTGGAAACATCGTGTAACGTTGGCTTAGTTTTTGGTTTGCTGCACTTTTTATAAAAAACGTTTTCACATCTTTCGTATGGTTTTAAGAACACACATATTTTGTTTAATAGCTATTGATGAGTTTAGTGTTGTCAAAAGACAATTTTTTCTCACCACCGATGAGTTCAAATTTTTATAAGTCTCTCTATTCATCATATTTCGCGTTTCTTATGTGTACACTCTTTGTGCAAGAAAAAAAAACAATATTGTTTATGGTCGACTTTCAACCGTCAATATAATAAAATAAAAACCAGTGTACAGGTAACAAATAAATAAAATAACATATTTTAGATGAAAAATCACAACTTTTAATTTCGAAATGATAATATATAAATATTTACAATAATAATTGTTCACTAAATTGGATAATAATTGATCAATGATTGGAATTATATTATCTCAGTAAAAATAATGCCGTTTCAACTTTAACAACATTGGCATATCATATCAACACGATTCATCATAATGACTGTATTCAATTAAATTATATAAATATATATACTATAATATATTGAGTAAACTTAACAACTAGCATCTCTAGATTGATAAAACAGTATGTAGCCCGTCTCAGACGATTTCTGTATGTCTGACGTTAGGCCGTAGAAGTCTTCTATTGCGGATGCATCAATTTTCTGGAAAAGAAAAATATCATGTGACACACTGCTGTGCCATAGGCCTCTTTCCGAAGGAAGGTATGGGCATAATCACCACACTAGCCACACGACGTATTGGTGATTTCATACTCAGAGAAATCCACAGCCCTATATTATTTCCACGTACAGTGGTACTACAATAGTATTTCTGAGGTTCAGGTTTCCCCACGATGTTCTTCTTCACTGTCAACCGATAGTATACTAGTTTAAATTAGTAAATATCCGCGAATTTAGAAAAATTCGTTGGTACATGCCAGAGTTCGAACCTTGGATTGAGATTTCACCGGTCAAACCATTTTACCACCACGACTTTCTACAAATATATTTTACTGAACAAAATTAATAAAACAAGTCATAGTCACGTAAATAACATTGTCATCTAACGAGTTGATAAACATATCCAGACGTTTAGAAGAAGAATTACTAACACACGTTGTTTGTATATAATTTTTTTAATGTTATTTCTGATATCTTACAACATATATTAATATTTCGATACAAAGTCGTTTTATTCTTTAATAATCGGTATACTTTATTCACTCAAATAAAAATAACAACCCTAATTTAACAACACAACACTTAGGCTGAGTTGCATTAGTTAACGTTAAAGTTAAAAATTCGGTTAAAGTTATTATTAGGCATAAAATAGGTTGCACCAAATGACAATGGTTAAAATGACGTCACGATTTAACGTTAACTATTACTGCTCCATGTTGGCCGGTTAACGTTATTGTTAATGTCAATGTTTGAATCGGTTGTCAAATGCACTTCATTTTAGCTGAAGATAATGCTTCTGTCCCTAAATAACAAACACAGAATTAGAAAATGCCCACAGGACGACAGAAGCTAACGTTCTGTCGTTACAGGATCGAATGCTTGTATAACACTTTTATTATATAGTGCATACAAAAACATTTTATATGAAATTTTCAAATATTATTGTAAATTTTAATAAATTGAGTACTTTTTACTTTATACTGTTCTCGAATGTGGTAACCAATGTGGTATTAATTTTCTCGAAATTAGTCATTGATAATAATATATTGATAAAAAAATCCCATATATAACTTCACAGAAAAAGACAAAGTAAATAACAGAGCAAAATAATTGTAACAAGTTGACATTTGCATGCTGGTGACAGTCACAGAATAACAATAGTGACAGTTATAACTAAGTCCTGCCAAGTAAAAAATGTTAACCTTTTCGATTTTAGGGACTAATTGATTTATTGAAATGGCAACCCTAATAACTTTAACAATTACAAAATGTTTGATGGTGCAACTCGCTTTGGCAAATGTAACTGTTAGTAACTCTTGTCCTTGTTAAAGTTAACTTTAACAATTACAATAACCACGATTTTGGTGCAACTCGGCCTTAATATCCTTGATATATTAAGGCCACATTGTCATTTAACTCCAGGTTCAACAATAAAGTGAAACAAAAAAAAAAGAACCTAAAGACGTTTAAGAATACATACATCTACCATGTCATCATCGAAGAGTAGCCAGAAACCGTGGCTTTTGACGATGCTGATGTAGTGGCCGCGGTTGGGCCCCGACCCGCAGTGCACCACCACCGCCTACGAGGTCGTACAGCCTGTCCGGGTTTACCGCGTCGTCAGACTAGAAGTAATCGACAAAGAAGTACAGAGGGACCGCTCAGACCGACCTTCAAATCTCAATCTACGCTCAATTGTAGCTATTAGAATTTACAATATACATTCTCATCATCTAAATATAAATCTACATATTAGGAATTGAAAAACTTATAATAGTTGGTTAAAAAAGTTGAATTCGATTCACGTTCACAATGTAATATTTAAAAAACAAAATGTACAAGAATTCGAAATCTTGAGCCACAAGAAAACAAAATTACACATATCCGTTAAGCAATTATGTATATCCGCTCAATAATAGTAATTATCCGCACAATAACGACAAATATCTGCACAATAATTTATGTATATCCGCAAAACGTGGAGACTCGCAAATCGCGTCCCAACTTAAAAACGTTTTGATAGCTTATTTCCTGATAAAGGTTGCAGGCTATCTAACATCACGCTATGACGTTTAGGACTGGAGCAGTTACCATACAAAATGTAAGTCAGAAAACACGATAAGCGATAACGAAGTATAACCGAGCATTACTGAGAAATCCTGAACAGTGAATGCCTATAACATGGACGCCCATTCGCGTCGTCTCTTCTTTAGGCGATGACAGTTATGCTTTATACGACAGTAATTTAAATTAACCGTAAGTAAAACTTTGTGGCACATCTAATCATGTCTGTATGAGTCAAGAATTTGAAGCAACTATGGCTCAATATTTAGAATGGTCGGACAACGTGTAGATCACCGTACAAATCTTTGCGTATGAACCGACGCTTTCGTCACATGGTGGTAGGGCTTTTCCTAAGTCCGTCTGACTAGCTATCACCCTCAAGTTGAAAATCTGTCGCCGAACACCGGTAAGTCTGTTCCAGCAGTTGCACTTGAGAGGCAGTCCTCCTCTATAATCAGTGTGTTTACCATCTTAGACGACATCGTCATCAGGTCAGGTCAGTCATTTAACATCAGGTGAGAATTTGGTCAAACGCTGAGACCTGTAGAGTATAAAGAAAGAGCATGTTAAAGACTTACCGTGTTAAACAACCTCAATTCCAAAGGGAACACGACCCGATGAGACACCTTTATATGCCTGTTGTACTGTTCCATATATTTGAACCGTTTGAGGTGCAGAGCCAGGATCAGCGGCAGCTTTCTTCACTCTCATCCGCTTCTGAGCCTCCTGATAGCTACTACAGTTATCACATTTGAACTTGTTATCGTTGCACAAAGTTTCAGTATCACTGAAACACTTGAGGCAATGGGTGATACTTGTGTTCTGTCCTACGTCCACCTGAAATTAGTAACATTATAATACACATCCGTCTTGTTTTTGACGTGATAACGTCTTATAAATTGATGGACGCCTGCTGCAAGCACGAAAAAGCATGATTTATTGTCCAAACGATAGAGAGGCGCAATCGACCACAGCGTTCGGCATGTGACGCATTTACCTCTCTTCCATTTCGTATTATACAAAATAATGATAATTCAGTGACAATATTTCAATTCAATTCATAAAAGTATGCATTTTCATTAATGTTTTCTTATGGCGTTACGTTATCGTCTGTAAACCGATTTTACAGACAAGCCTTTTTTAAGATAATAAATCCTACTCTAAACATAAATTAAATAAAATCAAAAAACTTCATTCAATCTAGGCCCTGAGTGGGATTATGAATGTCCAAACCACCACCGGTTCGGACACATAACACAGCCATCGAGAAGAACAAGAAACGCGATCTGCTTTATCTTTTTATATTACATATTTTACAAAAATACATTGTATTTACAATCATATGAATGGATGCAGAGAGAAAGCTGTCAATTCCAGATATCAATATGGTTCACATTTTGATCCACACTATAATAGCTCAACACCCCTTTGACATAGTGCTTGAACTCATTATCCGGTAAATCGGTAATGTGCTTTGGGACTTTGTTGACGAATCTAACACTATTATATAAAAAAACTATAACTAGTCTTATTAAAATTTAAAAATGGGAAGGGCAATTTTTAGTTGTTTCCGGTATTAAAATCACGTCGGTCTTTTACAAAATCTAGCTTTTTAAAGTTTTAACAAACATATATTAAATTATTAATCATTAATTGGGAGGACAGACTTAAGATATTGGATACTTAAAACATAGACCTTAATGATAAACGCCGTCTATCCGCTAATTTTGTATACTAAATTGTTAGCTGTAACATATCTTAAATGTTAGATATTTTTACCAGTTGTTAACTGAAAAATTGCTTTACATTTTCGTTTTTTCAAACGGCAAATATAATTATGTTAATTCTGAGGAGAATTTGACTCTTAAACTTTTACGTCTAGTCTGGTAGTAAGTTAACTTAGATAACGTAAATTGATTTGTAAGCATGAAATTTGAAAGTTTGTATTTAAATGTGTCAGGTGTTTCAACTATATTTGGTTTCGACTTTTTTATTCTACATATATGCATTTTATTAAAAGAACTCATACAAAGCCACAGAAAAAAAACGAACTGGGAAATAACTTTTTCTTTTAATAATTATGTTTCCTTTATTTCCATGAACATTGAGTGTCTACTCGTATAAACTGTATGGGACGACAAAAGAATCCTTTATAAGAAACAGAACGCAATTGTAGCGACACACATACCTACATGAAACGTGGTATGTGTGTACTACAACAACTTAAGCGAAAAACCAGCGGCACTATAATATCCCAAGTTTAGTCGGCTTAAGAAGGCGATTATTAAAGACTCACCGCCCAGGTGGCTACCACATGCTACCTGGGTGTAATTATCATCTCGCCGACAAATCTTATTTACAATGCAGCGCTCAATTATTGTTTAGCATTATTTTGTTATTTAAATTATCCATGCTTTATTGTATTGTATTGTTCCATTGTTAATTCCTTATTTCACTTTTATTTTATGGCTGTAATATTATTTGTGTTGTAATGCCTGTATATTTTTATCTATAAGTCTTTGCACGTGTTCTATTGGAAATCGCATAAATAAGCTTCGTAGCTCAATAAAGGGAGATTCGTAATCCAGCTGCCAAAGCGATTACTAGTCTGCACAAACGGAGTCAGTTATTTTATTTCAACCTTCTGAAAGTAGCAAAGTGGTAATCACACTACTACTTCCGCTAAACAATTATAAAATTATAGGTGAATATAATAATTGATTCAAAACTTTATCTTCTTAAACCCGTTATGTGATTTAATATCTCTTTAAAACAGGTATGTATAATATTTGTCTCGGATAATCTATCTGTAAAAGGAATTAAATTATGATCTATAATATAGAGTTTGTGGAAAGTGAGTTTGTTTATTTGTTCGTTACGCTTTAATTACTTATGCGATCATCGTGAAATTGTGTGTATACATTATCAGTGGTACAGAAAAGGACATAGGGGTACCTTTCATCTAGTAAGACTGTAGTCTTCCTAAAGGACAAATCAAAAATGCGCTAACGTGAGCAAGTAGAGAGTAAAAATTAGTAATGTATTATACATATATATGTGGTATACTTATATGTTTTATACATATACATGTAGTATACATATATATGGAAAGTATGTATACCTGTAAATCAAAGAAGTGCTCGTCCTTGCTGCTGACCGTCTCACAGTTCAGGCATCGGGTTTCACTAGTCAACGTCCCCTGGAATATCTCGTGCACCCACGTGGGGTCAGCGTTGTGGGGTATGGTCCCGTTACACGTCACGTTCTCGCCGGATGCGTTCTTCTGAGATTTTAACGTGCTCTGATTTCGTTCCGCTATAGTAACCAATGTGTATATTTTACTACTCGAGGTACCAGATATAGACAGTAAAATAAAGGAAGGATGTAATTTTGATATGGCTGTACCTTTTTAGATTTATGTAAAAAAAGTTATTGCAGGTGACATTGAAATTTATTATGTATGGTCAGGTGGATTCAAAAATGAACCTGGTAGGTGATGCTGCGGTAGGATTGCAGATTTTTTTATTATCATGGCGGGAGAACCTCTTCTTTATTATATATTATATCATAAAATTAATTAGAAATGTCTTTCTACCTTTCTGTTTATTTGTGCATGAATTACTGCTAAAGTAGTATGTTTATAAATAAAAACCACCAATAAAATACCAAAGCATATCCTCGAGTAACATTAGTCTTTGTTTTAATAAAAATCGGTTTACTCTATCAAAAGCTCAATCTGAATATTGAACCGACCACAACATTGTGACTCCATACAGTTATGTAAGTGACCAAGGTGTAATTAAGCTACAGCGAGTTTATTTAATTTGTCTTTAAGAGTACAAAATAATTTCTTACGTCGCCAACCACATTTGATTTACCTACAGACGTAACAATATGAATACAAAACAATATGAATGAAATGAAACAATATTAAGCATAAATAATTTACTACATATTGTTTCACTAATTAATGCTCCTTTTCTACATTAAGTACCTACTGTTTGACATAAAGAGCATAATTATTAATATGCTTTATGTAATATGAGACAATGATTACGCAATCTATTGTTGAAAACAATTCATATTTAGCTACGTTATGCAAAAATAATAAAGACTGTGGAAAGGCTAACTGACTAATGGGCCTATCACGTGAAGCGGAAAACGAAAAAAAGTTGAGGTTCTGAAATTCCTTCTTATACAGTCTAATTGAACTTCTAGTAGGTATTAATGTGAATACACAATGCTTATTTGCCAAGGTATGGGCTTCTAAAGAACAGTCACACTTAAAATTCATAGTAATCATTAAAATATATAAGCAAGCGCCAAACATCACAGCACAGTGCTACATGTATGTACATAATTCGATCTAGCTCCTTAATTAATGTAAACCCCAGATTACAAACTCTAGTATATTTATATGTGTATTTTAAGCTATATTTTGACATAAGAGAGAATTAAAAGACGATCGGCCAAAATATGAAAATTTCATAATGAAAATTTTACTTTCCGTTTTGTACATTTAAAGAAAGATATTTTACACTTTTTTATTTTTAAAACACGCAATAGATTTTTATGTAAAATGATGTATTTAATATTTTATTGTAGATATATTCAATTCGAAAAACTACTTCCAAAAAATGTGAATTACAAATATGACTTCTTAACAAGCCTACAACATGACAAATAAACATGATTGAAATAAAAATTGTATGCCTAGTTCATACCTACTAGAAGTCCAATTGGTCTGAATGTGGGCGAATTTCAAAACCTCACATTTTTTTCGTTACCCCCTTCGCATGAAACGCCTCAAATATCAATTTGCAATTAATAACATCAAAAATAAGGCCAAATTAAGTTAAAGCAGTGATTTAAAACACATTAAATTGTATGTACTTCTTGGTTATTATCAAGAGCTTCCGATATATCAGAGACATATTCCAACAAATTCGTTGCGGTTGATTTCCGTGGTAGGTAACCATGCTGATTAGGATTGATGCGATTCTGAATATGGGGTAGTATTATCTTATTAACCAGCGATTCTAAAATTTTCCCACAAATGGATAGAATGGATATTGGTCTATAATTTGTCACATCATCTAGTGCTCCTGATTTATGGCTTGGTGTAATATGTGCAAGTTTCCAGGTCGACGGGAATTTACCAGTATTTAAAGATCGTTTATATAGCTGTGTTAGTGGCTTATATAAATTTTCGGCACATTTTCTAAGTAAAATTGGGGGTAGCATGTCTGGCCCCGGCCCCTTGTTGCAATCTAGTGATTGTAGTGACCTCAAAACTTCTTGCTCAGTAATATTACAATTACTAATAGGTACATCATTACAATTAGCATAACGATTAGTATTTAAACTAGTGGAGAACTGTGTGTTAGTTTGATTCATACTGTAAACAGTTTGGAAGTGTTTGCTAAAAAGTTCTGCGATAGTCTGGCCATCCACAGCCGCCACATCCCCAAAATACATTTTATTAGGTATGCCAACACTATCATTTGTTTGGTCTTTGACAAATTTCCAAAAATATTTAGGACATCGTCTCAAATGAGAAGCAGCATGTTCTTTAAAGTGATTATAGCAATGCTTAATCATCTCATCGCAACGCAGCCGTAAAATATTGAATGTTGCTTTGTCCAGTGGGTTGCTATACTTGATGTATCTGGAGTGATATTTATTTTTCTCTTTAAGAGCTTTGATTAGGGGGAAGCTAAACCATACCGGATATTTTTCATCTTTTATTTTTCGCATAGGAGTATGTCTAAGAAATATTGGCATAATTGTATTATAAAATATTTCCAGCATTACGTCGATATCATAAACATCCTTCCAGAGAAACGACCAATCTACGTCTTGCAATTCATGTCTTGCATTTATGTAAAATGATGCATTTAATATTTTATTGTAGATATATTCAATTCGAAAAACTACTTCCAAAAAATGTGAATTACAAATATGACTTCTTAACAAGCCTACAACTTGACAAATAAACACGATTGAAATAAAAATTGTATGCCTAGTTCATACCTACTAGAAGTCCAATTGGTCTGAATGTGGGCGAATTTCAGAATCTCACATTTTTTTCGTTACCCCCTTCGCATGAAACGCCTCAAATATCAATTTGCAATTAATAACATCAAAAATAAGGCCAAATTAAGTTAAAGCAGTGATTTTAAAACACATTATAGTGAGAACTACAAAATCGTGAGAAGTACAGAGTACCCGGCATTTGATATAACATATCAGGGTGAAGAGTGAGCCATTCTGCTAAGGTCGGCTTGCTTCAGTTTTGTAAAGTGTTCTAATTTTAAATGACTGCGATAGACAAAGAGAACGTTATACGAAACCGTAACCGACCATCTCCGTCTTCTCCCTAACATGCCAAACCAAAAATTGGGTACTGTACTGTACGTGTTTTATGTAGATTTATTGTGAGCTGTTTTTGGTTATTACACATAAAAATTTTGTCCTTACTGTTTAACCCCTATGGAAAAACGTAATAATTATTTTATTATTAGCTTAAATGTTGTTGTGCAAAGTTTGATTTATCTGTTTGTAAAAAAAACATCTAAAACACTGCGATCTTATACATGAAAATAAAAATTCACATTTTATCTGTTTTGTAATCTTGACTTACCTAAGATAATTTCATTTATGTGATTGATAAGAAAATTGAGAAACTCATGGGCGTCTTGTTGCATGTAATTATCGAATTCCTCTGAAACAAAATACAATAATGAAATATAGTTTTCAAAATGTTATATTATCAACTCATTTTCACAATAAAATAGTTTTGTACATTCCTTTTTTAAAATCTGTAAAGTTTTATGTGGAGGAAGACTATTTTGAATTAATAACTCCTTGAGACATATGTGAATAACATTGTTATTAGTACCCTTTACATAATAAATGAAGATTTTAATTCTTTGCACACTCTAACCTTTATGTTCTGTATGGAAATGTATGTAAAAAACATGATTTAATAATTTCTAAACTTCATACTTAACCTGTAAATTATAGACGCATTAACGAGTTCAAACTCCGAGTATCTAGAAATTGTTGTGTTCTTTTTTTTAATACAGTGACTATATATTAACACGATAGGCATACTATATCATACCTTTTTCTTTTCTCAATCGAGCAATAAATTTCTTAGGGGCAATTGAACCCACTTTCTTCTTCTGTGTGGCAATGCTATAAAATAAATCTGCGAGACATGTTAAAAGGGTTTCCTTAGTTCTCTTGTTCTTCGCCTTATACTCTAGAACTCTCTCTCTGAACGGGCGGCAGAAATATAAAGCTTGCAATACTGAATTGCTATAACATGT
This sequence comes from Antheraea assamensis, assembly GCA_035772565.1. Lineage (NCBI taxonomy): Eukaryota > Metazoa > Arthropoda > Insecta > Lepidoptera > Saturniidae > Antheraea > Antheraea assamensis. The sequence continues at coordinate 606,056 of JAQQSE010000020.1, forward strand.
GTTGCCAAACTGGAAACAAAAACTATCTGATAAATTTGTTAAATATGAATACACTGTTATCTTTATATATTATTAAGCACATAAACATAATTTATAAAATGTATTCCTCTATGTTTCAGAAGCAATAGATATAGTGTGTTATTTACTATAGCAGTATTATAAAGTGATAAAGTTTCTTTGTCTGTATGAGATAGTCCTTGAATCTACTAATCCAATTCTGAACATACATTTTATTGATAAACACTCACATTCTACCTAAGTGACATAGGCTATGCTTTATTATAAAATCTTATATAATGTACACAAAAGTAGGGAGGTTGCTAGTTTATTATTTTATATATTTTAACAATAATTATAATACAAAATAATACTTTCATGTTATAAACTCATTATTATTTACATATTAAAAAGTTGTTATAAAAATTATTGAGATTTTACAAGTAAATAATATATTACTCTCATTTAAAAACTTTCTCACTGAAGTTTATTACCTTATTTGTAATAATTTGTATTAAAATAATATTCCAGTTATTACACACAAGGTAATAGATGATTATTTTGTAAAAGTAATGAATGTAACATTAGATGCATTAATAATATTAGCTTGATTTAACCAAGGTGTCTAAGACTTCATCATTACTTAGTCTTTGAAAATGGAAGATATATAGTAAAGAAAAATATAGTCATATTGGCCAAACAAAGCTATTACTATAAATAATAATATAATAGCAATTATCAATAATACACTAGAGTGTAATAACATTACATATTTAAATTAAACTAAAAATAATTGTAAATTCATATTAGACCTAAGCTTATGATTTAATCAATTATTAATAAGATAAAACAAATGGTCTTTTAGTGATTTATCACATGTTTAATGCCTGTATCTAAAAAGCGATAATTTGCTGGATTTATTAGACAAAATGGAATTTGGGAAGTCTAAATCATAAATAAAATAAGTTATCTGCAAGACATACATTTACCAAACCAAAGTAATGTTCGTTAGGAGGAAACTGTTCAGACCCGATATCTCTTTCCAACTGTGATATATTTGCGCCCTGAAAAAATATTTGAAACTTATATATAGGTACAAAATAAAAAAATGTCAACAAACTCGGGTATGATGTAAAATACGTAATAATTTACCATTAATTTATCACGACAGTTTTAAAATAATTAGCGCAGCTAAGATTAAATGCATTTGGAAAATTATAAATAACAAGTTAACAGAAAAATCAAATATGTACTTTCTTACCATTCTATGTTGGAAATTAAGGCCGAGATCCTGACATATTGACATTTGCAAACTTGTTTTAGTAACTTATAAACCGAATACGCAGTTACTGCAGTTCGTTTTTACGTATTCACGATTTCGCTGCAGTTATTTCTAGAAACATAATTGGAATTTCTTTTCGGAAATGGGCAAAATAAGCACAACAGTCATGCCATCACCGTAGATCAGAGAGCGATGTCAAGTTGACAGTAATAACATTCCATTAATGCTTTCTTCTCCTCTATTAACGTAAAAAAAGCATTTGCCATTTGGTAGTCCGGTGAAGCTGCAAAGGCCTGTCAGGCCAATAGCGGAGAGTCAGGCCGAAAAAAAAACATTAAGATTTTTAACGCTTTATTCTGATGGAAAAAATAATTATTATACAATTGATATCGTTACTTTTTCCAATATCTAAGCTATTGTCCAAACTTTTGAATGTACTCAAGTCATGTAGGATAGGACAAAAATAAATTAAGTAGAGACAATTTCCTTTTCAGGGAGATTTAGACGTAGCTACGTCGTCTCAAACTTATGTTTGATGTATGTTATTACTTAGAATCTACCTTAATTAACAAAATATAATCAAACTTATATACTATAGAACAAATAAATGTATGTAATGTCATGAATTGAAAATAAAATTATAACCAACAAAGTGATAATATTATAATAAAACATTGTATCTATTACTTGCTTATAGTATTACATTTTCCAACAAAAAAATATAAGGTTTAACAGGTTACAGGACAGAATAAAGAAATAAAACTACAAAAAGTATAAAATCTAAGTATTTCCTTGAGTTTACTTCAAAAGAAGAAAACAAAAAGTAAATTAATCAAGAATTATGAACCAAAAATATTAAAAATATAATTCTTGTGACTAAGAATTAAAAGTTTTATTAAAAAGAATATTTAAACAAAACTCTAATGCTTTGTTTTTTTTAGGTAAATGTATAAACATTATTTACGAACGCAGCCACATCTCCCATATATCGCAGCATCTTCCCGGCTTCCGCGTTTCCGTTCCCGATTTTCAGGATTCAGGAAGTTTACGTGGTTCTGTTGACGTGGCGATATATAGCTGGTATACTGTAATTTAGATTATTCTCTCTGAACGAAAAAAAAAACAACTTGCACCGGCTTCATTTGCATACAATATTTATAGTCTTCTATAGTTTTTGTTTGTTATACATATTGCCAGTATAACTTCGCAGGTCAAAATGCTAAGATCTCTGTTCGTTGCTTTTGCTGTTTCGGCGGTATTTGCCGGAGTACCAAGTCCTGAAGAGACGAAGCGGATGATGGACCACTTGTCTGATGCGGAGCATTACAGAAACGAGCACCATAATAAGCAGTTCGATCATGATGCATTTTTGGGGGAGGATCAAGCCAAAACTTTTGATCAATTGCCGCCTGAAGAAAGTAAGAGAAGACTTGGGTATGTATGATTTTTTTTTATTTTACATTTATTGGAATAATTTAATAATTCTGTATTGCTGTTAACCTTGAAGTTGTTTATTGTTAAAAATATATATAAAATAATATGTATAGAACTTAGATAATATTTTTATAATTTTAAAACTAAACCGTATTTATTTATGTTGCTTATAAACTTTTATTCATTTTAAAATGTAGTGAAGTCTTGATAAATACAGTGATATATTATTTGATTTGTCCACTAATATTGTATATTGTGAACTTGCAGGTTTATTATATGAAATATCTCTTATATTATAATTTATGTATCTGCTTTTTTAAAGTTAGAAGATATGTTTATGTAAGAGTATACAGTCCTCATAGACAAAAAATCGCTAGTATTTGTTTCTAATACTAAATCAGTTATGGATTATATATAAATTTTTTATTTAAGATTGGGGTTTCTAAAATTGTACATTGAAAAATGTGATGATTGTGTAGAATGTTTTTTTTTTTAAATTAAAACAGAGTAAGATATCTCAATTTTATTTATAGGTAAATAGAGTTTGAAAACAGTGATAAATGGCACCAATTATTTATGAAAATTTGGTAAAATCTTACAGCCATATAATGTAACGACATGACGAAATTGGGCATACATTACTAAGGTTTTCTAGAACTTTCCTTTTGCATACACTAGGGTTATAGAAAAGTTTTCTCTTAGGATTATAACATGCGTTATTTATTTACCATTGTATTTGCCATTTACCTATTTGCTCCTGTATGGTGTAAAAACATGTGGCCTACCAGTTCTCATAAATATTGCTTTCAGAATTGATATTATTATTTAACAAGAAATGCTCTCCGAGTTATATTATATTATCTAGCTACTTTCTAGAGGCCCACATTGCTAACAGAAGTTTTTTTTTTATATTTTGTGGGTTTTAGTGTTTGACCACAATCTCAAGTGATATTAAATGTCTGTGGTCTAAGATGGTAACATTCTAAAACTAGAGGATGACTGGTTTTTATGTGCAGTTACAATACGCTTAGAAAAAGCTTAACTATTTTGTTATGTTGTGTTTGTTCTCTGAAAACTCCAGATCACTCAAAATATATCAAGCTCATTCGAACATACATCAATTCACATGGTGTTTACACACTAACTATTGCGCCATCATCACTTCAGTCTGTATGATGAGATTGACTATAGTTTTTGTTATAAAATATTGTACATATAGTATAAAAAAGTGGATAAAAAAATAATTCCAGCCAGTGAGTGTTATCAGTTAAGTAGATAGTCCACACAAACAATATCGTGCTTCTTGAGATAATCTGTGTCTGCTAGATCACCCACACAAATATGTGGCCTAGATAAACAACTACAAATGTGTACACAGTAACTTGCAAGGTTTATTGGACTAAGCTTATTATTTTTATAAAACACATCTGTAGAGGGATTAGAGATTCAGGACTTGGTTCCTTGAACACTTATTGTCCTAAATGAAGTTGGTAAGGTAGTCAAAATATCCTTTTATGACTTTTTTTTTGGTTTTTTATCTTGATTTATATATGTAGTTTTTGGTTTTATAGTTAGTTTTGGTATATGAGATATTAAGATACCAGTTTTAAGCATAAACCTATGGAAATTATAGATATGTGTAATAATTTTTGTATTCATTGAATTTTAATGAAGAAATAGTTGTTTAGTGAAGTCTGTTTGTTTTCTAATTAGTTTCATAATAAGGAAGTTCTAATTCTCCTTTGTTTCTTTGTATAAATATTTGTCACAAACTACATGGTCGATTTTGAATATTCTTTTTGTGTGATAATCTATGCGCTTTTGGGAAGGGTTTATGTAAACAATACTAAGTTATCTATTAGTTTTTTATATTTTATTATTTAATCTTAAAACTAAAGAAAGTATCTTTTTATAATTGTTCTACCAACCACCCGAAATTTTGGTTGACATTAATTATTATATAAGCTTTAAGGATGATGTGGCTTCATACTAGGTAAATAATTTTTAAAACTAGATATATATAGTTCTGGAGAATACATATCTCCTACAAACAAACCTACCTTTATGTCTTTGAAATAATAATATAGATATAGTTCATATAGATGGATGTATATTATTGGAGGTAAAGTATCTTACATTTAACTAGCTGTTGCCCGCAGCTCTGTATGCGTTTTTTTATAATTGTGAATTACTTTTTATAAGATCAGCTATGTGTAAGTGAAAGTTCCGTAAAAAATGGTTCAAACGTTTTGGAGATAGTACAGCAAACAAAGCCATGTGTAAAAGCTAGTCCAAAATAAAAAATCTTTAATTACTTTTTATAACGTTAGCTATCTGTCAGAGAAAGTCCCATGAAAATAGGTCCAATCGTTTTGGAGATATTACTACAGACGAAGCCATGGATGACAGCTAGTCTAAAATAAAGTAGCCTATGTCACCCGCTGTAATTTTAACTATCCGTCAGTGAAATTTTTGTCAAAATCGGTCCAGCCATGTTGGAGATTACCCGGAACATACAGACAGACAGACTGACACACATGCAAAAATTTAAAAAATTGTATTTTTGTTATCAGTATCGTGTATACATTCATATCCAATCAGTAAAAAGTCGTTATTTTGATATTACAAACAGAAACTTCAATTTTATTTATATGTATAGATATTATTTATATGCTTTTAACCCTTAAACGCATAATGTCTCAAAATGAAACACGTCTTTAACTTATACATAAATTGCTTTTGGGTGCGTGTCATAGTAGCTCTTATTCAAAGGAAATAAAAAGTACATAAATCTGCTTACTTTTTAAAGTGATATTTTTTGTGCTACATGGTGTACCATTTTGGATAGTGTCATTAATAAACAAATTGTAATACTGCCTACAAACTATGTTTTGTTTCTTTTATAAAATAAAAAATCATTCATTTAAGGGTTTTAACTCAACTAGTTTATAAAAATTCAGATAAAGTACTTGTATAATAGTGTTAGAAAGTATTGTTTACATTCAAGATTCTTCTACATTTTTTTTTTATGTTATGGATTGATAATAAAAATTATATAAATACTTTTAAAATTAATATTTTTGGAAGAGCTGTCTTAGTCTCAATTTATTCGTACTGTACTGCTATATTATGAATTTAATCAATTAAAAAAATGTTACCAAGTCATATCAAGAGTTCACTGACCTACTTATCTCAAATATGTGTCACTGAAGATTGACGTGTACTGTGAATATTCTAGATCATGCCACGGCGACATCGGTCGTTTCATTTTGGCAGTATGATAAGTATTTTTATTAAAGAACAATAGATCGCACTAGGTTGGTACATGCGATTTCGTCCACATTAAACTAGTTTTGTTTCATAGGAACTATGTGTCTTATTTGAATAACTTTTGGGTTATTTTTCCCCTTTTTATAAAATTTTATTATTACTGCTTAACACCTTTACCGATTTTAAGAAACCGCTGTTTAATTTAATAATTACTGTATAGCTCTTATAGAAAAACGCAATACAGAGATAATATACTCTGAAAAGTTGTGTGCAAGTCTCGTCATGAAGTAGTTTTTTGTAAGCATAGAAATGACGTCATATTTAAGGTTGATCCATTATCTGCACCCTGCTTTCATAGTATGTGCACTATCAGGTTAGAATTGTTTAGGTACACATATGTTGGAAAGTTTTTATTTTCTTCCCTTATTTTCGAACTGAGTTAGTATGTTTACATTAACCTAATTGCCATATATGAAATACGTGTTTAAATTAGTGATGCACACATGGCGGTACACATATACTCGTATGTCTCACGAACTCATATATGTATGAACAGCTAGCTTTGTTTAGCTTAGACAGATTCGCAGTATTACATTCAAGGCCGAGGTTCCGAGGTTTGGCCACTTTGGCATCCTTGAGGTTGTCGCCAAGCGGCGGAGTGGCTTAAGCGCACGCCTTAATTGGTAATGTTAATGGTAGTGTTCGGACGTCATCTCAATAGATGTAGATTCGATTAACACAGTAGGCTTGAATTTTCGTTTAGCAAAAATATCACAATTATATCATAGAATGAAGAGAGGACATTTTTATGCCCACCTGGATTAACACAATCCTTTAGTTGAAAATCTGTTAGCACCTATAATTGTGTTCATCCGGATGCACTTGAGAGCTGCCTCTAGGTTTAGCGTGGTATCACTATCTTTAGCCACATAGTCATGTGGGTCTGGTGGGTAGGGTCTTATGCTGGCCGTATTCACTGTGCACATAAAATCTATCACAGTGGCTTATTTATTAATTTGTTCGGAATAATTGTGGGGTCGAAGGTAAAATTAGTGTAATCGTAACTTTTTTTAAATTAAATTTCGTGTTATATATTCTATTTACTTTTTAATATTTTTATCTAGAATAATAGTGGATAAAATCGATACCGACAACGATGGATTCGTGTCGCTCGTCGAGTTGAAGGACTGGATACGTTACACGCAGAAGCGGTACATCGACGAAGACGTGGAAAGGCACTGGAAGCAGCATAACCCTGACAACCACGAATTATTGTCGTGGGAGGTGAGTTGAAGTCACATAAAGAATTGAACGTACCATTGGTTGGTCAGGGCACTTCAAGTGTAGTATATTGAATAGAAACCATTACATCGTTAAAAAACTATCAACGTGTGTGTATACCTTTAGTTTTTTTATAATATGGTATTAATTGTAATACATTCACGATATCTTTATATAAATTGGAGGAAATTAGTGATATTGTAATTATAGCGTAAATAATATTTTTAAGGGTGCCTTTTGCCGATGTTGGCAAAAAATTACAAGATACATTTAATCGTCGTACCACAGAATTGTAATATATTTAAGAGGTCCACAGGAAAGTCCCAGGTAGTATATGTTAATCTTGTATGTATGACCCCCAGTGGTCGTTTTTATCTTTTATAAATTATTACAAAATGATACGTTATTTGCGAAGCTGTTTTGACCAATATGTTAATTATATTTGTCCAGTTCAGTATGTTAGTTACGTTTAGTATTTCATATAAATTAAAATTACCCTTTACGACATGTTATTTAAGTGAATATTTTAGAAGATATCGGTGATTAAAAATTGTGCGCGTTAAAAAGTTGCCTGTGTGACGAGATTTACAATGCGTCTTTTGTTAAAATTGTTGTTGTCATAGAGAGAAAGTGAATCGGAGAGTACATGTCTTTTCCGCTTCGACACTTGTGACGTCACATCACTACGCTGCACCTGTGCGAAACCGGGGCGGGTCGCTTGTTATATTTATGGTATTGTAGGATTTGAAAATATTCAAATCTACTCTTGGAATTCTCTTTTCATTTAACTGTCCGGTTATAATCCAGACTTACAGGAAGAATGTGTACGGCTTCATGGATGAAATGAACGAGAAGGAACTGAACGCACCGAATACGGAAGGTTTCACGTACTCCAACTTGCTGAAGAGAGATCGTAGGAGATGGGCGTATGCAGGTAAATATATTCTCTTGTCGACAAATAGAGATTTCTTTTTATTAGTTGTATTTTTTTTTCCGACGTCTTCAAGGTTTTTCAAAAGAAAACGTTCGGCCATTTTCGTATTGTTGATTACTCAAATAAATACTGCTTGTTACTCGAATAAAATACTGCTTCAAAAGTACGAGCAAATAATTGTCACTTTTGTCAATTTACACTTTTTCTTCAGAAATATTGACTACAGTTCACAGTCACATCATAAAAAATCACTAATTGAATTAGGATCGTAAACATTTAGATTTATTAATGGCCGTTTGTATGACTGTGATCTCTTATTTGTTACTAGCTGTTATCTGCGACTTGGTTTGCGTCGTTTATATATGCTTAACAAAATATTTAATGTAAAAATCTTAGTTCCGTAAAACTTTGAGCGATAGTCTTGTAAAGAAACCAGCAAATACTCGCGACTTCGTTTGCAATTTGTACAGTTTTACCAATATATTTTATGTACAGAAAAAAAATGTAAAAAAATTAAATGAAAAATATGTTTTGCGTACGAATTTTCTTTACAAACAAAGTTATCCGTTTACTTCGTCTCCTGCGCATGCGTCGAACATAGCTTGCCCCCACTGTACACATCGCTCATATAACGGTTATAAAAATCAAAGTTTATTAAAACCTTAACATTATTATAACTATATATTATTTTAAATGAAGCGTTCTTGATATTTTATTTTTCACCAAGTTTCTTGAGCAACTATCGAATAAGTAAAATTCTAGAAATTGTATTGTAGTATATCCACTACTATTGTAGTGATGCGCGCACAACGTAAGACCTCTATCATTTTATTTATATAGATATCGAGGATGCATAGTCTATTTATGTTGAATAAGTCATTGACCATTCCATTATCGATATTTGGCCACGGTGGTGTAGTGGTTTAAGCGATCGTCGACCTGAACTTTATCAGTTCAATCTCATACAGGCAAATGATATTGTCGATATCATTATAATCATGAGCATGTAAGAGACCCAGTGTAGGGCAATATACCTCTTCTTGAAGGAAGGTATGACCATAATCGCCACACCAGCCCACGACGTATCGGCGATTTCATACTCTGAGAAATCCACAGTTCTAAAATTTTCCCACATACGGTGGTACTATAAGAACATTTCTCAGGTTCAGGTTTCCTCACGTTATTTTCCTTCACCGTCAGTCGGTAGTGTTACCAATAGAAATTAGTAATTGTACGCGTTTGCCGAGAATTTCATTGATATACGCCTGCAGACATCGGATTGATATTTCACCGATCAAACTATTAGACCACCACGACTAATGTCTACATACAAATGACTATGTCAAGTCTAGAAGTACTCCTTTGGTGAAGGAGAGGTAAGGGAAGAGTGCTTTTCTGGGTGGGGTGGTAACTTTGACGTTCATAAGCGCCTTCTCAGGGCATAAACTGAATAAAGTATTTTTGATCTTTTCTAAAAAATAAAACAATCTTTCGTTGAAAAATACTGATTATTCATTCAAGTATTTAAAAAAAAACATGTAATTGTACGTACAGTTCAATATAAGTGTTACATCCGAAGTTTGGATAAGACTTTTGGTCAATATTTGCGCAAGTGTGTCATCAGTATTACTGGAAGCAATATCAATGTGGGTTGAATGGTATTTAAACGAAACTAAACGTGTTGTGCAATTCTTAATGGATATTTTGATAATTTGATGAATATACATGTTATTTGTTTTATTGAATTATAATGATTTTTTATGAAGTAATTTCTATAATCTATGTTTTAGAATATTAAAAACAATGTCACTTTCCCCGTCTGTACGTGTCGCCTTAGTTCTTATAAACTAAGCAACGTATTTTTTTTAGTTTTTCACTGACATTGTGACAGTTTGTTCCGGAATGTTTAAATGTATAATACAAGTGTGTTATTTTAACATAAAGCGGAGAAAAGTCGAAGCCTGTATTTATGATTAATTCTCTATTCATCATACTTCATTATATAAATGAATTACAGAAGTCTGCCATTGTACGCACATAACTCAATAATGACTCAATAGTCATTTTGTCTTTGTCTACAAAAATTATCACGATAACTTAATTTAATATGAAATTTTACGAAAACTACGATTTTTATAAGCACTATTCGTTCAGAGATGTACGTTTTCTTGCCTCTATACATAAAAAATATATTGATAAGATAAGAAACGACAGACGAAGTCGCGGATAACAGCTAGACTACAAAATTTGTTCTATCTTTGGCAAAACAACTTGATAATATTGAAGTTAACGAATTATAGTTGAATTGTATCGTTCTTCATTGTTTTATCTCTAAAGCTGTATGTATTTGTTGAAATCACTTAAAAATATAAGGACAGACAATTTTATTTTCCTTTTTTTATTTTCGGTGCAAACAGACTCGGACCAGGATGACTCGTTGAACAGGACAGAGTTCGCCGCGTTCCTCCACCCCGAAGATCACTCTGCCATGAGGAACGTAGTTGTTCTCGAAACATTGGAAGATATTGATAAGGATAAGGTGAGATTTTAATCACAACTTTCATGAAATTAGTATTTACTCTGTTTTTTTTTACTTTTTTTTTTTCAGAATATTCTCATATGAAATACTCAAACTATTCTTCATAACTTTAACTTAAGCCATTTTGGCTTTATTCAATAATTTAATACGTATTAGAATTAAAAATAAATTAGCTAGTCAATGTGAAAAGTCGACATTGTTTTTATACGACACACGACGTGTTACATACGAATAACTAAAATAATACCATTCAAATAGGATTCGCAAATTATGTGCCTATAAAAATCAACACACATTAACTGTATTGGTTTTGAAATTAGAAAAAAGAAATCGCTGGTAACACAAACAATATTAAATATTTAAAACATGCACGGCTGACAATGTATTACTAGGAATGAGCGAATAAGCACACTGATCTCGAGGAAACTATCGGCCGCCAGATACCGAGGCAGCAATTGGAGATGAGTGATATGCACCCAATACACACTGCGTCGTTGCCGGAAAAGAAAAATCCGGGTGAAGTGCAGGCCACGATTCCGTCTCCGATGTGTTGACTTAGGTGTCTTAAGTCGAGGGTCACCACTTTGGCGGTCCCGACGACCCGGCCGATTATGTAGATACTTATCCTTCTCTGTGGGGGGGTGATGTGGCGTTCGGCCTTTTTTATGTACTCTCTGGTCGAACGCGCATTGACACAAAAAAATGAATAACGTTATTTTAAAAATGAGACAAGACATCTCACACATATAACACAGGACGACTGAATAATAACGACGAAACCCTCGAGGCTACCAAATCGCCAAAAGCGGATAGATGGCGTTAAAACAAATTTGACCGTCACAATGTGTTGAGTTGTTTTTACTCTGAATCCTGTATGTAGAGTAGTAACCTACGTTCTTTACGGTGATCGTTCGTGTACTTGAAGCGTGAAAGCATAACAAACAAACAAATTGATATTAGCATTTATAATATTAGTAACGATAAGGATAACTTTTAATATTGTTTTTAATATTTTATGCTTGTACAGATTTAAATCAAATAGGCTCACTATCACACGATTGTACTATATTCTCACTTTACACTTTATAATACTGTAGAGGAGAGGTTTTGGCGCTATCTTAGTCTGCTATTAGTGTTAAAAAAAGAATTATCAGGATTTTTTTTCTATTCAAGGACGGGAAGGTGTCCCTCGACGAATACATTGGTGATATGTATAAGGTCGAAGACGGTGAAGATGAAGAGGAACCCGATTGGGTGAAGCAAGAGAGGGAACAGTTCACGGGCTACAGGTAAATCAGTAAATAAATTAATATGTATAGTAAGTGAAATAAGTATAAAAAAGTAAAACTGAAATTAAGTAATTCGTATAAATTCTAGTCGGAAGGGAAAAAGTGACGTCCCTTTAAATGCTCATTTATAAAGAAACAAACTTTAATGTTTCTGAGGCTGATGTTCTTTGACAATAGCCGTCGCCGCATAACTTCCGAGTTACAAACTTGTCGCTAGATTCTTTGAAATAAGTTGCGATCTCGCCTTCGTCGACCTTTATATAACTCGTATCACATATAAATTTAAGTTGAGATCCGTTTGACTGAGGATATTTATGAGGCCTTAACAGAACCACTATTGGAGAAATTGTTACAACCACATCGACGTAGCTTCTATAAGTCACATTGAAAGGGTATAGTTATTCTTAAAAAATTGGATTTGAGAGCCACTACCGTTGTAGGCTTAGCTTGCTTACCATTTTTGGGTTTATCGTCATTTAACATCAGATGAGATTATAGTGAAACCTGTGAAGTATTAGGATTAAAATAGTACACACCTATTGAGGTTTAATCTGAACAATAAGTTTTATTTGAATAATCACAGTCAGTAAAACGATGTGCCATCATCAAGTATTACTTTAAACAAAATTACCAGGAAAAGATACTCATAGCATCATCTTATGATAATTTCAATGTTCTTGGCCCCATTGTTAGAGCTTTCCATGGACTTTTTGTGACATCTCAGAGTTCATGCACCGTGGTGTTATTTCTCATCCATTTCACTTGTGCTTCGTATTACGTGAAATGCCACCAATATTACAAAATGTAGAGAGTCAAATAACACAATATTATGAATTTAGAATATAAATGCCAATACATGAGAGATTAAGATCCAGTCAAAAACTTCAAAATTGTTTGTTGTTACGAATTCCGCGAGCTTTGGGAGATTTTATTACAAAATAGCCATATGAAATAAACAAAAGATACAAAATGATAAATCCATAGTAATAATATAAGGTAAATATATGTCAAATAATTTTTGTATGTTGACCTACAAAAAATGATAAATGCATTGGATAAAGTCGTAAATTTAATTTCATTTTAAGAATACATTTTATATATAAGTTAGAATTTTATCTTACATAGTTTGTTTATTATTCAAGTTTGTAAATTTGTATTTTTTATAACTTATACTGCTGACTCTAGCTGTTGACCGATTACATCGTCATCTTCTTATCTGTATCCCACGTGAGTAGGGTCGGCCTAACACGTTTTCCTCTTTCACTCTCCTCTGCCAGACGTCATCTCTTTATCCGCACCTTGTATATACATCATTTTTCACACAGTCTATTTATACCTTATTCGGTTTTCCTCTACTCCTATATCCGTCCACCTTCATACTTGAAGCTTTTCATTTTATAACTCTTATCACTAACACTGTTTGTTGACTAATGAAGTGAAATGTAATTTTTTTTTGTAATTATTTGTCATTATGCAAGTCGGAGAGTAAAAAAAATGCTCGTGTACCCCAGGGACACGAACAAGGACGGGTACATGGACGAGGTGGAGGTGAAGGAGTGGATCGCGCCGCCAGAGTTCGACCATGCGGAGGCGGAGGCACGGCACCTCGTCTTCGAGGCGGACGGAGATGCAGACGAGAGGCTTACCAAAGCTGAGATCCTCGACAAGTACGACCTCTTCGTCGGCTCACAGGCCACTGACTTCGGCGAGGCACTCGCCAGGCACGACGAATTCTAGCCACCAGGGCCGTATCCAACTGGTGGGTGAGCGGGTTCCCAGCCCCACGCCCCCCCCTCACATTAAAGTTTTTATAATTCTTTAATATAACTTCTAACAGCGCATAGACTACATCCTCTAATGACGATATCAATCGGGAGTCAGCTGACTCCCGGCCTGACGTCTCTCCCACATGAGAGTTTTTAATCTTTTTTAATATCCGTTCTACTCACTACACCCTCCAGAGTCGTCGAATTGCATCGGAGGGTCAGTGGGGCTTGCACCTCACGACCCCGCCACATGAAAGTTTTTAATCTTTTTATACATAAATAATGGCTATGATCAAAGCGTATTTTAAAATCTGATCCTGATACACATTAACGCCATATTGGTTCAAAAGTTCGATCGGAAAAAATGAAATAACATCATGTGGTTAATCTCAGTTCTCATTTACCTAAAATGTATAAATTATTGAAATTGGTGATTTTTTCTTCATAATAATTAATCCTTATACGTTGAACGTTATTTTTAATTTCCAATCTTCAGAAAATTATATAGTTTCAGAAAGAAAATAACCACGAACTTATTTTTTACAAAGTTTATATGTTATATGATTTCTGAAATATATACATAAATGAGGAATATTTGTTGGCAACTTTATATGTTCTTGAATACTTAAGTATTATATGTAGCTATTGACTGTGGATTAACAGAATAAATAAACGTCTCACATGTAGAATTTATGACGTCATAATACTGTATTCTTGTATGGAATCTCTTAAATTCTTTTTTTTAGAACAAATAAAAATAAATGTGTTTTGGGCAACTATGGCAAATACATAAGTATCAGCTTGCAACAAAATTGGATCCATAGATAGATTATCTATGATACTATTTACTACTATAATAATATCTCATAATGCTGTTCCTCCTGTCACACGACGTATTGTTAAAAATATATATTATTTAGATTAAAAAAAAACAGCGTATATGACTCCCACGAAAGGGTTATGTTTTCAGACCAAATGACTAATCGGGATACTATTTATACTATCCGGGCAATATGGATAATAACCAAAACAAATCGGGCCATACCTGCATACACTTAATTATTTATCAAACTTACAACCTGTTATTGGTTTATGTTCTTGATTATGCGTTGGATTGGCTTAGATAGGTGAGATTACGATTATAAAGCCTGAAATAAGAGTCATTAAGAAAGTTATATTTTGTAGATTCTAGAATTTAAATAACCACAATTTGAAAAAAAAAATGTAAATTTCTTCAAAATTAAGAAAAAGTAAACAATTATATTGTTCCGATTTGGCTTGTGTTTGTTAATATTGTCCGGGTAGTATAAACAAAATCCTGCTTAATCAATATAGTAAGCAAACCAATATACATTTTTAATAATTTCGACTTATCGAAGTTCTACTTTAGTAGTAACCCTTAATTATGGTTTACAAAAACTATGTCTCGAATAATTTAAACAACTGGTGACAGGAGTTTAAATATATTTCTTTAGATTTGAGAAATTTATTTTTATAAAAACTTTTTCGGCAGTTCGATTTAGATATTAGTCTTTTAGTTTCTAATAATTCTAGACCAAAGTAACGTTCCAGTTTAATTTTATTAACGCTTCACACTTCCAGTGATGTTAACGTATGAATCTTATTTTTGAATTTAGTTGTTATTGCATTATTAAGCATTTAATATCAATTAAATATTATAATTTTATTAACTATTTACATTTATATAATATTTTAAGGTGTTTTTCATTACTTATAGAGTAATAATTAAGCAAGAAATCGTTGGTACTGGGCATTTTTTTTAATTATTATTCAATGCAGCGAATATATTCATTAACGTAGTATATATGAAGTAATAGAGGTATCTGCACTAAGTTGACTATTATCAGCTGTTTGTATTATTCACTGTGGCAGATAAAAAAGTCAATTTGTCAATGGTTATTGCATGGAAGATTCTAGATTCTTCTAGTGATTTTTTTTTTTTCGATGTAACTAATAATCGCTCTGAGTTTTATATAATATAGCCATTGGATAACATTTATTATCGTCCCCGAAGTACAATACTATTATTATAAAAGAGATTAATGTCGCTTTTATTTACATTTTCATTAATAAATGTTTGAAATGTAAATGTGGTTTTATTCGTCCCCAGGGGTTATGCGATTGCGATAATTCACCGAATACCTATGGCCTACGGCATAGTGATGATCCTGTGATTGTGGAGTAAAAATTAGTTAAAATCAACGTTTATCGGGGTTTAGAACCTTAACATTATTATGCCTTTTCATTACTGGCAACCCAATCCTCTTCGAAGACAAGAAACTATTATAAGAAACTATTTACGTCTACTTCAACTATTTAATAATAGCGTTTCGAAAATACGAATTCTGCCAGTGTCAAATCAGTCATGGGAGTTTTTTTACTTTATCGATGTGTACGTTTTTACAATGTCAAAATAACAGTTTTTTTACTAAATGGATTTGTAAGTATATACGGTACTGAAAAAAAAATCTTTAAAATGTTGTATTTTCTATTTGTTCCGGCTAATCTATAAAACCGGCCTGATTTTGACGGCATTTTCATTGGAAGATAGTTGATTTTATAAAGAGTAACTTAAGCTAATTTTATTTTAGAAAAAATAGGGTTCCGAGTAAATGTATAATTTTTTTTTATCTAAATTCCATGTGACGAAGTAACAATTTTCAGATATGAGGATGTTATCGATATTCGATGTGTATTATAGAGTTTTATAGTCATGTCTTAGGAATAATTACGTACGAAAATGGTAACACATTTTAAAGCAACGATAGCGCGCTTTGAATTCTTCGGTAAAAGAAAAAGTGATGAAACCGTCGTGCTCGAGTTTTTTGTTATATTCGCCTGGCTGGTAACCATAATCAAGTTTTGCTATCTGTCGCCCAACGTTCCCTAGGTAATTTGTGACAGTTTGGCAGGGAACCAGTTTCTACAAACTATAAAGCTAATGGATTATAAATTTTACCATTAAATTACCACGTAAGTTGTTAAAATAACTCTAAAACCTAATATTTATGTCGATTTTTTTTACGTTTTTACTTTAAACTTTATAAAGAAAAGGAGTTTCTAAGTTTGATTTTGTCGACAAGAAAATAACGGATTTTAAAATTCGTTTCACAGTGGACATGAGCTTTTTGGCTTATAGTATATCTATACAAAATCTTTTTGCCTTGCAGTACCTATACAAAATAACAATAAAACGCATGGAAATAAATAGTGTATTAAATACAGAGGATAAGTGTATGCTGACTTTTGTGAATATGTAGAAATGCTTTATTGACTAATTTCTGATTGTCGGAATAAATTTTGAACGGCTTTTAAGCTTAGTTTTATTCATTCGTTTCAGACATACGAGTACTGAATTGGTTATTTATTTTTATCATTCGTTTTTACCAACGTACTAGAATATATAGTTCTATGAATCTATAATGTTTTGGCGATTTGGTAGCCTCGAGGGTTTCGTCGTTATTATTCAGTCGTCCTGTGTTATATGCGAGATGTCTTGTCTCATTTGTAAAATAACGTTATTCATTTTTTTTGTGTCAATGCGCGTTCGACCAGAGAGTACATAAAAAAGGCCGAACGCCACATCACCCCCCCACGGAGAAGGATAAGTATCTAAAAATATAGGTAATCCTCGGTTTTCCGGAATTTTACACGACGTCCGGATCGTGTTGCATTAGGTCGTGAATTAGGGGAAATGATATCTGTAGTTGAAAGTTTCGACTCCTGAGGTGTGTCTGGAGGAGATAAGTCAGCTGAGTCTTCGGTTGCAGGACGTTTCCAGGAGTCAGACTCAGAAAAAGCTGGCTTTACGCGGTTCACGCTCACCACAATCTGTCTGCCCTTAATATCTAACGTCAGGGTCTTCCCATCGGTAGATCGTTCTAGTATAGCGAACGGACCGGTGTAAGGAGGTTGTAGTGGGCGCCGTACCGTATCATCCCGTAGGAAAACGTGAGAAGCTGAAGACAATGTTTTAAATATGAAAACAGCTGGATTTGCATGACATGAGGCTGGTATAGGTCGTAGGTCGGACATCTTTCGTCGTAACCGAACTACATAATCGGCCGGGTCGTTGGGAGCGTCAGTGCCAGAGGCAGATGTCAACATTTCTCCCGGCAAACGCAGCGTTTCCCCATACAACATTTCTGCCGCTGTGGACTTTATGTCTTCTTTGAATGCTGTTCGCAGGACGAGGGGAAGAGCCCGTACCCATGATTCTGTATGGCACATGAGGGCTGCCTTCATTTGGCGATGCACTCGCTCAACCATCCCATTTGCGCAGGGGTGATAGGTGGTCGTCCTAATGCGTTTTGTGGCGAATGTTTCCATGAGTCGGCGAAACAGATCAGACTCAAATTGAGTGCCTTGGTCTGTCGTAATAACCGAAGGCACACCGAAACGCGATATCCACCCTTGAATGAGGGTGTCGGCTACTTCTTCGGCGGTAATAGATCGCATGGCCCACGCCTCAGGCCATCGTGAAACTCTGTCAACAGCAGTTAAACAGTATCGATGTTCATTGCAGACGGGCAGAGGTCCCACAATGTCGATATGGATATGCATAAACCGACCAGATGGTTGGTCGATGGTACCGAGGGGAGCTGATATGTGCCTGGCTACTTTCGCGCGTTGACAAGCCGTACAAGACTGAGTCCACTGTCGACTATCCTTCCTGATCGAGGGCCAAACATAGCGTTCAACCAGAAGGCGAGTGGTTGTTCGTACGCCGGGGTGACTCAAGTTGTGAATCTTGTTAAACACCGCACGGCGAAATGAAGAAGTCAAGTAAGGACGAGGCTTGCCAGTAGACACATCACATAGCACGGAAATTTTAGTCCCTGGAATGATAACCTGCTTAAATGTGAGGCCAGATTTCCCTTGACGTAGGCTCGCGAGTTCTTGGTCATTCTCTTGTGATTTTGCGAGAGTCTCGTAATCTTCTTCTAACGAAATTACCTCTATCCGCGACATTGCATCGGCCACAACGTTATCCTCACCCTTGATGTATCGTATGTCCGTCGTAAACTGGCTTATGAACGATAATTGGTTCAATTGGGAAGGCGGCAGTTTTTCTCGCCGCTGTACGAACGCATACAGCAGCGGTTTATGATCTGTATAGATCGAAACGTGCTGAACTTCGAGAATATGGCGAAAATGTTGCACGCTTTCGTACACTGCCAATAATTCTCTATAATAGGCTGGCCATTGTGTCTGCTGAGCAGTTAGCTTTTTGCTGAAAAAGGCCAGCGGACACCATTGGCCGTTCACTTGCTGCTGAAGGCAGGATCCAATATGGATACTTGATGCATCCGTATACAACCCAAGAGGTACACCGTTGACTGGATGCTGCAACAGAGTAGCGTTCGAAAGGCTCGATTTGCAAGCTTCGAACTGGACCAAGAGCTCAGGTGACCATACAAATGGCTTATTACCTTTTCCATTGGTAGCGACAACAGCTTCGATTAAGGGAGCCTGAAACTGAGCGGCGTGGGGTATGAAACGGCGGTAGTAGTTTAACATACCGAGAAAACGTCGCACGCCTTGTACAGTCTTAGGAGGGGGAAAATTCAGAAGGGCTTGAATACGGTCTTGAGGAGGACGCGTGCCCTCCGGACTGATAGTAAAGCCTAGAAATAAAACCTCTCTTGCACCAAAAACACATTTAGAGGGGTTGACTACAACACCATAATCTTGCAATCGCTTAAAAAGGGTTTTCAGATGTTCCTTGTGAAGAGCCTCATTTGCTGAATAAATGAGGATGTCATCTACATAAGGAAAAACAAAATCAATCCCCGTGTGACCTCATCGATGAACCGTTGAAAAGTTTGACCTGCATTTCGTAAGCCAAAAGTCATGTAAGGAAATTCGAAAAGGCCAAATGGGGTAATAATGGCGGTCTTAGGGATATCCTCTTCAGCAACAGGTATCTGATGATAAGCCTTGACAAGGTCAATAGTGCTGAAAATCGTAGCCCCAGAAAGATTATGTGCAAAGTCATTAATGTGTCGGACTGGGTAACGGTCCGGTATGGTCCTGGCGTTCAGGGCGCGAAAATCGCCACATGGACGCCATGACTGGTCTTTTTTGAGAGCCATGTGTAACGGAGAAGACCAAGCGCTTTGCGACGGTCGCGCTGTGCCGTTCTGTACCATATTCTCGAATTCGTTTCTAGCGGCGGTCAATTTGTGAGGCGCCAAACGTCGAGGACGGCAAGAAGTTGGAGGTCCTTCTGTGGTCCGAATATGATGCACAGTATTGTGCTTTATTTCCCGTGGTAGTCCGGGAGGTTTAATAACATCAGGAAACTCGGCTAGCACTTGTGCAAAAACAGAGTCCTGAACATTGATAACCTTGACGCTGGGCTGTTCACTGGAGGCATCAGAAGCAGTGATGCTTAAACCGGTAGTGCCATCAACTAATCTTTTTGTGTGGCAGTCTGGCAGGAGGTGGTAGTGTGCTAAGAAATCTGATCCTAAAATCGCAGTGCTGACGTCAGCAACCACAAACTGCCAAACAAAACTACGGCGTAGTCCAAGGTTAAGTTTAAGGTTTATAGTCCCAAAAGTTTTGATAGTGCTGCCGTTAGCCGCACTAAGTTCCCAGTCAGAAGGATACCTCTGATCTCGAATCCAGCGGCGAGGGTAACAGCATAGGTCAGACCCGGTATCAATTAGGAACTGGTGTTTGGTCTCCTTATCTGTGACATATAGACGGCGGCTATGATCCACTGAACAGCAATCAGGTCCCGCCCTTACTGATTGCTGGTTGAGTTTTCCTGCTTCCAATCACAGGGGTTTGTGCACTTAGTAGCCTTGGTGCCATATTTTTTATGATACCAGCAACGTTTGGCTACCGGCGTGCCACTTCGGCTGTTGACCCGTGAGGCAGTTCGATTTTTAGATCTGCCACGTGACTGCAAAACCATATAATCCATAAAATTTTTATTAAGTTGAATTAAGAGGTCTTTGATCGAGGGGTCTTCATTAGGTCCGCTGTTTACGGCGGATACCTGCGATGGACCTGGTGTTACCTCAATAATCTTGTCTGCTAGTTCAGCTAGTTTTTGCAAGCTGAGGTCCTCTTACGCAGCCAGTATTGCTTGAACCTGGGTGGGCAATCGACGCATCCAAAGTTGTCTAACGATGCTGTCATCCTTTGATTTCCCAACGAGAGATTGAAGGCGTCGTAGAAAGGCCGTTGGTTTCCGGTCTCCCAGTTCCTCGTCACTGACTAGGCGTTCAACACGTTGTTGTTCAGAAATAGACAGCCTGCGAATAAGTTCTTTTTTCAAGATCTGGTACTTATTTTCAGGCGGAGGATCCATGACGATGTCCTCAATTTCGCCAATTAGTCACTGGTCTATTGTGCTGATGACATGGCTGAACATAGTCATATCGCTTTTGATTCCTGCCAGATGAAATTGGGCCTCAGCCTGAGCAAACCACACTGCAGGTCTATCTGCCCAAAACGGGGCCAGCTTCACGGATATTGCATGAACTGGAGATGATTTCTCCTGGTGTTGTGCTGGCTGTGTATGAAGGCGTGCCTCCAGGGCAGCGTTCTGTGCCCGCAGGCTTTCGAGCTCTGCACGCAGGTCTTCATCCATTGTGATTGGTAGGCAAACTGGGAAATACCAAAATTATGTGCGCGTTAGACGTTACTAGAATTATCCTTCCCCGTGAATTGGAAATAATCGCATAATTAATAATTATACATAAATGTAAACAAAATTTAACACAACAAATTACACAATAATAAGAATAATCAGATACAAAAACAAAGGCAGAAAAGGATAGTAATTAATAGTTAAACGCACACAACCAAACAATGAAAAACAGAAATTAGTTAGTATGAACCACATACATCCACTAGTTAAAAGTAATTAAATAATATACAAATGTTTGTGAAACATACAATTAAGAAATAGTTAACTGCTATTTCAAATAATATAAAAATATATATAAAGTTTTGTTTTGGTGAGGAGAAAGAAAAAACAATTATAATAAGCACATCACAAATCATGAAATAGTATAAAAGTAATTGTCCAAAACTCTTATACAAAAAAAAGGTTTTATTTTGTTATTCAGGAACTCAGATGTCATGTGTGTGACCTTTTTGGATGACGTTTAGATAACACGAAATTGCACTCATAACACAACACGGTTTTTAAAATTGTAATGCCGGTTGAATAAGCACACTATCTCGAGGAAACTATCGGCCGCCAGATACCGATGCAGCAATTGGAGATGAGTGATATGCACCCAATACACACTGCGTCGTTGCCGGAAAAGAAAAATCCGGGTGAAATGCAGGCCACGATTCCGTCTTCGATGCGTTGACTTGGGTGTCGTAAGTCGAGGGTCACCACTTTGGCGATTTGGTAGCCTCGAGGGTTTCGTCGTTATTATTCAGTCGTCCTGTGTTATATGCGAGATGTCTTGTCTCATTTGTAAAATAACGTTATTCATTTTTTTTGTGTCAATGCGCGTTCGACCAGAGAGTACATAAAAAAGGCCGAACGCCACAATGTCATCTTAACGTAGATTGGCTGAAACGTTTAAATCGTCTTTTAAATATCTCTTGTAAACTATAAATAGCATATATGGAGTCAGAATTAATACAGTCTATTTTACACACTGAGTTTCTCTATTACGCTCTCCGAACTAGCCTAGACTCCAATAAATATATTTTATCATCCGGTTACTGCTCCATAAGGATGTATTCGTTCCCTAACAATAATAATAGCCCGGATTCTTCGTGGGATTTTTAACCAGGACCTAACGGCAGGATTCCGAAAAGGTTACTACTAATCGTTTATTGTTCAGTCGTCAAGTTATCTAATATTTATTCATCTATGCATATAATAAAAATGAAGTGTCTGTATGTATTATCAATATAACAATTTTTTACCGATTGGATATGAACACGCTACTGATAACATAAAATACAATTTTTTAACATTTTTGTCGGTTTGTCTGTCTGTCTGTTTGTTCCGGGTAATTTCCGAAATGGCTGGACCGATTTTGACAAGAATTTCTCTGACATATAGTTTAAATTATAGCGAGTGACTGGCTACTGTACTTTAGACTAGCTGTTACCCGTAGCGTTGTCTGCAGTACTATCTCCAAAACGGTTGATCCGCTTTTCACGGGATTTCCCAATAAACAAAACGACAAATTTAGCAAAAATATGTTGTTTACTGTATACATGTTCGTTAAGTGTGGGCTGTACTGAACTCCGAGAAAGAATATAATTGAAATTAATATATTTACATATATGTATATAATTTGAATTATATTGTCTTCATGGTAAATTTGACGACCATTTTATTTTATGTACCATGCTCGCGTCTATATTATTTAACAATCATAGCAACGTATAAGAATATTGTGTCGACTTCATTGAGCACTATTTTAATTGTTAAATATCAAAATCTGCTTGCATACAGATATAGAGTTTTATATATTGATTCATATCAATGCAAAATTATAAGACTCCTACTCTTTTGCCTTTTTAATTAGATAAATAATTATTAACTCATGGTTTACAATTCAACATTATAATTAATAGTAATTTTGAAATTGTCTCTCTAATAAGATATTAGACCAGAAATTTATTACTTTAATAGTTCCATAATACAATTTCTTGCTCAACACACAAGTGATCACTTTTTGTATGGTGGCACAATTTTATATTAATTTATTACAATTTATAATCGCATGCGGAGCTGCGTGCTACAGCTAGTTCGTAATAAACTTACCGCGAGTCGTGTTAATTATTGAAATATAAAATCAGTGATAGGGTTTGTTCTAAATAATATTCTTGGCTCGTTATCTAGCTAAAAATCTGTCGCCTAGCACCTATAACTGTATTCCAGTTGTTGCAATTCAGAGTTAGTCTTCCACTACGTTTAGTGTGTTTACAGTCTTAGGCCACATCGCCATTTGACACATGGTGGTGCTCAAACCTATAACACATGTAATCTGGAACAGTCCGACTGTTGAGCTAAAAGCCTCTTCTCGAGAGAAGGTGCTAGCATAATCACGCCAGCCCCTGACATATTGGTGATTTGAAACAAAGAAATTCACATTTATATATTTTTTCTCACATACACTGGTACTACAAGAACATTTTGCAAGTACAGGTTTTCTCACGACGTTTTCTTTCACCGTCAGCCGATAATGTTACCAATTTAAATGAGTGATACGGAAATTTCGAAGAATTTCTTGGTACTCGTCGGTGTTCGAACCAGTGGTCACTGAATCGATATTCCGCCAGTCAAACCACTCGGCCACCTCGAAGCATCTAGTAAGTTTGACAAATATACAAAAAAACGTGGAATAAAATACGTTTTTTGAAGTTATACTTCTTTTGACGCGTTAGGGAAAAATGATGAGAGTAAATTTTTACGATGCGCGCGCACACCGTCACCAAATAACCTGAAGTCACCCTGAAGTAGCTATAGTCAACATTTTATTCAAAATAAGTATGTATGTATTAAATACCTTTTTTATTGTTAGTGTAGTTTTTTTTACAAACGTAGAATAAGGCGAAAGATAAAAAATTTGAAAATACTTTTATCTTCTTATGCGTGTACATAAGTACACACAACTTCTTTTTCTTTTCATCAAGATAGGTATAAATAATAATCGAAATATATTGTGTGAAAATTTCAACCTGT
The DNA here is from genome assembly GCA_035772565.1 of Antheraea assamensis. Taxonomy (NCBI): domain Eukaryota; kingdom Metazoa; phylum Arthropoda; class Insecta; order Lepidoptera; family Saturniidae; genus Antheraea; species Antheraea assamensis. Next base: position 630,550 of record JAQQSE010000020.1, read on the forward strand.
AATCCATTACTGTTCATTTTAACCGTAAGGCGGAAAGCATAGGCTAACCAAAAAGATTTTTTGTCTTGGAACCGTATTCTACAAAAATACCTAGTAATAGATACAGAATAAAATTCCATAATACATGTGTTATTTAAAGCTTTTAGGGTTAATTTAGAACCAGTTTCAATAATCATACTGATTTTCACGTTCATATGACAACTTATTAATTATTTTAATGTATATTAGCCTTACTTATACGTGTAATTTCTTTACGCATGGTAAACAAGCGGTCGGTGGTGACGTTCCCGCAGCTTGACGCGCTCGGCTCGGGCCAAAACAGCCACAGCGCACACTTCGACATCAGCATAATTTATTCGTACTATTACTATATTTATACGTCCTAGGAATAGTAGTCCATTGAAACTGTAGCGGCCTTAATAAGCCAACAGTGTAGTTAGAAAAATAAAACGTCCTAGGCGTTAATTTATTTATTAAAGCCCAAATTACATCCATTAAAATATAACACGTTATTCTTACGCGTTGTATAACAAATGGTTAAAAATTTAATTATTCTGTTGTTAATTATCCCTTGTTTGTTATTATTGTTGCCAATGCCTGGTATTCTCATAACGCATGCGAACAAGAAAATTTTATCTACCAACCAACCAAGTGTGAAAGGGAGAAAGAATACTTGACCTTGTTCATACTGAAAGCCACAATATGAACAATAAATATTTATATGATTATCGTGTTATTGCTATAAATTGCTAACAGCAGAATAACGAACAACTTTTTATGACAATAATTGTTATAAAACACTACAACAAAGTAATTATTTCTTAATCTATAACCGTTATTGCTGCTTATAGTCTTAATCACAATTAATTATTTAATAGATGTAAGCAACTATAGTGTTGTAATAAATGAGTGCGTAGTCTCGAGTGCATAGAAGATAAACCGAACGAAATAAATAAGAAGTTTTGAATAACTGTACAACATTGTATTTGTAAGTTTTAAAAGTCACATAAATATAAGGCATAAACTGGCGAGCCACAGGTGTTCGCTTACTTCCAGATTTTTGTTCTTTGTACTGACTTTTAAGCTTTGCTTTTGTCTAGCTCTGTTAAAGTAGATTTTTACTGATCCTTCTTTTTGATATAAAACTTGCTGCTGTATTTTAAATAGAATTGCATGTCTATTTCGAATCTCGATTATGTTAGTAACTTACCGCGACTTTGTTTGCGTTAACCCTAATAAAAATAAGAATAAAATACAGCCTCGTACCACCTATGTAGATGTTTTATGATGACCTTTACAGAATCAGTTGAACAACTTTAGTATGGTAAGTTTTTAATAAATACGTACATGTTTTTTATGGATATACTGTAGGTATATGAATGAGTTACTTCTAAATTTGTCCAGTAATTCAAATCAATTCTAAAAATATATTCAAAGTTCCGCTTATATTATGTAGACGACTCGAATAATCATACATTTTGAAAAGTAAGTGGAATTATTATTTGCATAATAAACGCGAATTACTTGCGTTACGAATTTACGCATGCGAAATATGTAGGTGCCCGATGTTCATGTGAAAGAATTTTGCTTATATATTTTGCATACTTGTGACAATACCCGCAGTTCATATAAGATGGAGAATTTGTATGATAATTTTCATTTTGCATTCGCCCCGGTTATTCTTCTTCGCTGTGTTGTATAGCGCTCCGGGGAAATTCGACGGTTCTGTTGTATGTTATTGAGGCCATCGATCAGTATTTACTGGATACGTTATTTTGGGTTAATTTCACTGTTGGGTTAAGATTTTCTTTTCCTTTGGTACATAATACACAGGTATAATTGATACAACAAATATTGTTTTTATATGATTTCTTAATACTTAGTTGTCATAAAATTTTCTGGACCCGATTGAATGTTATCTTGCATTTCCGCTTAGTACTTATGATGGACTCCGCAAGGTAACGCCGTCATCATTCAAAAATTCTCTGTAAATAAAAGAGTTTGGTGGTTAACTATTCGAGCAACGGCAATGCTGTGAATTTTTGAATTTGGTGTATTCTGGCAGCTGCACTTGCGAGCCAGTCTCCCTCTAGGCTTAGCGTGATTACCGTCTTAGACCACATCATCATTTAACATCGGATTGTGACCAACCGCTAACCTATAAAGTATTAAAAAAAATTACTGATTTCAGGTACAGTGGGAAAGTACAGAAATGTATTTTTTAGAAGTTTGAGACAATTCATAGACTTAGAAAGATGTTTAACAGCAACTTCCGTGAATGAAATAATCGTATTTCCCTACACGGTATCATTACTGACGTGATAGTCATAGAGTATCACTTGTTAACATCAATTATTTAGAAGCTGTGGCGGCAATACTTTACATACGTTCAGAATACGGACTTCCGTTATATATTGGAAGTCGAAAATATCTAGCTTGCCTACTGGCTCTCGTATCAGGCCGAATAGATCTTGATTAATCCTGGAATAACGGATAATAATACAAGTCGTTAGGCCTTGGTATTTAAACATGAATGGAAACACACTTATACAGAAACTACTAACAAGTAGTAGGCTTTTATAAAATACTAGATGACCCGATGAACTTCGTATCATTTACATGTATTTGTGTAAAATGCTGGTGAAAACTTAATACAAATTTTTTATTTACATTATAAATGCGACACAGTTATGTCACTTAATCAATTTAAAGCTTTCTCATGTAGTATTTGTATTTCTGAAACAGAACTGTTCTGTATTCCAACAAAACAGACCAAAGAGATCGCGGACCTCATACTACAGTTATTAAACAGACAAATTTCTGAACACACCTAATAAATATTTGACAAACGAATGACAATTTTTTATTTCTAAAACGACAAGACATCAAATTTTCCTTAGCTAGAAACATATTGTATTTGAATATTAAATTGTCTTTTTGAATATATCCCATTACCCACTTATTATTTATGTTTAAACCTTCCCTGAACTTCCTAAATATTTTAAGATCAAAATTAGCCAAATCGGCCCAACCATTCTCGAGTTTTAGCGAGACAAACGAAAAGCAATTCATTTTTATATATACATATAGATATTCAAAATTATTGTTTTTTTAGACGTCGCTCCCAGTAACTTTATGGCGTGGGTTAGTTGAAGATGGTTCAGCGTAATTGTCATCTCGCAGGCAGTAGGCCGTATCAATAGCTGTAAATATAAGGGGTTCACCAGGCGACGAGTTCACTTCGCGGGTTCTACGAGACGCGTCGTGAGTTTTAACGCGTAACGTATCATGTGCTCCGAGATATATGGCAGCCACTATACTGTATATTTGGATATGAGAGTAATGGAAACCGTGCCACAGGGTGCAGTATCTGTATTCGCTGAGTGATGTGATAGAGTGAAACAATATAATGCTTGGTTAGATACATTTGTTGTGGAATGAATCTATACTAAAACAGTATACATTTTAACAGTATTATATAGGCTTTCACATATTTAATTTTTTTATTAAAATTAAAACTTTGAAACTGTAGGCATTATAAACTGTTTTATTTTCAATTATTTTCTTTTACATTTAATAACATCCAATTTTTTAAATAGTCCGTTTACATAATTTAAATATTATTTTAGACTTCATAGGCTTAAACGTTTGACCGTAATCTCATCGGTTTCATCACGATGTTTTCCTTCAGCAAAAACTCCGACTTACGTTGTGAAATTAGCTGTTAATTTTAAATAAACTAAACACCAACGAATCTGACCGTAGATAAAGAGCTTGCAATATTTTTCATAATTTTCAAACTAATAAGTTTAGATACTATGTATAAAATTCTTTGTATATTTCTTTAAAGACCATTAGATAGATTATTATGAAACTTTTTTTAACGTTCATTATGATTCTAGAAGTCGTCTATGCTATTATTGTAGAATATGAACTAATATAGGTGAATTAAATCATTGATTCCTTCTAAGTTTTATTGATTGGGTCAAGTCTAACATTGGAATTAGTTTTCTATACCAATATAGAAGGCATTTTAATATCGCGAAGAATAAGCTGCCTTGCGGATTATGAGAATAACAGGTGTCATCATGTGGTAGTAATTCCTACTACTGAGCCGACAAGTTACGGGTTTGATTTCTGCAAATGGCTTACATAATTGTTAGTTTTGTGGCTAAGTGTGAAGTAACAATATGTGTATGGAATACTAACTGTTTAGATAGCGCACTACCAGTATGTTTAGTTTAAATCTGAATGGCCTTTTGCGTTTAAAGAACTTTATTTGTTCTCACAAAGATCAAAATTTAACAGAGTCGCTATCATATAGTTACACTGTGGCCGCATTTATTATACCTTATGATGTTTTGTGGCTGTAGTCCACTTCTAGATATCATCTTTTTAATTCGCTTCTTCATTATTCGAGATTCGATATGTTTCAAGACGTATTATTTTTAGCACCATATATTTTTTTACAATTATCGCAGTGATAAGGTTTCAATGTACCTACGTGTTTCTTTTTTCCACTCTTCTATAATTTATCTATCGTTTATTTGTAACGAGTTTTTGTTTAGGGCATAGCATTATTAATTTAAATAGTTTCATATTTATTACATTAAAACTTGCAAACTATGGTGCATACTCAAGTTAGGTATTAAATAGTTATATGTAAGATTGTATTTTGAAAGTAGTAAAATTGTGTTTTACTTGTTGTCGTTGTAAGAGGAAATGCGGGCAGCGTTTATTCCAGACAAACTTATTACTCTGTTTTGTCCCTGGGTAATAGAACTAAATCAAATATTTCTATACCATATAATCTGTAATCTGTGTTGTGTCACACAAACTAAATGTTATAAAATCTACGAGACTTCTAAAAGTACTAAAATTGGCCAATTATATCGCCATCTTGAGACATCCGATAAACAAATTAGACGAATACGACGAATAAAAGGAAGACATATAGACCTAGCCAAAGCCCTCCGTAAATTGATTTTGAACATAGAATTAAAATCGGTTCATTTTCGATGAAGGAAACAGGGGAATACAAAAACCATGATTTCATGCATTTTACATATGTCGGTAAAGTATGCCCAAACTGCCGTTGTCTCCTTCGCGCTCTATTCTATAAAATTTTCGCAGACTGTGTGTCCTCTTAACAGCTCTAGTTTCGCAAATCAATTGTTCTATAAAATCTGTTCTCAGACACATCTTGACGCATTGAGACACATTAAATTATGTGCGTGGCCCCCCGCACGCACGCAATAATTAATATACTAGATTCGAGTGTTTAACCTTTTACTTATGAAGTTGTGGTTCTTTATACGCATAAATAAAATGGTAACATGTATGAGTAGCTGCTAGTATTGTAAGCGTGCATAAGCTATGGTGACCGCATACCGTCAGGTGGGATGCATCACGGTATTAAAAACATCTCAACTTTACCTATTGGAAATAGCTGATATCCATGACTTCGTCTGCGTCGTTTTTATCTTAACAATATATTTTATATACGGAGAATATACGAGTATTTTATATAAAAACATACGCACCGCACCGCTTTTGCCCACTTCTCTGCAGCAGCAAAACACACATAGCTGAATGAGTAGTTCTTTTAAAAATCGTGGTTTATAAAATTGTAATAAAGTTTAAAATTTTAAATTAATGTGATATTTTTCTAAATAAGGGCCAAGTGTCTAAGAAGTATTTATAAAGATAAAGTAAATTTAGAATTTGGTATGAACAGATTTTATAGATTTTGTCTGTAGATTCAGGAAGCGAAATAACTTCATTAGGTTTTTTATTTATCGTCAAAAATATTTATAAATAAAATGGACTCGAAAGCGTATCCTTGTGTTAGTCTGCAGTCGGGTTTCTATGGAATTATTTTTATGCATATTTCATTCTCCAGTAGAATCACGCTTTGTTAAGTTTTTTATCCGGCTTCACTGCAGCGTGACCAGGCCACTCTCAAAAATTCGGTGGGCGGCGGCTCGAGTATGGCTGTCAGTAACTCTAATGAAACATATACTAACTTTTGCTGTGACTCCGTATGCGTTTTTTAAGGAAAGTCTATTTTCACATCATGACTTTTAAAAGTATTTAAAAGTATTATTGATATTTTCTATACTTTATCGATTTCTTGTCGCTTACAAAATGGCATTAAAATCGGTTGAGATTTTTTTTAATGTCTTTTTATAGCCTATCGATTGTGTAATAGTGATAAACACTTTTCGTGTACAAAATGTAATTAAAATAGGTCAAGTAATTTCGAACTCAAATCCAAATATATAAAAACACTGCTGTTGTAAAACATTATATTAGTCATGAGACAAAATTCTTACCGTGCCATAGATTCCACGTGCGGGTGCCAGCGCTATCTTGTAGCAGTGTAAGAAGTCCGGAGCAGAGTTGCCTTGCACTTCATTGACTAATTATATTTTTTCTTGTATGTAAGGTTTGTATTAATGAAAATGTTTGTAAAATCGTAGAAAAACTGAAAATTTTAGGTTAACAAAAACTCTATGTAAAAAGTGAGTGAGGGAAAGAAATGACAGATTAACGTTCAGTTGCCATTTTATTTCATTATTGTTAAAGGCAGATTTCGTTACATTTTCTTGGTTAGTACTACCCGTGCGAAGTCGGGACCGTTAACTAGTATATTATAAAACTTGAAAAACGAAACGTGTACAGATAGGACTACAGATTTATTAATACAGAAGATTACAGGTGAAACTATTTAATTTAATGTAGCGAATTGTGTTCTAACTTAAACAGTCGGTTATCTGCATATTGAGAATTTACTCCACGGAGAGACACAATAAGCAATATGAGTCTCATTTCGTGTATATAAATACATGAAACCAATTTAATTTAAACCCAACAATATACTTGTTAGGGTAATTTGTTGAAACCACATTCGTTGAACAACGTTTGTTACAGATATTCCAACCACAATGCACCCGTTTAATTAGTTAGAATTTAATTAAATTTGATCATTATTTATGTCAAATTAAAGTCTCACGCGATTCATTTACACGATGTATCGTTTTCGATTAAAAAAAATATTTTTAAATAAGTATTTTTATAATTATATTATACCATAAGCCCTAGCAGACGTCCATGACTTCATTTGCCATTGTATTGTTATCCGTTCGCTTTGTTAGACTTTAAAATAATTAGTAAAGGTCAATCGAATCGAAACAATAAGTATCTTGGAACCATCTACTAAAATTCCATATCGAAAGTTCATATTGGTTGGTGCGCGACAGTCCTGGGTTGCGACAGACGTAAGCGGGGTGAGGTAGTACTTAGTTTTCCTCAGTCGCACAAGAAGTTGTTCGATTATAATTAAAAAGTTATTAGTAAAAGCATTTTTTGTAAAATGTTGTTAAATAAAAATCCCGTTATCAATTAGTGTCGTCTATTGAAGCATCGTCTTTTGTCTGAATATATAAAGGTTTTCAGGAAGAAACTTCTCAACATCTGGAACTATGTAATAGTGGCGCAAGTTCAACTTATTTAAAACATCTGCCTCATCTCAGTACACTCATAAACAAAACGCGATAAAACAACTTCCTCTTAACTTTTAATTCCGCGGAGCGTACTTGACTAAACAAGCGCAAAAAAAGTACGGTAAACTTGGTAGGGACATCAGAAAACGACTTCTCGAGGCGCCGATATTGGGTATGTTGAACATTCACCGTGGGACTTTCGGTAAGAGAAAGTTTTTTTTTTACAATTTTTGCCTTAATCTTACAAAGAGCCGAAGTTTTGAAGTCATTAATGCAAAAGGAAGAGCAGGCGGAACACGTAGTTCGCTAAATTTAATTTTATCTTCCGAAATTTATATAAGTTTATCTATATATTTATTTCTATATAATCTACACGTGAGTAAAAGAAATATTGTACCTTTTTAAACACATTGTTCGCTTGTAAGTGTTTGTAAATTTAGCGATGATCAGTTCAGAACTGTAGACGTCAAAGCGTAACCAGCAAACTGACTTTTGCATTCAAAACATTATCTACCTGTATTTAAAACAAAATCGGATTTCTGTAAAATATTCGAAAATTAATGAACAATGACGTGTTTGTAGATTTGTAGAAGTTGAAATTTCTAGATTTGAGTTTTTATGATGAAACCATTTTCAAAGCAATCACTCAATTCCAACGAATACCGTCAAAAAGAGATTGTCAAAATTTTTCGGTAGGAAAATCTCAAAAATAGCAACGTCAAATTTCTTTTTCTTTTACTCCGATATGATTATTATCAAAGGACACACAGCCTTGGATCTCTTAATTTTTTTCACTAGTGTGTCAAGTTTTATTGGACTATTGTGTCACACCTCGAGCTGTAGATAGATCTTAGTTTTATATTTAATATAAGTTTAATGTAACTTCTTAATATTAATAAACCTTCTATTAAAAGTGTATTCTTTTATATCTCGCGGGCGCGTCCCGCATGTTTAGACGAAGTCGCAGGTATCAGCTAGTGCCAAATAATAATGGCGACAAACAAGTAACAAATTTTAGCGTTTGACCACAATCTCAGACGATGTGGGTTATATATCTATATCTTGCGGGCGTACCACACATGTTTAGACGAAGTTACAGGTATGGAGGAGGGGCGATGGGCTCGGGCATGTCCGTTACTCCGGCAGCTTAAGCTGCACAGGCCCATGTAGTGGAAGCGGGTTCGGCAGTTCGGCAGGGGGGCACCCACCCTTTCCTTTGAGGGGTCTATAATTTTGACCCCTCGGACAGCAGTCGGAGTCCCTTAGGAGGGGCCAACACCTGCCGAAGGAGCAGAAGTAATGCCTGTAAAGCAGTCCCTGCTTCCCCGGCCAAAAGGTGTAAGAAGGCACCATGGGGTTTTAGTCTGTGCGTATCGGACATAACCCACCTCTACTACCCGACGGTGTGGGTATCCGTTCGGGATTTTCCCATGTAAAAAAAAAGGTATTAGCTAGAGCCAAATAATAAGGACGACAAACAATAACAAAAGAGTGCTAAGCGAAAATACACTCGAAACCCTTATGATCTTGATTTGTAGCTTCAACAAAAAGGCTATGCTGATTTTATTTCTTTTTTTATACTTTCCAGATTTTAGCATTTGACCATAAACTCATCTGATGATCAATGACGATGTGAGCTACCATGGTAGAAACGTTAAACCTAAAGGGGACTTGGTCTTAAGTGAAGTTGCCGGAATACACCAACAATTGCTTGGCGACAGATTTTCAATTTGAGGGTTGTATAGCTAGCCAGCCGGACTTAGAAAAGCTTCTATCACCATGTTATGGTTTTGTCATGATATTTACCTCCACCATAAAATCCGACTAAGTCACAAGGAGTCGAACATACACTGATCGACGCGTTGTCCAAAAACCCTATTGACTGAAACATATCGATTTTAATTTTGCACTAATTTAACATTTTATAATTTCTTGGAAATAAAGGTCTAAAATAAGAGTAAATAAAAATGTATAAACGACTTTAATTTATCAGTTTGCGCACATTCTTCAAAGATCTAAGTTAGTGGACTTTGTTTACTTCGAAACTTGACTTGTAACTATGTACACAACGTTGTCCTTGTCTCTCCGCAATCAAGGAGTACCAATTAATTAACGAACTGATGATTTAATTTATCTGTACTGTGTTTAACAAGTTTTTCAAACAAACATAGCTCCGCGAAATTGGTTTCAATTGAAATTAAAAAAGTTTCGTTTACTTAACGTGATTGATAATCAAAGTTTTTTGAATAAATTTTAGCGGGAGTATATTTATCTTGATAATTTACATTGAAACGTCTGAAGCATAGAGATATAATATTTAATATTCTAATATAAAGTTGGGAGATTTTTCGGATTTTATTGGTGTAATTTCAAAAAGTTATTAACTGAATAATAAAGAATTTGGTTATCTGGGTTATTGGTTACATCTGTGTGGATTTCTAGCCTCTATGTAAATTGTTTTATATTACTTAGAAAAAACACAATTTTGTTGGTTTAGACGATGCTGCAACAGAGGACCTGAAGCCGCGTAAGAATGTTGCTCTTGGCAGGATACATATTTGAACCGCTCGGAATTGAATACTCTGGCATTGTGGAGTCCCAGCGCCTTTTTAACGAACTCATAAGTCGACTCGTCGTCACGTCTCGGACTGCTTGTCCAAAGTGCTGTGCAATATCCTACGGCCAATATTCTAGGTAATTTTGTTAGAAATTTCTTAGAAGACGCCTTATAAATTAATGGCAGTTAAATGTTGAGTTTTAAGTCAATAAATCATTTAAAAAACTAAGTAAAATCATTATAGTACAATATTCAATTTACCAAGGCTATAACGATGGAGAATTGAATAATATGTTCAAATATTACTTACGTCTTCTAATTGCCAAAATTTTCTTAAGTCTAATAAATTCGTTGTCTTATTGCAATTTGTTCAAAAACGCATTATCTATTGGCGAAAACTATCTTTTGGTCCGAATGATGTAAACAGACTAATAAGTTCTAATAACAGCATACTACGAAACCTTCCTATTCCTTGAAGCATTACCAGGTTTCTCAAAGACATATTTGCCATTCTGGAAGTTTCAGCCCTTTGTTCATATCTGGTATATAAGCGCGTCAGTTCGATTAAAAGTACGTATAGTGTAACCGTCGACTACAAAGCGAATACGGAAACAAGAAGTATAAGAAATATACGACTAGAAATTATGACTTTTTTATATATTTGTATTTGGATAAGTAAATTCTTGTATTGCGAACGGTTTTTAATTATGTACGAACGTAACAATACAGTATCCAAAATTAAAATTATGTATGAGCCTCTAGCGGAGATTACTGGCTATAAAACTCAGGAAACTATTCGTTGTCTTACAGTATTGTACAGTATACTGTTATGCTATTCCCATATCTGCGAGACGAAGCTTCGGTTCGGAAAGAGTAACCTCAAAATTAATTCCGATAAAGGCGTAAAAGAACGTTTGCACGCCATTGTCATTTCAATAGTAACTCTAAATTAGCGTCTCCAAGTTCCTTTGATGCTGCGTGTATCGTCACGCAATCCGATAGTTCGTAACGCATAATGTTAATATCTTCCCACGTCTGCATTTAGTCTGACCATAGATAAAACTTCGTGCCGATACATGCAGGTATGGGAATAGCATAAGTGTATGACAGTTCTAGTCATATTAACATGTGATGTCAGAACATTCAAATCGTTTACGAGCGAAAAAGTAATTGTTTTACGAAATAAACAATGATAGTTACCTTCTAAACTGTTCACTGATGTGCAATTTCAGGAATATTAGCATCATAATTATTTATAGTTCATACGCGCTGCACGACTTCGGAAAGCGATGCAAAATTATTTTGTGCCTCTATGTGGGCTTTATTATCGGGCATACATTGTTACTTATCGCGCGGGGGGCATATTATTATATTATTTTGATTTATTGGTGCTCAACTGTGTTTATATGTGAAATAGAAAACGCATTCAATATATCTGGTCTTGTAACCAACTATCACTGTAAAGAGTATTGTAACGGTAATATAAATAATATATTTTTATTGTCAAATACTTTAACAAAATGTTTCTGTTGACAACACGGAACGAAATACTTTTGCTGTCTGACTCGAAAAAAAGTAAATGTATTTTTAACTTAATATATTTCTGTATATCGATTTGTGTTTCCAATAAAGCAGTATATAACTAAGAGAAGTAATAGTATTTAAAAAAAAAATATTATGTCAGAGTCAGTTTTAACGTTAGTAGTTCACATTTTTTTTTGCTTTACATTCAAACATCTCTGGGAATATTTTCGAGGGATATGTTATAACTAGTAGATTATATAAAATTGACAGCTAAAATATATATAACGGTTTATGCAGAGTACGGCGATATAACTTTGAGATGACTGGACTTTATCAAATTTATAGAAATAAATTAACGTAATATATAATCTAGCACCATACCAAATTTCGACAAAATCTGTCCAGTAATTTTCGCGTGATGCGCGTACAAATGACAGACAGACAGACAAAAATTCTAAAAACAATAGAAATGCGTTCTGCCGGTGATTCTCAAACCCACTACAGTATTTTTCCTTTAATATATTTAATGTAAAATTTTCGTCTCGTTAACCTTGTATTATATGTATAGCCAATATTTATAGCCGATGAGTTATTTTAATGCATAAGTTATATAACTGTAAACTATCATCAAAATCCGTTTACTAATTTTTGCGTGAAAGAGTAACAAATACCTATCCATCCATATAAACTTTTCCGTTTATAATAAGTAATAATTTTGGTTTTTTGATGTCGAAGAGAGCCCTTGATCCCCCAATGTCATCGAGAGTACGTGCCAGTTTATAAGTTAATTATTCAGTTTATTGGTCCGTATGTGCGCGTCGACTGGGTTCACTCGACTGGGCGTTTGAAACGCTGCGCGCATATGCATCGAAAGGATTAAAATCAGAATTCGTTTGCCAGAGATCTCGACGGCTGAGTCCTTAGCGTTAATTAATTATAAGTTCTGTTTCAACAATTTATTTATAACCCTCACTATAATAGCTTTTAATACTGTTCGGAATCTGGATATAGTTGGAGTGGTTTTAAGAGAGACCCATTTGGTAATTAATGTACTCTCTATTTAATGTTTTAATTATTATTGCGTTTGCGTCTGAAGAAATTTATTGTGTACTCGTGCAGACAAAACTTGCACCTTATGTTGTAGTCGCAGTCAGCTTGAAGATTTCATCCATTTGTTTCTCTTCGTATTCAAACCGACGACCAGAATAAAACTGCTTTCGGATTTTTATTTTCGAACTGACTAACATCTGGCAGGCCTTTACACATTCACCAGGCTTTAAAGGCAAGCGCTTAGAACACTCAGCCGAATGACAACAAACGTAGTCGAGTCTCGAGTTGGACTGTTGCCTTGGATACAACAACGCGAATTAAACTAAAGTAACCGTGTGAGCTAAGCTAACCCTACATGTATACTTTTGTAAGACATATATGCGTACGTTCATATGTCCGCTCGAATAAGTACAATATATTTTGATTCTGTCCATTTTGGAATAAGCTAACAAAAAGGAAAAAAGGAGGTCCCTTACAGTACTCATGTACCCATAGAGTGAGTACATGTGTATGGTGTGTAGTATGGTTTGAATGTAATGACATTGCATTACACTACCAGTGTGCTCGATGGCATCACCCCGAGGTATTAAACCTAGGCTTGAAATGCTGCCGAGGGGAGACTCGGCGGGTGCGCGGGATCAAAATTGACCGCTCAACCACGGCGGCATGATCGGTAGTTTGACACGCGTGGGCTCGAGCACTCTATGTTAAAAAGTACGAAGTGTCCTAAGCCGTACCACGACACTCTTTATATACTTTTCAATAATGGAGCCTGGAAAAGTCTGGAAGGGTGGATAACAAAGTTCGAGATGGTCTAAGTTTAGAATCCATTATATTTCGTTGTCACGGTCTCTAAACCATTCTTTCTTTATTTGTACGTAGAGTGTAAAAATTCGTTTCAAAATCATTTATATATATATTAAAAGATATATATTATTATTATTATATTATTGTTATAAATTATTATTAATAAGATTATTGTTTATCATATTTTTGGTTGAAAGCTGATCATAGTTGCTGATCCAACAAATTGATGTACCGCACTTGGATTTATTTATACGAGATCGTTAATTTTAAATCCGCATATTGTAACTTACTAGTATCAGTTACTACTTATTTCCTGCAGCTCCGTTCACGTTATATTTAGATTAATTATGCTTTATATTTTATCGATTTTAAGTTATCTCTGTATAACTTCATCTTTGCTGCTTTACCTTTACAAAAAAGTAAAGTTATGCCTAGACAGTAAAAACTATTCACTAATTTCGGGCATTAGTCTAGACACATAATAGGCACTGCGGTCTTTACATGTATATATGTAATTAAAATGATAGAGGTCTGTCGTTGAGCGTGCGTCACAAACACTAATAGACAGATTTCGATCAGTTTTTTTTTAAAGCGAAGCTTTTTTTTCTCCATCTATCCTATGCCGCATTACAGCCGGCCGCGGAGTAGGGGTAAAATGAAAGGCGCTCGGTAGAGCAGCCAAGGTCAATACGGCGGCTCCCGTAGTTCAATTCAAAATGATTCAATGATTTAAATAAATATTATGCTCAGTTTTTGAAATGCGTCTATCATCTGAATGATTGTAATTATTATGTATTCCTCTAATATGCAGATTTAAATAAAAATGTACACCTAGTTATCTTTTCTACTATTGATTTCCCATTATCATTCCCATTTTCCAATTATTAAGTTAAGATTAAAAACACGATGTCTACGATCCGAAAAAACCTTCACTTACATCTTGGTTTCATAAACCCACAGCATTTTTTAGTTTTACTTCTAAGACACTTTGTCCTTATATAAAAAAGATATCACGGTAGCTTAATTTAATATAGAGTTATTAGAGTTTTAAGAAGTTACATACAGCACTACGCGTTCTTTGGTGTGCGTGTTCTCGTATGTGATGGAACAAGCGCTGTGATGCTCATATTTTTTCTGTACCTACACAAAATGTGTTGTTGTGACAACGAGTGACGCAGCCAAAGTCGGGTGTCACGTTTACAAATGTGGTAATGTAATTATTCAGGATTTTTTAGACAACCTCTCTTTATTAAGCAAATTAAATAATAAATTACGAATCGATCATCGTATCGTTGTACCTAGCTCGTGGAAATCTATATTATCCTTATCGACGCCACCTGTGGCAAATTTTAGAGTTTAAATATCGTAAAAGGGATCAAACAGACAGGAATGTGATCTCCATGAATTCCACTCGGCGTGAAGCTCTGAGCGGCGCGAACTACGAAGTGAACAACTTTAGCGAGTCGCCTCCGAAGTCTTCCATAAGCGGATACATGTGCGGATATCCACCGTTTGTATGCGGCAGCGGTGGATATACCCGTTTAATATATTTGAAGTTATCCTTTGTTGTAACATTTACATAATATTCACAGGTTCTATGAGGATGGTTTGTTCTAAAAATTGCAGTATGTCCTCGGATATTTTTCTTTCTTTCTTTCCTTCATTTTAAATGTTACAATATTTTTGTAGAATCTTTGGTATATATCGTTATAATATATCGAGAGAAACAGCTTGAGAGCCTATTTCGACGCGTATAAAGTCTTGATTATCCAAGCAGAATAATTCATCGAATCCAATAAAATTTGTATCGGGCTATATGATCAGACCGAGGGGCAATTTCGACAAAGGGCTTTTCCAAAGGAATTTAGATTAAAAATGATGCTTAGAAGTGAAACCGTTCGTGTTTAATCGCCTTATATTAATTTATTTGGGTAATATTGCTGTTAAGACTAAATTTGTTATTTTTATGTAGCACTATATTGGTTCTTTTTGCTTAAAATTGGACAGGCTAAATTGATAAGTACAAAAGAAAATATTTTTTGTTTTATGGAACTTTTCTTTAAAGGCACAGGAAGTTTTTTGGCGGGATCTTAGTCTGTCATGTAGTGGTTTTTATATTTTATTCATAATCTTGTGTTATTAGACTCTATATTTTGTAATATTGGTGGTGTTTTACGTAATATAGTTCGGTTATTATGTTCAAGTGAGGTGGATGTGAAATAATACCACGGAGCATGCATTCTAAGATGCCACCAAAACTCCATGGAAAGTTCTAACAAGGGAACCACCATCTTGTTAGAACATTATAATTATCACAAGACACTTACTTGGAAAAATCTTGTTACTTGACGCTGGCTAGTGCACAAACCGTGCCGGAGCCAAAAAATAAAGAAGAAGAAAAAAGGCACAGGAATATTTTAAATATATTCTAATGTAGATACATACAAATTGTAATTTTTATACCTTTATTTTGGGCTTAGTTTTAAGTTAAGTCTAAGTTTACTTAAGTGCGTAGAAAATGTTTTAATTTTGTTTATTTGTAACAAAATGATCTGTAAAGCAAGTCATTTTAAAATAAAAAAAGTAGCATGTAAGGTTTTCATGCCATTTTGACAAATCGTGGTGTAGGTTTGCGTATCACATAATTTTAAATTGACTGTAACACGCTAGGAAGTTAATTAGAAACTAGTTACAAAAATTTACTCGAACAGATATTATAGATAAAGGCTATTACAGGGTGGATCAATATGTGAACGATGGTGACGTCTGGAAATGACGCCCTCTCTGTGCACCCACTAAAACCGAATGTAACTATTTGTATCTATGTTTATACCTATGTTTTAAAAATATGACTTATAATATGTTTAATGAAAAGATAAACCAGATTAAGTTTCTTGCCGGTTCTTCTCGATGACTGGGTTGTTTTCCGAACCGGTGGTAACTTTGACGTTCATTACCGCATCCTCAGGGTTTAAACTGAATAAAGTATTTCTGATTTTGATTTTAAAGCGTGGAAAAAGAACAAACTGTAAGGAATGTTGTCAAACTGAAAAATATTATAATTGAGTATTCTGTTGTCTGTGGGTGTTATTTCAGTTGGCTGTGTGGTCTAAGTACCTTTGTCTTTTCCTCAAAAAGGAAAAAAAAATAGAATCGAAACAAAATGTCTGTAGGTGTAATTACTAAATGACGTCACAATGAGAGTAAAACAAAGTGAATTCTGTGAACTAACACCTCGTTCAGTCAATTAATAATAGTTTAACAATAAAGTCTATTAATCCGTCTCCTCTGAGACAAAGGGTCATCGTTATATTAATGAACTCACCGATAACGATGCTAGTTCAAATAAATTTCAATACGAACTCATCGGATCGCTGTCATCTGCTCATTGGTTTTATAATTGTCTAAAATCGCGTTTAAGGGCGTCCTACATACGTTTTTCTCTATTCTTACAAAATTTACTTCTTTTACTGTGGTATAGATTTCTTATCTTATTTATTAATATTGTTTTAAGTAAAGGGAACAAAGATTTGTCAAGTTAGCAAGAGGTTTACGATTTATCGAGTCTGTGGTATAGATTTCTTATCTTATTTATTAATATTGTTTTAAGTAAAGGGAACAAAGATTTGTCAAGTTAGCAAGAGGTTTACGATTTATCGAGGTTTCCTTGTATTTAGAAACTGCTCAAAAAGCTGTATGGTTTTTAGGATATGAAATAGCAGATATCCAAGAAGTTCTCCCGATTTTTAATAGCCAACCCAGGCAACAACTATGTCCAACAAACACTAAAATAATGAAGCCCTTAGACTGGTTACGATAGGTTTTTATTCTTTGCGGTAGGATCTATTATGTCTGATTTAATTACGACTATTGTACATTAAGTGTGACACACGTTACATTGAAACTTTTAGATGTCTTATGATCAACGAGTATCTCGTTATATTCAGTAACCAGGTAGGTAGTAGATATCTATAGCTAGGTTGTAACATCAACGCATATGTTGATAAGCCAGTCATAGTAACTCTCTTTTGGTTTGTAGCATTTCAGATACAATGCCGTCACTTTGTCGTGCTACTGATTATTAACTACGAATAGGTACCTCTTTCTTACGAATTCTCTTTTTAGTGCATGTTAATAGTAAAATATTGAAATTAGATGTATGAATAGTCCTTAACGTAATACGAATGCAATCAAATACTAATTTAAACGAAACAATGACGGGGCAAAATTAGAAATGAATTCGTGCGTTAAACGTCGCCCGTTTCGAACGATAGATGTCGATGCAAATAAACCGTTTGATAATCGGCCCGGGGCTGCGCCGCGAGGACGGAATTGAGAGAGATTTTTCCATCGTCAAATATCGTTGTACAGAGACGTTTTCGTCGGCGTTAGAATGATGTTCCCTTTAAGCGTGCAGCTGGATTTTCATATTTGTTGATAACTAGTTATTGCTCGCGGCTCCGCTTGCGTTATTCTAGATTTGATATATCCTTTGAGAATATATGAGATGATATTTGTTTTGAATGACCTTTCACCCTTACCCTGTATGTTCTTTTTTTGTAGTGTTAATAAAGAGTATGCAAAATTTCACAATTATCCGTAATAAGTAAAGAAACAAGTAAAGTCACTATCGCATTTATTAACACGCTTTCATTAGTTTCACCTGTATGTTATGCCTTATTTTAAGCGATCCGATTTGAATGAAACTTGGCACTCATGTTAAGCAAATCGAACTAAAAAGTAAAAAAATAATTCTTAGCATAAGAATAAAATTACTGATGAGAAAATTAATGTCACGTATTATAAAAATATGTAGTGATATGTTTTGTGACTTAAATATAAATTCTAAACGACACAGGCTGATGGTAAACAAATACCTAGGTGGTTGGAGACGGTTTTTGTGTCTAATAGAAACGTGACCACTATACACAAGGTGAAGATCCCTCATAATGGCATATTAGGGATTGTCGTGTATTCCGGAGTCAGCCGGTATACTCGTATGTGTAAAAACTTATCGGGGTGGTAAGCATACACGATTAGTTCTTGACCACTACTCACATTGTGATAAATTTGTTATAGCGAGAAAAAAAATAGATTTGAGTTTGACTTATCATTTTTAATTCTCTTTGTAATGTGTAATATTTTATATAATTGAAAAAAATAGTAGTATGTACTTTATGTACACGCGTTAGAAGTTATACTTCTTTGGCGTAACAAGATAAAAATCTTTTCAAAAATGTTGTCTTTCGCTTTATTCTACGTTTGTAAAAAAAATAACACTAACAATAGAAAAAAGGTATTTAATACATACATACTTTTTTTAATAAAATGTTGACTATAGCTAACTTTAGGGTGTCCGTTTTTCGTGACAATGTGCGCACGCATCGTAAAAATTTACTCTCATCATTTTCCCTAACGGACCCAAAGAAGTATAACTTTAAAAATAAGTAATTTCAGTATTAAATAAAAAGTTAGCTGTCACGGGATGCCCGTCAGATGTGAAACATTTAAGTTAATATTAGAATTTATAATTAAAAACTCAGAATTATGAAACCACTTACAGGACTGCATGCAGCTTTCTAACTTTATGTTTTAAAACGTGTCTATAGTCAGATAGAAATAGTACACAGCCCAAAGAGAAAAAACGAAGTATATAGTACACGGGACCACATATAAAAAAAAAGTTGTAAGCGGGAGCGTAAAAGGAGCATGACGGCATATAAGAGCGTCATGCCGTTCACTATGACGGAATACGGGTTAATTTTTCTGCTAACGTGAGTCAATTGATGTTTCACATAATGATATTATTATTACAGTTATGACATCGTCAATATATATGGAAATGGTTAAATTTTGACATGTTTTAAAGTAAAACTTGTCGTTCAAATATATAAAATTGAATAAATTGATTAAAAAGATAAAAAATCGGGTCAAAAAAACGAAATAAAATTGAAAAAAAAGTAGTATTATTTAATCTGTATATAACAAAGCAAAAGGTGATACATTTACTCGTTGACTAAACAGATAAATAAAATTGTCATTGCAGTCGGGGGACTTCTTATATTTTGGTTCGTTTTATGACAGGACACTCGTGTTTTTTAATTTTCTTCATCTTTTTATTACAGACAAGTCCTGCGAAATTGTTACTTGTTAATTTTAACTGAAAATGACTTATCTAATACACATACATATATAAAAGGTAATTGCTTTCAACATATGATTGTAGTGTGGGTTTAGCATAGACGATGCGTGTGTAGATGGAATAGCAGTAAGAGCTGTCTTTGTGCATAGCTGATGCAACTAGATTCGTTGTTTGCGCTCACAGTCCGCTGTTTGTTGTCAATCGGCTTCTATATTTGATCCTCAGTAACGGTTTGATAGTACACTTCGCTTTAACGATATATTGATCAGCCTAATAGTGAATGAGACAATTTGTCGTAGTTCTTCTGGCGATTGTCCTTAACCGTAAGATGAATTTAATTTAAAGTTTGTAAAAAATATTAGCGGAGACAAAAAATAATGTTGTCTGTATTAAAATAAGAAATATTTGATCATTATCCACAATGGTATTAAGAGTTTGGATATGACGTACCTAATTATTGATTCTATATACATGAATTATTTTACTAGGTTTTCTTAGGCTTAAACGACAAAGTTCTGAGGTAACACACCTTTAAAATAAATACAGTTGAATTGAGAATCTCTTCCTTTTTGAAATTGGTTAAAAATGGTTTGTCTTTATTTTAAACTTTATTCATTTATT
The DNA here is from genome assembly GCA_035772565.1 of Antheraea assamensis. NCBI lineage: Eukaryota > Metazoa > Arthropoda > Insecta > Lepidoptera > Saturniidae > Antheraea > Antheraea assamensis. Next base: position 650,756 of record JAQQSE010000020.1, read on the forward strand.
GTTGTTTTTTCAATTACATACTTATAATTACAAGGTATTCCTTAATCCTTGGCGAAGTCATGAACAACGATTATTTATATCAAGAATTTATTGACTAATACAAATACTTGATTGGATGTTACTTTACACTTCGGGCTGGTAACATTCAATCATGTATTTATGATTGATTTCCACAAAGTGAACGCCTTTATCAATCAAATAAAATTAATATTTTATGTAACTATTCGATTGAAATGAAGCTAAAAGTATTCTCTGTTACTCCCACAGGGTATTACGAGATGTTTACAGGCTCTTTTTGATCTTTAAATAAATATGCCTAGTATAATATATATATAATCGCTCAAAGCAAAATTTATGTAACTGTACATTTTCTGCAAAATAATCTGGCTTTGTATTCATTTTTATAAAATCTCGTCAAATCAAAAGCGATAGCAGAAACGTTTTAATATACCGATTTCATAATTGCAAATTCAGTATCATACTAATATGCGCAACACCAGTAACTTCATACAACTTACTCACAGGAAGAGAGAAAAGAGTTGATATCTCTCTGTTCATATGAAATAAGCAGACCTACTATATTATAATATTGGTATGGTTTTCATACGATATAATATTATAGGGAGGAACGTGCATTACACAAAGTGAGTTACAACGTCTGACTGTACTGATTAAAGTTTATTGAGCGACGTTCTACCGGTGACAACCCTTTGTTCTAATTCAGCTCGATACCACCAAAGCAACAGTGCGTTAAAATCCACCTTTATCTCGAGCACGTAAAGCTTGAATTAGATAGAACGATACACCCACTGCGCTCAGTAACAAGCTAGCGTTTCGCTTCAAACAATTACGAGGCACGCTCCTAATTTTACTATCTGACGCTCGGGCGGATTCAATCTAAAAAAATGGCCTTTGGTGAAACTGTAATTCGATTCTGGAGACATGACCTCATTCAGGATTACCTTTAGTTAGGTAAGCAGTTTATATATCGTTGTTAATACTCCTTGGTAATCCGAAATGGATGTAAGTTTTTAAAATATATTGTTGCTAACTCAATTTTTAGTAATTGATATAGTTTGTGTTGTAAATATAAATCAAAACTTCAACTTTCTTTTTTATTGTCTTATAAACTAGCGATATAACAGTCAAGTTTAGTGAACCATATTCTATTGGATTACGTTTTTCTTCTCTTTTTATTGCTACTATATAGTGGAGCATGTTCCACCGAAAAAACACATCGAACTTTCATTAATAAAGGCATTCTCATTAACCCGAATTCTGGTACCTCTCGGTATCGACAGCTCCTGCGTAGGTAACGTCCAACGGTGACCACACACGATCAATATTTATGCACTTTTAGCTTACAAAAAGTTATTAGCGAACGCACGCACACACTACTACTACACTCGAGCACGGTGCAGCTGAAAACCTGAGGCACTAATGCTGTGCTCTAAGACCTAGCTAAAAAGTTTGCCATCATTCAAAGAGGGTGTTATCTGAATACAAGTAGATACAAAAATCCAGCGAAAACACACATTGACTAAACTATGGATATATAGTAATGCCCAAATTTTCTACTATTCGAAGGTGGTAAAGGTGGTAGAGCTACGCTGAAGCTATTACTGTTTTCAGCATGAGTGGGTCGGCTCGCCCGGGGTAGTACCACCCTCTCACAGAAAACCGACGTGAAGTAACAGTGCTTGCACTGTTGCGTTTCGTTCGGTCAGTGAGAGCGCCGGAGGCCCACACATTTAAAAGGCCGGCAACGCACTTGCGACTCCCCTGGTGTTGCTAGTGTCTATGGACGGCGATGATCACTTACCATCAGGTGACGCACCTGTTCGTTTGCCCCCTATAATATAAAAAAAATCAATGATTACTCTTTCCGATATAGCGTCAGACAATCTGTTTGGATTTTAATTCTAATGTGGAACTAAGCTTTTTTCGAGGAAGGGTAACATAGTAACGAAACTTTAATATTTTTGATAGTTTTTTTTTAATTCCTGGATTGTTTTATTTTTCGTTTAGGTAATTTGTCCCCCAGCACTAAATAATGTAAATACAGGTTCATTTTAATTAAAGGCTGTGACCGTACATCATTACTTAATATAGAGATTGTGGTTAAAACTTATTATTTTTTTTAACTTAATTAAGTAATGTTGATAAAATTGATTGGATCATAAAGGTTATATATAAAACATTTCGTTAATTTTGTATTATGAGTGCTGCAATAATTTCCTTTATTCCTTAATTTCAAAATTTAGATTAAAGACCTTGCATATATATGACTTCGAACCTTTCAACGAAAAATGAAATAGTAAGTCTTTAAAATATACTTAGGGCTACTTTAGAAAGTTAGTAACTCTGATATTGAACCTTTGTCGCCAAGAAACCTTCAGTGTGTTCTAGTAGTTGAATTAGATCCCGGTCTATTTTAAGTTGAGTGTCTTTAACTTCAGTAGCTTTTTTTGAACATGGGGAAAATCCGTAACGGATACCCACCGCGTCGGGCAGCGGGGGGTGGGTGGGCTAAAAACCCCATGGTGCCTTCTCACACCTATTTGGCCGGGCAGCAGGAAGTGCCAAAGGCACTACTTCTGCATCCCCGGCAGGTGTCGGCCCCTAACTTCAGTAGCCTAGCACAAGTATGTAATAGTCATTAAACATTAATTATGATAATGGCTAAGCACTAAAATACAAACAAATAAAAAATGTCTCTGAACCGAATCGTAACAAATAAATTTTGTACTTCAACCTGTGATCGTGAAAAAGACACTTTGATAGGCCCAACCTCTTAATATCACAAACTTTTGGCGTACTTTACAAATAGCGACTGCAGGTCAGTATTTAAGGTTTAATTAATGAGTGTTTAAAACTAAATTTATATATGATACACATGTTGTCGACATTATTGTTAGCATCATGAAGGAATATTAGCTGTGATGTTACATAAATGCTTCAAAAAATACTTAAAAATGGATGTGTGAAATGGTTCATAATTTAGTTGAACATTGAAAAAATAATTCTGTATATTTACATGCTTGATTCATTTAAAGAGGAATAGAAATCATTCAGTGAATTTGATGGTAACTGAATACAGATTATGAACAGCGGTGGCCAGTGTGCTGTTGCTATCTATAGCATTTGTCCGAACAAGATACTATTACAAAAACGTCTAAGCGACGCAACGCGTCTTAATGTAACACTATGACTTGTCTGTGCTCAGTTGGATACAAATATAGTAATAACTGTTCAATCTCGCAACCTTTTTGTTTATTTTTCAAAAAAGCAATAACATGCACATAAAGGTGATTTGAAGAAGATGTCATTTATCGAAATTATATATATAACATATATACCTTTTCGAAGTGAAAAAGTAATATCTAAGTATCTAGTGTAGGTGGTAGAGCTACGTTGAAGCTATTACTGGTTTCAGCATGAATGGGTCGGCTCGCCCGGGGTAGTACCACCCTCTTACAGAAAACCGACGTGAAGTAACAGTGCTTGCACTGTTGCGTTTCGTTCGGCCAGTGAGAGCGCCGGAGGCCTACATATTTAAAAGGCCTGCAACGCACTTGCGACTCCCCCTGGTGTTGCTAGTGTCTATGGACGGCGGTGATCACTTACCATCAGGTGACCCACCTGTTCGTTTGCCTCCTATAATATAAAATTAAACTGAAACTAGTATTAAAAACACAGAAAAATACGAAATACTGGTTTCAGATTTTAGTGGTGCATTGGCGCATATGCAATGCAATGGTGCAATGCAGATAGTGCATTGAGACGTGGCAAGGGCCAATTATTTTTAGGCGGGGATGCACATACAATCAATAACTTATAACGGATGTTCGCAAAGTAACGCCTAATAATTCCGTTTGATATCTTATATAATCTTTAATTATATTATAAATACGAATACTAGTTTGTTTGTTTATCACGCCTTAACTACTCAACCTGGCATGAAATTTTGCGTACAGAAAACTACACAGGGTAACTTTTATCCAGAAAAAATATACTGCTCCCGAGGAATATATTATATCTACAAGCGATTAGCAAAAGTATACAAAAATGGATATTAGTACATCTGAGCTTAATAAGTTTCAACACCGTTCCAAGGACTAGAATGAAAGTTGTAACACCTAAAGTATTTTTTCATGCAGGAAGGTCTCTATGATTTCTGGGTTTTATGCGTCGTCACTTCGTCCCTTCCATCAATTTCTGTATCAGTCAACCGATCGTCATCAATACTGGTATGTGTAGATATTTTAAATATACTTTATAGGTTTTAGCGATTGACCACAGTCTCGTCTGATGTTTGATGAACCATGATGTTCAAGATGGTAAATATACTATACCTAGACGGGACTGGTTCTCAAGTGCAGCTGTCTAGACACGCCTACAGTACCTTGGCGACAGATTTTCAATCTGAGGGTGATAGTTAGCTAGATAGATTTAGAAAAAGCTTTTCTACCATGCTATGTTTTCATCACGGTGTTTACCTTTCGCGGTGTTCGAACACGCGGTGTCCTTAACGAATGCAGCGTCCATGTTAAAAGTCGTAGCATATTATAATTGTACTTTAAACTATACTTTTAAATAAAAATAATTAAAAAGTGATAGTCCAAGTTACTTCGAAATGTAATGTGTTTACATTGTTTGTCTGGTTTTGTACATGAAAAAAATATTTTTTCTTCTTTCAATTTATTTTTAAAGAATGCAATAAATTTTCTATATATATTGTTAAGTTTAATATTTTATTGCAAATTTGTTCAACACAAAAAACTGCTTCCAAAAATTTGAGAATCGCTATTTTTTAGATGCTCCCAATTTGACAAATAAACGTTATAGAAAAAGAAAATATTGTGTGTTCACATTCATACATACTTGAAGTCCAATTAGACCGTATATGGAAGAATTCTAAAACCTCATTCATGCAAAAACTTTTTTTCGTTGTCCACTTCACGTAAAATGCCCCATATGTAAATATGCGTTCATTTTACGCCATTTATTATAGTAAAGTAATTTACTGTATTGTAAATCTATCGTTCGATGTCAAAGTTTTACGTATGTCCAGGTGCTCTCCAATATCATCCAAACTCCGTGCCTGTCCGCGGGAATGGCAGTTGTTCAATTAGTTTCCCGGGAGTCGATAGGAGCCATACCTCTGCGGATAAAGTTCCAACGACTGCCCATTATAAAGTCTTTAAGAAAAGAGGGCCGAAGATAAAATTAAATTTCAATATCTCTTATCTGACATTGGGGGGATTTACTTCGGGAATCTGTTTGGGAGATTAATAATGCAAATTACGGATTAATTGTCTCCATCAATAATGTTGGCGATGAACGTTAACAATGGTTTATTATTGTCTATTATAATCTCAAAGTGACAATTTAATAATTGTTGTGATCTATATTTGTGTGAAATTATTAAAGTGAAAAGTTCTTTAGCCACGTTTAGCGATTTTTGGTAGGGGACAAAAACTAATGAGTTCGCATCACCGATGGCCTCGACACGCTTGTGAAGTATTGCGCTTGCACCACACTAGCGTCGCGTAGTATAACGGCCTGTGTATGTGTAATATTGATATTTTGTATTAAGTTTGTGCAGGCCATCACATGTTTGATTAATTAATAAACTCAATAAAAATGTATATAATTATTGCTCAGAGTGCCAATAGATGTGAAAAACAGACTAATGCAATAATTTCAATAGGTATAGAAATTATGGCAGTTAAATTAATAAATATTAATATTATATTTATTTTACTTTTAGTATATGAATTAGTTAATTCAGACTATAATTGATTTATAAATTCAAAAAAGAACACGGTTGTTCGATTATTTTCACTTTTCACGTCTATCGGCAGTCCTTATGACTGCACTGACATTTTTAATTAATTTAATAAACACACACTTCAGTAAAATATAATTAATGCTTTGTATGGAAACTTTTGAAATTAATTTTCTTAATCTATAGACATAAAGAGAAATGAAGTGTGATTATTGTTAGTCTGAACTTAATACCTTTATCGTCTGAGTCGAATTTGTGGAGAATTGTACTGGCAAATACATGCCTTCTCAATGCATCGTATAAGTTATCTATCATTACTATTTACAATAATTATCAAAAATAATGAAGAAATATAAAATGGGTAAAACTTTTTATAGGGGTTAAGTAATAGCGTCAAAATTATAAGAAAAAAATTCAAGACAGCATAGACTTAATCTAGATAAAATATGATATGTGGTTCCAATGTAAACAGGAAAACAATTTTCAAGAGATCGGAGTCTATGTTAAGACCTAGTTATAAAATATATCTACCTAGTTAAATAAGTACCTTCCGGTCAATTATGTACACACAAAATTGCTTGTTAGTCGAATAGCAGGGAACGTTTTCTGAGCAATTTAATAAACTTTTTTACTATCCAGTTATTATTGGTCATACGAATTGAGTGATTACTAAGCGATTGTGGGCGAGTGACCGGGTAAAGGGTTGTAATGAAAAGGTGCAACACAACAGATCGGCTTAAATTGCGATCTGTTAATTGCGCAACGATAGTTCGTGCAAGCGAAACTACCGGTCTACATTGTCATTAATTGCTCGTGCATTTGATTAAAGGAGTACAATACAGTTCAAATCGATTATATTTCTAACGCAAATTAGAGTAATGTAACTAGCAGTCTGTTCCGGTTTAGCATGGATGCAATATACTAATATATGACATAAGTTTCTCAAAGATTTTTTTTTTTTTTTTTTCGAACTGACCTACACTGCCACCATTATACCTTCACAGTTTCACCGGACTACTAAGGGGAGCGCTTAGGGCACTCACCCGATTGATTTTTAGGCGAAACATCTCAAGGGCACTCGGTGCACCTCTGCTTGAACTGTCGCCGGTTCTCAAAGATTTAGACCTGTTTTTGATTATATGGGTCAACAGAACAACGTCAGAAATAACATAAGTAAAAGATAAAAATGATTTCTGTGGGCTATTCTTAGGAGATATTTTCTTAGGACTTATATTATCGAGGAATTTTCTGTAGGCATTTTAATGTATACATTTATGTAGATATCCTATAAAGTTGGGCCAGCATTAGCGGTGTCTCCCCGATGCATTCTTCATAATTTAATAAATGTTTGCGAAGACACATAATGTAGATTTTGTAAACGATCGGCATGATTTTTCTACTGAAACTATTTACAAATTCACGCTTCATCCTATGTTGTAGACTCAATAAGTACAGTATACATTATTGGCGTAATAGTTTTATAATAGTATAACCTCTCAAAATTTACCACGGTCACAGCGGTGAGACATTTGCTTAAACTACCACGCCATCTTTCTTCTTCTTCTTGTTTTGGCACCGCAGAAGCACGTGCCAGTGTCAATGTTTTGTTTCAAGTAAGTGTCTTTTGATAATTATAATGTTCTAACAAGATGGTGGTTTCCTTGTTAGAACTTTCCATGGAGTTTTGGTGGCATCTCAGAATGCATGCTCCGTGGTATTATTTCCCATCCACTTCACTTGTGCATAATAACCGAACTATATTACGTAAAACACCACCAATATTACAAAATATAGAGTCTAATAACACAAGATTATGAATAAAATATAAAAACCACTACATGAAAGACTAAGATCCCGCCAAAAACTCCCACGCCATCCTTGTAGTTGGTTATAGCATTTGGAATAGATTAAGTACGTAATACTATGTCGTGGTACACGGTGTCCGAAAAGAAGGATGCAACTTCAAGGAACGCTGTTTTTATTATAAACTTATTTGTTTCTTCACTTTAGAAATGTAGTTCCACGCACCGATATGTCACCATGCTGCGTTATCGGTTACTGTGAATTAATTTACGATGTTTGTTCATAATTCTTGATTAGTAACTGATATTTCTATAATGTTCTCAAACGGTACAATTTTTTAAGCGACTTCAATAAGGAGGTTCTTAATTCGATTGTATATTTTTTTATGGTATGTTACCTCATAACTTTGTCATTTATATAGCGATTTGGAAAAAAATATTCTAATGGAAAGGGAATATTTCCAAGCGGGTACTAATTTTATTTCGTTAGCACAGTTCTTTGAACTTCGAAGCTACACCAGGGAAATCTTCAAAATTGATTAGAAAATGTATAGTGATTCAGTTATTGGTAAGTTATAAAATAATCAAAGAATTTTGCTAAGACGTGATGAATTTTTTAGTCAGTTACATTTTTTTTTTATTTTCTTTTGTACAGTTCGTAACAATATACGTTCAAAGTAATCAATGAATTCTCAATTTGAATAAAAAGTAATTTTTCAAATAATCTATACGAATGAGGTCAATAAAATGTATTGTTGAAATAGATTCTAATTATAAATTCAAAAAGAGAAATTACGGAATTTAAGTGTGAAACATTTTCAGAGATAAATGCAAAAAAAAACCGTACCCATTTACTTACTTCGTGAAACAAGAAATTTTGCATAAACTCACGAATAATTTACTCGGTGTCGGTGAGAAAAAAGAACCGCCGAAATTTAATCCAAACAACTTTTTCGGTGAGAAACTTGAAAAATAATAAACAGGGCACGCGAGACGCGAAACGTCAGGGATTGAAATTATCAAGTAATTTAATAAAGCCTGTGATAAGTCGAACGAGCGGCCGTACGCCGCGGCCCCTTGCGGCGAGCTAGATAAAAGGAAATAAGTTTAAACGAGAAAAGTTGGGGAGATAGCGTTTGCGGATAGCGGAGTCGGTGACGAGCTAGCGGTGGCTGCTGCAAACAGACAGCGGCGCACGTCCATTGTTATATCACCGTACATATATTAACTTCATTTCAAAAATGCTTCCCATTTTTAAGTCTAACTTAAATACTCCTGCGTATTTGAAATAAGTACATCAAAAAATATTAATTCATATTAAAACTTTTCTCGCGTCTTTTTTTTTGGCATGAAAGTAACATATTCTTAGGTTATATTTCCCCATGTTTCAAGCTCACTAAGACCAGTAACAGTTTTTTCGGTAAGAATGTTAGGTATTACCGATTTATTGGACTGTTAGTTTAAGCGCAATGTCAAGCTGGTTTTAATGTTTAAAGGCTATTATAGGGTGGTGAATCAAAAGCATCGTTCACAGGTGATATCTGGAATTGACACCTCTCTCTGTGCATCCGCCAAAAACGAATGACAGACAAAAACCAATGACGGAGATATTATAACAAGAGATAAAAGTCATGTAACTATGAGAAATATGAGGGTGGACAGATATCGGCGTAAAGAAAACCCGAAACAGGTATAGATAGGTTGTGTTAAAAATTATATGTGTATGAAAGGTGTGAATATTGAGATGACATATAACAAGTGAAAGTGGAAAAAGAATACATATTGTGCCGACCCTACTTAGGTGGGATAAGAGCAAGAAGATGATGATGATGATGCTGCGTAGTACTTTATTTTAATGTGTACCATAAGGTTCAGCCAGCGTCACCAATTTAAACTCCGGAAAACTCCTTACGATTTCAGCAGAATACGTCGACTACTCCTTCTCGACTTTATCCAAATATAATATACATGTTTAATACATGTAAACCTCCTGAAAGATATTATCTAAATCATAATGAAAACTGCATTTAAATTCGGCGCGGAATTTGAAAGATCTAAGGAAACACACACCATAATTTTTTTTTTTTTTTTTCGAACTGACCTACACTGTTAGCCTGGCAAGGCTCTACAGTTCCACCGGACTACTAAGGGGAGCGCTTAAGGCACTCACCCGATTTTATATGGACGACTAGCACAAGGGCGCACGGCACGCCTCGGCTTGGGCTGTCGTCGAAAACCCGAATCTAACTAGCTAAGCTAACCTAAGCTAAGCCTATCCGTATCATACCTGTATGGGTTCGTGAAATATACATGGTTACCAAGCATGTATGTTTTACGATCCCGTACATGTATTTTGTATCTATCTATCTGTGTTCTAAACTATTACAGTTCGAAGGGCAAAAAAACAAACAAAAACAGCCCACCACTATGTGTACCTACGAGTGAGTGTGTGTGCACGTGTGTGGGGTGATCGGTGTTGTGTTGTAGACGAGTGTTTGATCGAATCAGTGGTACTCTGTTCGCGCATGCAAGCTGCTCGAGGGCTCCATTCCGGGGGATCGGACCTCGGCTAGAGCAGTTGCCGAGGGAGGCCTAAGAATGTGTGCTGGGGCAAAATTCACAGCCAAACCGCGGCGGCGTGATCTGTGATTACGCGGGCGTGGGCGCGCACACGCTGTGTTTCGAGGGACGGAAGGGTAGTCTTGATTACCTAGCGAAATTTCTTCGGGAGGGTCGGTGAAAATGTAACGCGGACGTCTTTTGTAACGCGGCGCGCCTGGCACGGTATCGTAAGTCGCGGCGGATACCACTAACGGATTGGGATGATTCATGGCTCTGTCGAAATAACTAGTCGTGAGAGTTTTTACGTACTCCCAGATAGACGGCATCTCCAGGTCCCTATGGAGGTCGACTCTCCGGATGTACCACGGGGCACCGATCGCCTTTCGTAGAAAACGGTTCTGTATTTTTTGTAAAATCTTGAAGTTCGCTTTTGACATATGCGCGAAAACGGGACAGCTATACGTCAAAATCGGACGAATACACATTTTGTAAAGTGTGAGCTTATGTCTGACGGACATTTTGCTCTTAGCACATAATAACGGATGCAGACGACCCAAAACCATAGCGGCTTTGTTTCGTACTCTCACTGCATGCTGCTTAAACGTGAGGCGTCTATCTAACGTGACACCGAGATATTTGACCGTAAGGGCCCAAGGAATCTCGGTGTCATACAATTTAAGGGACTCTATATTTCTCGGACGCGGACGCTGAACCGGATCGAAAAAGATCGCAGCGCTTTTCTCGGGATTAACCTCTATACGCCATCGAAGAAACCATTCGCCGAGTTCCTCGATGGCCCTATTCATACGGATAGCTAAATGCGACGGCCGCCAATCGGAAGCGTAGATTACTGTATCGTCAGCGTAACAACCTTACCTCGAACCCCGGGGACCGAGGTAGGTCACTGATGAACAGGTTGAAGAGGGAGGGCGCGAGGATGGACCCCTGGGGCACTCCTGAACGTATCGGGTGGGGCTGGGATAACTCACCTTCCACTCTATAGCGGAAGGTCCTATCTGTGAGAAATTCGCGGATGATGTGTACTAAACTATCCGAAATACTAGACTTAAACAGTTTATAGACTAGCCCGTCGTGCCAGACCTTGTCGAAGGCCTTGGCGACGTCAAAGAAGACCGCTATTGTACGTTTCGGTTTAGGCTTGGCCGGACTGACCTGGGGCTGGGGGTCTTTATTAAATTTCGAGAATATGTACTCCGTGAGGCGGTGTACTTGGTTCGTGCACGAGTGTTGTGCACGGAAACCGAACTGCTCAGGCGGCAGCAGATTCAACCTTGTTATCGTGGTCTGTAGGCGGTTCAAAAGGAGCCGCTCGTATAGCTTGCCTAGTGTATCTAATAAACTAATAGGGCGATAGCTAGCGGGAAGCGTAGCTTTTTTGCCGGGTTTGTGTATGCCTATCACTATGGCCTTTTTCCAGACGGCTGGAAAGTGACCCTGGGACATGGCAGCATTGAAGATGCATACCAGCAGAGCAATGATGAAGTCAGGAAGGAGCTTCAGTACCTCGTTCCTGATTCCATCGGGACCTGGGGACTTCCTAAGCTTCAGACGCTTGATAGCGGCCGTCACTTCGTCAAAAGTAACCGGGGTTAGGGTATCCGCGCGAGGAGACGCGAGAAAGCTATCTACCGCGGATTTTATCGATTCGATATGGACAGGGTCAGTGTTAGCAGTGTTTGGAGAACATTGCTCCTCTAAACTCGCGGCGAGACACTCCGCTTTGTCTATACTTTCGAACGCGGGAGGCAACCCATGACCTCTGTCTAACGGGGGCATCGATGCACTCTGCTCTGATTTGAACTTACGCGTGAACGTCCAAAACGCCACGTGGGACGGCTGGATATCCTCCAGGAGTTTGTCCCACCTGGCGGCTCGGATTTCTGCGATACTAGTTTTAACTAACTTTTGTAATGAACGTAATCGAACGCGATTGTCTTCGGTCGGGTAAGTGTCGTAGGCTCGGGTCGCGGCGTTCTTTTCCGTGATCAACGCCTTCACGTCGTCAGGGAGTATAAAGCGGCGATCGTTCACCGCTTGTACCTCTCTCGAGGTCACCCTGACGGCGGTCTGGAGGTGGTCGACCAGGGAATCGATAGCCAGATCCGCGTCGGCTTTAGACACCAACACGTCCGGAATTCTATTTAGACTCTCCGAGGACGGATTGTCTTTCAAGTGACTGCGGAGTTTCGCGTAGTCAGCTGCGCGCACGGACTGACAGTCGATATCGAAATCTGAACCTAGTTGCAAGATAACGGGGCGGTGATCTGAGTCTAGTTCGTGTACGACTTGTATGAGTCGCACAGAAAGCTGGACGTTTTTTAAAAGAGCTACGTCTAACACTGTCGGGCGACAGCGATCCTGATAGTGAGTGGGTTCCGGCGGGGCTATGACGTCAAAAGCGAGATCGCCACTTAGTTTGTCGAGTGTCACCCCGTTGCGGGAAGTACTCGAACTATTCCAAATGACGCTCCCACTGTTGAGGTCCCCTGCTATGATAACACTGTTACTTAACGCGAACAGCGCCTCCAAGTCAGACTTGAGAAGCTCTTTACTCGGTTTAAGATAAGCAGAAACTATCGTTATGTTCGCATGACCGGTCATTCCTAACCTGCACACTGACACTTCCATATTTGTAAGAACGGGTGGCTCTACTGACATACAATATAACGAACGTTTAAAATAAATCAAAGTGCCGCCCCCGCGGGCGACACGGTCGTTTCTGATAATATCATAATTCGCGATACGCGGATTATTCATTTTCGGCTTAAGGAGCGTTTCCTGTACTAACAATATATCTATCTGCCTATCGTGTAAGTAGTCGGCTACTAAGTCGCGTTGCGTACGGAGATTTCTCGCGTTAAAAAACGAAAGACAAAGAGCGCGCGGTTTAATTTTACTCGGCGGTGTGAATACTATTTATTGTTATTTACTGCGGCGCGGGCGAGGCGTTGTATCGTCGCGGCAACGTTTGGGAATGCAGAGACCGCATTCAAAAGACCGATGTCCCTATTACTGTTTAAAATTTTATTGAATGCGACTATTTCGCTAATGTCGTGCTCGAGTAAGACTTGAGACAGCCAATCGATGCCCGAGAGAGAGAATGAAAAAGCATGAGAGGGCTGAGAGGGCTGAGCGGGCAACGCTCTTTGAAGCTGAGGCTGGGGCTGCGCCTGAGGCTTGGAAGCCTGAGGTTGAGGCCTAGGAGCCCAGGGGGCGACAGGGGCCCGCCAGGACTGGGGGGCTTGCGGCACAGAAGGTGCCACGCACGGCATCGGGGCCGGAGTTACCGGGGTACGGGAGGAGCCCGGGAGGCCCGGGAAGGTCTCAACGGACATAAGAGGTGGAGGCGGAGGGCGGGCAGAGACAGCAGGAGCCCTACGGGCTTGTCTCGCCTGGCGTGGGTGTTGCGGGCGGGGCGCGCGGGGACACCCGCGATAACTCGCAGGGTGGCCCGCGTTACCGCACAGGACGCAGCTGGGAGGCTCGGGAGTGTCGGGAGTGCGAGCGCACTCCTTCGTGGGATGGTCACCGAGGCACTTGACGCACCTGGGACGGAGATGACAGCCTCTGGCTGTGTGGCCATAACTCTGACAGTTATGACACTGAGACGGGGTATGAGTCTTGCGCGGCGGTTCGGCGGTGATACCGGTGAGGCCGCAGACCGTGGTGAGGCCGAAAATGGCCTTGCCTTCTACGGAACGGTCAAGGATGACCAGAGCCATAGGGTAGGGAGCTTTGGTGCGGGGGTGGTACATCCGGTGTACCTCCCGCACTGGGAAATTTTGCTCCTTAAGGGAGTCTGAGATTTCCTCGGTGGACAACTCCACCGGGACGCGCCTGAGTACGGCTCGGAGAAGGCGCTCTTCTTCGAGCGCGTAAGTGAAATAATTAAGCTTCCTCTCTCGGAGGTGAGAGGTCAGCTTGCGGTGGTCGATGGAGGTGGGGACTTTGACCTGAATACCTTGAGCGGTATTCAGGGCTGAGGTGTAACGGATACCCGACCCATTCATATAGGTCGAAATCGCGAGCCAGGAGGCCTTGTCCTGAATGGTAACGGGGGGCGGGGGGCGGGGCTTCTTAGCCTCGGCTACGGGACCCGTAGCGTCGGCTTGGGAGGGGGCGGGGCTAGCGTTGCCCGAGCGAGGCGTTCGATTGGCTGCGATCGCGGCTGATTTCGCGGGCACCCGGGCGCCATCTACTTTTAATGTTTTCTGAGCCGGGCGACCGGAGCCTGACTCAGAATCAGAGGCGCGCGACGCGGCGGCAATGGGCGGCGTGCGGACGCGTTTTCTATTTACGACGGTGAAGCCGTCGTTAGCTGGCGCGGAGCTAATAATATCTAACTCCATGTCGGAGCCGGCCTCCGAGCATGGAATGGGTGCGACTAAGCTTATACGGTCTAATGGATTTTCCGGCGACCTAGGCGAGTCTAGCGCGGCGAATGAGTTCGCGGTCGCCACGCGGGGCGAGACTACGTCTATTTGCTCTACAAGCAAGTGCGGGGCTTCGCGCCTAACCCTTTCTTTTAACAACCTGAGTTCAATAACTTCTGCTTCTCTGGCCATCCCGGGGCCTGCGAGGGGGGCGGGGGAGGACATAATTAAACCTCCCTGCCTGAAGGGCAGGGGGGCACGCCAAAATTAAATTTACGGGACTATCCCGAGTCCGGACCAAAAGAGCTGTGGGCGAAGTGCAATGCCACACAGAGAAGAACCTACAAAGCCTAGGGGGAGGCCCTATCAAGCCCAGGGCAGAGAACGCAGACCGGTAAACCGGGCTACGCCCAAACAGACACCCGGGGATGGAATGAGGGAATAGGAGGGTGGGAGGGCGATACCTGGACCTGACTAGGCGCACTCGCCAAGGCCAGACAACCCAGGCCCAACTGCCTTTACCGTTTGCCTCGGGGCAACCGGCGAGCGGACAGGGCGCTCTACTCACTCGTTGGCACCGTGACACGTATTCCCGTGAGTAGCCACTAAGCGTGGTCTTCGATTGACAGCGCGGGATGTCGCACCGAAAAGTGCGGTTTTATATTTGCACTAAAAGTGCGGCTTCGCAGCAGATGTTTTCTCTCTTCGAAATTCTCAGGCTCGAACACAATAGTACCGGACGATGATTCACTCGGCAACAATGCGGGTCGAGCAGCGACGAATTCGTAGAAATGCCAACACCTGGTGCGCAGGTAGCGCAGGTAGGCGAGCGCGGCGAGCCGGAAATGACCGAAGAAAGCCGAGCGCGGCGAACCGAACGGACCGTCAGAGCTGCGAGAGAGCGCACGTGCGTCCCCGACCGCGGCTCGAATCGGACTCCCACACACCATAAGTGACTGTATTTTAATTTATAGATCCGTATATATTTAGTTGTATTCAAATATTTAGATAATTTAATATCCATTATTATAATAGCAATGCTTGTTATCATTAAATGCAACGTATTAACGGACTAAAATAATTATTTCAAGTAAAAATCATAGCAAGGAAGGTGAAAATAGCTTGCAATAGGCGGAAGGCAAGTGGGTGTAAATTCTTTTTCACGTATTTAAAAAAACAGATACGGTTTTTTTCTATCAACCTCGTTCAAAAATATTTTTCTGGTTATCTGTTGTGGTTCATGTATCAAAAAGTTATTTTACAAACAATGAAATAATTTTGTCCTTAATAGCTTTTTAATGGTAACACAAAACTTGAAAGAATTATTGACTGAAAGGATTATTAAAGGCCAAAAAGTCCTACAGTACATAAATGGTATAGGACTAGGTAGGGAGCTTTTACATTGTGGGGTGATCACAATAGATCATACTGGTCGCAGTGATATAGGTCTAAGACCTGCATAGCCCCCTCTAGAATAATAATAATAAGGATTATTTGTTTCAGCTTTTCATTTAATTAATTTTTTTGTGTCCTGTGTTATCTTGACCGACAAATATTTCATGCAATACATTTTCTATCTAGACTATTTTACATTATAGCATTCAATTTTCAGATTATATTATTGCTGATAACATGATTACATTTACTCGAATTTCAAGCTCTCAGATATTTTTGTGGGATCCCGTAAGATATTTGCTTAGGAAAAAATATATAAATAACTCTGAACAGCGTATTACGAACGTTAGTTTACATATTTTACTCTTTGTTAATAATTCTAAGTTATATTTATACTCAAACAGCTTTTGGTCGTGGCTTCGTTCACCTTAATGCTTACTGGAAATTGTCCCGTAGGAACTGTTCTTTTTTCTGGACGAATAGTACCTCATATCCTTTTCTGACTACGTGTTTGAAAAATTACATAGTGAGCGGATGAGTAGCTACCGCGTGGAAGCATGATAAACGAACAAACTTGTTTTCACCTTTGAAATATTACCTAGGAGCAGGATGATTAAATTTATCAATGTAGTGCTCGCACAAATACACACAAAATAGGAAATAGACGGTGCTGTACGTGTGTTGCGATAGTATTAAACTGGAAGCATGTTCGTAAACATTCGGAAACGTGCGCCGCCATATGTATCGGGTTTTATTTCAGTTATCTAGTGATCGACTGTGATCGTGTGTGTTGCGATGCCGTTATTATTTTAGATAAGAGAATAAATGTGTGTACTCTATAATCGTATCTATATTGAAGTTCGATGGTCTTCAATGGACAATTTCTATTGTTTAATCCTCCAGTTTAAATTTTGTCTAATTACGGCTTAGATTATAACTGCGAACTGACATAATTCTGAGTAAGTATGATCTAGGATATATTAACATACTTAGTGTAGAAAGGATATTGGCTTTTAAGTGTGATTTTACGAACTTCGCGCGCGTTATTCATGCAGTAATCATTTTTGATTCTTGATTGTGCGTCCATATATATATAAAAGTTATTCTTTAATAACTAACTGTCTGGCAGGAAAGTGAAAGATTTTTATAAAAATACGTTCAACTTCTTTTTCACCAGCTTAGTGGTTGAATTTCCAAAAGTCCTTCCTCAGTCGTAATCTACAGTGTAAAAGGAATCCGTATGCAAATTTTCTTGGTTCTCTAGCTCCAGTAGTTTGGGCTGTGCGTGGATATGTCAGTTAACTCGTTATTCTTTTGTGTATATTATTGTTTTTCCTAATTATAAGGCAAATCAGTAGATTACCACTGAGAAAGGACTTTTGGAATTACAACCACTAGGTATGTGAGTAAAATCCTCCTAAATGGCTGTACTGATTTTGATAAAAATAATTATGTCAGTTCAGGTAGGTAGATTCAAGAATGGTTTAGATTCATATCTGGACCCGGTAGATGGTGCTGCGGTCTGATTGTAAGATTTATTTTTAATTTTCAAGGCAGGACATCTGCTGGATCTGGAGTCCCGATTTTGATTAAACAAAATTATATGTGTTTGACTACGCCCCTGGGTGGTTTAGATTTACAACTAGACATGATAGGTAAGACGCTGCTTTCTGATTTCAGGTTTTTTAAATTTTTAATGTAGGATAATATTTGTTCACCCTGTCGTCATATAATTCAAAAACTTGAAGTGTCTGTTTTCTTTCCGACTATTATCTTTGAAACGGCACAACCAATTTTGATATATATTTTTTTATGTAAATAGAAGACTTTTGGATATTATATAGGCTCCGTCATTACGGTTTCCTATGTGGGTTAGGCAGTAATGAGAAACTTACAATTAAAAATTAAAAGACGGTTCATATTTATATAAGAAATAGTTTCCATGAAACAACAAAATTAATTTTAAAAGAAACTCGCAGCCAACAGCTAGTATTTAGGAAAAATATTTTTCGTCTAAACTCTAAAGTAGATAGATACTAAAAGTTCGTTAATGAAGTGTATGTATATGCAGGAGTTGTAGAAAAACGAAACGAATCGGACGAAGTAGCGTGTCTTCGCGTTACTTGGCTCTTTTGAGACCGGTGATTTTAAGCTGTAAACACATTATTAAAGGCCATTAAAAGTCTGAGACTTCGCTCGCAAACGCTGTTATAGTGACGGTTTTTATATTTTGAATATTTTTCGTGACTTTTCTATATTAATAAACTATCTTTTTCTCGCGGCTTCGGTCGTGTTGATATAGATTTAACGTACCTTTTTGAGGCAATACATTTTTATTGGATGAATACCCTACCCTACTATACTATAAACCACTTTGTATTACTATTACTTTACTATTATTTTGTTACTACATTATACTACTCATCTGAGTATTTAAGGCTAGAAAGCGTAACAAACAAACAAATGAATGAACTCACATTCGCATTTATGATATTTGTATTATTAGACAAATAAGAAATAAATTAATTCTTAAGTAGTTCATGTTGATAGCCTTTTACTCACCAGGTTTCAATGTGTTTGTTAGTATGTACACAGCTTTACAGTTTCACTCGCTAGGGACCGGCTAAATTAAATACTAACTCAGTGCGAACTCTTAGGAAACTTACTGATAACTTCGCTGAATGTGTTTACGGCGGGAGTGTGATGTGTTATTGAAGGTACAAGCTGATGTGTGCTCAGGAGTTACTCTAACTTGTTCCTTATGTTATTTGCTTCAGTTGATTCGATTTAATTGTTTTTACAAAAGAACGTATTTATAAAATTCAAATCGACACTTTAATCAACAAAGGAACACGAAAATCTCGTCTTACAAATTAATTACTGCTCCGTCCTTCCTCGGTAGTGACTTAAACCTAGGTTCGATACACCGCAATGGAGCCTTGGAGCACGATACCGTGACACTGAATATTTTCACTCACTTATGTTGGAAATCTTTCGTCAAGCATTGTTGGTGTGTTCAGATAGCCGCATTTGAAAGCGGGGACTGGCTTTAGGCTTAGCGTGTTTAAAGTCTTATACCATATCGTTATTTCACATCAAATACGATTGTGGTCAAACGCTAAAACATATCACACGATACAGTGACACTGAATATTTTCACTCACTTATGTTGGAAATCTTTCGTCAAGCATTGTTGGTGTGTTCAGATAGCCGCATTTGAAAGCGGGGACTGGCTTTAGGCTTAGCGTGTTTAAAGTTTTATACCATATCGTTATTTCACATCAAATACGATTGTGGTCAAACGCTAAAACATATCACTACATATTATAAAACAGAGTCGTCCACCGCGTCTGTCTGTTTGTTCGCGATAAACTTAAAAACTACTAAACGGATTGTAATGCGGTCTTCACCAATAGATAGACTAATACATGAGAAAGTTTTAGGTATATAATTTGTCGAGGTTTTGTGTAAATTGGTTGATATATAGCGATAATTCTTAGAAGTGTTGGGAAAAGTTAAGCCGCCTGAGAGCTTTTATTGAATACGCTGCCTTATTCTTTTGAGATATAACAAAACAATGCATAGTGAGATATTCCTTTTTTATAGGTCTACAAAAAAGACTTGAATGGCATATACCTATCTATTAAGGATAGCTTACTATACCTATTTATCTACTTAAAAATGGTCACATATACAGTGAGGTAATTAGAAAAGGCTATTTGGACAGATACAGTATTAATCCATTTCCTATTGAATACATTAGTTACCTTAAGCATTTCATGACACATAGGTATATATTTTTTATTATAAGGGCTGGACAACGTCCGCCGGGCCTGCTAATAAAATATAAAAAATACCTGGACTTTAAGTTATCGAGATATGAACTTTAGAGGTTGAGATGTTCGGCCCACGTAAAAGGATTTTACAGTCTGGTGAATATGCTTAGTGTCTAATGAAATATTAATACAGACGTGAGGTTTATTTATTAAAATGACATATTTTCTTTTTCAATTTTTAACGTTGAATTTCTTAGACGAAATAAATTTTATTAAAATCCAATGAATTATATATTATAACCTTACCCTCAAATCGTCAAAGGTTCTTCTCTTTATATACATAATATATAAAAGATGCAATAAAAAATACGTATAATGTCATATACAAGCTGATACCCGCGACTTCCTCTGCTTTATTTATTATCTTGAACAATATATTTTATTTTGGTACAAAGTACAAAGGAAGAATACTTGCTGCCTATTATGATCTAAGTTTACGGTAATATTGCTTATATTGTACACTAGAATAACACATAGGTTGTAATTTTTAAATGTATTGTTTACATTAGTCAAAATACTATGGTAAGTGTCTAGTGAGTTGGAAGAAATCTCGCCATTTGAGAAGTATCTCGACGTGCGTTGCGTAAACTGTTAGGGTTACGCGAAAATAATGGATGGGATTATGTTTCGGACAAGATTTTCTTAAATTTTACTATTAAGCTATGATCTTCGAACTGTATTGCATTGCTGTTTGGTGAAGGGTAGAGTAAATGGACGCGTATCTTTGAGATGAGATTAGGTCACAGTAAAATGGTTCGGTGAGACACGCTACCAAATAAAACCGTTGGACCACTTTCTTTTGCCTTAAAAATTCGATAGCAAATCGCTCATTTATTGGTTTGAACTCATACTTTCGAGAACCAGTATGTTGATTATACAAAAATAAGTATGTGTTCGTGGCACGGTTAACTGTTGCTTTGAGTACCACGCTGTATCCCGAGAGTCAGATATATACACACAGAGTATGAGCAACAACTGTATTCTGTAGTGACGCACTGAACACTGAACAGAATTGTTCATAAAGAGTGAGGTCAGATTATAGCGTCAATGTTGAATTTTAATACGCCTGTTTACCTATTAGTTTATTAATCACTGTTTTTTTTAATCTAATTCCACGCCCACGTAATTGCGGGGCACAGCTAGTAATTTTTCTAAAGGTACAAATGCACAAAGCCTCTGGTATACTTTGAAATTTATTTACTTTCATATAATATTTTAGTTTGAATCATAAGGGTATATATAGATTTTTGTTTTTCTCAAAGAGCTGAGCTTTGTGTTTCACGTACTAGTAAATTTTCTTTGACAATTCACACTCGAAGTCCGCGTAAACATGAACCATTCAAAAGGGTTGTGTACTAACTTTGCACAGGGAAGTTTATTTAACTTTCACCCTTAACGCTTTACTGTGCACGGGAGCATACAGCGGGGCCATTATAGAATAAGCCTTTTATGAATACGTATATATTAGGTACTTTTAAAGCATACATATTGTGTACAGAAATTGTTTTGTCGTTTTTATTCTAAACAAGCATTCCTCGCGGCTTCATTTTCTTAGTTTACTTCTATTATTTTCTACCGAGCAGGAGTTTTCGATGAAGGAAAACATCAAGATGAAACTATAACATGGTGGTTTGGCTTTTTGTAATGCCCGTCTAGCTATCTACTGTCTTCAAGTTTTAAATTTATAGTCAAGCACGTATAGGTGAGTTTTGGTAGCTACATCTGAGAGCCACTCCTTCTCTAGGCTTAGCGTATTGCGCATTTTTTTATATCAGGTAAGAAATCAAATACTGAAAAGTAAAGTTTAAAAAATAATCATATTAAATGTAAAATAATTCCTCGTGTGAAAATTATGAATTTACATCACTGTTAATTTTCATATGGTATGAAAAATAATTAATTAATAATTTTAATTATTAAATTAAATGAATTAAGAAAGAATGAATTTATGTTTTTTTATAATTATTACTATACTATTATATAATAGGTAGAAAAGCAAAAAAAAAGTTGTTTACAAAATCACATGGTAACTTTAGTAGGCAAAAAATAATGCTACCATGGTGTCATAATAATGTTAAAATGTAGCAGGTTTCCATTTATCACCTGAGAAGTAGCAGTGATGAAAAACAAGAATAATTTCACTGCTATTCGATTATATTAATCAAATTATAATTTCCACGCCTAATTCAGGTAAAATATTCGGCTACCTTTATGCTAAATTTCATTACTATTAGAACAGAGGTTTATTTGTGACATTTAACAGACATAGTCGTAGTTATTTTCGCACTGATAATATTAGTGTGAATTATATAATAGATTGCCACTATAACGGGCAACATTAAAGACAAAATTGTTATCTACAGCAAGTTACCAATTATCAACTGTTCCAACGATCTATTGATGCCACTTTGTTAAAGATTCTAGTTACGTTTTTGATATTAATGTATTAAAATCCTTGAAGTAAATTATTTAACGCAGATGGTGGATGTATGTATAGGTTATTCACCATTAGATCCATTAATACTTATACGAGTTGGATATCCGCCGGGCGAGCAGTATATCAGTATCATTTATTTATTAAGGTTGGCATGTAAACACAAGCGTCCATAACTTCATTTGCCGCAGCTCCGTTCGTGGTCTGATTAAAATTTATCGACCTAAATTCTCATTTGTTTGGACCTCTCTTGCTCGGCCCGTCTGTGGTAATGCAGACAAATTATTTCTAATCCCCCCCTCTCATCGTTGTTTCTAGATTATGTTGTGCCCGTTATAAGCTAATGCTTCACTGTGATTAGTCAGAGTGTACGCTTTTAAATATTGTTATATCTAATATAGTACTGGCTATGCCCCTGGCTCCTGTCGCCTGAATTTCAAAATTATTTATTAAAGTGGTTATTTTTTAAATTATACCATTTAAATTTTATTGTATAATTTGTATGAAACTGTTTATTGCAAGACCTTTTGTATATAATATTTATTACCTAAAGAATGATATTGACCAATAATGATGCCGTAAAGGACTAATAATTTTGTTGGAGCATTTATTTAATTGGTTTATGATACTCTGTTTCTACTTGTCTATTTTTAGCATCATTTTGTTCAGTTTATAAATTCATACTACGGAGTATTATATAAAATATTTCTTTTTTATGCTTTCATTTGGTTTCAAGTATTTGAGTATAAACCTACTTGATGTTGATGGTGACGATGTGGTCTAAGACGGTAAACACTACTGTCTCTCAAATGCAACTACCGGTACCGGTACAGACTTAAAGTTGTCTGACGACAGATTTTCAAGGTCATGGTGGTAGATAACCAAGAGAGCTTGAAAAAAAATCTACCCCGTGCTATGGTTTCATCACGATGTTTTCTTTCACCGAAAGCTCCGATTTAATCGCAAGGAATCGAACCGTATGTTGATTTACGCCGCGTCAGATCACACAAACCTTATTACATTATTATCGCTTCATTTTAAACATAATGGCAATTTTCTTTTGTAATTCGTATTTGAATATTGTCGACCTGTCCATGCTATCAAGTATTCGTCCGTCTTTTTCTCAAACCTGTGAAATAAAAGTAGCACGTATTTTATAACATTGGATATTTTAAGTGAGAGTACATTAAAGTGCGCGATACAATAGTGTATGGAGCGGAATCTAGTGCGGAGACAAACAATCGATACGTGATCGAGTAGACGCGCGTGTTCGATCACTCCGATTTGAATTCGCACACTACATTCGGTAAACATTGTATTAGCATATTGTACCCATTCTAACGACTGGATTCGCGTGGAGGTTATAGAATACAGATGAAATTCAGTTTTGCTGTTATTACCAACAGGATGTTTTGACTAGGGTTCGCTGTTTACACGTATACGCCTATTTCACACAGTAGTATTTTATGTCATAAAAATATAAATGAATTTCAACCTCTAATTTTTTATCAGTTACTAAATATATATTTAGGTCATTTTCGCGTGTTTTTGGTTTGCTATGTACTGAGTTTTATTATACTTAAACTTGCGTTAACGGTACCTATATTTTGAAAAGTTGAAGGCATTTTATGTAATGTAGTTTTGGTGTTAGTGGACTAGTTTAGAAATTTTAACATAAACAATGAGTTTATGTTAAGTATTAGGCTTAGGCTCTGGAAATGTTTGAAAAGCGCTACCATATTGGTAGAATATTGACATCGACATATTTTTTTTAAATCCAAAATAATTAAAACCTTGTTACTGGCAGTAATAATCCTAAACATTGAAGATTGATTGGTAAAAATATACATAAAGCAAATATATTTTTTAATCTTAGGTCTCATGAAAGTAAATCACTTCCACATTTCTTTATTGTTATCCGCGTGATCATTTGCCGGTGTCAAATATTTGATATCCACAAGAGTTATTTATTGTATTTATGTGGCCCGAGTTAAGTTTTAGTGACTCTGTAGTGACTCATATTTATTGCTTTTTTAAAAATGTTGAAGGCGAAATTAAATGATATACCATTGCATTGTTTCTTAGTGCCTCGTGTAGGTGTGTTCAACGTGTTAAGACACGTTATAGTAATATGGTATAGTTCCCTGTAATTTTTTTTGGCCGCTCTTAATGTAGCTACAAGTTGAGCTTGCGCATAATATAGGCAAGAGTTTAATAAAAATAAAGTTAATATATCGTCATAGGTATCTAGAACTGGCATTTTTTATACGTATTTTGTCTCAATCTATACATATAACTAATATAATACGTACACATACCAAAACATTGTGTTCTGCACAACTACATTCAGAGCGGTCAAAAAGTTTGGCACGGACTATAGCTCACTTAATCTTTATAAGGACACTTTGGGGTGGATTGAAATTTAAGTTCCACGTTTTTATCTCCAATTCATTACATTCGGGTAACCAGACTGTATCACGACGTGAATTGCCGCTAAAATTATAAAAGTAAGTTAAACGAACGCAAGATTATGAATGATAAACAGGTATATATGACCAATGAAGTTCACTTGGGAAACAATATTAGTGTATTATAATATTCGTAAACAACTAGTTGTGTCCGCGGCTCTGCACGGGTTTTTTTCTTATTATTATTTATTGTTGTGAACAGTTGGGTTCTAGTAATTATCGAATATCTACATTTATTGACTTTAATCGATAATAGTTGAAGGGTAGATAAACTGAATACGTTGTAGCGCCATCTCATCTCATCATATCAAATCAACCTGTAACCGCTAAAAGCCATTACAGAGCCATAGGCCTTTTCCGAAGATAGGTATAGGTAATGGTATAGCCCACGACGTATTGACGTTGACGATTCCGAGTGAAGTCCGAGAAATCTACAGTTCTATATATTCCCACATATAGTAGTACTATAAGACTACTTCTCAGCTTCAGGTTTCCTCACGATGTTTTCTTTCACCGTCCGCCAATAGTGTTAGCAATTTAAATTAGTAAATTAAATGTATACGAATTCCCAAAAATTCGTTGGTACATGCCATGGCTGGAAGCTGTGGGCATCGTATTGACATTCCGTCGGTCATACAACTCGATTACTACGACGTCAGTGGCATCTAGTGATAAGTTATAGTAAAATGCACGGGGCGAAAAATTATCAATATAACAAAAACCTTGTACATGAAAAACGGGTAAGTATGCTAATGGTCATGATTGGTCATACAGCGTTGTAATTTATAAATGCCTTATATTAACCAAAGTCCCTTAGCCCTTATGGGATACATTTTTAAAACTCCTTGCTGCTCATAAGATGTAAGGAACTCCTGTTAGCTCTTATCGGTGCGGCTGTGCGTTATCCGTCCATAAATATACAAAAATATTTATTACAATGGTCTTTTAAATATATGTGTACTGGATGTTAAGTTGAGTGTGAAAGAGCCTTGTGTACGTGCGGGGCAACGCAGAGTAGGGTTTGCGGGGATTAAGACGAAGACGGGGATCCGGGTTCTATTCCGTAGGACGTCTTCCTTTATTTGTTCTCCTTAATTGACCGAGTTAAGTTTGATCAAACCGTAACTTGGTTTTCTTTTTTCTTGTTTTCCTTTACATTTGTGTTAATTTTTTACACTATAATATTACTGGTAGCTGCCCGTGGCTCTGAATATGCTTTTGAAGCTGTTATTATTTTCGACTTATTATTTAGTATATCTTATTATTTGCAAAACCTTTACTGATATTTTTATGGAGTATCTATTTTGGATTGAGATTGGATTATATACAATTTTTAGTTTGTAGCATTTGTTTTTCTAAATATAAGGATTTTTACTATTGATTGTTTTCAATAGAAAAAGACGCATTGACAATTTCTTAAGTCATATTCTTGATCAGTCACGTTTTAATAAACGCCTGTCACGAAATCATCGTACAGACAAGACTACAGATTTTTTTATATATAGATAACACTATACAGTATATTCGTGTTAAGCTCCAGCGTTTTACAGAATACACGTCGAGATAGTCCTCAGATGGCAGGATTTCTCAAAGTTACTTGACACTTTTCGTTATATTCCGCTAATTTTAACAATATCGTTACCCATGTGCAGCTTATATGTTACTGTGATGTATAAGCTACATTACTGTACACAATTTTATCAAAATCGGTTCAGTGTATTTTGCATTTAAGGGATAAATATACACTCATGTTCACAAAGTTTTTTGTTTTTAACATTAATTTTATTTCTTCATGTGACATATAATTTTGGAGGTATATAAATGACGAGCTGTTCGTTCCATTATCAATTTCTATCGTCGACTCGCAAATGATGTCATGTTAAGAACTTACTTCGACCATGTTTTGGTACAGTACATCATTTGTGAATGAAACTCTTGCTGTGTAATTCTATATTATTTTACAATAGTTAGAAAAATGTACAGTCATATTAATACAATAAACAAAGAGTAGGTTAGATTCAGGGTCATTTACAAGTTTTCACAAATAGATGTAAATTATTCAAGAAACAAGTTAATATCGGTTGATAGCAGTACGTATAAGTATGTATGTAGAAGTATAAGTATAGTTTACATAGTGTATGTGGAATTATTAAGGTTAGATTTTTATTCGTTGACAGATATAGTTGTCGTCGCCATGTCGGTCTATGAAACTATCATGTCAGATGCCTTAAGTTTACCAGATAAACAGTTACTCACTGTGACGTACTTTTTGTTATGTGTGTGGTGGTTATGATGAAAGAGAATACTATTGCATTTATTTCATGTCTACGGAGTTTACAACAATTTAATATTTCCCGGAAAGCATCTGCGTTGGAATTTTGTTCGGAAATAAAGTAATTTAGTGCCTATGTTTATAAAGAGTGCGTAGAACACGCGCCTCCCATAAATTCCTGTGCACCGTGTAGAGGGCACCCCGCTGGTGGCGTGTAATTGCCAGCTAGGGCGGTTCGGGGTTCATAGCAAAACCTTATTTGCACTCATGCCACTATACACCCCAACCATTAATTGTAGAATTTTAAAAGTGAGATTAATATTTTGAAGCGACTTTCATTCGAATTACACTAATCCAACTTGATATTATATCTTAGAATTTTAAAATTACGTTTTATATAAGTTATTTATTAAAACAGCCGTCTGCCCGATGAAATTTTTTATCGATTTCATCTCAGGAATAACTTCATTTTTAACGCCCTTGCAGTATCAATTTAAAAAAATCTTGTGTTTATTATTCGCTTCTGTATTATGAAGGAACTCCAGTGCAAAAGTTCATGGTTTTAGATCCATCTGTTGAGTTGTATGTTTGCTTATTAGTGAAATTACAATTTTTATTACGTAGAGTTTAGATGTCTCAACATCACCATACAAGGGTTTGGATGTCGCGGCGGGCCCAGAAAACTTTGGCCGGACGTTGTGATGGCGGACATTAAGGAAAATGACCGCACAGAAAAGGATGCCAAGCTCCGGGCAAAATGGAAAAAGTTAAGTAGGAAAGCGGAACCTGGCACTAAGCCGGGAAAACGCTAGGCAGAAGAAGAAGGAAGATTAAGTAGGGGAACAACCACCCACGGAATCGTCCGCGTTAAAATTCTTACTAATATTACCCATTTGAATGCGAGTTACTTTATTTGTTATGCTTTTATGCTTTATCTACTAAACCGATCATCATGAGATTTTACACTTTCTCAGGGGTACTGAAACTGACGTAGGGATCTACTCCAGTGAAAAGTTCTATTCCTGAACGATAGGTCAAATCTACTTTAACGTAAGCGAAACCAGAAGCAATATGAAGTTCAATAACAATACAAAATAATTGACGGTCACCCAGTGGCGCGTTATAGTAAGATGCATAGTATACAAGTTATTACTGAAAATGGTAATATGTTATAAGCTTTCGAATGATTTAAAAAGATAAAAATTCATTAACATCAGTGTTAAATGATATAATTCGATTTTTTAGTTTTTTTTTTTAAGAAATATAAAAGGTCCATAGACAAAATAATTAAGAAGTTGAACTGGCATTTTGTATCTATATTAATGGTAAATATCCAAACAAAAGTAACGTACATATATTTTTGTTCATTGCTTTGTACGTTGGTTGGATTGGTAGAATTAGATAATGGTTAATGAAAATATCTTTTGAGATCTTTAATATTAGTTAGTGCACTTAAGAAATGAAAACGTCAAAAAGTGAGATATCATAGTACGGCTGTTAGCCCTTCCCATTGCCGGTTACACACTCAGCCAATTTATATCGCGAGAGGGCAATTACCGACGTTTTCCGCCATTTTCGCTGGTTAAACGTCATTTGTGGAAATTATTTCTTCGGCGTCACCGCCCGTCGTGCGCCTCCGGGCAGGTGATAAATGCTATGGGGACAGTATAATATCGAGTCTATAGTGAGTTAAATTAGTAGGAGGCTATGTAATTGCATTCTTTTTTTTGTGAAATTTGCGTTGTGGTTATCGTGTACATACATTCCATATTTCGAAAAAAAAATCCATGAAACTTAATCAGATTTTTTTTACATATTCTCTATTTGTGAATTCAGCGTAAAGTCGTGGTTGTTGACAGGTTTGACCGATGGAATACTGTTCGATGTCCGCTTGGTCGATCGTCGACGTATAGCAGAATTCACATATATTAAATAATTTAAATTGGTGACACTATCACCAAACGGTGAAAAAAAAACAACTCAGTAATGTTTTTATAGAAATGTATTATTATTACAAATTGAAATGCTATCCATGTCCATCTTAATGGTTGGGCGTCGTCTGCTGTACGTTTGTAGCTTTCGTGTTTTCCACGCAGGTCGGTCCGTTGGAATTAACTCCCAGCAGCAGCGTTTTTGCGTCAATATAACTTACAAACCTTCATTCAATAACGAGTCTATTCTGTTTTCAAGGGCCGGCAACACATCTGTGTGATTCCTCTCGTTTCAGGTGTTCGTGGGCTGCGGTGATCACTTACCATCATATGATCCGCAAGTTCGTTAGCTTCCAGTCACATAAAAAGATAAATATGTTGTCTTAGGAAGTACAAGATTAGATACAGTATATTAGAAAATAATTTTCGCTGACGGCGCCGATTAATACTCACTTTGGCATCTGTGCTAGTAGTGAGACTGTTTCTCAGACGCTAACGTAAATATACAGCTCTAGGTTAACAAAGCGTTTGAGTCAAGTTAGCAGAATTGAATTAGTGTGAACTACATTAAAGTATGCCTATGCATTTGTGATTAACCTATGCATTTGTATATACGAGTATATTTAATACAAGAGTTTTTTTTTTTTTTTTTTTTTTTTTATATTATAGGGGGCAAACGAACAGATGGGTCACCTGATGGTAAGTGATCACCACCGTCCATAGACACTAGCAACACCAAGGGAGTCGCAAGTACGTTGCCGGCCTTTTAATATATGTGGGCCTCCGGCGCTCTCACTGACCGAACGAAACGCAACAGTGCAACCACTGTTACTTCACGTCGGTTTTCTGTGAGAGGGTGGTACTACCCCGGGCGAGCCGACCCATTCATGCTGAAACCAGTGATAGCTTCAGCGTAGCTCTACCACCTACCAAGTGTGTGTGGATATGAATTATAGAATCAGTTAATCGTAACAATACATTTACTTTTATATACAATTATGAGAATACTAGCTTTAGCTCACGGATTCGCCCAAGTTAATGTATATCTGTGTCCTTTTCCGTACCCGTGAGAACGTGTAACAAACAAAAAAACTCACTTTCGTATCTATTATATTGACATTCTACAGCGTCCAGGAAAACAGTTGAATTGTAATCGGATTGTTACTGATTAATTGTACTCGTGCAAGTAAATTGAAATGCATAAAGCATATCAGACGAAAACACACGTATTGTCGCAATGCCTACACTGAGCGCTGAGCAATCAATTCTACTTAATAGATTTTAGTTAGAGAAGCCAATTTGTAATTCATAAAGGCGCGCGTACACCTGCGACCTGCGACGCAGCAAATGACTTGATCAATTAGTCGCAACGCGTTCGTGAGACGCGCGCATGCTGTTTACAACTACTAACTACAGTTAGTTAATACAATCAGAATATGTAATTGTTGTGGATACCTCACAATGTAAATGTACACGTTATCAATTAATACACGCAGCGGCTTCATGTATCGTTGTTATCAGCCTGTAAGCGACCCAGTACAGGGCTATAGGTCTCCTCCCAAAGAACGGTGTGGGCGTAATCACCACGCCAGCCCTCGATGTATTGACGATTTTTTTTTTTTATATTATAGGGGGCAAACGAACAGGTGGGTCACCTGATGGTAAGTGATCACCACCGTCCATAGACACTAGCAACACCAGGGGAGTCGCAAGTGCGTTGCCGGCCTTTTAATATATGTGGGCCTCCGGCGCTCTCACTGACCGAACGAAACGCAACAGTGCAAGCACTGTTACTTCACGTCAGTTTTCTGTGGGAGGGTGGTACTACCCCGGGTGATCCGACCCATTCATGCTGAAATCAGTAATAGCTTCCGCGTAGCTCTATTGACGGTTCTATATCTTCCTACATACGATGGTAGTACAAGAACATTTCTCAGGTTTAGGTTTCCTCACGATGGTTTCAAATTTAATCTATAATAATAGTGATTACAAAATTACAGATACCTGCGGTAATCAAAAGACGAATATTTCAAAAACTTTCGAAAACGCGTTCTGTCATCGATTCTAAAGCTCTATAAAGTATTTTTTATCAAATATCTTAAATATATAGATTTCGTCCTTTTAATATTTTATTATAATGAAGGTCACTCAGAATGACTCTACGCCTATGAGAACGAAATACAATGCGGTTCTGAAAAAAGGTCGTTTTGAATATTGTCAAATTGTTCGAATAATGACGTCCACCTTCCAGAGTTTTCCACTCTCCATTGTTGAAAGGAAGGGCGAAGGGCATTTTATTAGCATTTTATTATTTATTAGTTTAGTGAAAAATAACCGTACAAATGAAAAAATAATTTACAAATACATTTGACATAAAAATTATAATTTTACAATACATCATTTATTGTTTTTCAAAGTTTTGTAATAAGTCAGATATTTTTTAAGTTTATGCTGTCGACATCTGTTGACCTGTGCCTCATGAGATCTACATTAGTTTATACGGAACTTAAACTTTGATGGTTTTGTACGAATCCAGGGGTTAAGGAAAACTAGATAAATAATAATTATTTTAAATAGGTAAAAGGTTTTTTTTTTCATATTTTAATGGTTTATTTTGAGGATTAATCAGACTTTAAATATTTTCAAACTTTCCATTAATTTTAGTATAGGTTTTACTTGCTGTTTCGATCGCATTAATGAAATCGACTAAATGTAAGATGCGTTCTTCGCTTTCTGTATCTCCGACAACGTTTAAGCAAAATTTCACGATGATAGGTTGATTAGCTGATTAGTTAAGAGCGTATAGTGTTGAATCATTGGTCATCGGGACCCAGAGGAGGAAGCCCGACTGTATGGTGACTACAGGACCAAGAAGAAGGTCCTGCAAGTTGCCATTAGTCGGGCGAAGGAGGAGGCATGGGAGGAGATGCTCCAGTCGCTGGAGAGGGACCCGTGGGGGCGCCCATACCGCATGATGCGGGCAAAATATCGCGGCCGGGTGCCCCCCACTACGGAAACTCTCCAGCCGGAGGTGGTTGAGAGGGTCGTGGGAACTTTGTTTCCCGACCCTCCGAGTATTTTGTCTCCCCCCATGCCTCCACTTCAGGCAGCAGTTGCGGAGGGGCTTGTCGACCCTCCTCCTCCAGTAACGGAGGAGGAGATGGGGAGGGCGATTGAGCGCCTCCGCAACAAGCGAAGAGCGCCCGGCCCCGATGGGGTCCCGGGCCGGGTGCTCGCCCTTTCGCTGGGCCATATAGGGGGGTGGTTTCGGGAGCTGCTCAGCCAGTGCTTGTTGGCTGGGCAGTTCCCGAAGCCCTGGAAGCAGGGGCGGCTATGTTTGCTTCAGAAGGAGGGCCGCCCCCCGGACTGCACGTCCGCGTATCGGCCCCTCGTGCTGCTGGACGACACCGGTAAGGTGCTGGAGAGGGTAATTGCCTTCCGGGTCGTTCAGCACCTAGAGGGGGTGGGGCCGAACTTAGCGGACGCGCAGTACGGCTTCCGGGCAGGGCGATCTACTATAGACGCCCTGACCCTCCTCAAGTCGCTGTCCGCAGAGGCGACCTCCCACGGAGAGAGGGTTTTGGCGGTGTCCTTGGACATCGATGGCCGATGCGAGGAAGTTATCTCGCAGAAGGAGGCGGCGGAGAGGGTCCGAGAGCTGGACCCTCTTAGCGGCCCTCTCCGCCAAAGGAGGGTCGGCGGAAGGAGGCGGCGCTTTATCCGCCTCCTTCCACCTCCGTAGCCGGACCTGAGGAGGTGGGCCGGGGGGCCCATCTCCTCCTTGCACAGATCCGGCTGACGAGGGGAGGTAGCTGGTTGTGTACCCAGTCTACCTCCCTATTAGGACGGAGCCCGGTGGCCTTTCGCCGGGCTGACCGATGGGGCGACATGGTGATAGCCCAGCACGATCCCATGTCGCCCCAACCAAAATCGGCGGCCGGTACACCGTGGGGTTTTAGTCCGTGCGAGTCGGACATAACCCACTCTCTCCCCCGGGAGGGTGGGTATCCATAAAGGATTTCCCCACGTAAATATAAAAAAAAAAAAAAAAAAAGATTATAAATAAAACAATACAAAAACATAAACTTCACTGTCCAAGATCTCTCTAAAAATCACCCAGTACGTTAATGATTACCCTTGTGGCGGCTTGCTCTGGCGCACTCGGGGATTATCGCCAGCGCTCGAGAATGCTCGGCTAGTCAGTGAGTTTCGTACCACGACGCCGGGAGGCCGCTCGCACTGATTATTAGCGGACGTGTGAATACACTCGTAAACTACCACAGTGGTGACCCCAGTGAACTTTTTATACGGACTTGTTTTCTTTGTTTTTATTAACAATGTCAAACGAAGACAATTTTTTCCGTGCACCTGCATCCGTGCCGAGCGAGCCGGCAGAGCGCTCAGTTGCGCCCAGTGATACCGCGTTGTGTCGAGTCGGTGTAAAAGTACCCCCGTTTTGGCCGGATAAACCTGGACTCTGGTTTGCGCAGTTGGATGGTCAGTTTGCATTAGCAAACATAACAGTAGACGCAACGAAATTTTACCACGTCATTTCTGTCCTCGATTATAAGTACGCGGTGGAGGTCGAGGATATAATTATAGAACCACCAGCCAAGGATAAATACGACACCCTAAAGCGAGAACTTATAAATCGTTTATCGGCTTCCAAGCACCAACGTCGAACGCAGTTATTGAATAATGAGGAACTAGGAGACCGCAAGCCCAGTCAGTTTTTGCGACACCTCCGTAGTCTTGCTGGAAACGACGTGGGCGATGACTTCCTTCGATCAATGTGGTTAAGCCGCTTACCAGGGTACCTACAAGCCATCATCGCTACACAAGACAATTCCAAACTGGATGAAGTAGCTCAATTGGCCGACAAAATTATGGAAATACCGTCACACACCAGATTCTCACAGATGTCCGCCACTTCTACATCATCAGCTCCTGAGGTAGCGGGAGCGGCATCATCTTCAACACCTTTGGAAGATCTAAATCGAAAAATAGATGAGTTGACGCGACGTATGGACGTTATGGCGATGACGCAAGGTTGTCGAAACTGCAGGTCTCGACCTAGGTCGCGAAGTCAGCGACCTTTTCGTTCCCGCAGCCGTTCTGCGGTCGAAGGCACTCGTTTTTGCTGGTACCATACCAGATTTGGAGACAAAGCAGAAAAATGTGTATCTCCATGTTCGTACACAAAAAACCAATAGAACAGTCATTATTTGCGGCGAGTGACTGTGCTACGACGTCGAGCCGCTTGTTTGTGACAGATAATTCTAGTAAAATACAATACTTAGTGGACACTGGTTCAGATTTGTGCGTATATCCGCTTAAGTATATGCGTGGTGAAAAACGTTATAAAACGAACTATGAATTGTTCGCGGCCAACGGTACTAATATTGCAACTTATGGTTGGACTAGCTTATGTCTCGATCTCAAATTACGTCGTAGTTTTAATTGGCGTTTTGTTATTGCTGATGTGACTAAACCTATCATTGGAGTTGATTTTTTGTCATTTTACGGCTTACTGGTAGACGCCAGAAATCATAGACTAATCGATAGCGTCACGCAACTTACCACTTCTGCTTTATCGGTATCCTATGCTATTTGTCATGTTAAAGCTGTTGTAGGTTCTTCTCGTTTTCACAAGTTGCTGCAACAGTTCCCTGAAATTACTAGACCTGCCGGGTACCCAATAGGGCGTCAAGTCAAACATAAAACGGTTCACTATATCCGTACTACTCCTGGTCCGCCAGTTTTTTGTAGGCCCCGTCGACTTGACCCAAACCGATTGAAAATAGCTACCCAGGAATTCGAAGATATGATACGTACAGGTATAGCACGCCGTTCAAACAGCTCATGGTCATCGCCATTGCATATGGTTCCTAAAAAGATAAGTGGTTGGAGGCCATGCGGCGATTATCGGGCACTAAATGCAAGGACCATACCAGATCGATACCCGGTAAGACACATCGGCGATTTTGCCCATAATTTGCAGGGGTGTAAAATATTTTCTACTATCGATCTCGTCCGCGCTTACAATCAGATACCCGTCGCATCCGAAGATATCCCGAAAACCGCAATTACTACACCGTTTGGTCTTTTTGAATTCGCCTACATGAGCTTTGGGTTACGTAACGCGGCGCAGACCTTTCAAAGATTCATAGATGAAATTCTTCGTGACCTCCCTTTCTGTTTCCCTTATATCGATGACATCCTGGTAGCTTCAGCACACGAGGAGGAACACGAGCATCATTTGAAGCTTATCTTCGAACGTCTGCAAGAACACGGTGTTCTCATCAATACGGCAAAATGTGATTTTGGTCAATTAGAAGTGTCTTTTCTGGGGCATCGTATATCTAGTAAAGGTACAGAACCATTACCTGATAAGGTTGCAGCCCTTCAAGATTTCCCTAAGCCACGCACCATTAAAGAACTTCGGCGGTTTTTAGGAATGCTTAATTTCTATCGAAGATTTATACAATATTCCGCTCAGATACAAAGTTCGCTTAATCAATTATTAGCAGGACCGAAAGTACATAGTAACGACAGCATAAGTTGGACTCCGGAATTAGAAAACACATTTTTGAACTGTAAGAATAGTTTAGTGAATGCTACACTTCTTAGTCATCCTCGACAGAATGCTGATCTCGCCTTAGTATCTGATGCATCTGATGTAGCAATTGGAGCAGTCCTTCAGCAAAAGGTGAAGGGTGTTTGGGAACCCCTTGGTTTCTTTTCAAGAAAACTTAATTCAGCACAAAGAAAATACAGTCCTTATGACAGGGAATTGCTAGCAATCTATGAAGGCATTAAATATTTCCGGCACATGTTAGAACCCAGATCTTTTGTAATCCTAACCGATCACAAACCAATCACATATGCTTTTAACAAATCTCTGGACAAGTGCTCACCAAGGCAGTATCGCTATCTAGATTTTATAGCCCAATTCTCGACCGATGTTAGACACATTGCTGGAAATGATAATATAGTAGCTGATACATTGTCTCGATCCATAGACACCATCAGTGCAATAAATTATGAGGAATTAGCAGCATCACAAGACAAAGATCCCGAAATGAGAAGCCTCCTGTTAAAAGAATCTTCACTACGGCTGAAGAAAATAACCGTACCTGGTTCAAGTACAAAACTGTTTTGTGATATATCAATGCCTGTTCTTCGACCTTACGTAACTCCAGAATTTCGTCGTCAGATCTTCAATGTATTACATAGTCTAAGTCATCCAGGAGCCAAGGTTACGACCAGATTAGTGACACAACGTTATGTATGGCCCGGAGTACGTAAGGATTGTCGCGAATGGACCAGGTCGTGCTTACAGTGTCAACGTTCAAAGATTAATAAGCACGTAACATCACCAATAGGCGAATTTACGTTGCCGACTAAACGTTTCTCGCAGGTACATATAGACCTAATTGGACCTTTGCCATTTTGTCGCGAATATCAATACTGCTTAACAGCGGTCGATAGATTTACCAGATGGCCAGAAGTAATACCGATTGCTAACATTAAAGCAGAAACCGTTAGCGAAGCATTTATAGCCGGTTGGGTGTCTAGATTCGGATGTCCAGACAGAATTACGACAGATC
Organism: Antheraea assamensis; assembly: GCA_035772565.1. Lineage (NCBI taxonomy): Eukaryota > Metazoa > Arthropoda > Insecta > Lepidoptera > Saturniidae > Antheraea > Antheraea assamensis. The sequence goes on from JAQQSE010000020.1 coordinate 687,251, forward strand.
AAGGTCGGCAATTCATTTCTGATATATTCAGACGTCTCTCCAACATCACCGGTACACAAGTAGTGCATACCACGGCATACCATCCAGCGTCCAATGGATTAGTAGAGAGGTTTCACAGGCAATTAAAAACTGCAATTATGTGTCATGGCACTGCCGACTGGATAGAACGTTTGCCCTTAATTCTTTTGGGGATTAGAACAGCGTGGAAGGAAGACTTAGCTACTTCCACTGCTGAATTGGTCTATGGGGAACCTTTACGTTTGCCAGGTGATTTTTTTCAATCTTCGTTTCAAGAAGACTCCCAGTCCTACCCTGATTTCATATACCGTCTTCAAAAGCACATGAGAAATATACAACCGATGCCAATTGTACGTCATGGTTCTTCAAAAATATTCGTACATAAAGACCTTTCCACATCCACACATGTATTTTTACGACAGGATGCTGTCCGAAGACCACTTCAGCCTCCCTACACTGGACCTTATGCGGTAGTTAGTAGGGGAGATAAATTTTTCAAGCTGAACATTCGCGGAAAGCAGATAAACGTGTCTATAGATCGCATTAAGCCTGCTCACATGCTTGAAGATAATACTTCCATTCAATACAGGGAAATTGCACCGCGACACACGCGTTCTGGACGAGCTGTACATTTTCTGGAGTACTATCGACCCTAAGGGTCTGGAGGGGGCTGATGTGGCGGCTTGCTCTGGCGCACTCGGGGATTATCGCCAGCGCTCGAGAATGCTCGGCTAGTCAGTGAGTTTCGTACCACGACGCCGGGAGGCCGCTCGCACTGATTATTAGCGGACGTGTGAATACACTCGTAAACTACCACACCCTCATTCTTATCCTTTTTCAATCCCTCGAGCACGTTGCTAACGCGATACAGTGACACTGAATTTTTCAATCACTAGTCTTACACAGAACACAGATTACTCTGATATACGTGCACATACACACGAGTAGGTACACATAGTGGAAGAGTTTTAATTTTTCTTTTATTCAAACTGAGTTATTTAATTAATTTAGTGTAACTTAGTTGGCAGATCCGAAATACATCTTTGAGTTCGTGAGGCATTATTATGCTTGGTGTATCTCACAAATTCCTATATGTATGAATAGTTAGCTGAGGCAGATTCGGGTTACTAGGCAACAGTCCAAGCCGAGGCACACCGTGCGCTCTTGAGCTGGTAGCCAATATAAAATCGGGTGAGTCTCTTAAGTAGTTCGGTGAAGCTGTAGAGGCCTGTCGGGTCAATGGCCTAGTCAGTTCGAAAAAAAAAAAAATCCTTTATCGACTGTTGTGTTTTCTGATATTAATTAGTAAATAAATAAAATGCATTCATATGCCTCTTTTAGTTGCAAAGTATATTTATTTACATTAGATCGGCAAATTTATCTAAACAAAGCAAGTGGGAGAGCATTAAATACTGCAACACTAACTAATTAGATTTAAAACCTTTTTCATTGCACGTCCCGAGTTAATTTTATCACTTTAGTCTTTAGCTCATTCGTAGCATAATGGACTGTTTCTAAGTACAATTCAAGTAAATTATCCGTGAAATGGATGGCTTTTATTTTAATTTATTGCATTTCTTCATGCCTTTGTGTATTAAGTTACATAGATACTCGGGTTATTTTTTTAAATTCCGAATTTCTGTCAAAGTTGATAGTTTGGCACAAAACAACATAAAATACGTTTATTGTGCCGGGACCTTACATAAAGGCATACATAGTTCGGGCCCACATCGATAATACTCGGTTTTCGTCGAGAGCGTAACTCACTTTCGGTTCCCGATATATCACGCCACATAACGTTGGGATCATATATTGACCAATAGATTTGTACTAATGAACTACAATTAACTAGAATACACTATACTCTGTTGATCTATCTTAAATTACTATTGGTTTAGTTGATAGCCAATCCTAACAATATTTAAGTACTATTGATCTCAATTCATAGAACAATTAAGTGATAATGTGGAATCTTAATTGGTTTTACGTTGGATATACGTATATGTTATATACTGCAATATAAAACATTTTAGAAATTGATTTTATGCCCGAGTTGAATAAGAATTTCTTTTGAAATTACAATAAAGTTTAATCTTCCAACTAACAAAGTTAAAAGTTGTAAATGCCTCACCGTTCTAACAGAGAGATCAAAATAAAATAGGAATATTTTAGATAATAATTTTATGGTTCAGTTTTCATAAGAATTTCAGTTGAAACAATAATAGAATGAAAAATGTTAAAACTTATCTACATTTCAACTTATAATCGTGGCTCATCGTCTGAATAGCGAGATTAAAACGAATTGTATAAAATAATTAAAAATAGTTAGTTTTAACTTTAGTATGAAAAATTTTAATAATTACTATTCTACCTAAGGTTTTATTTATCTTACGACAAAATACATATACTATACATTGCTATTACAAAATTAGAATGATTTTTCTTATTTTAAAATAAAACGTTTTTTTCATATTTATCAAAAGATAAGGCACTGTAAAATATAAGTTTGACTGGGTGTACCGTCTGTCGCAACTCCCGACTGATGAAGCGAAGCAACGACTGGCAAAAAGTTAAGTGTACATATCACTTAGTTTACGTAGCTCTCAGAATTTCAAAGTTGGGTTTTCACACAGGTACACATTTAGGTTAGATATTTCTTATAATCCATGCAGATGGGTCCCGATGCTATTCGAGCAATAATAGCTTCATTGTGACGTAATCATATATGGCTCCAACGACTTCAGTATCAATGTATAAAGAATTTCAGATTATAATGACATCAAAGAACCTAAGGAAATAGTACCACGTTGGTACGGATTTTTCTTTACTAAACTGGCTAGTTATTGTTTAAAATCTTATAAACCAATAATTGTTAACGTGTTTTTTATGTTTTACAGGTACGCGCTTGGTCTCGATCTCGCCTGATGCTAAGTGTAGATGAGGCCAACGATGGATCGCGCTTACCCGCTAGATGCCTGTTCACTCTCCTCTTGAATACTCCCAAGTTATAGAAGGATGAGAAGACAGACGCCGGGAGTAAATTCCACTCCTTAGCAGTACGTGTAATAAATCTGGAAGCAATTCGTTTCGTACGAACTACGGGAATATCAACCACATAAGGGTGGAAACCCTCACGGCGTCTAGTCCTCCTCTGATGGAATGGGGCCGGTGGAATTTTGTAATTTCCTTTCTAAGCTTATCGTATTAGTGTACTTCTTGTCGAAACATCAGTTAATAGTGTGGTCAGAACTTAACCTATAAAACAGATAGATACTGTTCTGTCTGGCCAAATATTCATTTTGTAATTTTATTCAGTTCATGTTGTAACTTTTTTAAATCATATGATAGACCACGTAATCCTAACTATTGTTATAAATGCGAATAAGAGTTTGCATAAATGTCGGATATACAGAAAACGATATATTGTACATTTTATCTAGAAGAAGAAATACTGTTTGCGAGGGATAGGTGAAGTTTACATTTAGAGGAAAATTATTGCGCAATGTATGAGTGTCGAGCGATCACGCCAGAACAGACACTTTCACAAATAAGTGATGGTTATTATTGTATATTTGAAATAAATTTCATATTCGTATATCGTTCTATTATTAAATACTAGCATTTGTCCTATGGCTTCGCTCGCGTTAATGTTGATTTCACCTATCCCCTATGTCCCTCGCAGAAGGAGGTCAGTGCATTCCATCTTGTTTCGTTGATTTATTTACGCCTACAATGGTATTACCAAACTTACGCCAAATGTTTGGTTGGAGTTGATGTAGTACTCTATTGGTTTCACATAACATAAACATAATTAGTTATTTATATTTGTTTTTTTTATTTGACCCCCAAAAACATTCTTACCGTTATTGCGTCCCTGCTTGGCACTTCACTCGAGCAGTTTCTAACGAGTTCGCAGACACGCTCAACAGTTTGATACAAGGCTTATTTTTATAACACTTCCACGCTGCACACACAGTAGTGTGTACAACTTAACGCTTTATTAATTACTTTAAACCGAACACGGATGTAAGTCCGTTAGTCATGAATGTCTGAATCTTGTTGTATAACGAATGTTTTCTATTATTCCTCTAAGTTCTGAATAAACTGACATATTTATTTCAAAGACCATTTGTAAGTTTTTCTTTAATGTTATTGTATTACTACCGTAAAACTTTTGATTCTTACCTTGATCCTAATTGATTGTGGAATTGTTGTCAGTTGTAGCTACCATACACTATCTTAAAGATAGATTTATGGGTGATAGTTATTCGCGAGTATCAATTAATGCTACACCACAATAATACTGAAGTATAAGTTTAAAAAAAATTTTACACCGTTGACGCTTCAAAATCTTCGAAACGGCTAAATAGATTTTGGCGGGACTTTTAGTTTTTAGTAGTTTTAGTTTTTTTTTATTTTAGTCTTTTCGGAATATGGTCTAGGCTATATATCGCTTTCCTATAGGAGCCAATGTTGTGAATACTGTCTTAGACATTCGGGTAATATATTGATGTTTTCTAATATGTTTTTTAAGTTTTTATGAGATTTTAAACAAAAATCGGTACTCATTTTTATGACATTTATAATTTTGAATTTCGAATGTTTTCCTATAAGAAATTGCAAGAGTATTTCTATGGGCCAAGATGACTTTCTCTAAACTATTACAGAATATAGATAAGAACTTACCAAAACCTAGTAACGTTTGCATCATTACAACTTTGTGTTAGTTTGATGACAAACGTTAGGAGAACTAAAACCCGTATAATTTGTACCAAAATAATTTTGCTCTCACTTTGCTTGACAATGATTGTATTAAGAACCTTACAAATTTAGCAACTGTCAAAATCTGATTGTTTTTTCATAACTTTGTCTTTTGAGAGCTTATGAGATATTTTCCACAGAGAAGTAACAGCGATGTAATTGTATAAAGTTTAAGAGAAACTCAAAATTGATAAAAGATTTATAGGCATTAAACAGTAAGTACAGAATTTTAATTAAAAATATATAAGACAGTCGACAAGTAGTGCAATTTAATAATACCATTACATGGTAACGAAATCGTTGATACAGATTTGTAGATAATAATATTATTTAAATAAAAACGACACACGTTTTCGGTTTTTCGGTTCGACATAAAAATGTATGTGTTAAATTAAAAATAAATTTAAAATACTAAAACAAGTTTGCATACAACGGGGCCTATACTTTATTACCGGCCGTTTGTCATACGGAGAGCCATTCGTTCGGCCGAGGGTCAGAGGGCCAATAACAGTATATTACCTCCTCCCGCGGTCGCAGCCCTAGTTATATCTCACAGCCGTGTACATCAACCCGGTATGAATCATCGATCTACGTTGTTCTTGTGCAATATTAACTAACCGCTTACGAGTCATGTACTCCGATTGTGTTACAATAAAAATCCAGTTTTTGTTTATACACGTATACCATGTACATAAAAAAAAAACGGAATTCTAAGTTTTTGTGCTCTCAAGTATAGAATTCGTGGAAAATCCGTAAAAAAAAATGATAATTCAACACTCCGTCAACGTTTTTACAATGTTAAACCGATTCTGACGATACTTTCACATGCAGATTTTTTTTTTCGAGCTGACCTACACTGTTGGCCTGGCAAGGCCGTTACAGTTCCACCAGACTACTAAGGGGAGCGCTTAAGGCATTCACCCGATTTGTTTAGGCGAACAGCGCAAGGGCACTCGATGCGCCTCGGTTTGAACTGTTGCCGAATTTCCCGATCTGACTAAGCTAAGCTAAGCTATCTATCCATTTCATACACATATGAGTTTGTGAAAAGTGCATGTGTGGTCATGCACACACATGCACTTTTCACGAATGTATATGTGTATTTTACATCTGACTACTATGTTGTGTGACCTATTTAAGTCCGAAAAGGGCAAAAAAACAGCCCACCACTATGTGTACCTAGGTGTGCACGTGTGTGGGGTGATCTGGGTAAATGAAAAACAAGCGTGAGTCACTGTACTCGCGCGAGTAACATGCTCGAGGGCTCCACACCGAGGGGCAAACCTAGGCTCGAGTTGTTACAAGAAAAATCGCGACGAGTGTGCGGGATCGAATCTTCACCCCCCGCTCACGGCGGCGTGAGCAGAGAGAGTCGCGGGCGTGGGCACAAACACGCTTCTTTTAAGAGGGGATCGAGCGAAAAAATAAAGTACAATGGCACGGTGCCGATTTAACTATACAATTACGTAAGAATTTCTAATGTATCGGTCTATTGTATATGAACACGCGGGTTCGAACTGATATTTTGATTAACGCGAATTTATTTATGCTCGGCGCGGGTTAGACGTTGTAACGTAGTGCAATGACCGGGAAAGCTGAGATGGCGTTTAAGAGCCCGAGCTCAGCCGTACTATTGACGAGCGCGTTGAACGCGAGTATTTCTTGTACATCGTATGCTAAAAGGAGTTGAGCTATCCAGTCAATACTAGTGGTCGATACTGAAGACGCGGTAGGTGGCGCAGGAGTGGACTAAGCCTTCTGCGGCTGGGGCTTGGCTTTAGGAGCCGTGGGAGCTGGCGGGGAAGGCCTTACGCGCCAAGAGGGTGCGCTCGGCGCTGGTGCGGGTGCTGCCGGTGCACTGGAAGTGCCCGGCAGATCAGGGAAAGCCTTCTGGCTTTGTATGGGCGGAGGCGGAGGTGGTTGCGTCCGAGATGGCGGGGCGTGCTCCCTGGACCGGGTCGCACGTCCGCCGCGGCGGGGACGGTTCGTGCGAGGCGCGCGGGGACATCCGCGATAGTTCGCAGTATGACACGGTTGCTCGCAGGGGACGCAGCTCGGAGGTTCGGTGGACTCAGGATTGCTAGTGGAGTGATCCCCTAGACACTTAATACACCTGGGACGAAGGTGGCAGTGCCGGACGGAATGACCGTACACCTGGCAGTTGTGACACTGCGTTCACAGGCAGATAAAATATACTTCTCCGAGTATAATACCTATAGAGTAGAATAACGCTTTCTATAGAGCGTAAGCAGTAATGATAAGATCGATAAAAGTGTTACAAGGTATAGTCATGACGAATTTATGATTATTACAGACAGCCCACAAAAAGCTGTTAAAACACGTAGCTGTGAAAAAAAAAAATCATTTTCATGAGGGTAGTACCAGTTTCTATGTATTAAATCAAATGTCTATTTAAATAATAAAATTTATGAAAAATGTCTGAGGCCGAATTATTTCGACCAGTGGAATATCAATCCGATGTCCGCAGTTTCCAGCGTCGGTTCACGTCAAATATTATTATGAAAAAGAACTTTTATTAATATTACTTTGATCGATAACACTATCGGCTGATGGTGAAAGAAAACATTGTGAGGAAACCTGAATGCATGAAGAATATATTTATACTGAACATATGTAGTAGTAAAATACGAAATTGTAAATTCCTTCGCATTTAATGTTATCAACACTTTGTAGGCTGGATTTGTGTTTAATCTTGTGAATTATTGAGATGTTTATGAGTTCATATGAATGCTAAAAATATATATTTTTTTATATACATTTCTTTCATTCTAATTGAAGAATTTTATTTTTACACGATTACGCACAAGGTCAGTAGTATTTTTCGTGCGTATGTGTACTATTTCAACGCAATATTAAAGTATGAGGTCTGTGAATATAAGATACGGCTTTATCCATTTATGTCACCTGAAATATCTTCGTAACTCTATATAGAAATGTTACATAATGTCGACCTGTATGTGTACTACTGCTGGGTAAAATATTTGCGCGGAGGAATCAACTAACATAATCATCTCTTCGGCCCTACATCGATGTAGTAATTGAAGAGAAATCAACATGTTACATATTTTTCCACATATAGTGGTACTACAAAATAATCCCACGGTGGATTGATGTCAGGCGCGCGCGGCCGATCGTACGAATTAAGCCAAATCATAAATCACAATATGACAAACATGTTGCAGCCGACCCTACTTAGGTGGGATAAGGGTAAGAAGAGGAAGAAGAGGTCTGTGAATATAAAAAAAGGGAAATGTAAAAAAAAAAATACGTACCAATATACAAGTTTCTAGTGTATAAAATTTCATTAATGTCGATGAAACCGTTTTTGAGTTAAATTCGGACATACAAACAATTTTTTTTAACATCATGTAAAGGCTTTAGAACTGGCATCTATCATAAAATTTGGGGAAAAAATTAAATGTACAGACAATACTACAGATTTTGTATTATAGATAACAATTAATTATGACTACATTTTTTTTTGTTATACTAACTGTTGTTAAAACCTTTTTCATGTAAGTTAACCGTTTTGCATTTTAATACTCATTCTAGGTGTAATGCAGTAAATAGTATTTAGACCAAACGAGGATTGGGGTAAAAATATACAGTACAATTTTTCCACTAATAAAGATAAGTCTAGTCTCGCACGCGGCCTTTTTATGATTCAAGTCTACAGTTAAATTCGTTCTGGTGAGATTTTACAACTTCGTTTTGAATACTTCAACTGTATTACATGGCTGCCTGGGTAAGATTAACTTTTTTTTATATTGTATACATTATAGCATTTGACCACAATCTCACCTGACGTTAAGCCTACAGGTCTGGCACACAAGTGCAACTCTTGGAACACAGGTATAGTAGGTGCTTGGCTACAGATTGTCAACTTGAGGATGGTAGCTATGTAAGTAGGCTTTTTTTTACATGGGGAAAATCCATTTTGGAAACCCACCCCGTTGGGCAGCGAGGTGTGGGCTATGTCCGACTTCCACGGACTAAAAACCCCATGGTGCCTTTTCCCACCTATTGGGCCGGGGAGCAGGAACTGTCGATGACACTACTTCTGCATCCCCGGCAGGTGTTGGCCCCTCATCATGGGCCCCGTCTGCGGTCTGAGGGGTCGAAGTGGTATACATCTCATGAGGGGGCGGGTGTTAAACCCCCCCCGACGAACTATGGGAGTCGCACGGCACAATGCGCCTCCACCACGCGAGCCTGTGCAGATACAGTGCAGCCTGTGCAGGAAACAGGGGAAAAAGGGCGACAGACGTGCCCATAAAGATCCCGTCGCCCACAGGCCCTTTTTTACGGCGGCATTAGGTCGTCACCGACCCGTCGCCGCCGTCTTCGTCGACTGCGGGAGAGGACTTGGCTGATCCGCTCCCTCTCCCTCTCCGCTGCCTCTTTCGCGAGCATAACTGTCTCGTAGTACGAGGCGACGGAGATCCACCCGGCCTTTCTTTCGACCTTCTTGACGATGACAGTCGGGAGCGAGAGGTTCGGGCCTATGGCCGAGACAAGTTCACGGCGTGGTGATTGCCAGGCGGAACATTCTTTTAATGTGTGCTGCGCGGGTGTCTCTGACGCAGCAACAGTGATGGCACCCTGGCGTTGGCTCCTGGGCTATCTGACACAGATAACTCCCGAAGCAGCTATGTCTCGAGAGCACCTGTGTTAGCTGGAAGCTCAGGGTGCCATGCCGTCTGGTGAGCCATTCGGCCATGACCGTCAATTCGTCATCCGTCAATCACTAGGACCTGGTGGAGCTGGGACCGGAGCATCTCGATTTCCCGAGGTGCGAGTTTCCGACCCCGCTCTAGCGCCTCCACGCATCGTTGATACAGGGACGTGTGGGCTCTCGCTTCCAGGTCCCAGGATGGGGAACCGGCTAATAGGGAGGCCGTCTCGTAGGAGATCGTGCGGTATCCGCGTATGGCTCTGGCGGCTATCACCCTTTGCGTTTTGCGTATATGGGCAAGACTTTTGGCCGTGAGGCCGTGCGCTCACGCAGGGGCCCCATAGAGGGCCCATTGACAGCACGATCCCTAGGTACAACTTCCGGCAGATGGAGTTGGGTCTCCCCAAATTTGGCAACAGGCGGGCTGACGCGCCCGCTGTGCCCATTAGACGGAGGACCAGCTGCCGAAAGTGCTCCTCGAACGTCCACCAGCTGTCGAGGAGGAGGCCGAGATACCTCATACTGAACCCGACACCGATGAACTCGCCTCCCACGACGATCTAGGTTCCTCTGGGTGGTGCGTTTCGAGGCCCGTAGAAAAAGTAAGTAGAGTTAGAAAAACCCGTGACGCTATACAATATCCATGATAGTTATCCAGACGTATTACATTGTTGCCTGGGTGTGATTAACTTTTTTTTATTAAATATTATATATATTTTAGCATTTGGCCACGACATTGTCTGACTACATTCTCATCTAATGTTAAATGACGATGTAATCTAACATTATAGACACGCTAAACAAATAGGGATTGGCTCTGGAATACAGCTGCCTGAAGACACATATAGGTGCTTGAAGGCAGATTTTCATCTTTAGCGTGGTAGCTAGCCAGGCGAGCTTATAAAAGCCCTACTACCATACAATAGCCATGATAATTATCCAGAGGGGTATAAGTAAAAGGTAGAATACCACGCTATGATGTCATCGTCATGTTCTTCTTCGTCTAAACATTGTAGAATCGTACCCAGATCAGTCAAAGTGCTATTCAAATACGTTATGACGATGCATCGTTGCTAGTACATTTTTACGTATGAATTTTATAGCTCTTTTACGTAAATCACTATAAAATATTCTCAAGTACGTAGTTTTCATGTTGTGTAAGACATTCTAAAATACAGAATGGCTATATTTTAACGTAATAAACTTGAAAATACCAACCGAAGCCCACCTTTCATCTTAATCTGCTTTTCACATCTTTTTCAAATATTATAAAAGTCTGACATAATAAAGAAAAAACATTCAAAGTATTTTTGTCCATATGGAGAAAAAAAAATAAACATTGGGTTTTACGAATTTCATTAAAATACCATCGGCGATGGTTGAATTAAAAAATATTTCACTCCAAAATTGCTTGTTATTAAATGAGTTCGCATGATTTGAAGTAATAAACCCGCTGAATACAATCCCTGGTGTGCTATATTTTTTATATTCACATATTTAAATAGATGACTAAGCATATACATGCCCCCTACTATATTTTCACTGAAAATTGTTATACGAATATTTAATTTACAGTTGAAGAGAGTATACAGCAAATCTAGTCCAAGTTTGAACTCCCTTTTCTATATTCGAGGCAGCTCAAATATTCATTACTGGTAGAGCTTTATCTATAATATGAGAATAGAATGTTCTAGAGATAACATATTCTTCACTACATAGTATAAAACAAAGTCGCTTTCTCTGTCCCTATATCCCTATGTATGCTTAAATCTTTAAAACTACACAACGGATTTCGATGCGGTTTTTTTTAATAGATAGAGTGATTGAAGAATAAGGTTTATATGTATAATAAGCATAATAAAAGCATAAACATAAATTAAATAGTGGAGAAATACTGTTATTATTGAGGTTACTCCATATTTAACGCGTGCGGGCCACGGGCAGTAATGAATAAATCAAAACTACTGGATCGATTTTAATCATTTTTTCAGTGAATGACATAGGCTATATATTTTATACCCGTGCGAAGCCGGAGCGGGCCGCTAGTTATATATAAAATATTGCTTTCAAAGAGTGGTAACAGAAATGATAGTGTTGTTAATTTATTTGAGTATACCGAGTGGTAGGTATATTAACGTAATTCCTTTATAACCAACTAAACCTGAACCTCATAAAAGCCACTATAAGTTTATTTTTGAAGAGGGTATTCAAAGATGTGTTATTTTATATTCACCAGATTTGGCAGGACAGCGTCGCCTACTTATGTATTCCCAATTATTGTCTCTAATTCCTCTCCTTGTAACACGATGTACTCAGATGTAATATACTATATAATGCTAAGAATTTCGTCAGTTTTTACACCTCGACCAGGGGGAAAGCTATACAATGAGATTCTAAAAATAAACCATTTTGAACTTTACCGAAATACTCCAATACTGCCGTCAACCTTCCAGAACTGTTCATTTTCCTTTACCGAAATGTATATAAAGCGCGCCGCGGTGTGTCCGAGGCGAGTTCTATTCTGGCCAACAGAGTGAATCCGAAGAAAAATAAGAAAGCAATATTTCAGATTCCACGACTACAGCTTCATAATGTCTAAGTGTAACTGTAGTGTAATCGCGTAATAGGTAGTGTAATTTATTTTTGTATGAACGACTATTAAATCGTTTTTTCTTATGCAAATATTTTATTAACCTACGGGCGTAATAATATTATGAACTCTGTAACACCGTTACGTCGAAAATTTCATAACGTTACAATCAACAATTTCTGTATCGACTCGATAACATGTTACGAAACCGATGGTAATCGCTTCACGATCCAGTGGTTCTGTAAAGTAGGTACAAAAACCTAACACGCGTGTCACTAACCACAGAGCGCTTATCGACCATGAAGCCATGATTGTTCACTTATCTCGAATTTAATTACACGTTTTACACTACGTTCCAATGTAACTATTTTAATTAATTACAGGTCGTATTATCCACAATCTGTAATAATAATAGACTGCCAGTTGATTACTTTTAAGGCAATAATAATTTCTCAGCTTTATCAGAATATTTATAATTACTACGAATAATTTACTTAGTAACGATTATACGAACATCGTGATATGTAATTTCTATCTGTATGGTGTAAACATTTAGGGTATAATCCGTACATTCAAATAAAATAGTTCTGGAACATTTATTAAAGTTCTGAGTTGTTTTTCACCTCTCTGAATATAGCCTTAAGTTCGGGCTTGCAATAAAGAGTTTAATACAAAACAAAGTTAAAATATTATTATATAAGAATCCAAAATTGGTATTTAATTATCTTTAAGTTGTGTCGATGTTATACGTCTAACATAATACTGGATTATATCCAAATTTTTATTCTGCGCATCTATATTCGGAGCGGTCGAAATGACTGGCGACGACTGTACAAGATGTATTAATAAAGTTGGAAAGACAAGCATATACCAACTTACACGTATTAGAAAGAAACAACGCTATACCTACAGTATATTGTAAATTGAATTGAAAGATTGCCTTAGAGATATTAAAAACAAATATTTTCGATTTATGATACTATATTCTGTTTAACAAGATTCCTGTATTCAACTTAATGTTGTAAAAGCACCAGCATACTGTATAGAACCTGCCGCGGTAGGTTTAAACATGTGTCTTCCTTTTGATCGGTAATGCTGTGTTTACCAGTTGCTATTATTAATTCACTTTAATTTTATAAGTAAATTAATGTTATAAGTTAGACTAATTTGACCATTAGTTGTAGTGTATTGGGAGTTGAATAAAACGTATGTTAAATTTATTCGGTTGTATAAAAGCGTCAGTGTTTCGCAACATTTTGGACGCGACTCATGAATATTTCATGGGTACACTGCGTATAAACACTTCGGTGCGATTGCAAAATTTGACAATGAGCTTCGGGCTTTAGCGTTCGTTTGGTTTGTAATTGTGTTTCTGTGACATCACAGTAAGCACTAGTCGAAATTTTGTATTGATAACATCAAAGCTCATCTACTGAATAAACAATAAAGAGAATAGGTGTAGAGACCAAGGGGGAAAATGTACGTAACCATTTTATAACACTGAAAATTCCTTATTAAAAATGTGGTTACCAAGTAACACTATTACCTTAATTCGAAATTAAAAATGCTTATTTAATTTAGGCCTTGAGAAAGCGGATGGGAACGTTAAAACTACTACCGGTTCGGAAAATACCCCAATCCTCAAGAAGAACCTCCAAGGAACTCGATCTGGTTTTTTCGCGGTGGTTTTTGGTGGATGTTCAGAGAGGCTTGTCATTTTCGGACATCACCATCGTTCACATATTGATCCATTCCATAATTAACAGCCTTTAGACAGTAAAACCAGCTTGATATGTCGCATAATTTACTATCTGGCAAACCGGTAATTTGCAATAGGACTTTGTTGTAAAACCTAACTGAAGAAAGATATATTTATTTGGTAAATAGTTTGTTATTATTGGGATTATAATAATTAGCCGCAAATGGTAAAAATAACGAGCAGTGGTGTTGATTCGCTTATGGTTGATTGCGAACTCAAGAAGTACAAATAAATTGTCTTCATAATAAAATGTAAAAGTGCACGCACTGCACTAATTATATATAATACCTAAAGAGGAGTTCGGTTATATAACTCCTATTACATAATTATACTATACTATAATTATAAAATATACTATTGCCTAAAAAACTGTTATTGGTCTTGGTGAGTTCTAACTTATTTAACGACATATATAGCACAAAGTCCAAAATGTAATAAAATAACATTTTATTTATATATGATTCATATATTATTTTCTTCTGGGTAACTAATAAAATTTTGAAATGTGTTTGTAATAAATGAAACTATGGATTTACTATGGACATATTTTAGTATATCTTTTTTGTGTGAGTAGTGCCAATTAATACTTTGGCTATTCCGTGATCATTACGGCTAATCTTTTAGAATTTGTGACAGAGTTATTATTTGCAAAGTACTAAAATTAATTAGTGGTGTTTGTGGTTTGTTTGTCAATCCACATGTAAACGAATAATCGGATTATACCGAAATTTGACATAAAATTATCGAATAAGGACGTGGTAACTTGATGATAAAACAGTTTATAGTTATGTGCATGAACAATTATAATTAAAAACCTTGACAAATTACACCTAAACCTTTCCCGTGAATTACTCTATCTGTTGGTGAAGACCGCATTACTATCCGTTCAGTAGGTTTTGCGTTTATCGCGAACATCCAGACAGACAGACAGATGCGGCGGACAACTTTGTTTTATAATATATATTGATAGTGATTATAGCAGCGTAAAAAAAGAATCTGCAATTGTTTCACAATTGTAATAGTAATAACCGTTGATTATTCTATTATTTATATATTTTTATTTATATAAAGAGAATTGATTAGAGCACTCTAATTAGATAGGCGTTTTAAGGCATGTACTCGTATGTATAAGGCATAAGGGTATGATCAAACGCTATAACCTATAAAATAAAAAAAGATTTCTCAATACATATTTACGTTATATGCTTAAAAGCTACAGATAACGGTTAATACTTAAAAAATATATATTATAATTGTCTCGCTATCACATTTCCCCCAAACCTTTATACTATGTGACATGAGCTTTATTCCTCGATAATAATTGTTACAGTCCTGTACATCGCTCTTATTCTTAAAGGTAGGCACTATTATACCCTTGAACCATTCATTTGGGATTGCTTCCTCTAGTCCATACTTCCATACCTCAATAGGTATGCCATCTGGTCCTATGGTTTTTCCGTTTTTCATACCGTTCACAGCTTTTCCTACTTCATCCTCGTTTATCTCCCGGAGAATGTCTAAAATAATTAATATATATTCATATATAATGGCATCTATATCAAAGTAAATCGTTACCATAGACATGGTATTTACTCCGTCAGTCAGTGACTTTCTTTTCATTTGTAGTGTTTCAGGATCAAGATTCAGAATGGGAAACTTGCAGGCCGTTATGACAGACAAAACTGCAAATGTACTGTAAATGTCTCAGACGTCACCGTTAATTTAGATCACACTGTTTCTCATCAGGTACTGTAACTTCACTTTGTCAAAGTAATCTGTCAGGTTACTAGTTACAAAATGCGATACATAAAGTAATGTATTATGTCATAGAAGTGAACACATTGGCGATGTCTATAGAATTCCCTTGCGGCTCATAATTTGAAATTATTAATTGTTAAATAACTTTGGTGTATTCGTGCCCTGAGCGAGAACTATATCATATTACTGCAGACAGAAGTTTCATTTCACAAATTAATTAATGGTTCGTGCGGTTGCATTTATATAAGTCTATTTATTTCATATATAATAATAATTCCCTATGAAATAATTTTGTTAACGTAGTGCTGTTTTAACCTAATGATTTACCTAATTTTTACATGGTACTACCGATTTATTGTGCATTTAGAAAATACGATGACCTAAACGAAAATATTTTGGAACGCACTTTTTTAATGTGGCTTGCGATAAATGTTGACTGGTAAACATTGTCATGTAAGGAAAAAGTGTTATGTTCGTTTGTTTCTCTCCCTTTCTATTATATACGGGTGTTTTCCGAAAACCCATAAATATATGTATTTTGACATTAATTAGTTTCTCTTTTGATGGACTATAAAGGAACTGCGAAGAATATAAATACTGGTGAAATATTCTACAAATTTTGTTAACTAATTTCGTTCACGCGTTAAGTAAAATAAAAATATGTGTGCTGCATTTATCCACGAAAAGGAAAAACGGTTACTCTCCGCGGAGTCTCTAAAGAACTACTAGACACTACAACCATCTGGTGGATTGTTTTTCCACAATTAACTTTGCATTTTGCGTCGGTAGAACGGTCTGTGTTTAAGCGCATTCTGCTTGGAAACCACACATTCTGAAAATACTTGGAGACATATACTGCTGCGTTTTATAGTGAATAAATGTGAATGTGACTTTATGATTTTGTCGCAAGTTAGAATTAGTAGAAACAAATACTGTTCTGACTGTTAGGTCCAATGTACATCAACGCGGGAGATCATAGTAAATTATACTTGTATTAATAATTTAAATAAAATGATATCTCTAATCCTAGATATTATTTGATATCCAACCCTACTCAGGTGAGATGAGAGAGGGTAAGATGATGGTGATGATGATAAAATCATATCGGTAAGGCGATTACAGCACGTCCAGAGAACATCGGAAATTTACACAAATTATAAACCGCAAAAAAAGCACTTGTCAATTATAAGATAAATCGTAATTTTCTGTGTTTGCCAATTATCACCACGTTGAACTTGAAATTACTCTTGCAAATTGCTTATTTTTGTATTTCAGGTAAGTTGGAGTTTGAAGTAAGTTCTTTTCTAGGTTCTCTGAATTCCATAGTCGGTGAAGAAATACGTGAAATTGTACTCCAACATTATTAGCCCATGAATTGATTAAAAGTATAGTTCAGAAGCTTATTAACCTTCACATGAAGTTTTGGTATAAATAAAGTGTAAAGACCTCTTCAATCCGCTAATTGTTAGCTTGGTGCTATTATTAACATACATAATATAACATTAGATTTCGTGGACACCTTTGCGGGTAAAGGTCTGCTCAAGGGAAAACCATGCGTCGCGACTTCTTACAACGTCTATCCAGCTTTTACTTACTATAGACAGTTTTGGTATACTATAAGTATAACGTGAGTACATTTCATTCGAGGCTCATTCACGTCAAAGCTATTAAACGTATGGGCACATAGAAATATGGTCAATAGGTATGGAATTTATAGTGGTTCTTTCTAGGTTTATTGACTCTTTGCAATTTTTTAAATGCCCGACGTAACGGGCGGCAATCGGCTAGTACTGCATACTGTACGTTTATTTTTTTCATATTGATGGATTCCGACATGTTTAAACTAAAAAAATGTACTAGCTCTGGGATCAAAACTTTTAGCTACGATAATCGACTATTTTTTTGTATTACCGATAATTATTGTAAAACGATTTATTTATATTTACAGTAAACACTACAAATACAGGACAGTGAATATATGTAAGCTGATTGTACACTGTGGTAGAAGATCGAGATAAACACCGGCCTGGAAATCCTCTCGTATCGACTTATCTCTTATCTCGTCGGCCCGAGAGTGTATATACATCCTAAATCCAGGCGTGCCTGCGCTCCAATGCCGTATTGTTTTAACCGAATTACTTGTGTGTTTATTTTTAGTTTTTTTTTATGTATACATTTTAATTGTAATGACTTTTGTTAAGTGTCGATGTGTTCTGAAGTAAACAGTGTTAATCTGGTCAAATTTAGAAAATAGCGAACAACGTGCTATGGTTTGTAGGTGCTCCGACGAAATCTTTACTTTATTACGACGTCATTTAATTATATTTTACTAGGGGCTGCCTGTGACTCCGTCTGCGTTTGTATTTGTATGAACGATACCCATAATACATTATATTCGTGTAAGCCTTAACGTTTTATGCAGCTCGAGCCGAGATAGCTCTCAGATGATAGGATTTCTTTCTGCTTACTTGCCAATTATTATCTTATGTATGGCCAGTTTAAGCAACATTTTCTTAAATATTATATGTCACTCTGATGTGTTAGCTATTTTACTGTAACGTTTCATCAAAATTCGTTAAGTATTTTTTGCGTGAAAGAGTGACAAACATCCATCCATTCTCACAAACTTTCTCATTTATACCCGTTAATAGGATATGTTGAGATGTTAAGATGGATACGTGATGTAACAATCAAAATGGATAAGATTAAGAATGAGTATATCAGAGGAAGTTTGAAAATAGCTCCAGTGACAGAGAAGTTGAGGAGAAAAGGTAGCATGGTACGGGCATGTAATGAGAAGAGACAAAAGTCATGTAATAAGAAAAGTTTTGAGTATGAAAGTGGATGGATGTAGGAGTAGAGGTATACCGAAAAAATTGTGGATAGATTGTGTGAAAAATGATATGTGTATAAAAGGTGTGAATAATGAGATAACATCTGAAAGGGGAGAGTGGAAAACGAAAATATGTTGTGCCAACACTACTTAGGTGGGATGAGGGTAAGATGATAATGATGTCATTACCCTTATTTCTTAACTCCTGTATCTCTCTTTCAGTGATGTTCAGTTAACTCATTTAAATTTGATCATTCCTGCAAAGTCCCGTACGAAAGAGGATAATAATATAGGTTCCAAATAATACTAAGACAAGTCATCTATTTACCAGTAAAAGTCTCATTGAACTCGATTCAGCCGTTTCATAGATTAGTCCAAGTAAATAGGATATAAATTGATTGTTGATTCTAATTGGCTGCATTCAACAGTCTTAAAAGCATCAAGAATATTTTTTTGATAATGTGAAAATTGACTAAATTGAACATTGTTAGGCCCTTTAGTCAGTCAATCATTTATAATCATAATTTTTTAAACGACAATATTGAAACAATTGGTAGGAAACTGGTTTAATTTGTTTCTAATTTACTTGATTTAGGCAATTGATAACAGCTTCAAGTGGCCGCGTACGATAATTGTACAATTGACCGTTTAAAATGATCGCCTCGATCTTTGATTGTAGAGTTTAGGAAAATCATCAAAACATATTAGGCAAGGTACGGGAAACATTGTCCGCAACAAACTGTAATCAGTATTAAGCGTCGCTCAGCAATCCTCTCGTATCGAATTATCTCGTAATCTCGACGGATCTGGATCCCTAGTTACGTATGTTCGTGGAGCGAATGTCTTTGATTACATACTGTACAATTATTTGCTATCTGTACTTATATTCTTTAGTAGGCGTTTACCGCCTGTTTAATTGGATTAAAAAATATAGTAGAGGGTCAATCGAATCCAACAAAATTAAGTAGCATAATACTTTCTCTCTCTAAGCGGCTTGACCGATTCTGATGAATATTTTTTTTTAGCTTTATTCGGACCAGATAGCTATCGTTTATATATTACTTTTGGATTTCTGTTGTAAAGAAAGATACTCTTATCATATTTTCTGTTTCTCAAATTTTTTTAATTCAATATTTTTCTAAGTTTTACAATAACTTATTAAAATAATTACAGTATGTATGTAAATGAATATTTTACATAACAACTTTGCCTGTTTCAAGAGGTGCCATTTCATATGCATTACGGCTGAACCGTTGTAATAATTTTACTGTAAGTAACTTCTGTCGGACGTGTTTACCAGGATTGTAGAGACGGACAGTTCCAGTACTCGAGGGATTGTTGCCAACCCTGGGCACGAATGTTGTAACGCTCTTTATACTGTATAAATAATATTGTAGGCGAGAAAGTTTGTTAGAAGGGACGAATGTGTATTAATTACTCTTTCACGTACAAACAACTGAATGGATTTTGATAAAACAAAAGGAAATTAATCAAGTGACTTTGAAAAAAAAAACAGGGTGTATCGAATCGTAAAAATACACGACTAAAATGAATCTTTTGAATTACACTACTCGTATTGTTATGGACGGTAACAAAGCGTTTTTCAAATATACTAGTTGAACTTCTTTTATTAAAATATGCCCTCGAGATATCTAGTATTTCTAGTAGAGTTTTCGCAGAAACAGCTGACTACCGACGGTAATAAAACCAGATATGTCTCAGCCACCGAATTCCTATTAGACCGATCGCGATCGTAAAACCAGAATGTATGCGGAACTGCCCGTCTGGGCTCTACTTTGCGAAACCTTAACTTTTTCCAGTAACATAATTATTACTTTGTTATTATAACATTTTGAAGCAAAATGTAGGAAGGAATTTTATTTATCTTGGTCGCATTCATTCAATCTTCAGGCGAAACCTTTGTCTGTTAAGATAAATTTCCATACATCAACTTCGTTTTACTTCTGTTGCCCTGGTAGATTCTGGCACATTTTTAGAAATGATGGTTATCACAGGCAGATGCTGTATCTATTGACGTGGGTTTTTTTATCCTTCTACAGGCTGAATTTTAAATAAAGAAAAGTGATGTGACGAAATCAAAGCATGGTATTGATATTTTTCTAAATCTAAGCTAATCATCTTCTCCCATCGAGTTAAAAATTTGCGTTCAACCATCTATTGATTTGTTCCAGCGATTGTATTTGGAAGTTTTGAGACAACTCTATTTACTAGGCTTATCGAATCTCTGGTTGCGTGTCACCCAAAATATAAAAATAAATACGAACATAAAAGTTAATATTGCTCTATAAATGATGCCAATTTTTCTTTGGGAGGTAGTATTAGTGTAAGAACGTTTACGATTCAAACCAATATTTCTGAATATTATCTACAAATTAGAATTCTAATGAAAAGTATAAAATCTTTAAAGCTCTTTTCGCAGTCTTAAAATTTAACAACATCATAAAAATCTTATATTAAGATGGAGTTTCAAAGAAATATTTAACCTAGTTCCAAACGGATAACCGTCGTACCAAGCAGCGCTTGTACCAAAACCCTTTGATTATGTACGCGTTAACATTTTACTACCGTTTGCAACGACTACTATGTATTCACTAGACGAGCAGTTTGCAACGGAAAGTCTGTCATAAATTCGTAGTGTTTAACCGAAGTGCGGGAGGCGTGGATAATGCCGGATAATTGAGGGTACTACTCTCTGTGATCTGATTAATTTAAGAGTAAACGAGATGGGTATAGTGGGATATCTGTTTTTTGTTCACGACTACCTGGTGCCAGTTATTTCGTAAATTTATTACGAATAATATTTATTAAATTGTAATTTTTCATTATCACTTATTATATAGCCTATCTACACATTTTGAGTGTGTTGAATATAATGAGTATACTATTTAGCCATTATGGGAAACTGTAATGATGTGTGCACTGATAAGTTCTAATAGAATAACGATTCTCGTGCAATGTTGACTTCTTGGAAGTGGTAGAAGTACATCACTATACTTCCTTGATTCGCATACTTCGAATGAAATACGTCCCGCATTTTAATTGTCTCGTGTCACAGGAACGTTTTTAGTTTTATAGTCGTAAATATACTATGGTTTTATACAGAGATGATACATCAGCGACATCAATAAAAATGCGAGAGTTTATTGTTACCGAATTATGATTCGGTACTTTAGTATTTCTTGTTACAACGGCAAGTTTATCGGTTTTATTTCTCTAGAATTTGAAATTTAAACATAAAGGCAAATACATAAAGTTGTCTATCGGAGGTGCTGTAAATATTTTGATTGTGTTTGAAGTTATATGATTTCGAGGAATTTGTTGCGAGTTTGATTTTGCCACATATTTATTACTTTTGCAAATTCTTGTCTATTTGGTTGGAATACGGTAATTGGTATAACCAACTTTCTAATAAGGTAGATTCTGGAAAATTTTGCCATAGTACAGGGCTATATAACAGTGTAAGAATATGAAGAGAAAAAAGGAAAAGAAACAGGAAATTTATGGCGGAATATCCACAAGCACTAGACGAAAAAAGCAAAAAATATATATATAGATTCCACAATGTGGTATATTCATTTATTTATATGCTCGGGTTATTTGGCTGATAGTATGTAATAGTTTTATTAAATAGTGGAAGCCGCTCGCGACTTCTACTGTGTTTGTACCTTTATAAAGGATTGCATTTGCGCGGAACGTTATTTTTTTTGTAAAATAAAATTAGCCTAAATTACTCCTTATAAAAATCAGTTCTCTGCCACAGAAAGCTCCAAAAATTGATCTACTGTTTCGGAGATTAGCCGAAGAAAGACAGATATACATATATACAATAGAGTTGTATAACTTTAAAATGTGATTACAAATTTTAAAGTTGCTGTATGGTAGTCGCGATTGTTGGACACAGTCGTATAATTTATATTAAATTAGAATTAAGATTTTTGATATAATTGCACGTCGAAACATGTAAACATCAGGTTTCAGACTCCCTGAAGCCCGGCAGAGACGAAGGCGCGACGTCGACTCGCTAATTACCGGCATCTGTTAGCTCAAGGAAACAATGAAATGCCATTATTGAAGCTTTAATTGGCCCACAGAGGGTTGATTAATTGAGCCCGTATGATGACTGTATGCGACACACAAAAGATTTCTTAGATCAAAGGGACTGTTGCTTACAGAACATCAGTTAAGTTAGTGTAAGTATTTATAATAATAGCTGGTTTCCGCGAATCGGTTTACAAGAAAATCTGAGGTCAAATTGGACTGCAGTCCTTTATGAAGTTGATTATAAAATAGTGACGTGGATTACATATTCTATCTAACAATAAAATAATACCTTCCAAAATTATGTTACTTTTCTTGCGATTGGTGTCGTAAAAATATTCGCCAGTGTCAATATGTATTTTTTTATTATTGCCATTTGCAAATTAAATTTTTAAAACGACGTCTTCTTGAAATTTTAAAGTCATTATAGGTGTAACGATACTTCCATACTGAAGTACGTAAGGACTATAAAATGAAATTTTGTGACAGTGGCAATAGCTAATGCAATGCTAAATGAAGGTTATAAAAGAATGATCAAGAGATTAAGTGTCAATTAACCGAAATATTCACCTATTCATTATTGTTGTGCTGTTATATCGATATTATTTGAAGGTTCCACATCGTTTCCTAGACCAAACAAATCAACGACAATCGTGTGTTATGTTTGCAGTAGACAAACATACGGACACCGTCCGTCGGAAGCCGCCACAATTCTGTACCACCAAATGTTTGCTTAGATAACTACAAACCTAAATATGAGATTACACGGGCCTTATAACACATATATAAGGTCTATTTCCATGATATACAGTTTGGAATGTAATTTGGTTTAGCGGCATACGACCAGAATTTACAAGCGGTTACCTGTAACTGTACAATGTTATAGGCTTTTCGTGTTTTGGTATTGGTTTTTCAGTAGTTGATTTTCCCATTGTTTCTTTTGCTTTGCATTTGAATAGTTGGTTTTTGCATTGCTCATTGAGTTTCGTTTTTAACAGTGCCGCGAAACTGACGAATTTCCTGAACTCTTAATTGAAAAAATATTTGATTTTATTTAGAAAAACATATTTTGCGATTTCTGATGACTTTTTGCAGCGCTAAATCAATGTTAGACATTTTAAATTATAGCATATATTCAATATCAAACGTAACAATTAAAAAGCGTAAGAATTTAGTTTGATAATATACTCTGTAGATATATTTTGCTTTTTTTAGTATAAATACAATAATATTTATAATTATAATAATTTATTCTGAACTGTATAATACATTTAAGTAGGGGTATGAGTTCTTCAGTGATATCGAGCCGTGAGTTTGAGATAGTCTTCCCATCTTGTTCTATGTATTTGTGTACAAATGTTGTAAACATGTGATGTAATTATCGATTAGATAAAATAATTTATTATATTCTTTATTTGTTGAGGAATATTATAGGCTATGTGGCTATGTGACGTCACACTGCGATCAATACTATTAGAAAGTACGCTAATTGCAAGCAAACTAATAGTTTGGACGCGTTCTATGGTGTAGCTTTAGTTATTGTTGAACGAGGATTGGCTGGCCATCAAATGACTAAGAAGAGTTGAACTGAGAATCGATATAATATGCCCCGCGGCTCAGACGCTTAGTCGGTTTCCCTCACAAGAATCTAGTACCACAGGTTAATCATGTTCTTCATGAATTCTATATTGTAATTAACGCGGGAAATTTGTAAGCGCTTGCTATTATCAAGTACGTAAACGTAATCCTGCAAACAATCATTTTCATACAAGTTCTACATTCTACAAGGCATTCAATATATTTGTAGTTTTCACTATTACTGTGACTTTCACTATTATTATTTGTAGTTAACACTATGGATAACTATTTTAATGATATTTTTTATCTCATTTACACACTTTAAATTCAAATAATGCCCGATAAGCTTTTTATATGCTATTTTCTGGAATTAACGAGGATTTATTTCAAACAGTGTAATTAACAAGGCCAAGAATATAACCGAACCGTGCTACTTATTTCATTTATGGTAGGACATCATAAACATTGAAATATAAGAATTTTCCAATACAGAACGTTATTGTATCGCGAAAAAAATAGTGACATCTAACGGATTTGTAAAGAACATTTCTTTCTATATCAGGTGAAGTTTTTAAAACTGGCAACACGGGACTTAAAATATGTTTTTGCTGTACATTTGTATTACTATAATTGAAATTTTCTATCGACTTCAAACACACAAACATTTATTGTTAATAAGATCTATATTCATTCTTATAGTTTTATAGCTTTAAACTAAAATTTTAACATGAATTCTTTCTTGAAGCTTAGCTATGGAGTATGTAGCGGAGGAGGCATCATAATTGTCAATATTTTATACCATTCACACTAATGTCATTTTAATAAATAGCGAACGAGACAGACGTCTTAAGACATCTATATAGTAATTCCATAATATTATTCTTTAAGAGCATTTGAAAAAAAACGTAGTTTTCCAAAATAAATTTGTAATCATTGAATCGTTTTTTTTTAATTATTGTATCAGAATAGACGTGTTTATCAAAATGTTCTTGATTGATGTTTTAACAAAGTCATAAGGAATTCCTGTTTGTCTATGGCTATGTGTCATAACTTTAGACTAGTGACTATTAAAAGTTATGGCAATTGTTTGTTACTTGGGAATCACCTACTTTTAGAAAACTACTAGTCAAAGTCATAAGGAATTCCTGTTTGTCTAAGGCTATAAGTGTCATAACTTTAGACTAGTGACTATTAAAAGTTATGGCAAGTCACCTTATTTTAGAAAACTACTAGTCTAATATAAAACGTATATCTAACAGGTTTACCAATAATATATAATTATTACGAGAGAACGTTCATTTTGTGGAAATATCTGACAGAATTAATATCAAATTTTAAGTTACAAAGTTTCGTTTTTAATTTGAATCTCTCGCCTGAACAATGTTTGTTACTCCTTATTTCATTAAGCGGTCCCTTAACATCTGTTGCTTTGAAACTTGATGCCATTGCTCCAGCTTTCCTCCGCAACTGATTTCCTCTGCCTATAACTTTCCCGCATTGCTGATGCATTCTCGTTCCGACCTTACTCGAATCGAACAAAGTTCAAATTCCTGTGAAGGAAAATCGCCCAAGATGTTTTAAAGTGTGTACCGTAATTTGACAGTTCGCGATACATTCCGCCCAACTTTCGGTTATAATGTTAAAATTTTGGAACGCATAAATAATATTATTTTGAACAAGTGCCGGTGTATAAGTTTGATATTTTGGTTGTCTACCTAATAAGTAATGTATGATATTATTCAGTTTGATACCAGAAACATGTATGCCTTCAGACATTCTAAAAGAGCATTTGAATTATATAGAGGTGAAATTGTTTTTGAAGTGAAGACTTTTTGAGCACATTTTGCTTTCTCTCCGATCAGTGAGCAATACCAAACGCTCTTGCTTTCGGTAATGCACTGATTTAGTATTCTAAGCCCCAGTTGTCATTAACCACGTTTACTTAAATCAGAAGTTTACACTTCTATTATGTGCTCGTTAGTACACACTCAGTTTTTATTATTATTTGTTGTAATTGCTAATTGTTATAATAGATAGAAAAAAATATATTTCAAAAATATTATTCGTATTATAATGTTTACATATAGCAATGTTAAATCGCAATCGATTGAACGATCTTGAAGTTGACTTTGCAGCAGTTCCCATCTGGTAACAAGATATAGTAAAATTGTAATGTGTATATACAGTATATATAGATCTATATTAAGTTATATTTAACGTCGTGGTATTTGAGTGGTTTGGTGAAATATCAATCCGATGTCGGCAAGGTCGAGCCCAAGCATGTACTAACGCAATTTTCGGCATTTGCGTACATTAACAATTGTAAATTGGTAACACTAACGGCTGACGGCGAAAGAAAACATCGTGAGTAAATCTGAACCTGAGAAATGTTTTTGTTCTATCACTGTAAGTAGGAAAATAAAAAACTATGGATTTCTCAGAGCTTGAAATTGTCAATACGTTGTGGGTTGGAGTGGTGATTATACCCATACCTTCCTTTTGTTAAAAAGCCTATGACATTGTAGTGAGTCTCTTATAGGCCAATAATGATGATATTTAACGTAAGATGAATACTGAACATAACAATTGCAATCATACACTATATTCTTTCCAACTTTATAGCAAACAAATTTAAAGAGTCACACAATTCTTTTCACACATCAGCGAACGAGTCTAATAATGGGAATTACACCAATACTTTAATAAGTTAGGTCAAAGTATTCGAATTATGACAATTAAATAGCAGAATTGAAAAATAAAATCGTTCAAAATTTCACGATAACTGATAAGTGAGAAGTAATAAGTGAGAAGTGATAAGTAATGAATAAATAATGATGATAATAAATAATAAATAATGAATAAAAAATAAGTACAATCGTTATTCAGAAAAACGATATAACGCTGAAATTCGCGCCTGAAATATAACGTTAAAGCGATAATAACATTGATCATGAATTTACACTCGCAGACTGCTAATTGAAGCGGTTAACCGTCAACACTATGTTTGTAATAGGTACGTACAGATCGACCGCAACGCGTAATTATACTTCGGATAGGTCACAAAATGTGTTAACATTACTACCGTTTTGTTCTGTTGTTCACTTTCTAAAAGATGTTGCGTGGAATAAATAACATTAAAATGTTTATAATTTGTCGATACTAATCTCCGAAATGGTTAAACCGATTTTAACCAAAAGTTTACTAACACATAGACGGCTTTTCAATCTATTATAAAAACGACATACTCTTAGGTTTTTAAATCGGAACAAAAAGGAATGATACAGTTTAATAGAGGTAACTTTAAATTGTTAAAATCGTTATACGTGTTACATAGTTATGATAAGATTGCTAATTATAATAAAAAAGGTAGCCCACAAGCAAACAAATACATCCAGGAAAAAGGTGATGTTCCCAGGGTATAGATAAAAATAAAATTAACTCGACCGAAGCTGTTGGCAAAAGCTAGTAAAATATAACAAAGGTGATGTGTTCCAATTGGAATTTGTGCATAAAGGTAAAATTGAAGTGTATGTCGAAAAATCTAAACTATTTTTGATGGGAATTTACAAGGAGATAGAGGGTATTTTAACATATTGTATAGGCTACATATTATTGAGATTTTCCTCAAGGATAAAGCGTAATAAAGCTTAATAGTAGTAATTTAAAAAAAAGATAAGCTCTTTATGGGATTCGGTCGACGCTATGTCTGAATCGTTGTTTTAGTTTAAAAAAAATCTTTTTGTATGCTCAATTTTAATTTGTCGGTATTTCCAAGAAGGCACTGATGATTTGAAAGAAGCATTAAATATATTTCTAAGCTCCATTGCTTTATTGCACGTTCGACGGTATATAATTAAATCACATTCAGCCGCTGAAAATAACCTAGGCACCAGACAGCCTACTCGACTGATCCAATATAACGGGGACGTCCCATTGGTCGGATATATGATGCCTACTCTCCTGCAATTAACTAGTCTTCCGATGCCTGAGGCCATCGAAAAATGAATTTTGAGTCACCCTTCATAACCGAACGCCACAGCTTAGAAAAATGCTCTCTTAATGAATTATTTACTGATCGTATCTGATTTTTTTCCAAAGTATTTATTTTAGCTGCGTTCGGTGAAAAGTAAGGAGCTGTGACGATAGAATTACATGGAAGAGATGGGAGCGGTCACTTATTGAATCACTTTGGAATGCATAGGATATTTTGCGCTTGTATGAAGTTTGCCCCCTCTGAATCAATTTTCCGGCAATTGGACACGGGCCACAGATTCATCAAAACAGATACGACACTCCATATATATATATATTGCTAAAAGAATGTTCCGTCTTATTCGCCCTACTTTGTCATTTCTGTTCTTGAACCAGTTACGAATAAGTATTAAAATGATAAAGTGAATTAAGAAATTCACTTTCGCAATTATAATCTTAGTAAGTATTAGCAATGGACTTTAAGTCAAAATAAGATTGCGTATAGAATTCCATAATTAACCATATGACAATCAAATGAAAACTGGAAGTTTGTAGCATTTAATATTTTAAATTATGATAAATTTATATAAAATTAGTAATTGAATAAATAAACCCAAAAAATATATTTGTGTAGTAATAATATTGGGAGTATTGCCAAGAAGAATCAAGAAAAATAAAACAAGTAATATGAGTAGAGAGTCTATAGTATCTATGTTTACGCTGACTGTTACATTTTTCATGTGCATTCTTTTACTGCTACTTCTCGCGTGATGCAAGAATAAAATTGTTATTACATCAAAATATAATAGATGCTATCCAATCTTGCTAGATGGCGCAGTGTACGCTCGTAAAACGAACCGCGGCTTCGAAGTATAGCTTTGTCGTTATATAATAATATTGTATGAAACAGCAAAATTACATTTAACGCTGTGCCAAGAATAAAATGGTATATGTAGTAAATTGGATATTGGTATATAATCTCAGATTAATAAACTCGAATACTGTGCGACTGACCACCATGAAAGTTGCTATATACAAATACTTGTTTTTTTAGAATGTCTTTAAACAATGACGATTTTATATGACGTAGGTTTTAATCCATGCGAATGAGTAGAAATTTTCGATGAAGGAAAACATCGTGATGAAACTATTGTAAGGTTGTTAGGTTTTTTCTAAATCCGCCCGGTTAGGTACCACTTAGGACCCCTAGTTGAAAATCTATCACAATACATTGGTAGGTATGCTCGCTAGACTTGAGACTAACTTATCTTTAGGTTTAGAATGTCGCCACTTTGGGGCACATCATCATTTAATATCGGGTGAGATTGCGATCACTCGGTAAAATGTATTACATTTTTTAAACGATGATGGTTTAGTTGATTATTTGTGCAGGACACCGCATCAGTCGACTTAGGTTTGAATCCTCGCGAATAAGCTAGAACTTTCGGTGAAAATATGTCTCAAAACATTTGTTGATGTCTTCCGATAGCTGTACTTCAGAGCCAGCTCCTCTTTAGGTTTAGCGTGTTGGCTAACTTGTATAACATCGTCATTTAACATCAGCTGTGATTACGGTCAAACGGTAATATGTATAAAAAAAACGTTTTACCAAAACCACCTCATCAGCATGGAAATTCATATCCGTGCAAACGTGAACATTCAGACAGTATCTATTTTTAAGGTTCTTTTAATTGGGCTGTATGGTTTTGTAAATATTTACGTTTTCTCAAAATATCGTAATTTATAAATCGATTTAGACAATTCTTTTTTTATGGGAAAGGGGATATTTTTAAGGGAATCCCACTTTAATTTCGTTAGTATTGGACCTTGAATTTCGAAGAATGGTCCTAAAAATCGAATAGAAAATGTATAGTAATTGAAATAATGATTGGTTTATGATAATCTAAGACTATGTAGCCAGCCTGTCTATCTACAGTCAAGGACTTTATTTAGAGTATTTTTTTAAACCTTATATGCCAGATTTTTATTTTGAATTTTGAAACTAATTATAAAACAACAATATAAAAAAATATATAACTTACCTGCCAAAAATAATATCAACTTTTTCTTTCACACATAAGATATTTTCTAAGTTTTTAACAGGCCTTCGGAAACGCATACCATGCACTCGGGTTTTTGAATAAAATTAAGTGAAACTGTAATGTAGACAATTGGCAACAATATGCGTTTAAGGGTTATTTCATATTTATTCATTGTATAATAAAATAATTGTCTTTTAACTTAACCATTTATTGATTCTAAAATATAAAACTCAGTGAAGAGCGAAATGCACACAATTCAACGTTGTCTTCTGATCGTATGTATTAAAAGTAAGCAGTGTGGAATTACATGGAAATTACATCGTAGCGCAATGGTATCAAGCACATAAATTAAGATGAGAGGTCACGGGTTCAATCACAACATATAACTGAGTTTTGAATGTTGAACATATGTATGTACATCATCATCTATATAGTTGCCATAATATGAGATACGACAAATTGTGTGAAATTGTGGCTTTCTATAAATAAAAGTTTGTAGGTACAAGACTGGAAAATCAGAAAAAATACTAGTGATAACGAGTTAATTTATCGTTGTCATGCCTATTGTATTTCAGGTCTACAGTCCTAGGTATCCTATTTCGTCCAATCTCCCATAACCTCTTCAGATTCAATATTCATATCGTAAAGTGAACAACTTCTATGATTTTCGTTTTACTCATGTTAATAGCAAGAGCGACTTCATTGTGCTTTAGTTAATTGCTGGCTGTTAATTGTGCGAATATCTATGTGAAATGTAACCTATAGGTTTTCTATAGGTTCGCTGATATAGGTGTATTTTTTTCTTCGTATTCATAGAGTATTTGTTGATGAGGAAAGTGTGTTGATAATTTGAGGTAAGTTCTCATCACATAAATAATATTTTAATGGCTTAGTAGGGTTACTACGATGTAGTGAAAGCTGATATGCAGGAGAACAACCTCGCTCAGAAGGATACCGAAGACCGGGTAAAGTGAAAGAAACTGAGTCGGAAAGCGGACCCTGGCACTAAGCCGGGAAAACGCTAGGAAGAAGAAGAGTAGGGTTACTAAATACCCTTAAAAGAATAAATCTGTATATCTATATATTTAAATTAACTTGACATTATTGTTTTTTATCCAGTGTCAACATCCGAAATGGTTTTGAACAGATTTTGACGATACATTTATGAACAGATATAGGATTTTTAGTGTATTATCTAAGTTTTGTATCATAACGCTTTTTAGTTGAGTTTCAGTAGTAATCATACAATTTAACAGAGGTAACAACTTAATGTGAGTAAACGAGCTCCTGGAGTCAATGACAAATATAGAATAAAGAAAATATAAAACACCCGTTGGAGTTAATCGAAATATAGAGTCTAGTTCCTTAAACGATAAATGAAACAGCTATAATAAAACAAACCACTTCCACGAGAATAAAGTCGCTGACGTTAGTTTTCTTTTTTTAATACTTTATAGGTTAGCGTTTAATGATTAAATGATGATGTGGTCTAAGATGGTAGTCATGTTAAACCTAGAGGAAGACTGGCTCTCAAGTGTAATTGCCGGAACACACTAATAGGTACTTGGCGACAGATTTTCAACTTGAGGGTGGTAGCTAGCCAGACGGACTTAGAAAAAGCCCTACCACCATGCTATGGTTTCATCACGATGTTTTCTTTCATCGAAAGCTCCGACTCAGTTGATAGAATTCGAACCTAGGTCCTTCGACGCTGTGTCCGAACACACTACCAACTGAGCTACCATCGATTAATTAGTGTGACAAATATGTTTATGTATTTATTTTATAATAATTTTCCTTCATTTGTTGAAAAAAAAAACTGTTTTTAGCAAATCTTCTTCTATGTATAAATAAGAAGTGGGAAACCAGTTAAGAACGTATTCTTCTGTGTCTCAAGCGATTTTTTAGCCTTGTTTTAATGGTGGTTATTGAGCGCCTATAGAGTTATCAATAAAAATTTATAAAGACTTATATTTACCGACAGTATCGATAACGAAGCCTTATATATAAATCTCTATTAGAAATACTTCACGTTTCTTACGTCTTTGTGGATAATAATTGTACAAGATTTAACATTGTTACAATTTATAAAAATAAATAACAATACAGAGCATATCTATATATTAACATGTTAAAAAAACTTATATCTACTACTACTACTTATAGTTAGTAAAAAAAAATTAACTATTAAGAAGGAAATGATAGAATTAAAAAATAGTAAATCTAATATAGATTCCCAACACGTAGCTAACATATTTTATAGGAAGACAGACAAAGGGTTGTTATTGTCCACTTAATTCCCAATATTGTAGCCAAAGTGACACAAAGGACAACAACGATTAGATCACTGAGTTAGGTAACCGACTATCGATTCGAGTCACGTAGGTAATATTGTTTACGGGGTAATGTCTGTAACTTTCGATGACATTATGTCCCGGATACATCGAATTAACCTTTCCGATTGTCTTTTACTGTCTTATATAACGGAACAATATATAGAAATTATTTCTTAAATACTAAATATCTCTATAACGGTGTACGAGAATGACTGAAATATGAAATTTACTGATAAACAAGGAAAAAAGAAAGTGTTCTTACACTTGAGAAGTCATACTTCTTTGGGATGAGTATAAAAAATCTTTTTTTATACATTTTAGTCGTAAATATTATACTGTATATAAATTCAATGTGGTCGACTGGTTTCAGCGGTGGAACACCAGTTCCGTCATGTATCAGCGATATTTTCGGAATACATGTAGATACTAATTAAATTGGTAACACTATCGGCTGACGGTGAAGGAGGACTTCGTGAGGAAACCTTAACGTGAGAAATGTTCTTCTAGTAACACAGTATGTGAGAAAATATAGGACTGTGAATTTCTCGGAGATTCAACCCGCCAGTACATCGTCGACTGGCGTGGTGATTATGCCAATACGTTCCTTGGTAGTAAGTCTCTTATAGGGTGATGTTATGTGATGATGATTAGCGTGACCGTATTATTGCACTGCCGCCTGGAAATATACGCCTGTCTGACTATATTTTAGAGAACAAAAAACCTATATTTCCGCGCGAATATAATGAATTAACAATCAGCGTCCAAAATCACGCGCGGTCTATTTACTGTCCTTTATACTAAACAATTTTTTTTTTGCTATATTACACGTGGATAAATTCACTGGTAAAAACAAGTATTTTATCATTTTTGTGATCAATAATAATATATCAGTTAACGGTTAGTATCTGAACATGTTATATGACTTATATAGAAAGACTTTCGTTACAGTAGAAAAATATTGTAGCACCTCATTAAGTCGAACTTTTAGGAAAATACGCGCAAATTCGAGTTAGAAACTTTTCAACTTATCAAGAGTTTTTACTTATAAAGATTTTTCTGTGTAAATGTTCAAATTCCAGAGGTTTCTATTATATCACATCTAGTTTTTAGTTATAGACGTGAAATAAACAAAAAATCCTGGTGTAGAGGCAGTGTTTATCATAAAAATGACTCCATGTAAGTAAGTATGCACGTAACGTTTTTAGTATCCTTAAATTCTGTACCTGGCATATATATTTTTATGAACTACAGACTTTATTTATTTAATATTATTTGTTGAGATCGTACAATTAAACGTTGATAAACTAAATTATTATATTACATTATTGAAATATGATTTTGAGATTTTAATAAAAGATTGTAACATTACTATTGTCTTTGACTGTTTGTATTAATGGCAACACTACAAGCTTTTCTTCTTCCTACTGTAACAGTGTTCGTATGAATGTTTTTAATAAAAAGTAAAACATTTAAAAGTCGTATGGCTATGACGCAACTAAAATTATAACAGATATAAAGGTTGCATCTGCATCTATTTTTATATTGAGTTTTTATAGGAATAGAGGTCCAGCGTCTATTTGTTTCATTGTAGATAAAAAAATAAATTGAAATATTATGTGAAGTAGCACTTATTATTTTAATTTGTTAAGAGCCGGGTTTTCGAATAATGTAAGGTATTGAAGCTCTTAGGAAAAGGAACAAAGGCTTCTATCGAGTTGCGATATTTTTGGACTTACCGAGTTTCGTCTTACCGAGATTCCACCGTAGTTAAAATATATCATTCACATCTATATAATTATAAAAGGTTCGAAGATTTTATATAATTGAAAAGAAATTGTCCTTAAAATTTTCTTTCCGTTTCCCAAATTATTAATATTAACGGAATATAAAAAATGTGAACGAGTAAAATATAAAGTTAATCAGTCCTTCTCAGAATTCTATGCTACTCGGGCTTAAGATGGAAAATTGGCAGTAAAAATACGTAATGGAGGTACTGAGGTAAGTCTGCTGTAAACCCGAAAAAGAGGAAAAAATACAAAGCTTCCGGGAAGCGACGGAGAACGGACCGAGTTTGTTAGGTAACAGTCACATAATAAACGTTAGGCTATATTTATAATAAATTAGCAATTTCTCACGGCTGCGAATTTTATTTTTGAAACTTTAATCAAATTAATATGTATATATATAAAAGAATAGCTGAGTGACGAAAAAGTGATAGATTTTTATACATCATTTATAAAATTACTGTTACTTGTTAATAGTAATTTATATTGTATATTCTAGCACAACAAAGTGACGGTATTGTACCTAACTGGTAAATTAAAAGTAAAGCAAATACCCAAAAGTCTACAATGCATTGGTAGTCGTCGTTGTCATGTTGGCCAGCAGGCTTTTTAGCAGCTGATCTACACTGGCTGATGCCGTGACGCGACTATCTAAAAGAGAGTGACTGTATCGTGTTTATATACATGATGATAGCGATCCAATTTGGTACACACACCTTATCACCGCGTAGACCGTGCACAGACAAGTCTTTCTTTTCTGAAACTAAAATAATTAAATTAAGGTGGTTTTAGTTATATTGTACAATATGTATCTAAATACAATAGTCATTTTTCGAGTGTATTAATTTCAATTCATAATATAGTATTCGTAATAATAAAATTAAAACGTTTTGTATATTTCATGTTTTTGTTGCTGGTAACCGTACGGTTGTGATGACTAGGGAGTGAAGTTTGCGAGAACGCCATCGTGTTATTTCTTTTTTTTTCCTAGCATGGTATCTGTCTATGTAGGCAATTTCGCCAGTGTTAAGTGTGCCAATACACGCTTTAAACTTAATTGCCAAACATTCAGTATTATGTAGATTCATCTAAAATGGCACGATACAGAACAATCATAGAAGAGTCATTTTGTGATATGTGTACCACAGAGATGACATATAAAGATATTTCGGTAGTATACATACGAATACATAGCATAGTTATATATGGTATATACAAACATAGACGGCATTACAGTTTTATATTATTACGATAAATGAAATCAGTAAATGTTTCAATAAAACCAGAATAAACATATATAAGTAATGTATTAATATTAATAGGACGGGGGATATTAATAATGGTATATAATAGTATGACGACCTCGTAGGTTACTTCTGATATATTTTTTTACAGGCATTATACCAGTTTCATAGTAATAAGTTCCAAATGCGACGTCACCTTTAAAGTCTATATACATATAATATAATATTCATACTTCCGTAAATTAATGGTTCACAATTCAGTGGCGTATTGTTTACGGCGCGGCGGTGCAGGTCGGAGGCGACGCGCGGAATACTAATTAAGAGGGCACGGGTTCCTATTCCCGGTCAGGCAAATAATATAGCGAGGATCCCCGAGTAACGGAACTGTTGTCTTTAATTAAATCACAACGTTTTACGTAATTGCTTTTAACTTTATTATTGTTATTAGATATGTTTAATGTATTCCGTAGATTTAAATATGATATGGTCTTCGTCCCTAATTTGTTTGTCAATAAATTGAATAAAATTCGATAGTTGCGTTATTGTGTAACGGCCCTTAGCTTTTGTGTCTTATTTCTTTTTTAACTCTGTCGGTGTCGAGGTAGCATTTGCCAGTGTCATCGTTTTATTTTAATGAATATATTTTATCTGTGTATTTAATTTGAATTATTTGTTAAAGATAACATTAAGTGATTTCTAAAACAGTGTATTTATTGTCAACTTAGTTACTGATTAGCATTTTGGAGGATATGTTGCGCCCTCGGGGTAAGTTGCATCCGAGAGTTAAATTTGTAGAACCAGTGTTTTCATAATTAATGATTTAGATAAAATATTGTGACTGATTGCATCTGGTGGTCATTTGAAATCGGCATAATTTACTTTTAATCTTGTAATTAGTTCCATATAAGATAATAATGCGATAAAATAAATACTAAGCAACCAAAAATACATTTATTATTTAGTTTTCAATGGTAGTTTCAATAATAGTTTTCGAGTCCTCAGCGCACTAATAGACATACAGACAGCTTGTATAATCTGTAAGGATAGGGATATTTTTCTTCTGGTGTTGATAGAACAAAGTGCGTCGGTAATGGTTCAGTGGTAGTGTGTTTCGACATACGTGGTATAGGTCTACGTAGGTTTGAATATTTGTAATCACCCGAGACTATCGATGAAAGAAAAGATCGTGACAAAATCCTACATGATATTAGGTGTTTTTCTAAGCTCCTTGTTACGGACAGCGAGCCATGTGCGGGACAATTAGTTTTATGTGCTAGTTTTACGAAATATCGGACATAATTTATTACGGTTAAGGTTTTTGTTATTACGGAGTACGTAGAAAGTCAAAATGTGTTAGTAATAAGTTTTTGTGAGTAAGAACTCTGAACATATTGATTGATTGTAAGAACAATACACCACGTAATTTATTAGGGATAAGTTTTGTCGAACAGGAAGTTATAAATACAGGGCACAGAATGGTGTCATAAATAGAAAATGGACAATGGACTCATTGGGTCCATTCACTAAAAATATTCCTACGAGCCCTCCCTACGGGGTGTCGTCGCGCGTCGGGCTGAGAAAGAAATACGGAAGGAGGCCACACGCGCGGAGTGCGCTCGCTAGCGGATCAGCTGCGAGGCATTTTAAATAAGGAATACGAATGGGAAACAAGGCAGAGACTGTATAGCGTCTGATCAGAACGGACAGAGACTGTATAGCGTCTGATCAGAACGGACAGAGACTGTATAGCGTCTGATCAGAACGGGCAGAGACTGTATAGCGTCTGATCAGGACGGACAGAGACTGAGTAGCGTCTGATCAGTACAGACACGCGAAATTGTGATAAATAGTTCGAAAGGTTCAAGATTAGAGATACGCGGCGATAACAAACCACAATAATACCTACGGCAAACGACTCTACGAGCGACGAGTCAACGAGCCACATCAACATTTGTACAATACAACTTGTATTGTATAAATAGAACGAGAAATAATTTAATGTTACGGATAGAGCTGATTTACAACCACCTCACATATATTCGTAACACTCCTAAAGTTCCTAATTCCTAAATCCTAAAGTTGAAAATATCTTGTCAAGTACTTATAGGTGTCTTTCATCAGTTACATTTGATAGCCATTTCCTTTCTAGGCTATACCATGCAGTTAAATATCATATGATATCAATGTCAAACACGAAAAGCTACAAGGTATACAAAAAATCGTGTAAGTCAGCTCCAACGCAAGGAAGGAGAGAGACTCCTTAAGAATGATTGTCTTTGAACAGGTACAAAAAAGGCTTACTAGACTAAAAAAAAAGACCAATATCAAATCAAAGGGTAAATGAAGGCACCCATGAAATTATTTAAAGAATGTATATATTTTTATTTTATTTACAGTTTTTTTATGACTCTTCGGCACAATATTTATACATCAAACATTTTACATAAGTATTGGATTTTAAAAATTGCATTAATATCAATCTGTCATCTTGTGAAAGGTGAGCACAATAGGTTGCGCTCAAAAAACGTAACGCTGTCATTCGATCGGTAAATTTTACTCATCACTTTTTTTTCATACGTCTTATATGAAAATCGATTCTTAAGTAGTAAACTCCAAAAAAAATAAGTATCTAATCCAACGAAGCTCACGCTTAAACAGTTACGTTTTAGGGGCTCTCAGCCAGTAAGTTCTATGAAATACAGATATATGTATAAATTATTAATACCCAAAGACGATAGTAAATTACAAACTGAATGGTATGAGTTCAACATAACGAACATATACTCCGCATGTCTGCCACGTTCAGTGTGTGTTGGAAGTTGATAACTGGTTTGATATACACAGCGCTTGGGAAATATTGCGCTTGTCAAGTCGTTCCGAGGTGTGGGATGAACGCCCCGAGCGTCTCGTACATCGGTACGAACAACTTCCGACATTAACTCGTATTTGTGTGCTTCAGGAATAGTTTGTAACGTGTGCGTCATTGGTTGTAACTTCATGAAATAATATACAACGGGACAATGTAACCAGGACGGTTGTAAAAGTATGATGTCTAGAATAGCGACATCTTTGTCGTCAATTGATAGATCCGAGAGAATTGGTTGATTTGAAGGCCTTTAACATCATTATCGAGCTGATTGGTGAGCGTCAAAGGCTCTGAGAAAATATGGTAACAAACTAAGGGAAATCACGGTGGTATAAACCTTGTGCTATTACCGTACATGCATTTAACTAATTGAATCTAATTAACGATTTGATATAATCAACTCGGTATAATTGGAATATGCGTACAGTATCCCCGGCTTTTAATTTAGGGCGTCTGGGAGAAGTTTTAGATTGTCGACAGTATAGCATTATCTTTGTCTATTGCAGTAATTACATTGTGCGATAGAAAAAACGTTTCATAAAACCGAAGCAAACCGATCTTAACCGGGTTCCTCACTCTAATACTCGACCTAGAAAATCAAAAGCTAAGTACTACACATATATTGTTTTTCTAAATCAGGCTAATGCCCAATGGTTAGGTTACGATAGGACACGACTAGATCATGACACTATAGTGTACTACCTGTCATACAAGCACGCTTATGCGTGTCGCTTTCCGAGATCAACGTTGTATATCTAATAACCAAGCACCCGATCTGTACCCGACTTGGTTGCGAAAACAACAAAAATTACAAACAACAATTTGGCATAGTGGTTCTATTTTAACATGTCGCGTTTCATTTTATTTTATTTTACAATTTTTCGGAAAACTTACAGCTAACTAAACATTATAAAACAAAGAGTAGGATACATGAAGGCCATTTACAAGTTTTTACAAATAGTAAGTTAGTTAGTTAATAGTAGTTAGTAAGCTTTGGGTGCAATCCAGTGTTCAGCAGTCGAGAAATTTGGGAATCTAGATTTTTTTTTTCGAACTGACTACACTGTTGACCTGGCAAGACCTCTACAGTTTCACCGGACTACTAAGGGGAGCACTTAAGGCGCTCACCCGATTGTATATAGCATAATATCGACAACTGATAATGTATTTTCAAATATTACATAGACGTATAATGTAATAATCCGTCCTCTCAAACCCAATCTTTCCATAGTTAATACAGTGCTAAACATTTATCGATAAAGTAACACCGATCTACGCTTTAATATAGTCAATAGTTAAATCGTGATAAACTATTAAAATAAATAAATAACTCGGAACATAAATATCACAACTTTTATTCTATTACAGCAAATTTACCCTTCAACTGTCCTTTTTAGTTTTTTTTCCCGTACTGACTACGTTTTTGGCCTGACGGGCCCTCACAACTTTACCGGAGTACTAAGGCGAGTGCTCAAGGCACTTCGCCACTTGGCAACAAGATGAAAGGTGCCAAAGTGGCCGGATCCTCGGCTTAGGGCTCTTGCCTTGGATGCAACCCGGCGGATCTGTCTAAGCTAAACTAAGCAAGCCATTCATACACATAAGAGTTCGTGATACACACATGTGCACCGTATTTAGTTATATTAACTATAATAAATATATTGCTTTAATATTTCTACTACCAAACTTGATCATAATTAGTCCATACTTATCCTAGTTATTAGTCTGCCTTTAATTATCGTATTTTGTACAACAATCCAAAAGCATCATGTCAGCTGTCAAGCAAATTCTAAAACCTACTATTTGTTTTGTTTGCAGAAATTAAATACATAACTTCCATTACATTCGAAAGTTTAAAATAAAAATTTCAAAAATGTTTTACGTAAATGATGATTTACAACCAATTATAACAATATAATAAGTATATCATACAAAAAGTTGACGATTGGTAAATCCAAATTCCATAAATGAATAAGGTAAATGCATTTCTTTGTTGTTGAACCAAAGGGTAGAGATAAAACTAATTATATTAAGCTTTTCTTTGATAGAATCAGAACTAAAAATGAAATATTTTATTTCTCGTCGACTGTTAAAACGAAAGGACTATGACGTCACACTGCTTCATTTACGAACTCGAACGTGAACAAATCCACCCACAAAGCTTATTCATTCTCCCTTTGTCTATTTATTCGCTCATGAGCTCTTTGCATCTGATACCGGTCCGAATAATGGTCTTAAAAAGCAACCTTATATAAGATTACTATTCCGGGGTATTCGTTCTATACACACATAAAGTTTGTCTGTCTTTCTATTTATGGAATATTTTTAAAACTAGCATTTATACGTTCTCGTATAAATGGTTTTTTCGTTTGACGGGAACGAAAGGTTTTTTAATCTTAAAAAATTAAACTTTGTTTGATTATTACTGCTTATATCCTTAAATTAGAATACCGTAATTATATATATGCAACTTAAAAGTCTGATAAATGTTCGATCTGTAAGTAAAACTTTCCATCATAATCGCTTGAGACGTTTCGGAGATTAGTTCGACTAAATACCATTACACATTTATACAAATTACTAGCTAACACCCACGACTTTGATTTTATTGTATTATGTTAACAATATATATTGTGTTTAAACGGAAAGAAATTTAAGAAATAAATCACGCTTTATACAGTAAAAGGTTTATAATATGTGCAAATAGATGTCGATAATTAGAAGCCCGAGTGAAATTGTGTTGCACGTGTAGCTATGCGCGCGAGGGTGATGCTTAAGGTGCGGGTGGCCGGGGTGAGTCGTCTCGTCCAGGGTTCCCAGAGTGCGCTCATGTGTGGATACGCGTGCAGGTGTGCGGAGTGAGGGCAGTTTGCAGTTCCAGTAGTGTACCAAATCGGGTGAGTGCCTTAAGCGCTCCCCTTAGTAGTCCGGTGAAACTGTAGCGGCCTTGCCAGGCTAACTAACAGTGTAGGTCAGATCGAAAAAAAAAAATTAAACAAATATAAAACAATCTAGACAATCTTTTTATTTTGTAAGAAGGTAGGGTTATATGAAGTAAAACAAAAAAAAATATTGATCGAAATCTATCCTACGGTTATTGCGTGATGCGCTCACAACGACAGAGCTCTATCATTTTATATATATAAGTAGTTTAAGAAGATCGGGTATATAGTATTAGCTAGCTCATATCGAAGTAGTTAATTTTATTCGCTATATATTCAGGCAATAATTATATATTAAAGGTTATTTTGACGGTCTGATGATTTATTATGGTTACTTCTGCTGTGAAGCAACGACTTAGCCGAAGACAATACGCTGAACCTGGAGGTACTGGCTCTCACGTGCACACTGAAATTGTGTTTTTTTTCTTTACAAAATGGTACACTTATGCCCGGTTTCTGAAGCCGTCAGTTAAACTATCAATAGCTATTGATTCAATAACGTTATCCATAAGACAAGTGGCGTTTAACTGTCAATGTTTCTGTATACAAAATGAGACGTAGACTGACATTTCTCGTGTCATTTTGTATTCAGAAACCCAATTTGACAAGTTATCGAACCGATAGCGCTATTAAACAGATAAACTACAGTTAAAAATGCTTCAGAAACCGGGCATTACAGATTGACAGTTATAAGGATAACAAATCTATTATAGGATTACAAATCTAAAAATGAAATTACAGATTGTACACAACATTTTAAATTCCGACTATAAATACAGTTAGCTTGGTGTGAGTCTCTTAATGACATACAATGCGAATCTATTGTAGATATTTCTTTGATATTTCTAGACCCAAATATTTA
Source organism: Antheraea assamensis (assembly GCA_035772565.1). NCBI lineage: Eukaryota > Metazoa > Arthropoda > Insecta > Lepidoptera > Saturniidae > Antheraea > Antheraea assamensis. Next base: position 729,351 of record JAQQSE010000020.1, read on the forward strand.
ACTAAAACGTCCCACAAAAGTATATTATTTATACAAACATCACATCATCAATTTGCTATCAGAAAGTTCTTTTCGAGATTTGGGCACCTCGTCTTAGCGTATTTTTTTATTAAGTACCATGTCACACTTACTTACATATAATAAACGGTTAATGTTTCTTTGTCTGTCCGTCCGTATGTTGTATGCTTCTAATATATGGACGAAGTTTTGGTATTGGAAGTTAATTAGGAAGACATAAAATAACTACCAGTATGTCATATTTCTATATTTTTCCAATATTAGTCCAATAGTGACTAATATAATGCAGGAAACAGTAGTTTACAATAGAAATTGCAAATAAAAATCAGCGATATCATAAATATAACTTCTACATCGAAATCACAATGGTCGCTTTATCGGGACAAAGCGAACTGAAAATAATTTTTCTATCATAATTTAATATGTAAGTCGTTTACGGCATACAATTTGATCCAACTTTTAAGGTAATTAATGTTGTGTACACATAGGGACTACAATAAATACTATGTCGTAAACGAAATTATTTAATATTTAAAAAACGGGCCCTTATTCATGATTTACGCAAAGTAAGCCACAGGCACAGCTAGTTTAATACATTATGCTTGTAAATAACGAAAACTAACAATTAAAAACAAATATAAAGGTAAAGTCGCAGGAAATAGCATGCACGCTATATATTTGCAACATTCATACCAGATTATCCGCTCCAGCAAGGTTCTTGGTCCACTAATGCTACTTTTTATGTCCCTAACGAACTCGGCGTGTGTGACCTCACAGAAGTATGAATGCTACATTCTTTATATTAAATATTATTTGTATTACCCTCATAAATGTCTCGGATTTGTATTATATTTTTGGGTTTTTGTTTATCGTTGGAAATATAAAGTAAATTGAAATACTCAGAAGTGGTAGAAATTCATGCGTGGATTTGAAAATGCGAATGGAGCGAAATAAGTTCTTAAGTGTAGACAGTAGGGGTGTTTAATTAATGTATTTATTTGTAAGAATATAGTGAGATGGTGTATAGAAGGATATTCATAAATAAACTGATTACACTTTGTCAAATTTAGGATAATAATTTTGACACAGTAGGGATGGGGTACCGTTTAATCGGTAATTAATCTATGTGATTATTTGAAGAATTTTTGGCGGGATCTTGGAATGTCCTGTAGTGGATTTTATATTTCATTCATAATTTTGTGTTATTTGACTCTGTATTTTGTAATATTGGTGGCGTCTAAATTTTACGTAATATAGTTTGGTTATTGTGCACGCGTGAAGTGTATTGGAAATAACGCGGTGCAGCGTGGATTCGGACTTGACACAAAAACTGCATGGAAAGTTCTAAACAAGGAAACCACCATTTTGTTAAAACATTGCAAATATCACAACACACTTACTCCAGAATTGGCAGTATGGATTAATTCCTTCGCCTGTCCTGCTGGACGAATATTATTACTACTTCTATATGGTTATCTACTATTCTTCCCATGGAATTTGGAGTCGATAGTTGCATAGTTATGCTATATGGATTATAATACAAAACATTTATTTTCTATTGAATTTTTTTTTGAGGCCTTGAAACGTACTTTGTTTGTTAATGCATACCTTAAAGTTAATGAATACATTGAGAATGACAATGACTTAAAGAGTTTTTACCCTATCTCCTTCCATTTACACATAATTAAAAAATTATGCTCCATTTTAAATATTAATGTATGTCACCATCATCATCTTACCCTTATCCCACCTAAGTAGGGTCGGCACAACATGTTTTCCATTTCCACTCTCCCTTGGCAGATGCCATCTCAGTATTTACACTTTTTATACACATATCATTTTTCACACAATCCATCCACACCTTTTTCGGTCTTCCTCTACTCCTATATCCGTCCACTTTCAAACACGAAACTTTTCTTGTTACATGACTTTCATCTCTTCTCATAATATGCCCCTACCATGCTAACCTATTACTCCTCAACTTCTCTGTTGCTGGTGCTATTTTCAAACTTCCTCTGATATACTCATTCTTAATCTTATCCATTCTTGTTACACCACACATATATCATAACATTCGCATTTCTGCCACATGTAATTTTTTCTCATCCGTCTCTTTCGTAGCCCAGCACTCGGATCCATATAACATGGCTGGTCTTATTATAGTTTTATACACCTTACCCTTGAGTTTCAACGGCATTCGTGGGTCACAAACCATCCCAGACATCTTTCGCTAATTCATCCACCCTGCATTTATCCTATTCTTCATAGATCTTGTCTATTCCACTAGCGTTTTGGATTAATGAACCGAGGTACCGAAAATTGGAGCAGGCTGGTAAAAATACGCCGTTTAATGACAAAATGACAAAAACTGGATCGACCTCCGAAGTCACAGAACAAATGTTCAGTTTTCATCCTACTAACCTTTAAACCAACATTCTCTAGTTTCTCTCGCCATTTCTCCAGCCTACTCTGGACCTTGGCAGCATTTTCACCAAAAAGAACAATATCATCAACGAATAGTATACACCAAGGTGCTTCCTCCTGTATGTCTGATGTTAGTGCATCCATGACAAGAAGGAATAGATAAGGACTTAAAGCTGACCCCTGATGCAAACCTACGGCCACATGGAAATTGTCGGTAATTCCAGCCTCGGACCTAACATGTGTTTTAGCTTGACAATACATACAACGGACAAGTTGTAAGTACTTCCCAAGCTACTCTTGTCTCTTTTAGCGCCCACCACAGTACATCCCGAGGTACTCGATCATATGCCTTTTCCAGATCAACAAACACCATATGCAAGTTTTTATGTACACGTCTGTATTTTTCGCACAAATATTAATGTATGTATCATTAGCTTAGCTTAGATTAGCCTAGTCAGATCGGGATATTCGGTGACAGTTCAACAGTATAAGACAGTTCGAAAAAAAAAACTTTCGTTCGCCTCATCCTGTCACACTTTTCGTAACGCTCTCGTCACTCTTTCACCAGCTTACTCCCCAAGTTTTACTTAAAAACAATCTACAAATAAGTGTGTAATGTGTACAAAACAGTGGCTTTAAAATGGCAAATTCAACTTGTATACAGAAAGTGTTAAGCTTTCGATGAAAGTGATAAGTTAAAAGGGAAACTTGGAAATTTGACACGACGTTCAGGGATAAAGATTTCATGCTTTACGTTGATACGATCTACTAAAGACGACTTCACAATTTAATTCCGAAAGAGACAATACAAAAATAATACGAAATTCAACTTAAGGTTTTTATTCGGGCAACTTCGAGGCGCGAATCACCGAAGCCTTAACTATAACAATTTGTATGCATAATGGACAATTCGACACCGAGGAACATCCGAATCCGCAAACCGTTTCCGCATAAAAACCTTTTCTCCCTTCCCCATCTCTAGAAATTTGTAATAAGTTTTCGTATGCATAAATGGACCTCACTCGGATGTGTTCTAACAATGGGAATTTTTCTTCCCCGGGACTCTTTATTTTCCCTACCGGTTTTCATTTCAATTGCAAATGTTTCATTCTTTATGAATTTACCGTTGCCTTCGCGGAGGAGAAAAAAAAGGTTCCATCGAATCAAATTTGTACAAACATTTGAAAAGTTAAACTGCTTTTCGACTTCTCAATTTCGCAGATCGCCGTGGGATTTGAAAGGGTTTCTTTTTATAAATTGTTTATTGTAGTTCTTAATAATTCTATGATATTATAAATTGATCGAAATGTTATACTTGTATATTGTTTTATATATAAAAAAATCAACGTATCAATGTTGTTCTATATACTATTGACAACTTAGGAAAATTTTTATGCGCCTATTAATCCATACCAAGAGATTTTTTTTTGTGCTCAAAAATATTACCATTCGTTATCTGTCAACGAGTGTCAAAAATGTGATCATAGAGCGAAGATTATTTTAAGAAAAAGCTAAATATAATTCAGAGCTGTTTCTTACTTACACATAAAACACAATATCTGTCTGTTCGTTTGAGTGCTTCAGACTTGTAAACCGCCCTTGATTTACTTTTATTTATAGGTGTATGTGTTCTTTGGAAAGAGTTTTGCTACATACTGTTTTGCTTTAAGAAAAATCTAAAAATGTGTCTAAACCCTTTTCACCTTATATATTATGAAAAGCAATATCTCTCTTTTTGTTTGCCGCTTTAGTGCTTTAGCCCCGTGGTCGGCGATATTTTTGTTTGGAAACGTTTCTTTGGAAATATTTTATCGTATACTAACTGAGTCCCGCGATTTAGCACTAATGGAAACTGTTTTGCTATTGCAACGAAGTGTTTTACGTGAAACAATTATATGCTGTATTATATTACATTTCTTCTAAATTTGACTTTATTAATTGACCCGAAAAAATCTACTTACCTATTTTAAGTTACACATTCTATATTTATTGTTTAATCTCTATGGAAAACCGTAATCATTCCGTACATATATGCATATATAAAGTTTTCTTAAATAGCTTCGACTATTTTGAAGATTAGTCCCGTGTATATAGATTGTATCATAATGGTGATTTAAGTCGAACTAGAAATTGTACACCAAAAATTCTCCTCGCGAAAAACCTTTAAATATGCATAAACATTTTATTGTAAATTATAATATAAAATAAAATCATTTAAATGTAGCTTTGTAAGTACTACGCCATAAATGCTATATTTGATTCATCATTATTCCTTTTATATCATCTACATAAAAATTAACATACTTTTCAATTACCTGTAAAATATAAATCTTTCTAAAATAAATAATTATATCATTATCTTATGATATGTATGTAAATAATTCTTTTTTTCTAAAAGCTTTCTACCAGAGAAGCGCCGTAACGGCACGCGGTGGGACGAGTATAGGCAATTTAAGTAAAAAAACCAAAATAAAATGATAAATTGCATTAATATTTCTGTGGTCTGCGTATGTTGAGACGCAATATGGTGGAAAATCTATAAATTAAATTTATGTTTAAAATTCCCCAAACAAAATCATTTTACAGTATAAAGTAGCACGTCTTTTGCACGGAGTCGTTTTTGTTGTACTTTTATTTCAAAGCGGAGACGCGGCGTGAATTCCCTCATAGCCGTTCCCACCGATTCGCCCAATGATAGTAGACAATGCTTTAGGAAATTAGATTCGCGTCGGAGTCAGAGCACGTGGCGCGACGCCTTCACTGGACGACTTGTTATGTTACTTAAAAAACTTCGAACTCTGGTCAATTTCTTTAATAATGGGTGACATGTGATTATTTTGGTCCGGAACAGATTAGAAAATTATAATCTTATGGAGTCCGCCTTTATCTCGATCCTTCGAATCAGAGTGCTTTTGTGTTGTAACAGAGGTATTTCCATTGGTTAATGGTGGACATTATGATGTGACGCTATTAGGAGTATAAAGCGAGATGAGGCTGGGTGTTACAAAGACAACGAAATCGAAGTAAATCGGAGGTATAAAGGTCAAAACTCTAAGTTTTTTTACTTTAGGTTTCTGCGGGTCCATAATCTCACCTGATGGCGAGTATCGATGGTCCAAGATGCTAATACCCAAAATTTAGAAAGATATATTGTTCAAGTACAGGTGTTGTACGTACAAGTGGTTGGCGACAGATTTTCCAGGATTCGATGTTATGTCTATCGACGCGGTGTTTAAATACTCTATTAATGTGGCATTTATAGCTATTACAAGCTATTACATTATAGCTATTACAACGTCTATCTTAGATAAATGTGAACGTGGAAAGACAACTGAGCTAAAAGTTTAAAGAGGTTTTACTTAAGTAAGTAGAAACTCTAAGGAGGTCCTTACCATTGGGTATAATGCGGTTATTTTGTTTACCTGGCATAAATTATCAAAGTATTGCAAAACTAATTTAAACCTTATACTTTCCTAGTCTGCAAGCCAAGTCCAAGCCTGCAGCTTCGTATACGTTTTTTATCGTTATAAATAATGACACCATATATTAATTTCAAGTAATTTTAATGGTTTATATAAAGCACGTTGAGATAGTTTTCAGATGGCAGGATTTTTTAAAGTTCACTTAACACTCAACCATATGTTGTGGTCAAATAAAAAAATATAATGAAAATGTATAGCTTCTATTATTATCTAATGTATCAACCACATTACTGTACAGTTTTATCAAAATCCTTTGAGTAGTTTTTGCGTGAAAGATTTAGTAACATCCACCCGTCGTAACAAACTTAAAGGGATGTCTTAAAAATCGCTAACTTGGAAGTAAATTGAGGACTATGATTGAATAGAATTAAAAAAATCATATAAAATAATTGTTCCAAGTCCATAGTTATAGTGCACGAGTCACCCATTTGCGCCGTTCGCTTCGCGTCGCCTTGCAAACTCAAACACGGTCCCCGCGCGGCGCCGCCCGCTCTAACTCTACTCCGCTAACAAATCACACGTGGGAAATTTCTCAAACAGCACAACAATATATTCGCAGTATCCAATAAAACGTGTTCGGCTATCGCTCCACGTTTCTAATCATGTTTCAGCTATTTTAGATGATATTTTCAGGGATTTTGTGAAAGGTTTGTGTAAATTTAATTATTTATAGCTGTGAGTTCAAAACTCGAATCTTACTCCGAATTCAAGTATTAAATCTAAGTATAGCATATCGGTAGTCGAGGTACCGGGTGTCAAATAAAATTTTCAAGGGTTACGAGAACTTAATTTGGCCTCTCAAATGAGATACAATTGTTCGTCTTATAATTGTGATTTCTTGAATAAACATATAGTGACAAATAACATGGCATGGCATGGCAACATGGTGACTTATCGTTACTTGGGAACAAAATGCACACATTGATACATTATTGTTACGAGTATTATAAACACTAAAGTATTAAAAATAGCGCTCCGCGAACATTCTTTCGACTTTTACAACGTTATTGGTATCTTAAATCATATTGTAATTCTTATCCAGAGACTTTCACTCTTTGGTCTTGCAGGTTGTAGTAGTACGTAATACGGCGATCGAAGACAGTTATAATATGGACATTGCAGTAACGAAGAGAAACAAAAGAAAGAGTAATATAATCACAGAGTAGTATGAAAAGTAAAGGCAACCATAGAGCAACTCTATTATGTTCTTTCTGTTATAATGTGTATTTTCCACTTTGTACTTTGTGAACACAATTTTTTTTTCATGCAAAACTGTATTTTACTTACCCGCTGTAGTAACAATAACAACTAAAACATTGAAAAGGGAGCCAGCTAGCTCTTAAGTGCACTATCGGAATATATCCATTGGTTTTTGACGATGCATTCTGAATGCAAAGATGTCATTTAGTCAAGTGGTTAGAGATTTTTTTTTACACTATCATTTCGTTTACTGAAAACCAACGCATTATAGGATTAATTTTTAGTCAAAGGGCAGCAACAAAGCAGGCGGCCTATCTGATACTATAGACAACGGCAACACCGGGGCATCATTATTGTGATGCCAACCTTGAACATACTCGTGTTTCAGCCGCTTATGGAAGAGCTCCATGCTATAACACTGGATTCGAAGCTTACATTAATAAACGTGATGTCTACCGTCAGGTGAAATGATTATATTCGTACAAATAAAGGAGGCCTTTATTTAAAAGTAATTATAATTCCTGCCGTCTCGAAATTTCCGAGGATCGTCCAATTTTTTAATTTATTCGGGCTTAGCAATTAATGTTGGGAAGTTTTTTGCATTTGAGTAATTACTGCCGGAAATATGTGTATCCTTCATCGAAGCCATATTGTAATTGTATATTATATTATTGTGTATTATCTGTACTAAATACTTTTATTACAGGTGTATAAAGTTTATTAATATATTTGTGGGAAGTAACCTTTGGATATAATATTCCGATTTTGATAATTCTTTCAGTAACAGGAAGCTACTTTAATCGTACCGGTTACGGGTCAATTTTTTTCTAATTAAATTTTATGTTATAGGTTGTGGACTTCGTTGCTCTACAACAAACCTTAAAGGTATTAATATCAAAAAAGAAATATTCAGATATGTTATGGAGCTGGAATCTTAGGATTATATAATTTTCATTGGTAGAATAAAAAAAAATTATAAAGGAATTAGTCGTAAAATTAAAAAAAAAATCGTTAAGAGTGCCACTTAGCGGATCCAACAGTTCAGCCGATATTATAAGTACAAAAAAGTTTAGGAGAAGAAGAATTACGAATATAGCGAAATTTTAATATACATGAAGTCGCGGCGGATTGTTAGTCTATAATGAGTTTAAACATCCATGTGAATTTGTTGAAACGATATTGGATTCTAGTATTCACATTAATTTAAAATGGAAAACAATGTAGGACCAAAGATATTGTTACGTTTGTCCTGAGAGTTAAGCATGCCAAGTACAATATTAAATAAAAGATCAACCTGTTTTAATCGTTTAAAACTGGAGCTTCTTAGTAATAATTAAATGCATTTTCACGTGAACAAAGTCATGGACACTAGCCAATTTGGGATGACATTAATTTGTTTTAATTTAAAATACCATTATTAATGCCAAAAAAAAGGATTGCCTTTTAGTATACTTCTTAAAATACAAATTAAAGATATTTATGTTGGCTGTATGGAATCAATTACCTTTGCCTATAAATAAATAAAAATAACCTCAAAACAATATATTTTGTTCAGATATATATTTACAAAAAATGCTAAATGTTACAATTAGTGTAGATGTTCATAAACGTAAAAAAAGTTATGTTCATATATCCTTGATTTTTATATCAATAAACAATCGTGATAATATTATATGTTAAAAGAAAAACCTTTAAAATGTCCTCATAATTCAAAGATTCACTTTGAATTTCGGGCGATCCTAAACTATTTTATTATCGCTGTTAAATCCTTCATTGTACGTTTATCCGCAAAAGTTAAACTGCACACGTTCAATAAATTCAACGGATAACATTTTCATATTCATAAAGCGAGACTAAATCCTTTACGACGAAAGTTTAAAAATCTCGCGGCGCAGACTACATACTTCGTTCGCTGTACGCGCTATCTCGACTTACACGGAGGTAGTTATGGTTGAAAACTATTAGCTTTATGGCTTACTTAACTTCATCGACAATATAAAATGAAATGAAGCGCAAACGATGTTTTTAACCGACTTCAAAAAGGACGACATTCTGAACTCGACTGTATTTTTTTATGTATGTAGTCTTTGTGGTTTATAAACTGATTTAGTAAATTATTTTTTATTGGAAAGAGGATTCAAGTAGATGTCGTTTTAATTTTATTTGCATTGGATCTTGGACTTGGAAGATACTTCAGGGAACTCCTTAAAACCGAATAGGAAATTTATATTGGTCCTGACTATGGCAAAGACGTCCGTCCTGGTGCATTTTTAGGTTAGTTTTTTTTTACGTCGGTTTCATTTTTTGTTAATTAATCTCTAACACCTTTTGATAGACTTACCATAAAAGTTGACAAGCGTAAGTGTTTTTCATAAGGTCTTTATACTATACATTTAGCAGTTATGTGCCACCTAGTCCCGCTGTAAAATATCACCTTCTGTATCATCGTTGTTGGATGCTTATTTTTCAAGGAATGTTTTACTATATAAAACATTAGAATGTAATGAACATCTTCGGAGATATTTATTAAAACTCTTCAACAACAAATGACTCGCGATTGCGATAAAATATATTGACAGATGAACTTTCACTTGTTCAGCTGCCATTTTGTTTAATCACATGCTCGTACTGTAAAGGAAAGATTTCTTCTCATTTTGGTCGCGAAGCATGCCAAGCTGGAGTGGATAGCTAGTATAACATAAATTGTATATCAAGAAGTCCGAAATATAAGTATTTTAAGTGACGAATTCACCTCTGGGACCCTTTTCATCCGAATATTCTTACATAAATGGTTTACAATGTGTCCGGGACCGCCAAGGAAGATATATAAAAGCATGTAATAAATTCAATTGAACGAGTGTCGTCTCCAGACCCAACTCGACGCTCTGCCACGCCCTCTCGTGCTACTGCAACAGATTTCCTTAAAGAGGTACTAAGGAATCCTTCTGGTTTCTATATTTAGTGTTTGCGTTGAAAACTTTTACGTATTTCGGTACCGTTCAGTGGTCGAATATATTCATTAAACCCTGCGTGATTGGATTTTTTATTGCTAAGTTTTCAATAACTCTACTTTTATGTGTATTCGAGTGGAATTTTGTAATTGTTTTCCAATTAATTTCCCAATAAGCGTGAGAAGAAAAATTTGGAACAGCTCAGGATTAGATGACAGTGCAAGAAAATATACACAGGTGAAGAATTTTCCGTTTCAGATGTGACTAGATGAAAAGAAACTGAAATAAGCTCGTCTGGCTAGCTACCACTCTCAAGTTGATAATCTGTCGCCAGCACCTATAGGTGTTTTTCGGTAGTTGCACGTGAGAATCAGTGCTCTCTAGGCTTAGCATATTTACCATCTTGTACCACATAGTAATTTAATTGTAGTTTTATATAATATACTATCTACATATACACGCTGTAAAGCAGAAAATAATTATAAGCATTTTTTTTTACGTTTTACTTTTTTGGTATCTTATTGGTAATCGTACAAAGCGAATTTTTAGCCTGGAACGGTACTTGCGCGCGCCAATGTAACGCACCGTGAAGTTAGTTTTAGCTTAAAACGGGAGTTGCACGTCCGCATGTAACAGATGGTCTCGTTCGAGCAGCGGCCGAGTGCGCACGTGCCTGCTCGCAGCTCTGACGGTCCGTTGGTTCGGCAACTCTCGCGCAGTTGTCGGATATTTTCGTGTGTGTCCGGAAGTTTAGTGTGTTCGAGCGGCTACTGTCGATCGTACGCTCTTTTACCTCCAATAGTGCACCATTTAAACCGCACTTTTCGGTGCGAAGCCGTGCACACTGTTTGCAGTGCGTCGAATCGCCGTGCTACGCGTCGTGCCCCGTGCTGCACTTCAAGAGTCGTGCAGCGCGTCGTGTGCCGTGCAGAGCGTCGTTCTTCGCGCCGCGCGTGTGCAGTTTGAAGAGAAGATTCGCGTTCGCGTCGCGTCGCGTTTTCCTTTTGACCCGGACACGGATTGTCCGTTAGATTCAAATTAGGCGCACCCCCCTGCCCCTCAGGCAGGGAGGTTAGTCATGTCCACCCCCGCGATCCCGCCGCCCCTTCAGGCCCCTAAGGCCCTAGATGACACCGTCCAACTCGAGGACCTTATTAGGTTCCATATGTTCGCGCGTCAGCAAAATCCGTTGTTAGTATCGGAATTCGATAGGCTCCGACGCACTTACGCGCGTATCGGGTACAAAAGTGAGTTCGGAGTCCCGCGTTGTTTCCGCGACGACCCGTTCGCGCCGTCCGACTGCGACTCCGACGATGAGTCCGACATGGAGCTTGACGCGCCTCGCGTGGCCGCCCCCGCGCCCGCGCCCGCGCCCGCGCCTGCGCCCGCGACGTCGTCCGCCGATAAAGACGGTTTCACAACCGTCACGCGCCGCGGTAAACGCCCACGCGCCGCGATTCAGACCGACAGCGACTCAGCTACGGGACGCTCAGTCCCAAAGCAGTCCAATATAGGTGGCGCTCGGGTGCCCCGAGCCTCTCCCACGCCCTCTGCCGCGTTTTCGGCTGAAGCTCCGGCTGCGGAACCTGCGGTCGTGGCTAAAAAGCCACGCCCACCGCCTCCCGTCACCTTCCGTGACAAAGCCCGCTGGGTAGAGATTTCGGACGACCTTAAGTCGAAAGAAATCGCTTACCAATCCGCCGTCAACACTGTTGCCGGCATTTCTATCCGTGTGTCGACCCCCGATGAGCATCACAAGCTCACGAGATATTTCAGGGAGCGTCAGCTCCCTTTCTTCACTCACGCTCTCGAGGAAGAGCGTCACCTCCGTGTCGTCATTCGAGGAGTTCCCTCTGAACTCACCGAATACGACATCTCAGATTGCCTGAACACTCAGGACTTCCCGGTCCGGAGCGTGCAGCGCATGCGCCACCCCCGCACGAAGGCCCCCTTCAACCTGGTGATGGTCACACTGGACCGCACCTTGGAAGGCAAGGCTATTTTCAGCCTCAACTCGGTTTGCGGCCTGTCCCCTGTATTCGTCGAGCGTCCTCGCAAGACCCAGGTACCCTCGCAGTGTCACAACTGCCAGGTGTACGGTCATTCCGCCCGGCATTGCCACCTGCGTCCCAGGTGTGTGAAGTGTCTCGGGGATCACTCCACTAGGGAGTGCCCCCGCACTCCCGAATCCATCGAGCCTCCGAGCTGCGTCCTCTGCGAGCAGACGGGTCATACCGCGAATTATCGCGGGTGTCCCCGTGCGCCTCGCTCGACCCATCCCCGCCGCGGCGGTCGTGCGACCCGGTCCAGGGCGCACGGCCCGCCGGCTCGAACGAAGCGGCCTCCGCCTCCGCCCATACAAAGCCAGAAGGCTTTCCCCGACCTGCCGGGCACCTCCAGTGCGCCGGCAGCATCCGCTCCTGCGCCGAGCGCGCTCTCCTGGCGCGTAAAGCCTTCCCCGCCAGCTCCCTCGGCTGCTAAAGCCAAGCCCCAGCCTCAAAAGGCTCTGTCCACCCCTGCGCCACCTATCGCGGCTTCAGTATCGACCTCCGGTATAGACTGGATAGCTCGTCTTCTTTTGGTACACGATGTACAAGAGATAATCGCATTTAACGCGTTAGTTAATAGTACGTCTGAGCTCGGGCTCTTAAACGCCATCTCCGCTTTCCCGGCCGTCGCGACCACGGTACAACAATTAACCCGCGCCGCGCATAAATAAATTCGCGTAAATCAAAATATCAGTACGAACCCGCATGTTCATATACAATAGACCGATACATTAGGATTTGTTACGTAATTATTTAGTTAAATCGGCACCGTGCCATTGTACTTTATTTTTTAGCTCGATCCCCTCTGAAAAGATGCGTGTTTGCGCCCACGCCCGCGATTCTCTCTGCTCACCGCCTTGAGCGAGGGGTGAAGATTCGATCCCGCACACTCGTCGCGATTTTTCTTGTAACAGCTCGAGCCTAGGTAGTCCCTCGGTGTGGAGCCCTCGAGTATGTTACTCGCGCGAATACAGTGGTTTACACATGGTCTACACTTACACGATCACCCCACACACTTGCACACCTAGGCACTCAGTGGTGGGCTGTTTTTTTTTTGCCCTTTTCGGACTGAAATAGGTCACATAACACAGTAGTCAGATACCAAATACACATATACATTCGTGAAACATGCATGGTCACACATGCATTTTTCACGAATTCATATATGTGTATTGCATGGATAGATAGCTTAGCTAGCTTAGTTAGGTCGGGAATCCGGCGACAGCTCAAGCCGAGGTGCACCGAGTGCCCTTGAGATGTTTCGCCTAAAAACAATCGGGTGAGTGCCTTAAGCGCTCCCCTTAGTAGTCCGGTAAAACTGTAGAGCGGCCTCCGGGTCAACAGTGTAGGTCAGTGCGAAAAAAAAAAAAAAAAAAAAACCGCATGTAACATACTATGAAGTAAGTTAAAAATAAAATATTTTCTTGACAGACACTATATTTTAAAATTATACGATTTTTTTTTACAAACAAAGTATTATATAAAATAATTTGTGAATGTTATTTATTGAAACTTTTATTCATAGAATTTAATTTCGACGTTCGAATTTTTGACACGGGTCTAAATGGTTAAAATGTATTAAAAAAAATGTTCGATTCACGCAAAAGAAGTATAATTTCTCACTTGCGTTACATATGGTAAGTAAACACATTTTTGTATGATTTTTATATGACGTTTTTGAAAGGAACTACAAATGTACAAATTGGATTACTTTTAGTACCCCATGAAAATTTAAAATTTTATCCTGATCCTAACAATTTAAGACTGTATATATATTTTAAAGCTATGAAAGTACTTATATGTTTTAAAACTAATAAATCTGTAATAGTTTGACAATATGTATGTGGTTTAAAATATTTGGCAGATAAATGCTTACGTATATTATAAATACCAATGTGAGTATGTTATTGTATGTTACATATATTGTATGTTACATATGTATATATATGTAATAATATTGTTTTCTGTTATGTGAAAATATCGTGAACGATATTTAAATGTAATCTGATAAAGTTTCTTTATTCTGTTTGTATAAAATATAAGGAGAGAGTGGAAATAAGCTTAATACAGAAGAGTTTTCCTTTGATTAGGTAGGTTCCCGAAAGCTCACGACGCGCGTGGCTTCACATCTAAATATTGTATGTAGATCGAGGCTTTTCTATACCACACTTCAATAGTTAAGTTACAATCTTATCTGTTGCCTTCCAATGTAAGCTTACGAATTATTTTTTTCTACAGTAGCTTGTTTTCAAATTTGTTTTATTCTCTTTAACTATCTGTATATATAAATCTATGGCTGCTTGTAAAAAAAAAACAGTTATCTTGTTTTACCTGCTTAATGTGCTTGGATATTTTCGTAGCGTATCGAAATTAATCTTAGAGGTCTGGCTATATTTACTAGAGTTAAGGTTTCTGAGTAAATTCTATTTTCACTAGAACGATACACAAATTAAATGATATGTCTCGAAACAGTATCAGATGATTCCTTTAATGGGCGATGCTTTCACAAAGCCTTATGCCGCGTCCTGGCTATAATTAAAAAAATATAAAAATACTATTTATTTTCAAATATTTTCTTTGAAAATTGTCTAATGGAGTCAAAAACGTGACATGCCTTCACAATTCGCATATATGTTCGTAATTTATTTTTCCAAACTAGTAATCATGCTATAAAAACTACTTTTGTAATCCTTTTCCATAGTTTTAAGAAGTAGAATTACAATTACTCTTAAAATTGCTGCTAACAAGTTTCATATTATACTCTCAAGTATATATCGACTATTTAGCTACTCCAACGGTTATTTATTTGTTTTTATCCTTATACTAACTACATAACTATCATTGTCTAATTTACAGCTTATCAAAGACGTAGTAGCTTCGTAAGTATATTCAAATAAACATTTTTGTTTTCTTATGCGTAATTTTTAATCTGAAATCTTTTAACACCTTGTAATGATATATGGTAAAGGCAATTTTGATTGACTATGAACAGCCTAACGTCACTGAATTATTGAATTCGATAAGAATGATTATTAAATTAGTCAAAATAGCAATGCAAATAACCCATTGCTGTTCAGTAGTATGTAATCGATAAAATGATTACTGTGAGTTAATACATAAAAATATACATTACCGCAAACTTTTCAACTTTAAGCTTAAAAACTCTAGTGAATTCCAACATGAATATCGAGTTTCTTCAATATATCTTCAAAACATTTTTAAAAAGACTAACGTGAATTGATTGTGTTTTTCATTAAATTAAAATTGACAAAATACATCGTAATACACTCTATTTATTATTTGTATGGAAATAAAAAGTCTGACAACGGTAAATGCTTCTGCGACTGAAGATTAAAAAACTCTTAAGCTGAAATCTAACAGTATTTATTTTTAGAGATATTGTTCTAATTATTATTAAAGTGTAGTCACTGGCCGGAACTGGTGTCAACACTTGGCCAACTGATCGATTGGCGGCACGTGTGCGTCTGTCCTCCATCGGTAATTAGCCGGATCATTAATTATTTTATGGTGTGCTCACCTGGCGTATGGCCAGCCATTTTGATTTTATAATTACATTGCATTAGTTGGTACAAGTACTAGAAATGACAGGTTTTTTTAATGTATTTTTTTTTTGTACTTTGTAGGTATATTAGCGTTTAAACCTAATTTCACTAGACGTTAAATGCCCATGCGGTTCAAGATGATAAACATTATAAACATAGAAGGACTGGTTCTCAAGTGCAGCTGCTGAAACACACCTATAGACGCTTGGCGACAAATCTCAATTTAAGTGTGATAGTCAAACACGCGGACTTAGAAAAAGCTCCACGAGGCTATGTTTTCCTTCACCGAATACTCTGGTTCATTCGCAAAGGTTCGAACATACATTGATCGACGTACTGTCCGAAGACGCTAACCACTGAGCCATCCTTTATGTTTGATGATACACGAAATTTGTATGTTCAGCTGGCTTGCGGTCACTATAGGAGTTTTAATATTTACCGCAGTGGCACGCATAGAGGTGTGTATGTGTAGTAATCAAATGGGGCGGTATGAATTTGTACTTGATGAGTTATTGGGCATGAGGACATTGTGGTAAAGGGAACTCAGGAGCTCTTTTTTAGTTTGTTGCGTTAACAGATCAAGCAGGCTCAATCATTTTACATCTTTCATTCGAGAATCTGACAAAGCGGGGTCAGATCGATGATCGTAGGTATCTTTGGTTACTGTTTTATTTTAGTTTTACATTCAGTTTATTATTATGTGCAGGGTTCGCTTCTATGTTATCATAAAAACTCTATCTCACGCCATGTCACTATTGGGTAGGCAGGAATGATTGATTACAATTTCTATCTAATCTCGTAAACATTTTTTTTTCCACAAAATTTGTTATTTTTCAATGTTTCTCTTTGTTAAAATGCTACTTTTAACATTATATATGAATATTTTTTGTCTGAAAACCCGTTCTATTAGTGCATGATAGAAAGCCCGTTAAATTTCTGTGTCATTTTCAGTACCACTTTTATTTAAAATAGCTATTCTAGTAAGTTCTATATTGCAGATTTATATGGAGCCATGTGTTGCATCACTTTTAGTTACACCTTCTCTAATATCGACGCGCATCGTTTACTCGTATATATACCAATGATACTGGTAATAGACGCTATATTTTGTTAAGATAATGTCAATGTACGGTGGCTAATTGTTAGTGTAGCCCAAACTAAAAAAACAACGACAACCACTAAGAGATTTTCAACCTACTTTCAGTCGCTGGTGTCACACGGATCTTTGTTATTTTTATGACTTTGGTTTCTAACACGTTATTGACTTGGGGTAACTTTAAGGTAACGGCCCAAGCGAAGGTTCGGCAACTTTCAAACAGTGAAAAGGATGTCATTCGACTGAGTGTCTTTCGCGCACGCTCCGAAGCGCCATTGAAGATACATTCTCGCGTAGATCGTCGGACGGTTCATATTTTCACTAATGATTAATAAATTATATCCAGTATTGAATTATTCTACCTACTTTTTAATTTGATAATCAAACTTTTTATAACTATTCATTTTATACTTTTCAATTACTACAGCAATCAATATTCAACTCCGTCTATCTCTACAATTCCATGCGAATTTTTCATTTCTCTTGGTCTATGAGCTCTTTCTTGAGACGGAGCACATTTTTTTTCACATTTATAGCATAATAAAATATTGTATATATTAATGCATTTATAACAATGGTAAGTACAAATACAAATCACATGGTGTAAGTTTAAGCGAAATTGACGGATGGTTTAATACTAGGATGTCACGTTTAGCTAGAGATATTTTGATAGATAATATAGACTGAACTGTTGAATATTCTTGAGAATTCATTATTTGTCGTTCCACAATTTAGTTATATTTTGTAACTTTATAAAATACTTGAGTTCCTTGATATTCCAAAGGGACGTCGTTTTTCTTTTGGTGTAGGTACCTGCTTACATTCATTACACTTAATAACCCCAACTAATATTATAAATGTGAAACTGAGTTTGTTTGTTCCTTTGTTTGTTACACTTTCACGCTTTAACTTCTCAACGGATCACCATTAAATTTTGTATACACGTTGTCAGGGATACAAAAAGAGACAAAGGGTACCTCTTATTCATAAAAAAAATTCTGTTCCCGAGGGATATAATAAATCTACACTAATACGAGCGATCCCGCGAATAAAAGTTAGTGATTCTATAAATTAATATTGTACAAACAGACGAAGCTTACGGTCAGTAAATTCACATAGAACAGACGTACCGGAACACGTTTAAACCCAATTAATAAACAAACTTCTGCGCATACCTACCTACTACCGGCTTGGAAACTTACTACAAACCGTTTAACGTTGAGTTTATCTTTGGGATGTACCCGACCGATGTCTCGGGAACTCACCTCGGACTTACCTTTACAATATATGAGTTCCATATTATCTTGTAGGGATTACACTGAAATTCCAATTTCGTGAGCCGTGACTAACTTTTTTCCAAGGGCTTTTTGGAACCTTTACTTAATAGGCAGAGTTGTTTACACGGATCTTATTTAAAAGTAGCTGAGCGCTACTGTTTTGCTTGCCTTTAATTTTCAAAAGTTTTACTGTTAGAACCATGAGAAGTAAGCATAACTAATTATCGTGTAAACCAAGACTGCTTCTCAAAGGATCCGAGCACTCTACTTAACCTAGTGGCATGGTACTTCGTCTGTCATAGGTATTTACTGTTTGGGCCTTGGTAGTTATGCTCAGTTTTCGTGACTCAGCTAACCCGCCCCGGGACTCTTGCTATTCCGCTCCGCGTCATATGATCGTTCTGCACTATTATTACTTCGTTCTCCGTTCATCCTTTCTGGTCTATATTTTGTTTGATAATAATTCCTCTCCTGTGGAGAGGTCTATACTGTGTGGTTTCCTCTCATGGTCTGTACTGTGGCATCATATATATAGTCATCTTCTTCAATGATCACCAAATAAAATGTAAAAATCAGATTGGTAATTTAAGAGATTAGTATTGCGTATAAACAGACGAAAATGACGACCTCTTGAGTTTTAATAACGACGTTTAGTTGCCTGTTTTCTTTACTTTATCCTCGAGTTAAAAATTCAAAATGTTATAAAAGTAAAGATAAGAGTCGTGGGAGCAGCATTATTAGGAACCCTATAATTATTTACCTACTACACCCTAGCTGCTAATATATCACAAACGATCACTAACTTTGACGAGGACAGTTTCACAACGCTGGACTTTCCTTCCAAATTCACACTTTTGGGTGTCCTTTTAAAATTTTGTTGGCAATTGTGTTCGTGTAGGTGTGTGTGTATGTAAAATACCTCAAGTGTTCAGATTTCTTTACTACATAATGTATACCAATAAAATAGGCAGTGCAGGTGCAGAGTCGAACTTGGAAAAATTGGATCTTTATTTCACTTATTTTAAAGGTACAATTCTCATGATTTTTTGGATAATTGTTACGGAAATGAAAATGTATATCTTTAAACAGTTCTACAATACAATAACGCTTCTCAGATTTTTAATCTTAAAGCTAGATTATCCATTAAATTCAGTGTATTCATTATTCTGTGGCATTATATAACTGTGTTCATTATATAACCACAAATATAAATTAAACTAGCTTATTCCCACCCTCTTTAAAAATATGGAAAAAGGTCAATCGAATCCAAAAAATATGTAGCTTAGACCTCATTACGATAAATTCCGAAACTAATGGTCATAGTTCTATGCTGATATGTTCAGCAGTTTTAACGATATTGAGCTTCAAAAGAGTTACTTGTCATTATATTTAAATTTATTATGATACTTATAATTAAATATATATTTATATATATATATATATATATCACGGCCTGTTAGCAAGAGTTCACACGGAAATAAGAAACGAAATCCTGTTCGCTGGATGTATTTCAGGGATTAGCCCGGATTCATCGCACGGACGGAATCCCGCGGGATTAATATTCTCCGCGAACATGGCTATAATAATTCCGAAACACGGTGTATCGGGAGAGCGCGCCGTAAGACTTGAGGTCCCGGAATGCAAACTAATGCATTTGCATAATCGGTTCAACATGCATGCATCGTGTATACCACGTTATATATCTAACTGACTTCTGAAAAGTGGTTGGTTTTTAACAACAACTCAGAATAAACTGATTCTATTTGACTCGTTTCTTAATTTTCTATGGAAAAATTAACTGCTGCTTGTGACTTTGACCGCATTTGTATCTTTATTTATAGTGATATCGGTTTATACAGCCGAAATAGCTCACAAACAGCAGGACTATGCCTGGCGATGTACAGTACAATCTGAGAGTAATGGCGATCAGCAGATTATTGGAAATCAATTGTCGGTCGTTGCTATTGTGTCGGCTTAGAAGCCTTTCAACTGGTGAATATATACAGGCTAATTATGAAATGTGACAAAACAGGGGTCACTGTGACGGATCTATAACCATGCTAATGCTCATGCTCATTAGCGTTTGACCACAATCTCATGTGATGGTAAATGATAGTGTGGCCTAAGATGCTAAATTTGTTAAATCTACGGGGGTTTGACTCTCATGTGCAGCTTTTGGAATACACCAACAGGTGCTTGGTGACAAATTTTCAACTTCAGCCAAGGAGTCAACCGAGCGAACTTAGAAAAAGCTTTACCACCATGCTATGGTTTCATCACGATGTTTTCCTTCACTGAAAGCTCTGAACTCAGTCGTAAGGATTTCAACCTACGTCAGATAACACGGTTTCCAATACACTATTAACTAAACCATCGCTTCGCTAACCCATTATCGCTTCGGTCACATCCGTTCGGATATAGATTCCTATAACCATACAATATTCTGTGATAAAACTGTTTTGGCTCTATATGTAGTAAGGCGACAGATTTATATTATTCCAACTTTGTAACTATACTTAATGGTTGTTCATAACCTCCTTATTACATTTTATTACTTCAACGTACGGAGATGAAGTATTCCATACAAAAAAAAGTTTTCTGCTTCCGATGTATAAGCTCGTTTGTGGAACACCAAAGAAACTCGCATTCCATATGCCCCTTATTACCATATTATGTAATTACGGCATAACAAAAAAAGGTGGGTAACATGACTAGAATTTAATCAGGCCAACCCTAGGATCGAATTGACCTTTGTATCTTAATGAAGGATGGCTTCCGTAGCCGGAGGCGTCTTTGTCACCATGTTTGAACTTTGTATGCCGATCGATCTCCAATTCGTGAGTTAAAAGCGATTTAATTCTCTCTTTATTGTAGTAAAACTTTTCAAGCACGAATTTCGGTCTATTTTTGTGTATGCAATGTTTTTGAGATAAAAGAAAGTGGTAGCCTACCTTAAAACTTTCATCAATACCTGACGAGTCTAGGAAATCGTGTGGCATTACCTTCGTGAGTCCCGTTGCAGATACCGAATTCTTCTCGGGCTTGCCTTGGGTATGGTGTCCCACCCGTTTCACTATTCGAAAATACTTCCACCGGTGTGACTAAAGTACCTACACATTTTAAGTTAAGATTAATCTTTCTGTCACATGTAATGAACAAACATGCTCTTTTTTAAAGCTTAGCTTGATAATAAATTGCAGCTGAAGGTCGTAAAATGATTAGTCCAGAAATGGGTCTTGCTCTGAAGAGCAGCTGATGGATGACATACTCGTAGTTTCAACGTTAGGGTAATCAGGCCGGTGTTACAAAATAGTTAATTGCCATACTATCATTTCACTACGATGTTTATCATTTACATGGAATTAGGTTGTCCGTTGATTATGACATATACTCAAAAGGAAAGGTAACTAAAAATAATAATTATGGAATCTCACAAAAGAAGCTGTAAATAAAATACTTTTTTTATTTTTTGAACTAAATTAG
Organism: Antheraea assamensis; assembly: GCA_035772565.1. Lineage (NCBI taxonomy): Eukaryota > Metazoa > Arthropoda > Insecta > Lepidoptera > Saturniidae > Antheraea > Antheraea assamensis. Next base: position 750,893 of record JAQQSE010000020.1, read on the forward strand.
ATGAATTAAGAATGTATTTAAACGCTTCTGTAAATATTTTTTAAATTACATTTCAAAATGGTAGGGCTTTTCTAAAACTCGTGAGTCTCGCACCCTCAAATTGAAAATCTGTCTCCAAGCACATATAAGAGTGTTCCGGCAGCTGCATTTGATATCAAGCCCTTGACTAGGTATAGCGTGTCTTAAAACCACAATGTTATGTCATATCAGGAGATATTATGGTTAAATCCTAGATTCGAAAATAAAATTGAATTCATGGAATCTCCGCCTGTACCTTTACCCTTGCACCTCTTGCTACTAAAAGCCCTTTGTAACGCAAATTAAAGGGTTTTACGCGAGTGCGTGTTGAGCTCGGCCGGCTTTGATTGCAGGTGTCGAGTCCTTCACGCTGACATTCGACAATGTCCCTATTGAGTAATTGGGGCTCTTTGGTATATGAATGAGGCTACGAAATCAACGATTCGGAAATGGATTAAATACTAATTGTTATGGATTATCAATTAGATATTATTTTTATAAGGCTGTGTTATCCTGTCTTTATAAATGAGAACACCTTGTGGTATCTTCGTGTCACTCTTAATAATTTATAAAGCTCACGCCAAAACGCTCGTAGCTTTGAGATGACAGGTTTTATTTTAACTTAGCACGTCTTAAATTATAAAGCTCACGTTACTCGGGTATAGTATTTTGTTTTTGCACACCTGACAATGTATGTATACGCAGAATTTTATGATCATTGGTTGAGTAGTCAAGGAGTAAAAGGGTAACAAACAAACTAAACTTTTCATTTATAATATATTAGTAAGAGAGTATTATTCTGATGTTTGAGCCATATTATGGTAAAGTTTCGTTAACATTCATCAGTAGCTTTTGTGTGTATTAGTAACAAAAATCCATCGATCTTTATAATCTAACTCGGTTATAATATTAATTATCATCACTATCATCATCTCAGTGTACAGACGTCCACTGCTGGATATAGGTTTTACCATACTTTCTACAGAAAGTGCGGTTTGTGCCACCTTTAAGCAACAGCTCCCCGTAACCTATACAATATCATCCGTCCATCTGACGGGGGGCCGCCCCCGTTGCGTTTTCCGGTACGTTGCCCCAACTTTAGATACTTCTTAGACTTATAACCCACAATAATAATAATAGGATTTATAATTTCGTCGATATTGTAAAACATAAAGTATAAAATAGAATTTCTATTGATTTAAATACCGATGTATTTATCAGGTCTTATTAATTAGGTAAATATATATGTTAACGTTAAGTAACGTTGATGTCAAGATGGTAATATGTCAAACTTAAGGAATAAGCGGCTACCGGGAAACTTGTACCTTGCACCAATAACACAACCACCGTATACTAGACATACATTTGCGATAAAGGTACTCTTGTATATCTATGGGTAGTATGCATGTTTGTAGTTACTTTGTAGAATTACGATATAAATAAAGTAATAGAAAATGTTATATCAACATGTAATGGTTTCATAACGACGGTTACCTTTACTGAAATAGAAATTTTCATTGCGGGCCTCAAGCGATTTTTATGTGGGTTAAAGCCCATTTTTGGCTACCTTCCAGGTTAAACAGGTATGTATAGGTATATGATACTCGCGAAGTACTAGCCTTGAAGCGGTTATACTCACTGAAAACCTCCACTACGTTCCTATGAATTGCTCGGACCGGGATCAATCAACGTGGTGTTCATTGCGCCACCATTCTTTATTATTATTTTAAATGTCGAATAACGAAAAGAGTGTCAAATCGTTGTAAACGTATAATTAAACAATGTTACGCCAAAAAGTTGCTTCGGCACGTAAAATTGTTTAATTAAATTTCCAACGACGATATCAAATCGTCGTGTTTATTTAGAATCTGACTTTTGTTCTGTTGTGTTTATTGTTCGAGTACGATTGTGCTGACTGAGCTTAATTTAATTCCAGTGATGACTCGTTGAGATACTTACTTTGACACAAATATTTGAATAAGTTAATAATGATTGACTATATAACCAGCATTAATCTAAAAATCGCTGTTATGAAGGTTTTACTCGAATTTCAAATAAGAAGATAATTGTCAAACCGCCATTTCGAGTGCGTTTTGCAAAAATATACCGCTGGAAAAATAATAACATGCACAAAATTATGCGGTATAAAATGTGAAGATTTACATTAAAACTATTAGAATTATTCAAAAGTAGGTAGGTAGGTACTACGAAGATAAACGGTGGTTATTACAATCTTTACCTAAAATACAGCAATAAATAGGACTTTAATTAATTTGTAGATTTCTATTACAGTATATTTTTACATCATTGATTATTTTCTCATGTGAAATATCTAGTAAATTCGACGTTTATCGTAAATTAGAGAAAATCATAAATTCTCCAATGGGACTTAGCAAGCATTATTAGCTGAACTTAAAAAAATCATAGTACAAGATTCCCATCTGTACATTTCTTTGTTATCACTAAGCTTAATTTTTAAAGGAATTTTGTTCAGATAAAAAGATGTATTTTGAAAAATAATCGACTGAATGTTGTGCAAGTAGAAAAACTTACAAAAATTAAAATTACCTTTTCAAAATGACTATTGGATCATGTTTACAATTTTCCTACAAATTATATACAATATTTCTAATTTCTGATTCACAATCACATAATTGATATTGGAATCACAATAGGTTTCATTTAAAAAATAATAAAAGAAGACTTTTTACCTACTTATTTTTCATTAAAAATATTCTAATATCAACCCGAGGGCTACCTCTCGTTGCGAGGACAATTTCGTTTCACTTTTAATAGAATCTGCTATTAGCGGGTTTATTTGCCATGTTATAATGGGTTTTCTGTTAACTACATTTCCCGGAAACCAAGTGAAATTAAGCTCTATCGCATGCGAATTAAGTCCTGAATCATATTTAGCAGTATATTAATTGTGAATTTTCCTAACACTCAAATTTGTAATAGCAAGATCGCTTGATGAAAATTTTGCTTTGTGTTTTGTTAATTTTGCCATTTCACGAACTTAGTGAGGGGTTATATATCTGTCTGTCAATTATTATAAGGTTACTTTAGTTGAAATAGTCAAAATATTATCTTCCAGTTTAATGTTTAGTTCAGTATACTATGTCACGATGTAAAGTCTGATTTTGCATTCGACATTTATTATTATGGACTTCAATAAAATAGCGATACTGCATTATCCTTAAATAAGCGTTTCAGAATATCTTCATTTAACATGTTACCACTTGTATAAACGATAGTTGACAGGAGTAGTGCCTGTGCAAGGTTAGGTTGTGTACACATAATCGTTAAAACGATGTCTACGCTAAAATAGAGAACCTGCGTTTCGGGCCGAAAGTATGGTTCCTATAATAAATAAGTCTAGTTTCATCTCAATTCACAGACATTCTAGTCTATCCTTGGTCTTGTATACTGCTTTTTCAATGGAAAAGTTAAATATTGAAAAATGTTAAAACTACTATTCAACTTAACACGTTATGTTTTAATATATACCTTAAAAAACGTTTCTTGAATTAAATTACGTATCAAGAGGGCTTCATAACCATCAGTAATGTTATATCGTTGTAGTCAATTTAGAAATAGCTCGTAAGAGTATTAGCCGGTGCACATAGTGACGAGTTTCAAATAAGAGTTGTTAGTTGATCTAATGAAGTATAATTTATGTGTCACAGTGTTATTAGCTGCAAAAAGAAGTTTTCTCTCATCAAAAGCACAAATTTATTGTAAAATTCAAATTTAGTGAAAAATAATAAACATCATTACTTAAAAACGTATACTATACTTGCTGAAGGACCTACATTAAGTTCCAAGAAAGATAAAGTCTAAGTTAGAAGATAGAATCTAAATGATTGTTAAGTAACTAGAGCAATCCAAGAGAAAGGTCGGTTAAGAAACTACTCCGTACCTTAATTTACGAAAGTATTTGTATTTAGAAACAAATACAAAGAAATTGGAAGGATGTTTTAGACCGTTCTCACTTACCCCTTCCCGGGCTCGTGAATGGGGAACAAAACGATCTAGCTACCGACTCGAGTTGAGCCTTGCTACCCGTCATGTTCACCCAATTTAGTTCCGATATAGTGTACAACGAGACGGGCGAGGAAAGCCAAGTCATAAGTGGTCGTGAGTGTATAAGACGTGGAATTCGAAAAATTCAATTTTCTAACTGTGAATTTAGTACAGAATGTAAGAAATAACCGGCTTTCTGTCGGAACACTCCCTCGAGACACGGGGGAATGTAAAACAGAGAAAGAGAGAAATAACACGTGCTAAAGCGGATATATTCCTATCTTTACCTTCAGTTTCACCTTCAATCGTGGAGTGTAGAACTTTCTTACAGTTTAGGCTACGGAGTGGATTTGACTTGAAAGTTGGAGCATATCTTTTCGTAAGACACCTGTTCTACTTTTTGTGGCATTTTGATAGTATCTCTTTCGACTGTGTTGAATTTAGTAAAGATACTATAGTTCCCTTATGATAATTGGCAATATTTGTATAAAGAGGTATTATAAAATAGACCTTTAGTTAGAATTGGAAGTAATTGAAAATATCAGTAATCTATATGTCTATTCATTTGTAAAATTCTACTCTTATTTCATTTTCACAATTAGTAAAATTATGTCAACATGTAACAAATGTAACAAAGCATGTGGATTGTTTCTTGTAATATAACCAAAGCTTCAGCTCGTTTCAAAGTATTAATTATATCATTCTCGGACCTCGTTATTATTATTTCTTATAAATATTATATTCAGTTGTATCATCAAGATTGATTGGTTAAGTAACAACTGCTTTGGTTTTTATACGAGTTTGAGGAAATGTTTGCGTTTTATTTAGTGGTACATAAATAAAGTAGTAAAATCAGTAGAAAGCGCTAAAAGATGAGATCTATTAACGATCATTTTGATTATGTTGGCCTACAAGTCTACTACGATTAAAATCACGACATATACTGGATTTAGGCCAATACCGAAACTCGTAGAAAAGCAAGTCATTATAAAGGACTTGAGACGTATGTTTCGTGTAACGATCCATCGTGTCTCTTATCGTAGCCTAACAATGCCATTATCTTTTCATTTTAGGCTTTACGCAAGTAACTGCGATATTAAGGTACACTACGGGAATAACATAGATATTTGCTAATTATAGGAGAAATTATATTTATTTGTCGAGTCTTTTGGCCGATGGAACATCAATTCGATGTTCGCAGTTACGAATACTCGGCGTGTCCTAACGAATTTTTTGGAATTTACTAATTTACATTAGTAACATTATCAACTGACGGTGAAGGAGACCTGAACCTGAGAAATGTGCTTGTAATACCACTTTATGTGGGAAATATAGAACTGTGGATGGTTTTAGTGTTTGAAATCGGAAATACGTCATGGGTTGGTTGTTTTAATATAATTTATAGGCTTTTTAGCATTTGACCATCTCATCTGATGTTAAATGACGATGTGGTCTAAGATGGTAAACATGCTAAGCCTAGAGGGGTAAATTTGACTAAATTTGGTGTTGGTATTATGACAGTATCTTCTTTTGAAAAGAGGTCTATGTCCCTGCATTGCATTTCTTACAGTCAGTTGTAATGATGATGGTTTTATTTTAATCATAAATGTAAGTGATCACCCCGCTCTAGTTGGTTACAGGAACATCTAAATGACTACGATGTATTTCCGTTTTAGAAGTATTGTTTAAAAGTTCTTATTCGTCTCGTCAGAGCCTAAATTTCATACATTGTTCTTGATTTCTACTCATCGTAATAATATTATAGATAGTCTGATTATCACAAACTTTAAGCTTTCATGCTTGTATATTGAGCAACTTTTAAAAGTAATAATACGTTGCAACATATCCATTCTTCATTCGCTTTTGTATTTTTTTAATTTATTTCAGTAACGTACAATTTAACATGAACGAAAGGAATAATATTCGATGCATTTCTTTAGGCATTCGTAAAATGGGAGAGTTGAGCCATTTTTATGCCAGTGGCGATTACAATGGTATTCCTTTATTGAGTTATAAGAATTTTGGACGGAATGTTTAATTCCGACGTTTTTATATAGGGAAATATTATTAATTATTATCAATATTAAATGCGACAGAGTTGTAGGTATTGTGGAGGAAAGGGGTTTGGTAATAGGCGTAACATTTTCTATAAGATATAGTAAACAAATAGCTATAATAAACTGTTATAATAAAATTTAATGAATAGTAATTAATAATTCCCTAAATTTCGAGTTTTGTGTATCCAATCGTTGGTCGAAGGTTATAAAAAACTGGCCATTTACTAAATAAATAATATTATTGTGTTTGAAGTGTTACTATTTGAAAATGATTGAGTTATTAGATCCCTTATCTAAGCATATAATAGACAAGTTATAATGAGTACTTAGCATTTGTTCTAATTTTTGGTATCTCATATTGATAGGTTATCAAAGTCATTTGCACGGGAACGGTGTACATGAATCCTGAAAAGATTCATTGGTACACTCTTAGAAACGAATCAGCGGACATAGAATTCATATTTCACCGGTCTTCAGTATTCTGTCACTACAACCAAATAACTTAACAAACTCTAAGAAATTAATTAAGCTGCAGTGAGTTGACAGATACGCTCTTCCTTATATGTTAGTTTATGAAATCTTGCAAACAACTCTGGGTCGAGTCTCCTATCATCCAAATATCTCAAATTTTGCTTAAAACCCGTCACGCTTGAAAACATCTACCGGTAAATTAAACTTATACAAAAATAGAGATCAATTAATCCTAACTAATATTATAAATGAGAACGTGTGTTGTTTGATCATTCGTCCGTTGTTTGTTTGTTACGCTTTCAAGTCTTGTTTACTCGACCGATCATCATACAATTTTGCAAAAATATTGTCAGTAGTACAAAAAAGGACCTAAATTACCTTTTATCTAGAAAGAAAGTACTGTTCCCGGGGTATTGGTCAAATCTAGGTTAAAGCGAGTGAGGCCGCATACAAAATGCTAGTTTGTTATATTGTACATTTAAATAAATTGATATGTAAATGTAAATACATATCTATAAAAAAATATATACACATTTATTAGTCGGAACTTGTAAATTCATATATCAAAGTATTTAAATAGTGAATGGTGTTCGGAAACGCGTGATAAATTTCGGGAAAACATTCGCTTTCATTACATATTCCCTTAAGCAAATAGGCATGTTCAATATTAGGCTGAGAACATATGATTTCGCTTGAGACATGTTTTATTAAACCGTGCGAGTAAATGTTAAGTTACGCGCTGAAAGTTCGCGATGTATGCGGCTCAGGTTTCGAAAATCGATGGGTGATAATGTTTCATGATAATGTAATTGAATTTCGATTACACACTATACATTGGGTGTAATACATTACAATATAATATTCATTGATGGATTAATGAAGCTTATTACGTTTGATAATGTTACTCTTATTACACAGGCGCAATATAATTCCCACTGTGAAGCTTTAGCCTGCTACTTCAAGACGGTAGTAAGTGATGAAAAAACATATCCTACTCGACCCTGAATATAACAGATCTAGGCTGAAGAACCGATAAAGACTACTGGACTCCTGGACTTCTTTATCCAGTACCGGATCAGGGTAGATACCCTGGAAGGCGGTGCTCCTCGCAATATCTCTCTACTTATCACAAGTGGCAAGGGATGGAGATAGGATGGTAGAAAGAGAAAATCTCCTTAAAAATTTACAGAACTGCCTTACGGCATATAAAGGGAGGAACTCTCCCTAATATTTCCGTAGGAGAAAACCAGAGGAGAAAACCACTTTAAAAAGTTACAGAAGAGTTTTATTGCTCACGGAGGAATATAACTCGGTAATAAAGTTACTGTGAGAGAAAACCACGTAAAAAAATTACCAATATAGTAAACGTGGTTGATGATGTCTGGAGCCGAGTACACACGAGTCAGAACATCACCGACCCGAGCACGCTAGGTGCCGTGTAGAACCGAGTAAGCTCTATTCATTCAACCGAGCGTGACGGTTCACTTTTGAATCAAGGATTTTTTTTTTTTTTTTTATATATTATAGGGGGCAAACGAACAGGTGGCTCACCTGATGGTAAACGATCACCGCCGTCCATAGACACTAGCAACACCAGGGGAGTCGCAAGTGCGTTGCCGGCCTTTTAAATATGTGGGACTCCGGCGCTCTCACTGGCCGAACGAAACGCAACAGTGCAACCACTGTTACTTCACGTCGGTTTTCTGTGAAAGGGTGGTACTACCCCGGGCGAGCCGACCCATTCATGCTGAAACCAATAATAGCTTCAGCGTAGCTCTACCACCTACAAACCACCTAAAAAAAAAGGATTTTTCAGAGTACAATCAAAGCTACACTACTTATCCATAAAGACTTAAGAAATAATAACAACATTTATTACAGGTAAATTGAAACTGGTAAAAAGTTACAAAACCATAATTAAATAATAAAAGACAATCCATAGTCAATCCGAGCAAAGCATACTAGTTTTTGTCCGCAACTTCGCTGGCGTTAATGCAGATTTGACATATCCTTACGGGATAGTACTTTTTTCTTGGAGAAATGTACCCTATATCCTTTCTTATACTCCTGATAACATGTATGTAAAATTTCATGATATTCGTTGAGGCGTAGTCAAGATGTAAAAGAACAACAAACAAACTCACATTCAAATTTCTAAAATTATTAATAAATAAAATGAAATAGATATTTATAATATTATATTTAGAAATATAATGAATATTGTTATAATTATAAAACATATAATTCCAATGGAACAACAAAACGATGTTCACATTAATTATATCCTAATAATCTGCTATCAACTATTAGACATAATTTTCTAACATAATTTAGATGATATTGTATGTACATCTATGAACATTGAGTAACAAAAAAGAAACAAATGTAAATGAATATGTACTTTTTATTAACATTTATCGATTTACAATTAAGTAACATGAGATCTGAAATATTATATAGTGATTTATAATGTTTTAAATGAGATTAAATCACTAACTCGGTGTGGTAAAATAGCGAGGTTAATTTTACGCGGTAGTGCGTGACAAACTCACAGAAGCGTTCACGTTCATTATGTATTCCCCTAAGTAAACAGGGCTCTTCGATATTAGGCCGAGAACATATGGCCCGACGTTATACGTGTTTTATTAAACTGAGCTTGTAAACGTTACCGTGTACGCATTTTAAGCACGTACATTTTAAATTTCGACTTGTACGCTTTAGATATATCTTCATGTTACCCTTTCTACGAATAATGATTATTTAAATTATTATCTATTAACGGACAGCCCCGGTTTCGCATTGTCATGCATTGTACTAATGTGGCTTCGGAAGTTTCTAAACGATATAGATTTATTTAAGTAATTTTCTAAATAAATAAATATTTACATTTTTTTAAATTTATTTGTATTTTTGTTCTAATTTATATTAAATTTATTTATCAAACTTATATATGCATCTGAGTGATGGGTTATGAGAGAGAGGAATGAAAACTACATGTGGCAGAGATGTGAATGTGTGATGTAACCAGCATGGATAAGTTTAAATGAGTATATCAGAGGAAGTTTGAAAATAGCTCCATTGACAGAAAAATTGAGGAGTAATCGGTTAAAAGCTATGTAAGTAGAAAAGTTTAATGTATGAATGTAGACGAATATAGGAGTAAAGACAGACCGAAGAAGGTATGGATAGAGTGTATGAAAAATGATATATGTATAAAAGTTGTGAATACTGAGATGATATCTAAAGGGGAGAATGGAAAAGGAAAACATGTTGTACCGACCCTACTTAGATGGGATAAATGTAAGAAGATGATGATAAATTTATAAAAGCATTGATGGCTTAGTTGATTGTGTGTCGGACACTCCGTCGATCAATGTAGGCTTAAATCCTTGCAACAGATTCGAACTTTCGGTAATGAAAAACATCGTGATGAAACCGTAGCATGGTGGTAGGATATATCTAATCTATCCTGGCTAATTACCATCCTGAAGTTGAAAGTCTGTCACAAGCCCTTGCTTGTGTGTTCCGGGAGTTGCACTTGGAAGTCAGTCCTCCTTTAGGTTTTATGTATTTAGCTTCTTACACCACAACGTCATTTAATATCAGATGAGATTGTGGTATAAATGCTAATAAACCCTATAAGGTATAAAAAAATGGAAGATACAATATACGTACAATTTCTTTTTTGTTTCGTGTTCTTTTTATGTGTGAATTCTTCTCAAATATTTATAGAAATAATATGTTCTAAAGGTAGTTTTGATTTACATTAAATCTCATATACATAAGGTATTCACTTGGATAAATATTAACAGTTATATTTGCCTTTTTATATACTTTATAGGTTAGCGTTTGACCACAACCTCATCTGATGTTAAATGATGATGTGGTCTAAGATGGTAGTTATGCTAAATCTAGAGGGAGATTGGCTCTCAAGTCCAGCTGCCGGAACACACCAGCAGGTGTTTGGCGACAGATTTTCAACTTGAAGGTAATAGTTAACCACGCGGACTTAGAATGAGCCCTACCACCATGCCATTGTCAGAATAGCGCAGCGCGTAATAAATAACTTTTTATTAGTCTAAAGTTTAGCCAACGTTAGTAATGTGATTAAAAATTCCTTCTTACGACTTCATTCGAATACGTCGACTTTTTGAAACTTTTGCAAATATCATATACATGTAAACTTAACGATAGTGAAAACCGTATCAAAATCCTTTACGTAGTTCAGAAGATAAAAGGGAACTCCCAGAGAGATATAAAAAATAACTTATTTTATAATGTCTCAACAGGACTATTGTTTTACGTGTAAAATTATTAACAAGGATATGAAATGGATAACAGGAAAATGACATATTTTATTAGATTTGTTATTATACGAGTCCAGAAAGATTTTACACTTGTGTCCCGTGCTTTGTATGATATTTGCTGATGTCAATAATCACTAATATAGATGGTGTAAGTCCGAAATTGTTTATTAAATCTTGTACAAGCGGACATACGTCGGTGAATGTTAAATCGTTATCGTGACTTAAAAGGGTTATACTATGGGCTTTCACAATAAGTACAACAAAGCGATATGACCATTTTACTGCCTGGCTATTCAAATATAGAAAAAAAAATTAGGTTCGCCTGGTCTGAGAATATCAAACATTTGTACATACATACACCATATTACACATATTCACAAGTAACATTTATTACGACGGTTTTTATTTTGGAAAAAAAATAATTGTTTTCAATATTATTGTGATTGTGATTTACTTAAATGATGTTAATCTGTGTAAACTTAATCAAATTACATTTTGTGTACATAATTTGATTCAAATTAATCATATATAAATAATTTAATACAATTTATATTTTTACTAATTAAAATTATACATTTAAATAACGATGTTTTACAGCAAGTGTTAAGGAGTCGTGTAATATTTTTTCCAACCCTAATCCAGAGTATTTATTTCGCCATTTTTAATAATGTCATATAACTATGAGTTAATCATGTTTTTTTTTGTTATTAAAAAATGAAACCAAAACCAAATATGTTACGTAATAGAAATCAGTTAACTCTCTGCGTAAAATTATTGCGAAAATACAGCAAACTGTTGGCACAACAACAGACTAGGAAGTTGTTGAATTATTTATGGTAAAACGAAAGCAATTTATACACATTTCTGTATATTCATTATGTTATCAAATACTAAAACAACTACAGATATAGATTATATCTATTTTCTTTTATGCGTTAACTTTTTCATGAAATATCAGCGATGTTATTGTTATCTACAATTTGTTCTATTTTAAGAATGTTTTTAATGTTGCAAATAAAGAAATTAATTCAATTAAAAAAGCTGAACGCGTCACTTTCGTTAACCAGTGTAGGTTCTAAGCGTTTGACCGCAAGTCCTACCTAGTAATAAATGACAATATGACCCAAGATTATAATATGCTAACCCTATAGGGATCCGCTTTGGTAGACAGCATCTATCTTGTCAGGCGGTCCTAGAAATAAGCATGCCACTATACAGTACAGCAGTGTTAAAAATGCTAATACACGTTCCGTTTAAACAGTGATTATTTGCGTACTTGTAAGGCCGGCAACGCATCTGTGATGCCCCTCGTGTCGCAAGTGTCCATGGGCGGGGGTGATTACTTACCATCAGGTAACCCGTTTCTCCGTTTGACTCCAATCACATAAATAAAAATAAATTAATAAATAATATAATAAATCAATAAAAATATATGTATATTTATATGATAGTATAATTGTATTTGTTGTGTATGTAATTTAAATTTAAATGCATAGTATTCGTTCCACTGTTAGGAGTTATGTAACAAAATGTAAGTCAATTAAACTAAATTAGGAACTGAAGTGAGAGTCAAAACTATGTATCCGTAGCCTAGAATGTTCTTAATATTCTAGCTATGTTATATAACGTTTCAAAACAAAACTGACAAATGAAAGTTAATTGTTATTAGTCTCTGTTCTAGGAAATAATTTTTAATTATCACAAAATCGGAATATAGAAAATGTAATTTACGACAAACGAAATAAGGTTCATTCTGAAGCACTCGATGTATACATTACTGTTCGCCTCCGGGGATTATGTACACTCATAAAAATCAGGAACCCAATTTTCTGAGCCCCTAAATATCTAACGAGGGTGAGCATGTTTACTAACTGCCGAGTTAGGACGTAGTAGGTACGCGTCGCGTCGCGTCGAGTCGCTGGCGGGCGCGCGCACTCGGTGCGGCGCGGCGCTGAGGTCCGATATCGTTACGAACTATTAAACTGAGAATTGGCTTTCGGGTAACTTAGCTCTTCCGTACAATTTCTGAAACAATGCTATATTATTCAATGGAATGTTTCATTATAAGTAATTTGCAATTCTTTGGCACGCTCTGTAATCTAAACTGTTTGATAGATTTTATAATATGTGGGGCTAGAGATTCGTCTCCATTTTGAGAGTGACATAGATAATCGTTTTTATTTATTTATACCAGTGTCTATATAGGTATGTTTCTGTTACTAGGTCTGCTCACCATTAGTGATTCTTGTTTCGTGTTTCTATTTTATTGAAGTCACTATTAGAATTAAAAATGTTGAAACTAAAATGTATAACATATTGTAACTCTTAAGAATCTGTGGTAAATCTTATAACTTTAAGTAATATACCAACTCACGTTACTAATAATACAAATCCGTAAGTTTGTTAGTTTGTAAGTTATGTTTTCATGTCTTAAATATTCCACCGATCATAATGACATTTTGCATATGCGTTGTCACGGGTACAGAAAAGGACATAGAGCACTTTTCGTCCAAAAAAAATGTACTGTTTCCCAAGGTAAACGAAATCGCCATTAACGCGAGCGTAACCGCGAACATAAGCTAGTAGTTCGATAAATGATACATACCTTTTTTATATAACACTAAACGCTTTTGAGTATTAAGTTACTAAGAAAAAGCATTCAATAACTTACCTTATACATATATTATAGAAAGATAAAACAAACAAGTTACGTATTTTTTGAATTTCTTTGTTAATTTAGAAATCGCAATAGTAAACATTGTAAATAGGGTGTATAAGGGACGTTCATAAAATACGTTCGCGCTTATGAAGAGGAGGGAGTGTCGCTTGTTGTGACAAGATGTCACAAGGGATTGGGGATCTAAGGAAACGTAACGTTTGCAGCTCATTAAACAATTTTGCTAATTATTCTCTCGATTGTTTAAATTTAATTTTTCGTTGCGATACGAAGTCATTCGTTTTATATTTTATCTATTTGTTCGTTATAATAAATTTAATAAAGTTTTATTATTGCAAATAATAAATATTTAAAAATATTGCATTCTGTAATTGAAATTTTGCCATATATCACGAACGTGGTAGGATCTATCATTGACGCAATATTTACAGAAGGGTCGCATGAATCAATGTGACATAGCGTGACGAAGGGGGAAAAGAGTCTAACAAGGTACAATTTGGCGTGACGTATTTTATGAACGGCACATTTAAAAACCTGTCAATATTTCGTTGATCGTATATCTCTTCTAGTGAATTTATATCAAAGGATTTGTGACGTGGTCAGCACACTATCGGTTTAGTTGGAGTGTCCGAACTCTTACCTAACGTGTGGAGTTTGTTACACTTGACTCCTTTAGCTACACGAAGCCGTACGCATCCTCAACTCTGTTACTATAGAACGTTACCTAGTTAATTTACATTTCCGTGTCTGTAGGACTTAATATATAACAATATATTTTGAATCCATTATGTATTTAGTAAACGTGAATTGCCTTGTTGAAATTCGTGAGTTTCCAATTTTAAAATGTAATATGTAAAAAAAAATGCACAGAAAAAGAACCATCTTCAGCTCCTTCGACTGCATAGACCGTGACCGTTGTACAGGAACATCGGGTGTAATTTACAGAGATAAAATCATGGATAAAATAGCGGGTGGATTTTAGTCGTTCGATAAGAACGAGAAGAGGGAAATATTATCCATTTATCTTACTTATATTATTTGGTATTAACGCATGTCATAATTATTTTAATGTGGATATCGTTTGGCTCTTAGAAGAAAGCGATGATTTTAGAGTATGGGGGAAGGGTTATGTATGCTTATTTATTCGACACGCCCAGTATCATTCACGACTACATAGATTTTAACATATGACGTGTCGTTAAATTCGTCCTAACCCCTAGCCTGCTAAGGTTTAAGTTTCATATAAAGGGATATAGACCTCATGAGGTACAGGCCAACAGATAGTTGGCTGCATAAGCTTAATAAAATACATGATTTATTATAAAACTTTGAAAAATAACAAATAATGTACTGTAAAATTATATTTCTTTTGTAAAATGTATTTTAAAATTATTTTTTCATTTGTATGAACATTTTGTTTCTACAGCATGAAACTTATTATGTACGATGTCGTAAAATTAAAAATATAATCCGCCATTTTGAGATTTGGGTCTTTAAAAATCAGCCGCGGGGTTAACTATCTGTGTTACTAACATAGTTAATGATGATGTCAGTGAATAAAAAGAGAGGGATTTCATTTAGGTTTTTGATACATAAGTAGAGGAAAATAAAACAGTTCAGTATCTTTTTCTATTCTGTTTGTCAAGTGATTGCCTTTAATTTTTTTTCTTTAGAAACTATAAACAAGATTTGATGTTAATAATAAAACACATTTGGAAACAGTATTTTTCTTCTACTTTCAAACGCGTATGTGTATTAAATTCGTTATCCAAGGATTAGAAAATTGTTAAAATTCAAGATTTTAATGACTTTGGCGTTGTGATATTTCCATAAGACGACAAGTTTTACATACAAATTGATTTAAATTGGATTATTATTTCAAATTTGAATTCATTTTTCAATTGCGTAATCATTTTTTTCGTCTATTTTCGGACACATTTCAATAATAATTATGGTCGAATTTTCTATCACTGTGAAATAGTACTTTATTAGTGGACGAAAGGTATCCTATATACTTTTCTGTACCCTTGTCAAAATGTTTTAAAAAGGCCATGGTCGTCGGTGGAGTAGTTAAGGCATGAACGCGTAACAAACAACAAACTCACATTCGCATTTATAGCTTAAATAAAATCAATAAATACTTAAGCAATTATGAAAAATCTTTCTGTTATAGAGAGCTACATTATCAGCGAGTAACTCTATAATTAAATTTACACGAGAGAAGCCGCGAGCAAAGACTAATGTTTTATATAAAAGGACTTGTCATTTAATTAATGTAATTGAAAAATATATTAAAGATTTCACAAGAGATATATTCAACAAAACGGTCGTTACGCTCTATTTGAAGTCTAGATATAGTATATTAGTTTATCGAACCCAAAAGCGGCGTTACGCAATAAGTTCTCAGAGTAATTGCAATTGAGGCCAAATATAATTGGTCATGTAACGAGTGTTTGTTTTAAATTTTCATTTAATACCATGAGGAAGTTGTTTATTTTTTTTTATTGTTTGATCGTGAACCATAAATCATACGTTGTGTAATACTACCCATGTTCTGACCTACACTATAAACAGTAAACATCGCGAGAGTTCGGCTTTTGCGTAAAGAGTATAATTACAGTTTGTACATTCTCGATAATGCTCAGTTCTTGTTTGACGGTCAAGTCATCTTCGGTTACTATTTCGGTTCGGTTAGAATTATTTTGTTTGTAGTCAGCAGACTTTGTGATCTACAAATTGTATGGTAATTGTTCCGCTCCTAAGAGTCACAGTGTGATTCTAAATAGCCTATAACCGTATTCAATAAGTAGATAACACAATCCAAACAAAAATATATTAGATCTCATTGACAGTTCTAGAGTTTAGCGGGCTTAGCCAAACAATATAGGCATAAACAAATCATTTTGGTACTGTTTTCTCCTTTATTTATCAACCGATATTATTTATTTGGTGGCAATTGATAAGTTTTAGTGTTATCAATAATAAAAAAATGGAAATAGCCTTATTTCTATACCATAAAATAGTCGAAGCCTTTATTTATAGACTCTATTCGTTATAATAAATGCTCCTTACGTCCACAATCCACAATATTTGTACAAATACAATTTAAATAAAAATACAGGTGTTATTTTGTATACAATAATCTATGAAGAAAAAACTTTGTACCTTTTTTATTATCAGAAAATATAATCATTCGAATACTGTGTTATTTATTATCTCAAATTTCCACATATCAAGAAACATTTCAATAAATTTGTCCGGTCGTGTAACACAGTTAGGAACAAGTTCGCAAAAGGTCTGCTGTAGGCACTTTCGCAATGGACAGGTGTCTCGGCTCGGCCAGTTTTTGACGGCAATTATTGGGAAATACGTATTATCTGGGTAGCAGGTAATATTTGTTACTTGTTTGTTTCTATTTGTAATAAAACGTCGTGATTGTAATTATACACATTTTCAAATGTTTAAGTAAATTATTAACCTAATTTTACAGAATATTATATGAATTATTTTAATAATTTAAAGCGGTGATGGCTCAGTTGATAGTGTTTTCGTATGAAGGACGGATATTCGAATCTTAGCAATTGAGTCGGAGCTTTCGGTGAAGGAAAACATCGTGATGAAACCATAGCATGGTGGTAGGCCTTTTTCTAAGTTCGCCTGGCTAGCTACCACCCTCAAGTTCAAAATCTGTCGCCAAGAACCTGTTGGTGTGTTCCGGCAGCTGCACTTGAGAGCCAATGCCCCTCTAGATTTAGCATAACTACCATCTTAGACCACATCATCGTTTAACATCATATGATATTGTGGTCAAACGATAACCTACAAAGTATTAAAAAAAGATTTACACTCCGTAATACTCGAAATAAAGTTAAAAGTGGCAGATTATAAGTGCAAATTGTATGAGAAGGAGAAAGCAAGAGTCAAGTAGTATATTAAATATAAAGAGTCTCTCTGTACGTAGTACGTCTCAGTCAAGGCCTAATATGAATTTTTAGATTTCTTGAGTTCATATTGACAGATGTCAATGTAACTTTGAATGTCACGTCATGTATGTCAATGTGAATGTGCGTTAGTTTGTTTGTTACGCTTTAAATTGATTACAGACCCGAGGAGTCGTAGGTTCGATTCCCGCGTATGACTGACGTTTGTGTGAAGAGTACCATTGTTAGTTTTGTTTGAGTGTTAAAAACTATACATATATGATCTGAGCGGGAGAACACAGACAACCAGCATACAACAGGTGTACCAATAGCGGCGTGTTAAGAGATATCGCATCTGAAACCTGTAACCACTCTATATGCTATATACTATATGCCATTTGGTTATCATAATACAAGTCGTGCTAAGCACGAAATTAATTGTCCGTATCAATCAAAATCAAAATCAAAAATACTTTATTCAGTTTAGACCCTGAGAAGGCGCTTATGAACGTCAAAGTTACCACCGGTTCGGAAAACAACCCAGTCATCGAGAAGAACCGGCAAGAAACTCGATCTGGTTTATCTTTTCATTAACATATTATAACTCACATTTTTAAAACATAGTTATAAATATTTACATTCGGTTTTGGTGGATGCACAGAGAGACAACCTGCTTGACATGGTGCTTGAAATTAGTATCCGGCAGATCGGTAACGTGTTTTGGAGTTTTATTATAAAACCTAACACTATTACCTAAAAAACTGTTACCGGTCCTATTGAGCCTAAAACATGGAATGACCAATTTGTTATTATTTCTTGTATTTAGATTATGTCGGTCCTTTACGAAATCTAGCTTATCTAAGTTTTTGCGGACGTACATTAGATTTTCAAGTATGTATTGGGAGGGCAGAGTTAGGATACCGAACTCCTGGAACTTATCTTTTAATGATTCGCGAGGCCCCATATCATAAATTGCTCGAACTGGCCGTTTTTGTAGTAAAAATATGGTGTCTACTACTATGTACAATACAATACTATGTACAATTATGTCTGTATTAAAAAAAACGTGTGAACATTACAACAATGACGATCGGCGATTGTTATAAACCAGCTAAATTTGTTAGAAAATCATATAGGATATTGCAAATTATTGTCCAGGAAAAAGGGAAACCCACGCGCGCTCTCGGTACCGGGGAGTCAACGGAGCGTGAAAACTGAAAGCGTTGTTACCGAACGAGTTCGCAATTACCGCTATTATGTTAATGCGTGTTACATTATTACATACTGATTATCACTCTTAATGTCGTTTAAAGATGACAATGAACCCGTATAATTAAATTACCAACGTCCATTCACGTTGATAATGTAATATTCTATTATAAATTTTCATTAATATTAGACTGCGCTTCAATGCCTGATTTACATGGTTAATTTTAAATGAGATGGTCACGTTTGAGATGGTTTTATCCTTTTCATAAGTATATCTAGCTGTGCAAGGTTCAAAACAGCAGTGCTTTCGATATTGTGTTCCGGTCTCAAAAATGTGGTTGTAATACGCTTTGAAATAAGTGGGGTTTTAACTCAAGCCCTAAGCGGTAGCGACTCATTAGTAACTGACCACAGAACTGTAGGTATATTTGAAGCTTGTTGTTAACTTACGCATAAGTGTTTGTCCCATCAGTTGTAGTTATCTGAGTAATCTGAGATATATAAGGTAAAGCACTTAGTCGTTGAAAGTATCAAGAACAGGCCTGAAAGAGTGTTGCTAATGAGTAATATAAATTGAAGGTGTATGACTCAGCACTGTAACAGAACTGTTCGGATGATGTTAAAATATAGGTATGTTCTAGTAGTGCTCACTTATCAACGACCCCTTTATTTAATTTTACAAATAATAGAGTACAATGGGAGTTATTTATTCGACGAAATAAAAGACTCTAAACAAGTAAGAAAAGCAATATGTGGCGAAAATTTGGAGTAGAACTAGACTCCGTATAATCTGCGATGACTAGATACGTACAAGGCAGTGAATTGCGATGTTATGGTCACCTAAAAATCTGATACTACGAGTATATTTTTGCCTTTTCCTCAAAATATTCTAAGTTAGGCCCAGAACGAACTGAAAAAGTGTAGTGCTAAAGGATATGAGGGAGTGCGAATTTTCTGAACACGAGGAGGACAAGATCAAGAAGAGGTCAAGGACAGATATAAATGGAGGAGAAAACTGCGCAAAACTAACGGAATTATAGCCTAGCTATAGAAAATACTACACGACAATGTAGTTGAAGACGGTAACGTATTAAATCATTCTAACGCAGTTACCGGAACACACTGGTGCGTATTTGGCAATACGAGCGTGGTATAGAAGCTTACAACTTTTCATGATAGCACTAGAAAATGACCTGCAATTAGACAAAGAACCTGTCACTTATGACTGACTGTCGAAGTAGGAACAATATTGAGAGACCCGTGTACGGTTTTGGTAGTACTAAGCCAACGTAGCTTGCGTGCTTGTGAAAGTATTAACAACAGTAATTATTATACGAATCGTTACAAGATAATGTCACATCCAATAACTCGGGGACATGGCGTGATAGGTCCGCCGTTTAGCAATCCCTTAATACACTACCATTTCCTTAATTTCACAAACACCCGAGTGCCTCATAGTGGGGTGATACCACTCGCTCGGTACAGTTCGCATTCGCTCGTCTGTATTTCGGTCGTGTGTAGCAGCGACACAGTATAGCAATATGTGCGGGGATATGGGCAAGGCAGTCCTGAGGGCGCTAACTGGGGCGCTGCTATGTGGTCTCGTCTCTGACGCCGCGTACTTGCAGGTAAATTTAAACTGTATTTTTGCAAATTATCAGTAATATTTCTAAGAACATTTAGTATTCCTGTATTAGTGTTATTCTTGCTTCGTTTGTGGCGTTTGACAGCAAACCTGAAGATAATAAACTTCTTGTCAAAACAAGAATAAATTGAAAGTGATTTATGAATTGAAAATGTACTACCGAGTAGTTATTGTCTATCAGCCCTTGTAAAGCAGTGATAGTAAGCCCTACCGTTTGAAAGTGGCGATAGCTTCGTGATAGCGTGTGAACCTACGTTGCTCAACGCGGTGTCCGAATACACTACCCACTGAGCCGTCATGACTTCAGTTTTATGAAATCCATCTTGGCTTTAATTGTGATTTGTAAATAAATATTTAACAAAGGAATTAAGCCGATAATAGTTTTCGGAATAAATATAATCGTGTGGAACAAGTTATTTTAACTAATTTTCCAAGATATTCGGAATTTCGTGAAATAAAAATGAAGCTAAAATAACAGTTTCGATTATGTAAAATAAATTTAATTGGGTATAACTTTCAACCATAGGTCAACGCCTTGCGACCTTTTCAAACGTGGATGCATTTGTAAAATCACTGGACATGCCTGCGGCTTCTTCCGTGTGATTTATAAGATGATTTAACTAAAATATTTATACACCATGTACCGATTGATAGTCTTATGTGTTTATTTTATTTATTACTATGGTTAATGTGAAAAAATATGAATTATACAAATTGTATGCTTCAGGTGATTTTTGTGTTATAAACATATTAACAGAGACAAAGAAAGTGACTTTTGCCTTTTATATGTAAGGCTACAAGAATATTATTTATCCAGTATGACTATCAATCAATATATGAACATATATAAATAAATATTGATAGATTATTATGGCATTTGTTGAAAATAAAGAACAGTCTGAGTTTTGATTTCTCCCGGGTATTTACTAAAAAAAAGTAACATAGTAAACTATTAACTTTAGTAGAACGTAATTGGAGAGAGCAAACAATGATATTTGTGAAAGCCAAAGCTTCGCAAATTTTTTTATAGAGTAAATCATATTATAGTTTTACTATACTTAAATCCAAATTGTTCTTTAGACTCCGGGCTATCTCTGTGTCAATTTTCTTTGCAACCGTTTAAAAAGGTAGTGTTAATGTAATTTACCATGTATCCTTTTTTAGTCCTCTGACTATGTCTGTGTCATATTTCTTTTTTTTTAATACTTTTTGCAAAATAACAAAGCTATAGCGGATAACCACAATTTCGCGTGATGTTAAATGTAGATGTGATCTAAAATAGTAAATATGCTAAACCTAAAGGGACTGGCTCTCAAGTGCAGCTGACGGAATACACTCACAGGTGCTTTGTGACAGATTCTCAACTTGAGGGTGGTAGTTGGCCAGGTGAGCATAGAAAAAAACATACCACCATGGAAAAAACCCTTGCAATCTGTTTAGAGGTTTTGGTCATGATGATGTGACAAAGATACAGAGTCAATTTCGCGTTTGTGATATTAAGTATTAACTTGTTTCTTCTTACAAATATGCACTACCTGATTTGTAACAATAATACGTGAAAATCGACGAAAAGGCTGTGGGTATGAGAAAATACAATTAACCGCTCAAACGGGCCCAATCTCAATTCCGATATACAACGAACAAGACGATCTGATTGGTTTTATTACATGTGTTTAAGCACAACTTTGAGAACCATTTGTATTTATAATATCGACAGAGCGATACCGACACGGTCAAATATTTTTGAGTAAATATTGGAAATATTAAACATTCGCGAACTCCCATCGGGTCTTTGGTAAACGTTTATTAAAATAAAAAATAAATGACAAAAAGGAGGTTGCAATAATATTGTCCGTATGTTATGGATTTTGACAATACTTTTTTTAACCGCTCGTGACTTCGATCACGATTGTAACTTTACAGCTTACTAGTTTTTCCCCGCGGTTTCGCTCGCGTTTATGTCGATTTAATCCATTCCTCATGAATAGTTCTATATTTGGATGAAAGATACCCTTTGTAATTTCTGTACACCTGACAATGTGTATGCAAAACTTTACAACTGAATTGAGTAGTGAAGGCGTATAAAACGTAACAAATGAACAAACTCGTTTTCACATTTATGTTATTAGTTAAGGTCTAACCATACATTATCTTTGTGTAACCCTAAATGTACGTAAGCCCTCCACCTGAATGCTAGGGGCGTCTACTTATATTTGAACTACACGCACCAGCGCAAGCTCATGCCTTCTGAATGCTAGCTGTGACTACGTACATTTGAACTATAAGCACCCGCGCAAGCACCCGCTTCCACCTGCACTCTGAAATAGGCCTAACGGCGCGGCACGGCTCATGCCAAGATCTCCCAGATGATAGGAATTTGTGCAACTCACTGAACATTCATTAATATACTTTTATTAATTTTATTAATAATAGCTCTATAAATTATGACCTACTAGCTGTTATCCGCGGCTTCGCTCGTGTTAATGAAGCTTTGGAAATGCTTGGGTAGTTAAGACGGGAAAGCGTTATATATAAAAACAAGTTTACTTCTGCATTTATAATATTAGATAGAACCATTAATTATATTGTATGATTAATAATACAATGAGATAATAATAAACGCTGTAGATGTTATGATTTATGTTTATTGCAACTTTGTCTTATTGTATATGTAAACTATCAACACAATACTAGCAACATATAAAGAAAAAA
Organism: Antheraea assamensis; assembly: GCA_035772565.1. NCBI lineage: Eukaryota > Metazoa > Arthropoda > Insecta > Lepidoptera > Saturniidae > Antheraea > Antheraea assamensis. The sequence continues at coordinate 773,935 of JAQQSE010000020.1, forward strand.
TCCTAATCTGTAAGGAAAATTCGGTTAAATTTAATTCAGATTTCGTACCTAATTAATGAATTAATAAAACTCATAATAACGAAAGTTTTAAACTTTGATACATTGAGCAACTAGTTTTAATGTTCTGAATAATGATCATAGCTAGGGTTGCTACTAAAACTATTCACTTTATTCGTTCTAGAAATTTGCTATTTAGGAAATGACATAGACTGTTTTTTATTATTACTGAATGTAATTTAGTAAGTTACATTTATATCGTTATATTTATCAGATTATACACACTTCTAATAATGGTCAAGGAATACATATTAATGTGTAATATAAGAGTGCATTAATGTTCGTTTTTCTACAATTCTGTTGTATAAAAAATGAGATTAAATTAATTTGTCAGTTACTTCGAATTTTAAAGGAATATAAATCGTTACGACGGCTCTGTTCGGCAGCGAGTCTTAGATCAGTAGCGAATTTTAAGTTTAACTCAATCTGCAACGCAGTGAATCCTAAATTTAATGTGAACAGAGAACTTTACATTAATAAAGTGACAATTTTGTTTTAAATGTAACAACTACAAAATGATAGTACTGTATCATATACTGAATAAACGTATTACTTTAATTTCAATGTAGACCTAACGCTAAGCACACGTGAGACAATAAAAAACCAGATCCAATCCGTGAAAGTTTTAATTTAAAATAAGCGAAATAAGTAAAATAAAATAACTTTGTATATGTTTCAGATTATTTAAAACGATTAAAACAATAGGTTCAGCGTCGTCTAAGAATTGTTATTATTATTAACATTAAAAGTATAAATAAAACTTGGTGGGAAATTATACAAAAAAATATTCCATTATCTGACAACCCTACAAACTTGTTGCAAGCGGCTAAACACAGTCATAATTTTTAAACTTTCCAAATAACAATTCATAATTCACGAAAGGGTGAATTCATTAAACTGATGTTTAGTATAGTTGCTACTGCTGGGCCACCGCGACCCGCCTCATAGCTATATCCGTATCATAAGGGACTAACTTTGGCAATTTTCCTTTCAGCGAGCTTCCCTTGGGCCCGTCAAAGGCGAATTACCGTTGGTTAAATTTACTCTCGCTTCCACGGGGGCGGCTGAGGAAGGCCTGTTTTTTAGTTTCATTTCTTTGATCAAGCACTCACAAAGTGGAAATTGTTTTGAAACTCGGTTCCGCCACCAAATTGGTATTCAGGAGTAATTTCGCAAATTCACACCTCGACAGCTTTTGCGCGGCGTAAATTTTTCATTTATGCTTAGTTGGAGTCTTGGAGCACGACGCGAGTTTTCAATAGACGAAGGCGCAGGAGGATCTCATTAGCGACTTGTTGCAAGAACAATCGAGGCGTACTATGCGAAAATGTCGTACATTTTTTACTGAGATTTTGTTTTATACCTACTACTCGTTAATTTATACACTAACATCAGACTATCACACTATCATTGTCATTATTATTTCTTTGAAATCGTTAATCAGCTTTGATCAATTCTCTTTTATCTTTTAAAGTAAATTTATTAAGTAAATTATATATACAAGGGTATATGTCTAAGCTATTAAAAGCACGACACGATCCTCAGAAGTAGAGCAATTATCATACGAAATGTCAGTTAGGAAGTAAGCTAAGCAAGAACAAGGTTCAGTCGCATCGCAAGAGTCGTGCTTCTAAATTTGCCGAAATACATTGACAGCAATTTAAAATTATACAATTAAACGTGAGCATAACCTCGGAGTTACCTCGCTAGTGTTATAAGTTTTGTAAAATGTAGATGTATAATATTTTTGAGCTATAAATTGATGTAATAGGAATTAATATATAAAATAACGATAGAAACAAGAATCAGATCAGACGTTTTAATGAAGATGTAATGTTGTTTCATTTTCGTTGAAATGCTTACGATTGCTTAGTAAATAAATGACCGATTACAAATTATCTAAATTCGTTACGAACTAGAAACGTTTAATTAAGTAAAATAGATTATATAACACTTAAAGAAAACCTGTTGTTATGAAATTTTCGTATAAAAGATAAACAAAAACTTCTCAAATAAAAAAGTAGAAAAATGTACGCAAAGTTCTCTTCGATGACTTCTTGTAGCGTCTGAGTGGTCGATCCTTAATATTTTAATCACAAAGTCTGCTAGAACAAAACGACCGAACTCCCCGTAGCAACTAATAAAAATCTTAAGTCGAAACTTGACTGGCTCAAGTTTAAAATTAAACGTTGAACGTTAGGGATTTTATATAATTTCCTTTTCGATATAAATTTTGTTTGGTAAATAGAATATTAAGGTTTTTTGTTCATACGTATTACACTTTTTTTTTATTCATCTTTAACCTTAAAGACCCTAATTCATTAGGATGCCACGGTGGTGCCACTCATTTTATATACATATATAAAATGATGTTTTAAACACCAAAACCATTTGTGGTGGTAAATTAATTGTTTATAGGGAGTTTTATTTAATCGTAAATACCGGTGCCTTTGGGTAGTATTTAGGAGGGTTGCTAATGTCGTAGTTTTTACCCTAGTAATGACCTATCATACAACAACTTAGCATCATGCAATTTTTTCAAAAAGTTATTTCTGTGACGAGTTCTCTTTATATATATAGTGATATAATCAAGTATCAGTGTTCCAACATCACCGAAACGAATTTCATGTTATCAGTACATTTTCTATTACATTCACATACCAATCCATCTAATCCAATCTCTTTGATCGCTCTGAATACGTATGCGGAGAAAACAAAACATAGATACAACAAAGTATTATATTACACGAGTGGTCGAAATTCAACCATAATTCATAAATTTTTTTTGGGTTCAATGTTAAGGGGAAAAAAGTAAATCTTTTCCATTTTTTTAAATAATCAGGTATCAACTATAACACACACAGCATACATGCGTCCACGTGCAAGAGTAAACTTAATTATTACACAATATTACAAACAACTTCATACACTTTTTTTCGTTACGCGAAATGTAAAGCACATTACTTCATAATTGGCACTCTGTAATTATATTCATATGTTTTTAAAATACCATGATTGTGTTGTGAAGTTCGTATAAATATAAAATAACACTAAAATTAATCAATAGCTACTACATAAAAAGGAATAAAAAAATCGGTTGAGAAAAGAAGGAAGGGGTACTTACCTGTTTCCTTCTCACTACTAATATGTAGACGAAGAAGATGTGTAACACTCAGACAACTTAAGAATAAATAAGTAACAATTTTAAATTATTACAATACTAATTAAACTTTATTTTGAATAAAAATCTTGGCTGTATTATGCTCTAATTCGAACTTAAGGCTATATGCAGAACGGCTAAAAAAGATTGTACTAGGCCTGTAAAATATAAATCAATTCATTCTAGCTCCACGACTACGTTTATATGTCGTGCCATGTCTCCAAAACCAGCAATACGTAACTTTTAATATATCATAACCACTCAAATGTGAGCGGTGGATAGTTCGAGAATATCGCCGGTTAAATACTACGCAACGCCGGGCGGCCATGACAAACTCACAGAGCAGTGCCCCTCTCTCACTGGGTTTAAAGACCTGCAGGACTATTTTGTAACATTCAAACAACTATTACCGACAAAGGTAACTCTCAAATAATTAACAATTTGATAGGAGACTTACTGAAGCCGATATAGTTCACTAAGAAGCTTTTTACATTATTTCATCGAAGTAAATGTAAGCGTTAAATTTTGTGCTATAAATTTTATTTTAAATATTATTTAACATATTGGATACAGTGATTATGTTACTGGATATAGATTTTGTATCTAAGACTCCGAAAGGAATAAACCGGTTTATCTTCGTATCAACGGTGCAAAGGCTAAATAATTAACTTGCATTTCACATGTCTTGGATTTTTGAGATGGGGCAATAAGGACAAGTACCTTAACCTTTTTATATACTGTTATATTTAATGGTTTTTTAAAATACTGCCCATTATTTTTTGAGATATGTTATGTTTTGTTGACATCTTAAAAAAATGTACGATTATCAAGAAAATGGGCAAATTGCAGAAATAGTTTTCTTGATATCAATCGATCTTGTTTCTTATATGGATCCAAAGATACCCGGGACTTACTTAGGTTAAAATACTAGATGCGTTAGACGCGATATATTTTGCAGGAAGTCTCGTGACTTCGATTGTCTGAGCGTATATAATAATTTGGAAAAAATCGAAATTCCTACCGCTCCACCATATTATCTAATTGGTTATTAAATTTGAATTTTCTTGTCTAAAGATTGATTCAATAAATTATAATACTCGGAATACATCTATAGATACCTCGGACCGATCAGTGTTCTCCAAACAAAATTTGAATCCTTCACAAAAAAAAATTCTCCGTTATTTTTGGATTAGTTAAACCGTTTTGGAATCGAAACACTCATATATATTTTCCTATTTTACAGATATCTAGATGGAATAACAAAGGCAATTATTTAATACGTGTTTCGCTTTATTCATATTTAATCTTGTATTGATACTAAAATATCTAAAACCATGGCGTTGGAACTTGAAAAATATTTTTTTTTATCTGAATCCAAAGCAACTTCTCCATTATTTTTTAATCCCTTATATAACTTGCTAAAAGATGGTTGTTTAAACTTAGTTTTGGAAAGAATTTCTAAAGCGGTCCTGGTAGGATTTCAAAAATCTTGGCAAGGCAGAGATAGTAGTACGGTCAGTGAAGATGGGCATATGGCCATAGATGTATACGATAATGAAGCTTTAAACATGCATTTGAGTCGTAAGTCTTAAGTACTACTCCGGGCTCTTCGTCCTGCAATACGATGGGCGCGGTGTGTACGCACTGAGAATCCATGCAATTTTAAGGCCATGTCCTTAGGAGATGTCCAAGAATGGTTACTAAAAACTTAAAGATTTGAGTAATAACTTAAAGATTAATGAGTATATACAATGGAAGTTGATCTAAAAAAGCTCAATTGAAATTTTGACATTTGGAATTGACATTGGGAGTTAAATTTACAGTTTCGTTTACATGTACATTTTGTTTTGTTAATCACAATTTTACGTGTATTCATGATTCTAAATACTCGTATATTGTGCAGTAGATTACAATTAAAAAATCAAGTCAAATCAATCAAATAAATAATAAATGATTATATTTCTTCTATTTCAATTTTTTCCCTCAGTCCACTGAATGTTGTATAATGATGTTTTCAAATTACATATTTTTTATGATACGATGAATTTTATTTGTGATTTGTTTATTTTATTAAGCTGTAATTATTGCAAATAACACAGATACTAGATTTTGTACCCATTAGTTTTTTTTTTGTAGTGTTTCTATGCTATATTTTGGGATGCGAAGAAATTCATGCAAAATTAAATCCATATAAAAGCACTGTGCGTTAAAAACAGTTTTAAATATTTCTATAGTAAGGTTTTAAAAGATAGATCAAACTAAATTATATATAAGTTTGATCAAAACATTTTTTATACTTTTATTAATAATCGTCTGACTTACTTACTACATCTACTTCTACTTCTTTGCTTGAAGAACTGTCACTAAGCACCTGTGAACCTGTTCCGGTGACTGCACTTGAAAGTCAGTGTTCTATAGGTTTAGCATTTTACCATCTTAGTCGCCATCATTACTTAATATTAGGTGAGATTGTGGTCAAACGCGAATAAAACCTATAACGATTTTTTCCACTTTGTACAAAATAAGACGCTCGTTGAAAATCTACAGTAGGTGATAAGATTAAGAGTTCAATTTGTCATAAAATAGTTATACACTATCGTTTCGCAAGCTCACTGAACGTAGAACCGGGTCAAGGTGACATAATGAGTAATTAATCCAATACATGTCAGATGAATGTGTATTGAACGAGTTTTTATTCAGAGCGTAAACCTTGAGAAAGCTTTAATTAGTTGCCCTCTCAAATGGAGACCAATGAGTTTATATATCAACTGTTTTTAAAAGTATCACAGCTGTTAATATTAAAATACAGATTATTGTATATAAAAAAAGTGTGACAAATCTATTGTACTTTATGCAAAGGTAAATAAATTACGGGCCACCAGCAATGGTGGCTGTTGAATGCTATTGAAATATTGGCAGTTTTTATGGTTATAAAACCAAGTTCGAAACCAACGAAGCAGGCTCTAGCCCAAGTTATACAAGATGAAATCCAAATGCAGATTCGATCTAAATTCTATAATGGACTAGCATATTTGGACACTGCGTCAATTGTTTTAGGTACTGTAAAGAACCGGAGTTTTTGGTGGAGGAAAACATCATGATCCAACTATCGTAAGGGGTAATCCTTTTTATAATTATCAAATAAATAAGGTCCGCGTTGAATTTGAAAATATATCGCTAAAGACCCATTAGGCACCCATTAGACAGCAGTACTTTTGAGTCAATTTGCCTATAGATTTAAACTTTACAATATGTAAAAAAGTTTATACTTAAGTAACAGAATCAACTTTTAATTTGGAAATGCCAATAATACTGATACTAATAAATTCTATTGTGTTACAGAGATACGAACCGTTCGGTCTACAGTACGAGCAGGCGGTGATCCGCAAGCCTTTGCGGGAACACGAAAAACCGCAGGACCTCCGTAACGTACCGGGCACACCTGGCGTCGACTTTCCTATATATCACACAGTACCAGAAACCGGTTTCTCGTGCGCTCACGTGCCAGTCCATCCGGGGATGTACGCCAACGTTGAAACCGGCTGTCAGGTATGTATATATTAATTTACCTATTGTAAATTGTTTTGTAAAAGTTAACATTATGTCGGCTATTTCAAAAATCCTGATCCATACATTTTCTTATTCATCACATTCTTTAACATGATGGCGCATCTACACGCGGTACGCGCACTCGTTAAAACCTTGTATGTTACTATGGGTTTATTTTTGTTGAGTTTGTCTGTAGAGAGAACGTTCTAGAAGTTCTAGAAGTTTCTAGAACGTTCCAAATATTTATTTTAATATTGAGAAATAGTGAATTTTTTACAGGTTATAACAATGTAGGTATATTTAAAACAATGCTATTATTATTATTAGACTTTCATAAATTATGTATAAACAAAATACATTTATATTCATCGTTGCATTTCTAAAAGTTATTCGTAGTAAGTTATTCACTTTGCGCCCTATGTTACATGAGGTTTAACCAAAAGGGAGGGTACACACGTACACCAGAAACAATTTTCTCCTCATGTAACTGTTAATCAAAGGAGAACATCTACAGATCCGAACGTTTGTTCTTGAGGAATGTAATGTTAATTAAATGATTTTAAAATAGGGAGCGAGACATTGGAAAGAGAAAAATAAATAATGAATTATTCTTCCTAATTTATATGAGCATATACCGCTAAATATGTGAATGATCCAACTAAAATACCGAAGAAAATGAAAATAATAATACAAGGTATATTAATAAAAGTGAATGTCGGTATATGTGTTGATTAAACAGCGTTCGACAGATAACCATGAATGTTGACGTTGACGTTATTTATATTATAATAACTGGCTACTAGATTGCGTTGCAATCGTTGTCAACCGATGTCATTAAATTAGTACGCAAAGATATTAAAACGCGGTAAATATTTACAGATAAACAAATATATAATTAATAAAAATTACAAATAGTTCTTACACTAAATAATAATAAACGCATATAGAACCGCGGGCATAGTTAGTCTCCATCATAATCTTAACTACTGATATTATAAATGAAATGTGAGTTTGTTCCTTACACTCGCACTCCTTTACTATTAAATTGATCATTATGAATTTTTGTATAGATATTATCGGGGGTACCTTTCCCCAGTATCGGGGATACAAAAAGGATATAAGGTACCTCTCACCCAGGAAAAGTACTGTTTCCGAGGAATAGGTCAAATCTACATTCAAAGGCTAATCATTTATATTAAAGCATTGTGTACAGTTTGATAAGTGATTGGCTGCAAATTTTTGTATTGATATCATATTATAGAAAAACGCAGTAGAAAATAGTAGCTTCATCAATTTTTATTTAATCCGTTAACATTAGATTAACAGTTTTAGTTCGGATAACATTTTAGGATGTACGTTAAAGTCTGTCAGGCGCATCAATTATTTAGCGTGGTCTGTGCGCGCAACTCGGGGTAATGGAGCTGTATCGAACGTGTACTGGGGTATATAGGGTAATATTGGATATACCGTTAAACAAACGAATATTATTTTTAGAATCGTTTAAATTCATCATTTGTTTAGACATAATATGAAATGCGTATTTTAAAAACTTAATAATTAGTGTATGTTCTTTCCTTACTATATTTTTTTAATTATATAACTTCTTTAGTGGTAGTTTCTACATTTGCTTCTTCTACTGCTTGAACTTAGAGTAATATGTGTAACATTCTATATCAATGTAAAAAATAAATATTAAACATAAGTTTTATCTGTTTGTATTCAAATTCCGTATGAACATTAACAATGTCAAATTTCACACTCACGTATCCACAATCAGCTTAAAAGATAATTTTCACATTTTAATAGACACACATATTTTCATATATTCAATTACTTTAATGCGCATTCCAAATATAAGCGATATAATTTACGGTACATAATTCTAACATACATATTTATTGTGTTTACTGATTGTGAAAGCCTTCCTTTTTTCCTTGCATTTGTATTTAGTTACAATAATGTGGCAGGTTTAGGTGTATCTGTAAGTGAGATAAGTTTTTTTTTCTTCTTTTATACTTTATATGTTTGCATTTGACCACAATCTCATCTAATGTTAAATGATGATGTGGTCTAAGATGGTAGTCACGCTAAACCTAAACGAGGACTGGCTCTCAAGTGCAGCTGCCGGAACATACCAACAGGTGCTTGGCGACAAACTTTTTCAACTTATTATATGCTGTTAGCCTGAGGGGTCTTTACAGCTTCACCTGACTAATTTTAGAAAAGAGATGACCCTCTAACTGTGAGGTTAGTGCAGTTAATGGCAGCTCTATCATTACTTTCGGAACCGTTAGCCTTTGACTGGACTTGGGCCTACATCGTGACTACAGTTAACAATTCGTGGTCGTCGATGTTAGTACTGTCATTACTGGTGCAGAGTTCTTGCCTTACTACCTCCTTCTGCCAAATTATCGTAACAAGAGATTAGAGGATGGTAAGACTGGTCTATCGGTAATCGCTTCCATGGCCATTATTGAGCACTGTAGACCCTCAGACTCTGCATTTGCACAGGTGCTTTCCGAATTCTCAAATATTTTTCAATCTCCCGGTCTTCCTAGCTTTCATAAACATAATTCAGTTCACCATAATCTGACTACAATCGGGCCTCCAGAGTCATGTCGCCGTCGTCGACTATCTTCTCTAAAAGTTTCTGCTTTCAAAAGCGAGTTTAACACCATGGTACCTGAGTCTGTACTTAGTACATGATTAGATGGTTAAGATTCATAAATTTGTTTTCGTATGAGAGTAAGAAAGATGGAGATAGTGCGCGAATTACGCATGCGATAGAAATCTTTGAATATGTTTTCGAAATCAAGATGCAGTTGTTAACACATCTGTACATATTAAAGACAGTTGTTTTAAAGCAAATCGAAATAAAAAGCGAAAAATAAATTATAGTTTAAAAACTAAAAAACAAGCTTTTAGAGATAATCAAACTAAAAAGTATAATTATAATTCTTAGCATAATGTCATACAAAGCACCCCACGCTTTTAAAATAGTGTCATTAATGTTCTCATCAGTAACTTTATTCTTATGCTAAGAATTATTTTGTTCTTTTTAGTTTGATTATCTTTGAAAGCGTATTTTGTAGTTTTTTTTAACTATAATTAATGTACCACAAGCGATTCTGGCTAAACACTCTAGCATTTGTACTTGTAGGTATGCACTCCGCTTTTAAGGACCTCAAATTTAAAAAATGACCTTAAGTTTGCCGAGCTCTTATACGGTGACACATTGCATCCTATTGAATAATTAAAACACGGGGTGCAGCTAGTTGTTTTAAGTTAGTTGCTAATTATTTCTATATATTAAATGCATTATATTTGTCAAATTGGTAATTATACTCATAAGTCTGTTTGGATCACGCACATTAGGCACAAATTTCAAGGAAAATGTTTCACGTATCCACCATATTATTACAACAATAACATAACCTCACTTTGTGTAATAGCTTTACAAGTATTTACGGTTTAGACATTACGAAGTTATATTAATTTCAACGAAATGACATCGTGATTGAAATAATAAGTTCTTGTCACACAAACGCCCGACACCTTTGTCGCTGGTCACGACTCCCACCGCGACAATGCTGTAAAACTTGTTCAATTTAGAGAAATTGGTCGACGCTTACAATTTAGCGACGTGGAAATTTAACGTAAGAACTTGATTATTTCCAACATTAATTTCCTTGATTTCTCAGGGAATTGTTTGTATTTTGGGGTTTTAATTGGAAGTAACTTAATGTTGAATAAGCTTTAACTTTGAATTCTAAAGCGCAATAAATAGGTAGATAAGGGGTGTGTAAATATTAAAATTCACGAATTACAGGTAGAGACGAATCGTAATTCCAGATGACTATTCAATTAATTCAAATTTAACCTATTCAGATAATTTAATTCAAATAATTTAACGTGTTTGAATGATTTTTAAATAATATGTACTTATAAAGAGCTATCTTTTGCTTGCCCGCAAATTTGTTCGCGTTAATATAGATTTAGATAGATTCCCTTGGAAACAATACACTTGTCCTGGATTAAAGGTATGTCCATTTCTCAACCTCGGACGACGTGTACTTTTTTGTTGTTGTCAATCGTATGGTTAAGGCGTGAAAGCGTAACAAACATACAAACGAACTGACATATGCATTTATAATAATAGAATTGACGTACTTATTAGTTATATTTAGGATTATTATTTATACACAAATAAATAATTACTACACATTCACTGTTAACTTTTATGTCTAAGCCTTACACAACATTAGCCTGTTTAATCAGTTACTTATTTATCTTTTGGATTTTTTTTCATATTGTAAAAAAAATTGATGACGTAATTTAACATTATTTAATATCTGTTTTTAATATCGTTTTCCTACAATTGGCCTTGGTTTTAAGTTTCGTTGCTATTATTTTGAATGTACTGGGTATCTTCAATTATCTCTTCATTAAATCCCTTTGAATGATCACAAATAAACAAAAAACATTGGAATTAAAGTTAGGAATTGTCGAAGATACAGCAAGGAAAGTTATGGAAATTAAGTAGCGATTGACGGAATAAATTAAACAAGAGAAAGTCAAATAAAATGAATAGTAATTATAAAAGAACAGTACCCACGCGAATGACGTCACATGACACGTTATTTTATTTGCATTTATTTTTCTAAGATATTTTTAATATCTTATATTATTGTATTAAATTTGTATTTACTCGACAATGAGTATTCCTAAAGATACCAACTTTATAAATTCAAGTCAATATACACCGATTTACGTAATACAAAATCCTGGAGCCGCGCACGCGAATTATGTTATAATAGTCGCCAACGTTCAACAGAAATCATGGTATTACAAAACAATCTTAATGAGGGTTGATGACAGACGGCGGCCGATCGTAAAAATTAAGCTAAATCATACATCGCAATATGAGAAAAATGTTGAGCCGACTCTATTTAGGTGGGATAAGGAAAAGTATTCACGGGAATGTAAAAGAGATAAACAAGTTAAAAGATGTACAGGTAAGTAAGGAAGTCAGTAGTGCAATTTTACTAAGAAAATCATGAACTAGTACAGGTATTGAAATAGCTGTAAGAAGCTGTAAAACGCTGATCAATAAAACAGAGACTCAAACAGAGAGACTCGCTCTCGAGTGCAGCTGTCGGAACAGATATTCAACTTGCAATAAAGGCTAATATAGCATCTTTTTCGGGACTCTATCAAGAATAATAAATTAAAAAGGAAAACGAAATGAAACTATCCTTTATTCATGATCAAACTGTATTGGAATATAACTGAAAGACATTTGAATATTGTGATGAAAAGTAATCTGAAGTATATTTGAAAAGAACGAACCTTGTTATATCCCATTTGAATAGAGATGCACAGATTGTAAAGGCGATAGCATCTGCATCTTATATCGGAAATCGGGTGAGAGTACGTACTCGTGACTCGGATGATATGTTGTGTGATGTAGTCGAATGAATAAATGAAATATACTGGGTTGCGAATGTTTTGATCATTTTTGAGGCACAATACTTTTCTCTTGGGTTAGTGTCGACTGTTTTACACATAAAGGCATTATCGTGATATCATACATATATATGTAAGATATAGATCGCAAAACTGTTATAGGCTAGAAATCAATTAGATATTAAATTTACCTCATAGTTGATTATCTTGCAATAATAAAGTGATATCAGTAACCATTAGATATCGACTTCGAAATGGCAAATTAAAATTAGTCTATTAATCATATCATAAACGAAAATATGTACTCCTCTTTATAAATATACTAGTTTATGCTCGCGTTAGTGTCAATTTTACGTATCCATCGGTAATAGTACTTTTTTCTAAGTGTAAGGTGGTGGTACTCTATGGCCTCTTGTTTTCACCTGACAACGTCTATGTAAAATTTCATCATGATTGGTCCAGAGGTTAAGGCGTGAAAACATGAGAAATAAATAAATATATTCATTATATAAATATTAGTAAGGGTAAATATTCGTAGGAATAATTTGGTATTACGTATACAGAAGCTGTACTGTCATTGTCTTTGCTAAGGCTTCATTACGACTGGTACATAATCTGAATTTACCATTTTGAAGTCTTGATATTTAGCAATTTACGAAATTAGTAATTAACAAACTGGGAACTTGTCTCAAGTATTGTCACGAATCGCACAGAGAATCCTTCTAATACTATATTTTTTGTGTAATAATTTGAGTTTTATTATGGACTGATGGATCAACTCAAGATAATAACATTGAACTCTTTAAAGGTCTATACTTGGTTTTATTCTATTCCGTTCTCGGAATCGTGTCTGAATTCTCTCGATGGTTATGTGGACTGCTTTGTTATTTACCAAGAAAGTTCAATTCGTCCTTACAGAGCAAGTGCATTCAGAATTTATTGGGCAGTTGGAAATCAACTATGAAACGATATAGACAACTAATAGAAAAGATTAAATACAAAGGCAAATTTTGCGAATAAGGAAGGTTATGTACTTAGAATACAATCGATGTGCACTGTCCATTGCAATAATTCATTTTTGGTTTTGAACGAACGTGATATGTCTTTTTTTACTTCATTTACATTTTCGCATTGTGACTGAACATTACAATTGATCATAATAATCGGTTCAATATATATAGAATCTTTTGTGAAATTAATTTTGTCACAGCTTATCACGGATGCTAATTCACGTGCAATTGTCAAACAGGTAGAATCTTGTTAGATAAAATCAACATAAATAGCAAATTCTGCTTAAAAAACCAATATTTTAATTGACAATGGTCTTTAAGATCCTCATTTGCCTCATGAATCGGGCAAAGTTATTATTAAATTATTAACAGATAACGAATAATATAGTGTTTCGACCAGGAAACCATACGAAAGGCAATCGGCGGATCACAAGTAGCTGCGGTGGTCCGAAATAACCTGCAAATGATGCATGAATGATGCATTTTTTCCTAATAATAATGCCAGTTCAGAATTCAAACTAAAACATTTTTTTTATTACTTTCTATCCTATTTGGAAACCGGCGTTGTTGGAGTGTTGTTAGATTTTTTTTAGCTCACGTAGTACTTTATCATAAAACACTAATTATAATGTAGTTATATGTATACTCGTGAAAATTTATTTAGTAGTATGTCTCATGTCAATTAAATGGTATACGCTTATTTTTCCAGTTTTGGACGGCATAAGCAATACAAATATTGAAATGTGATTTTCTGCAGGCATATCACGTTTGCCACGACGGACGTGAGGGTCACCAAGGTGCGTCTTTTCTCTGCACCAACGGGACACTTTTCGACCAAGCGAAGTTTGCTTGCGACTGGTGGTACAACGTCGACTGTTCACAAGCCATTGAACATTACAAGTAATAATCTTGCTAAATATTTTTGAAATTTCAACTCGGGTGTAACCGATAATTACACGATAATTATTTCTAACATATAGTAGATGTAATAGGTACGATAGTGCCACGCTGAGCTGTATCTCGCTTTTAAATACATGCAACGTAACGTAACGCATGTCCTGTAATCAAAAGGAATGGTAGGAATCTGTAACTAACTTGGTCATGAACACAACGTATTGTGATAAACTTCTCACGGTGACTCTTTAGTTTGTGGCATTTCATGAATAGCTAGCGATGATCTGTTATATCAGCAGTGACTAGTGATGGATTGCTGAACTGTGGTGGTCGCCGTTATTGTTTATTGTATTGTGCTAACTTTCAGACATAATGTCGTCACTTTGTCATGCTTCTTTGTAAAGAAGAATACGTTACTATACTAAGCTATAATCATATTTATAGATCTAAATCTAAATAGATAAAAATTTAGTTTAGTACTTTTTTTCTTCACGCTCGTTACGTCTACGATATTTAAAAAATAAAAAAGAAATGCGAGTATAAATAAAAAATAACTAATACGCGAAGAATGTCTTTGTACTCTTTATTATCTTAAAGTTTCGACAACTGCATCTTTTACTCCTTTATTTGTCAGTTTACTCGGTTATTTTTATTTAATTGCAGTTGACGCGATTTGGTGTTATCAATTAAAAAATTGGAAAAAGTTATATTTTTTTTATACTTCATAGATTAGCGTTTGATCACAATGTTATCTGATGTTAAATGATGGTGTGGTCTAAGATGGTCTTCACGGTAAACCTAGAGAGAGACTGGCTCTCAAGTGCAGCTGCCAGAACACACCAACAGGTGCTTGGCGAGAGATTTTCAACTTGAGGGTGGTAGCTAGCCAGACGGACTTAGAAAAAGCCCTACCACCATGCTGTGGTTTCATCATGATGTTTTCCTTCACCGAAAGCTCCGGATTCGGTTGCTAGGATTCAAACCTGCGTCCTTCGACGCTGTGTCCGTACACACTACCAATTGAGCCATCATCGCTTTAAAATCGCTTTTATCCATAGCAATAATGAATTGAAACCCATATTTATGTCTTTATATCTCATACTTTGTACTCCTTAAGTCTACAATCTGCAATATTTGTATAATGGTCAATACACGTTTGCCATTTAGAAAACTATGCACCGCTTTCGGATATCGACTACTGGATAATCACTGGTTCTTATTATACATTCATTGATTGGTTATCCCACAGATTGAACGCTGATCCCCTCAAGAATCCGTACGTGCCGAAGAGGAAACCTGAACCGGAGCCCGTGCACGTGGAACCACAGCAGTACCACGTCCCTCACGGCATATTCTTTAGGAACATTTAAGTTTTCTTATAGTTATTATTGTCACCCAGTACAAACCGTATTTACATACCATAATAAGACACGCAATTGATGATTTTTTTTCCCCAAAAAATGTATTAGATACAATAGTGTAAATATTCCAAAAAGCCAGGTTTACTATTGGCTATTTATATTTTAAGAAATATATGCTAAAATGGAATACTACAATTGTTTTCTTGAACAATATATAAAATTCTCCTCGCCAATAAGTACAATTTCATCTGCCTATCTTACTTGACTTTTAAAAAATGCAAATAAAGAACAAGTCTGACAACAAATTTAAATATTCAACACGATGAAAAATTATATGGTGATAAGTAATTATATTCAATTTTATACATGATTTTGTAGCGCCAATTGGGTGATAATAATAAAATAATAAATTAATTTATTTATATTTTACCTTTCATTATCATTTTCATTACACATTTTTTCATTATTCATACTAATTCTTAATATTCATTGTTTACGCATTCCTCGTGCCATTGTTTAAAATTGTCATTTCATAACTTTTTATAAGTTCGAAACAATTATCTTAAAATTTCAGTAAACTACATTTGATTTCGTTGTTTTAGTTGTTATCAGAAACGATATATTAAACTCCATTAAAAAGATAAATGTTATAGACCGTATAACATAAACCGAACCGTATTGAAAGTATTAAGTTTAAATATAGAGTTACCCTGAATGAATGGGGGGGGGGGGGGATATTTCATAACAATTATTTCAATATTGCAGTAGCTTACAATTTATTCCGTTGTTTCAGTTGTTATTAGAGACGATATATTGAAGTTCAAGGAAAAGGTAAATCTTATATTTATGAACAACGAGGCATGTTGGAGAACTAAAATCTACAAAATTGAGTTAGACTCACTCAATTAAGCATAAGCACCAACAATTATGTCAACATTTCAGTGACTTATAATTTAATTCATTGTTTTAGTTGTTATCAGAAAGAATTACTTATAATTTAAAAAATACATTATACTAATAATTATTGTTGAACTTTTATTAGTAAAACATGCTGGTGATTTTCATCTTTGTAATAATCTTCATTCATTTTTACATTAGTTCATACCCTTGTACATTCTATATCATACCCACGTACTATTTCACTTGTTCACAATTATATATTTAATAATCGGTATTGCTCAATATTAATAATGACGATAGATGTCGTTGATTGATTGAAAATATGACTTCTTGTAATATACATTAATAGAAATAAAATGTCTATTTTTTAACGAGTGTTTTATTTCAATTACAAGGCAATTTGTTATGAGTGCAGACATCTTGGCTGCTATTGTACGGCCAGTAAATTAATTACCTTAATAACCTGTTTTGTAGTTTGTTTCTTTTATGGGTGATTTATTCCCTTCCTTTATATATGTTTTGCGCTAATTTGTTCTTAATTTATAGTGTAATGAAAGTTATTGTAACTGTTAATCTTTATACGTTTTGTTTAATTAAATAATAAACTTCGTTGCGATGACGTTATTAGGCTGATTATGCAGACCGTACCAATTCATTTTACTTGAATGAATTTACCATATGTATGGTTTTTCGAGTTGTTCGAGTTTGTTCAAACGAAAAACGATTACATACAGATCAGTTAAGTTTGGTAAGTTCTGAGGAGTTGTACTCTTTTTATTATGTGCTTAAAATCTATGTATTTTATATAAATTATTATAGTAAAATAATTACATAAGGTAATAGATACTCGTTGTTATTTCAATAATTTAATAGTAATAAAAGTCTTGTTTCGCGGAAACGCCAAAACTAAAACAAGGGTAATAAAAATACAAGAGTCTGAATCATTGGAGACGGAAAGCAGGGTATGTCGTAAAGATACACGATAGAAGTGTTTTTTTTTATTATAGGGAAATATTTTAAGCACAGTGTTTACCGTCACCACTCTGCGTCACAATAAAAAGGTTGCGGATTCAAATTTCAAAGTCCTTCTATAAGAAGTTTCACTTTAAAACATTGCGACGAAGTCATAGGACGATGATAGTCATTTTTGTAATTCTTGTTAGGACAATATCCTCGAATTAAAAATGAGTCATTGAACACTTGCAGACATATTCCGACAGCTGCATTTGAGAATTAGTCCTTAGTAACCTTAAAGTCGATTGAGCTTTTTTGGTTTTGGTTTTTTTGGTATGAAATTGTTCTAGTTGCCGTATTATTATGGTATACGTACGTACCATTTCAGTACGTAAACAAATCATTTTATCAAGAATGGATGATTCGAATGTCAAAAATAGAATAGACTTGGAAATGTGTTTTAATTCACGCTGACAGTGCATATACGGTAACCGATTTTCCATTGGCATTCTCTGTCAGCGGCGCGGCGGGTTCAATAATTGACGCCAAAACAATGTTGTTGCTTAAAGCGAGAGGAAATAAAAGTCACCTGTGCCAATACCGACGCAATTTGCGCTGGACGCCCGCTGAATATCGGGTCCAGTTTTGACGCTTCAACCATTGTATAAATGGTTAAATTGTACTAAAATAGACTATATACTCTGATGGTTCAGAATTTCGTTGAAATAACGTTACAGAAATAAAATAAAAAATTCGGTTTAGGTCCGCTGAAGACAGTTATGGACGTCCAATCTTACCTACCGGTTCTGGAAACGAGCCAGTCATCGAGAAGAACCGGCAAGAAACTCGATTGGATTTATTTTTTGTTTTCGTATATTTTTTACTAGCAGCCTGTTGTGTCTTCGTGTGAGTTTTTTATTATTTTAATATTGCATGTAAATAGGACAAAAAACAAACTAAAAGCAAAAATATACCTTGTTTACAATTTTTTTTGTGCATACTTCTCCTGTCATATGTATGTAATGCATCGCTTACCCTCATATTGTTACGACAAGAAAACCCTCGTTACTGAACGCGTACAACTTATAAAAATCGTATTTAAAAAAAACTTTAATGATTCCGCATTAACTGAGGCTATCGTTGATATATTTTTTAGATAAGGACCGAGTGTCTTAGAAGTAAAACTAAAAAAAAATCGATCTAAACGTATCTATTACATTTTGCATGACGGGCTTAGAACAATAGACCTCTATCATTTTATTTGCATAGATAGAATCAATATACATCGAATTTATTTGCTATTACCAAATTAATTAATACAGAACAAACTTGAAACACACAAACAGCTAAATATCCCTTCGAGGAGTTGATAAACTTTCCCAACTGTGGTTTACATTCTTGTAAATATTAACAATAGATTCTTGGGAATAAATAAATTTGAAACTTTCGACGCGTAAAACAATAGAAAGCCTTGGCAACGGTGCGGCTTTTCATTAAAATTCGTTTGTTTTCGACGATCATTTAACAATGTATAACGTTCTAGCTTTTGCTCGTGGTTTCACTCGCATTAATGTATCTTTGACTCTGTATCTTGGAAACTGGTAGTTATTTCCTAGATATAATTTACCCCGTGTCCTTTTCTGTACCCATTAGTTAGTTAAGGTGTGAAAGATTAACAGAGAAACTCACATTTGTACTTATAATGTTAGAATTGATTCTAGTATACCAGCTTTTTATTTTATCCATAGTAATAATAATGCCGGTCTGTAAGCATCCCACTAATTGGCCAAAGACATCTTTCCAGAAAGAAGATGAAAATCACATACGGTGTTTACTATATGAACATATATCAGGGCCAGAATTCTCCACGGTATTTTCCTTTCTCGTTAGCCAATAGTACTACCAATTTAAAACAGTTAGTTAGGGTAGATACCGAAGTATTCATTGGTACATGTAAAAAATCGAACATTTTTTTAATGTTTCATAGGCTAGCATTCGACCATAATCTCATCTGATGTTAAATGATGATGTGGTCTTAGATGATAAACCGCTAAACCTAAAGGGGATTGGCTCCCAAATGCAGCTGGTGGAACGCAGCAACAAGTGTTTGGCGATAAATTTTCAATTTGAAGGAGGTAGCTAGCCACCTTAAAATTAATTGGAATACGAATTTCCGCATGCTTCCTATGTGATCATTTTATTCAGTTTCTTTGACATAAGTTGTTATGCATTGTTGGGCTTGAGAGAATTATTTCCTCCCGGGTCGTTCAGCACCTGGAGGAGGCGGGGCCGAATTTAGCGGGCGCGCAGTACGGCTTCCGGGCAGGGCGCTCCACTATAGACGCCCTGACCCTCCTGAAGTCGCTGTCCGCGGAGGCGACCTCCCAGGGGGAGAGGGTCCTGGCGGTGTCCCTAGACATCGCCAACGCCTTCAACAGCCTGCCGCACGCAGTTATTAGAGAGGCACTCCGATATTTTGGGGTGCCTCCTTACTTGCGGCGGCTGTTGGAGGCGTATCTGGAGGACAGGGAGGTCGCCTATGCGGACAGCGAAGGAAGAATGGTTCGGCGGAACACAGGGTGTGGGGTTCCACAGGGGTCGGCCTTGGGCCCACTCCTGTGGAACCTGGGCTACGACTGGGTGCTCCGCGGCGCGCTCCCCATCGGAGCGCGCATTATATGTTACGCGGATGACACCCTAGTCGTAGCCCGGGGCGGAGAATGGGGAAATTTGGTGCACCTGGCCACGGTGGCCACAACCGCCGTGGTCGGGCGCATGCGTAGGTTGGGCCTCAGGGTGGCCCTCGATAAAACCGAGGCCCTACTATTCCACGGGCCTCGGCGAGGGCCACCACCTGGGGCCCATTTAATTGTAGATGGCGCCCGTATCCGGGTGGGGACCCGGATGAAGTATCTGGGCCTCACCCTGGACGGGCGCTGGCGGTTCGAGCCCCATCTCGAGGGGCTCGGACCGCGTATAGCAGGGGCGGCGGCGGCACTCGGCCGGTTGCTCCCCTGCAGGTGCCGGGTGCCGCCGACTATATATGGGAGTCGTGCGAGCGATGGCCGTCTACGGGCCCCCGGTGTGGTCCGATGCCCTCGGTGCCGCTAATGTGAGGGCGCTGCACTCTGCGCAGCACATTGTGGCACTGAGGGCTATCAGGGGATACCGCACCGTGTCCTCGGCGGCGGCCTTCACGCTCGCCGGCTCCCTGCCCTGGGAGCTGGAGGTGGGGGTTCTTGCCGCCGTGTACGAGTTCACGGCGGCAAGGAAACGTTTAGGGGAGCCTCCGGCTCCCAGGGAGATAGAGGGAAAGAGGCGAGAGGGGAGGGAGACAGCAATAGAGCGGTGGCGGCAGGATCTGGCGGACGCGCGTTACGGGCGGTATACGGTGGACGCCGTCCGCCCGGTCCTGCCGCAGTGGTTAAATAGAGAGTGGGGCTCCCTGACGTTCCGGCTGGTGCAGGTGCTGACCGGCCATGGTTGTTTTGGTTGGTACCTGCACCAGATCGCTCGCAGGGAGCCGACCGCCGCATGCCACGAATGCGGCGCTGAGGAAGATACCGCGCAGCACACACTGTGTGAGTGTGCTGCGTGGGAGGTGCAGCGCCGTACTCTGGCTGCGGCGGTGGGAGGAAATCTGTCGCTGCCGGGCGTGGTTGCGGCCATGCTCGGCAGCGAAGACGCCTGGAGGGCGATGGCCTCTTTCTGCGAGGATGTAATCTCGCAGAAGGAGGCGGCGGAGAGGGCCCGAGAGGCGGACCCTCTCAGTGGCCGTCTCCGCCAAAGGAGGGCCGGTGGAAGGAGGCGGCGATTTGCCCTCCTCCTTCCACCTCCGTAGCCGGACCTGAGGGGATGGGTCGGGGGGCCCATCTCCTCATTGCACAGGTTCGACGGACGAGGGGAGGTAGCTGGTCGTGTACCCAGTGTACCTCCCTATAAGGACGGAGCCCGGCGGCCATCTTTCGCCGGGCTAACCGCTGGGGGCGGCATGGTGATAGCTCAGTTCGGTCCCATGCCGCCCCAAGTTAAAGCGGTGGCCGGTACACCGTGGGGTTTTAGTCCGTGCGAGTCGGACATAACCCATTCTCTCCCCTGGGAGGATGGGTATCCATAAGGGATTTCCCCACGTTAATAAAAAAAAAAAAAAAAAAAAAAGAGGTAAGAAAACGGTTGTTTTTAAAATAATATTCAAGCCAAGTTTCAGTACTTTTTTGTATTGTTTTAAGGCATTATAATGGGTAAAAATCTCAAAAAAATATTGAAATAATATCGTTTTTCGTCTCGCATTTTTTAATTTGAACCTATAATTGTTGTTTTAATATTGATGAAAAAATTTTTGATGTTGCATTTTTTACTTATTAAAAAAAGCTAAAAAAATGATTCACTATTGCATAATGCATATGGCTGTTAAAATTATCGCAAATATGTTACCCCTATCACCTACTAACGGGAATACGTCAAATTACCAATAACCCTGTATATTATTAATTTTTTTTGATTACTATTGCAATATAATTTATTTAATTAAACTTTATGGTACTTATGTATATCAAACATTAAAATGTTGAAACTAAATAAACACAGACGCAGTCACTCAGAACTTGACGCTTAATTTGATTGGAAAATTTACAGACATTCGTAGAGCCGTCGTGTTTAATAAACACAGACCAATCATGACTGGATGTGAGTTTTGGAAAGTTTTACCCATGTCAGATATCAGAAAGCATATACAGTTAATTGTTGAGGACTAATGAGTACCAAACATGTACATATTTGTATTTCTATATTTACTTATCTCGTTTTGCTTTGTTTTGTGGAAATCCTATATGTGAATTTATTTTAATTGAATTATGTGTGTTTTATGTTTTGTCCCACTTACTGCTCTCACGTGGCTCTCCAAGTGGTTCTTAATACATCATCATCTTACCCTTATCCCACCTAAGTAGGGTCGGCACAACATATTTTCCTTTTCCACTCTCCTCTGTCAGATGTCAATTTAGTATTCACACTTTTTATACACGCATCATTTTTCACATAATCCATCCACACCTTTTTCGGTCTTCCTCTACTCCTATATCCGTCCACTTTCAAACTCAAAACTTTTCTTGTTACATGACTATCATCTCTTCTCATAATATGCCCGTACCATGCTAACCTACTACTCCTCAACTTCTCTGTCACTGGTGTTATTTTCAAACTTCCTCTAATATACTCATTCTTAATCTTATTCATCCTTGTTACATCACACATCCATCTTGACCTTCGCATTTCTGCCACATGTAGTCTTTTTTCATCCGTCTCTTTCGTAGCCCAGCACTCGGATCCATATAACACATCGGTGTGTTTGAAAGATCGTACGTGTTTGAGTCTCGGTCGAGCAGCGGTCGAGTGCACACGTGCCCCGCTCACAGCTCTGACGGTCCGTTCGTTCGGCAGCTCGCGCGCAGTTGTCGGATATTTTCGTGAGTGTTTGGAAGTATCGTGTGTTCGTACGGCTACTGTCGATCGTTACGCTCTTTTCAGAGCGACGGTGCACCTCTTTTAGTGTACCACTTAAACCGCACTTTTCGGTGCCAAGCCGTGCACACTGTGTGCAGTGCGTCGATTCTTACGCTTTGTGCTTCGTGCTGCGCTTCGAATCGTAGCGCGTCGTGTGCCGTGCAAGCGTCGTTCTTCGCGGCGCGCCGTGTGCATACGAATATGAGAAGATCTAGGGTCGCGTTCCCTTTGGCCCGAACACGGATTGTCCGTTAGTATTTTAATTAGGCGCACCTGCCCCTCACAGGGAGGTTCCTCTAAGGAATCGTACCGAATTGTAGGAAGGCACGACTCGTAGAATAAAACTATATAGGCGTCAGTCTGCATCCGTTCGCGCCGTCCGATTGCGATACACTACTCCGTGCAGAAATGTCGCGGCCGCGTTCGCACCCGCGAGTCCGCCGAAAATGCTGTAAACGCCCACGCGGCGCGAATTCATTGCGGGACTTTCTCCCAAAGAGTCCAACCTGATATGACATTAATGTAACACAATCATTGAAATATGAAGAGAAAATTTGCGAATTGTCAGTATTTCATTGATTATTTGAAAATATTTACAAACAAGTAATAAGATTAGGGAGTCTGTTATTGTACGCGGTTATCTCTGAAATAGTGGAACCGATTTTGACTCGATACTTTCAGAGGGATAGAGAATTTTCCAGAGTATTGGCTTGATTTTACATCATTAGTATTATCCATAGGGGTTAAGCAGTAATGATACAATTTAAAAAATGTAATTTAAAATCGACAGAAAATATATTATAGGAAGAAAAAGAGAATGTACGTTAATTTAGATAAATCATCTAGATTTAATTAAACAAAAACAATCTTTCTAAGAAGGAAGCCGCGGGCATAAATTAGTTATAGCTATAATATGAATGAGTATAATCGTTTAATAACATATCGTATGTTTTGTGTTACTTTTTTTTCTTCTATAACGTTGTATCACAAATCGTTTAAAACGTAATCATATTTTAGCTGCAAAACCTCTGCGGTAAGAGAGTTGACGCGATTCCATAGTAATCGTATCCTTTTTGTTCGTTAACAAGTACCATGATTGGAAAAATCTATATAAATAAAAAGCAATTGCCGAATGTATGTAAGTGCATTACTTCGGAAAGGATTCAGCTAATTGGATAATTCTGTTTTGTTATCTTTGTAATTATTAGGACGTCTATATAAAGAGTATGTTTGAAAGATCGTACGTTTTCAAACATGCTGGGTTATTCGAAAGTCTCCCAAACCCCACGTGGATGAGTGTATGAGCATAAACATTAATGTGAAGCGCAGTGGTGAGTTTTGACTGGAATGTTTGGTACGGCGATATATGTGTTGCGTTAGCTCGAAACCAATTGTCACAGTGTAAAGCGATTTCAATACTCAATGGACCTACCATTATATCTTAGTTCATAGCTTTATATTTCAGTAACAGCCTCTGCGGTTTTTTAGTAAGTTTTTCTTACAGGTGCACGGCAAAGTGACTATACAGTACAATCTAAAAAACGACGTCAATTAAGTGGTCTACAATTTATCAAACGTCAGCACAATCATACTGGCCTGTAAACCTCTTAGTAATTGTCCTCTTAATCTCTTAGTACACTGAAATTGTAATACAGGAAAAACAAAACTCATGGCACTGTGATGAGTCCAACTATATATGCATCATGGTAGCGATCCTCTCTAGCATAGACACTCTATCACCCCTACATCCTTTTAATTCTATCACGTCTGGTCATATAGAGTCTGTATATTTTAAATGCATCAGATATAATTAAATTAGTATCGGAAAAACTGTACGGTTTTCCGATAACGGTACCTACACTTCAGCTCTGAAGTATTTCGTTTAATTGAATTAAAAATTTTTTGAAGCACTACACGATGTACAAGTTTCGTCAGTATGATAATAATTAATATGCAGAATTAGTTGGGGTGTGTTTAATTATGTAAGTGACCGTTATATGGATATATTATTATCGTTTAGAGTGTAAACAAGACTCATAACTCGACAACTCTCCAGGTTTTGATCATTATTCTATTACCAGTGCAATACAGTATAATATAGTTGATAGTTTGATACATGTTTGCAAAAAGTCCAATATAAGATATTTAGATAATAGTGTCAGGTTTTATAATATATTTCATAATTAGTTCGATTTGTCAAGCATGGTTTACTTTGAAAGATCATGGGTGAATTGAATTGAATTGTAGGTGGTAGAGCTCCGCTGAAGCTATTACTGGTTTTAACATGAATGGGTCGGCTCGCCCGGGGTAGTACCACCCTCTCACAGAAAACGGACGTGAAGTAACAGTGGTTGTTCTGTTGCGTTTCGTTCGGTCAGTGAGAGCGCCGGATGCCCACATATTTAAAAGGCCGGCAACGCACTTGCGACTCCCCTGGTGTTGCTAGTGTCTATGAACGGCGGTGATCACTTACCATTAGGTGACCCATCTGTTCGTTTACCCCCTATAATATAAAAAAAAACATGAAAAAAGATGTGACAATTACAAATGTGAATTTGTAATAAAAAATATACAGAGTAAGTTTAACCAGAGTGAGTGTCTTGCCGGCTCTTCTTGTTGGCTGGTTTGTTTTTTGAACCGGTGGGAGAGTTTTGACGTTTATAAGCGTCTTCTAGAAATCTATGTTATGTAAAGTATTTTTAAATTTGGCTTCCACGGGAATGATTATCTGGTAATGCCAACATTTTATAAAGAACACCTTTTCTAAGTTTGGCATCATCTAATTTAAAAGAAAAAAAAGGAGTTGATATTATTATTATATATGTTCTTAGGCTTTAAACCTAATTTATGTATTGTTTTAATACTCTATAGGTTAGCGTTTGACCACAACCTCATTTGATGTTAAATGATGGCGTGGACTAAGATGGTAGTCGCGTTAAACATAGAGGAAGACTAGCTATTAAGTGCAGCTGCCGGAACACACTGAAAACAGGTAATTGTTGACAGATTTTCAACTTGCTGGCGGTAGCTAACCATGAGAACTTATAAAAAACCACTTACCACCATGCTATGGTTTTATCACGATGTTTTCCTTCACTGAAAGCTTCGACTCAGTTGCTAGGATTCAAACCTACGCCTTTCGACGCTGTGTCCGAACACACTATCAACTAAGCCATTATCGCAATGTCAAACCTATAGTATGTTGTTTTTTTAAGTTAATAATATGACTAGCTTTTGCCCACAGCTTCACTCGCGTCGACTCACTCGATAACAGCATTTTTTCTAGGAAAAAGCTAATCAATGTCCTTTTCTGTACTCCTGATAACCTATATGTATAATTTTATTATTATTAAATGTGTAACTAAGGTGTGAAAGCGATACAAATAGACAAACACACTTTTGTCTTTATAATATTATTTGGGATGTTAAGATCTTCAGTTCATAAGGTAATCCCTAAGCGCAAATTGCACTTAGCTTTAAGTGCTGTTAACTGGACAATCCAAATGTACAAACATACGTCAAACTAAGCATGAAATGGATTCCCAGTCGACATTACTACAGACAGGGCGTAGTAATTTGAATAACTATAGTTATTGCACATAACATTTAGGCAAGTACAGATATTTCTTGGAATAGTAATTCTTTCATTAATTTGTTTTGTTTTATGTAAGTATAAGGGGTTACTAGCTATACTGTTCTGTAAATCTAATTAATAATTAAATCAAATAGTTTGTAATCAGTCTTTATTAGCGAGTGTAGGGATCCACACATGCATATTTATAAAGTGCACGTTATAGATATGTAGGTGTCAAATGTCACTCATCATTTTCCCTTTCGACAATAAGGTTCGACAGTCCGTGTGTAACCACGTAGATGAACGTACGTATACAATATGTAATAAGATCTGGTCGTTCCTAAAACAATATAATAAGATGGTGTATTACTGTAAAGTGACAATATAAATAATTTTATATGAAGTGAACTTTTATTAAATAACCCAATAGGGCACACACCTAAAGCGACCTTCGCATTAGTGCAATTTACTAAGTCAAAGTTTCTAACGATTTCAGTAAATTTTCTGACCCTTTGATACTTATAGTTTATCAAATTCATATAAGGAAAATCGTGGTGGGCTATTGGTTTGACCGGTGGAATATCAATTCGAAGTCCACCAAATGTTCGACTCCGGCATGTACCAACGAATTGTCCGGAGTTCGCGTAGATTTACTAATTTAAATTGGTGACACTATTGGCTGACGGTGAAGGAAAACATCGTGAGGTAACCTGAACCTGAGAAATGTTCTTGTAGTACTACCGTATGTGGGAAAAATATAGAACTGTCGATTTCATAGAGTTTGAAATCGCCAATACGTGGCGTGGTGATTATGTCCATACTTTCCTTCGGGAAGAGGCCTATGGCTCTGCAGTCTCTAGCAGGCTGATGGTGATAACGATGACACAGTAACGTCATGTTGTTACGTGTAATTTTAAGTTTGTAATATGTTATAAGATCTCCATTGAAATAATATGCTATAAAGTGAACAAAGATCTAAATTAAATGCTCAGCATAATTAAAATAAATAATTGGTTAAAAATTCGCTATATAAAAATAAAAATGATTACTATAGGTTATCCGTAGAAAAAAGACATATCGTCGTTTACAAAACAACATCGCGCATGTCGATTTGACTCTCTTTAGATGAGACTGAAGAAACGGTTATTTTTTATTCCATTTTAGAATCTTCATTCAGTAATTAGTGATTAAAATACTTATCTCTTATTTGCTGAAACATTCAAATATGATTTGTTATTTGTCGCGTCATGAGAATATTTATCCAATGATATTTAAAAAGTGAACACCGCCAATTTTCGAATTAAGCGGTGTTGTTTGCTAAATAACGGATATAGAAGTTCTGTACATATTTTGATAAACGGTACAATTCCGTGGTACATAATTTTCATATATATTATAAGGTTTAACCTAGCATTACCAACGTTCTTAGGACTTCAATAAGATAGAGCGACGTTTCTCTACTATACCTAAATATATATTTACACAAACTTTTAGTAAGGAACCCTATTAACGATATTGAAGACTCTATACCTCTAATTAAAAACAACTAAGGGAATACAATACATTAAAACGGAATCTCACTCGACATGGCATTAATTATTTCGCAGCCTACATTTTTGTTTTAAAAACTGTGACTACATTTTCTTCAGTAAATCTTACACTTCGTTTTTCATAGTAATTATGTTTTTCACTAAAATATTTTTAGATCGAAATCGTTATTTATAATCCAGCATTGAGAAAAATTCCAGAATTAAGTTGAGAAAAATAAAAATTTTGTACTTTCAAATTCATTTAAAACTTTCTAAAATATTGAATAGATAGTCTAAGTTTACGGTTTCTATTGAAGTTATTATACCAGATGGAATAAAATGATGGATTATATAAAATGTTTTATTCTGAAAGCATTTCACATCTTAACTATTCAACCGACCATCATAGAATTTGGCAAATCATCTAGAAAAAAGTACTGTTAACTACGTTAACGTGAACGAAGCTGTGTGCAAAAGCTAGTATTTCATAAATGCTACAGAAAGTCTGAATCTTTGTTTATCAAACGACTGGCTGGATTTAAATAGAAAAATAAATATTGTACAGCATTTTACCAAAAAAAGAGCGTTCAACTGCAGCCGACAGGAATTGATTTGTCTAAATGGTGAATGTGAAATTATTAATTGCACACATTTTGTAATCTTCATGTAACAGTTTCTCAAGAACGATTCTGCTTTCAATGTGCAGTTCTAATTACCGCAGATCATCCTCTTAGCGGCATCCTACCAAATTAATACGCTTTATTCTGCTGTACTTTAGCGTTGTAATTTATAAATGGAAGCGATTTAAACGATAGCTCATTTTCGTGATATGTAATAATAAATGGTGTTTTGAAGAATTTAATATTTAATTCCTATGCAAGACAAGTTTGAATAATGGGCACGGGTTTTTGTTGTTTCTGTACGGTTATATTATTCATTGTTATACTCTCAATGAAAACTTGTTGCTGCAAATGAACAATGGATGAGCCATCGACTGCGGAAACCAGGAAGTGTTCCAGGAAGAAAGTCCGAAGTAAATTTAACTCTGAACTTAAGTTACCTCAAAAGCTCTTTGAAACTTGTAGTGTGATAATCATTACTATATCTTAATTAGATATTTGGAACATCTATATTTACATCTGCATAAAAACTCGTTGTTACAAACAATCAATACATGAGTCGTCAATCCTGGGAACAGGGATTATAGTAAGTAAATAACAGAGTTCTAAAGATAACACATCTGGACTCTTATCTAATCTCTTGAATAGTGATATTAGTCTTCCAGAGATTTCCACCGTCCGTTTTTTGAACTATATAAGTGCTCCTTAAGACGTCTGAGGACAGTTCTGTTTTGGATATTGGAGCGAATATGGAACTACAACTACGGCATTATAAAATGTAAGTGTGACAATAATAATAATAAGTGTGCAAATAGTGCTTAATAAGGGTTACACTGTACAATATTACCAACGAGTTTGCATCACATTATAGGCACAGACCACGTCCTATTAGCTTCCACTCAGCTTTTATTGTTGTTTGGATGACAGTATCTAACAACAGGTTATCCTACCAGTTGGTACCTGTGGTGTTACATTTTCATTCATATGAAAATGCATTTGATGTTGCACGAGATCCATGTGTCTTATCTGGATTAAAATTAAGCTACCTTTTGTTGGCAGAAAGGTGAAATTGAAATAGAGAAAATTATTTAAAGTACACCCATCTATTGAAACGACTAGCGTGTCATCTCTAATACATTGGTACTAGTATATTAAGCTGGACGCAAATACCTATAGCAATTGTAAAAAAACTAGTTAATTGTTCGTATATACATTTGTATATATAAGAATGCTACTTTTACTTGAATATATTAATCATTTTTATTAGGTATCATAATTTATTGAAATGAAAGAATTTGTGGCGATAGTCCTGCTAATATATTGTGATTTTAAATTTTACTTTAAATACTGTTGATATGATGTCCGAAGCGCGAGTTGTCGGTGACTTGCGCCAAGTTGTAATACGTAGGGATTAAGCGCCTCTATTAATATACGTATTGTACAGAACGAAGCCTCTTCAATTCAGCCGGGTATATTGTGCTTAATTTGAAATAATCGCCTAATTCACCATGATCTATATCCAACTGGCTTCGCACGCAAACCAACCGGAATTTGAACTGGATTTGTGGCGCACGTTGTTCTGTTGTTTCCACAATGCTGAATGTGGTTTCAATTGTGCATTGTATTTTATGCTAATATTTATTTTAATCTGAATAATATGTTTAAAGTTCACTTAAATCATTTGTGACTATAAGTTAGAATTGTGAAGAGGTGATGATGCTTGTTTGGCATATTTCAGTTAAGCCATGGTTTTTGCAAATGATAGTATTGCGATAAAAAAGCGAATATATTAAAGAACTCTTCACTCTAATTTCCTTCTATTCACAGTATTATGAAAAGTTAGATCTTCAAAAATTCTTAAAATATTTGCAATGTCCTTAGGTGTACGTAAATTTTTAGAACCATCTCCCAGCAAGCCTGTTTCCACTTTCTTTTAACATCAGGTTACTTCGATTTATGCAAGTTAATGTGTCAGTAGCGACGTTAGTGAAAAAAAACTGTAGACGTCTGGACGGCCAGCTCTTAAGTTGAAAACCTATCGCCATAGCCTCCCATTCTTTCTCTACATTTTAAGGTACCAGTGAATGAAAACTTTTTACTGATTGGAATTTTTATAAATAAGTATGATGCCATTGGCTGTTTACAAACGTTTGGCAGACATTCAACATTTGCTATTCCCAAAAATCTTAAAATAAACTTCATATAAAGTTCTAATGTTTTACCAATCCAGTATTTTCATATCCTGACTATTAGCTGTACGAGGTGAGCGTTGTTCCCGCAGGTATATCCTCATAAATCGCACCATAAGGGCTGGTTCATACACCAAGTGCTATATAAGCTCGATAGATCCCCGCTTATCTGCCTTTAGTGTATCCCCTGCTTATTTATGAGTCTCCGTAGACCATTCATTTGGCAAGACGTTACAGACTTGTTTGGTTCATCCCCCTATTTTTATGGGCAACGGTGAGATAAAGTGTGGCGTGAGTCCCCTTGTGGTTTCGGATGGGCGTTGGAATCAATTGTGAGTGGTAAGGAATTGATGTGTAAGCAGGTTAGGGGTTCAGAGGTATATTTATGTTCTTTTCATCACGAGGTTCATGGTGAAACATCTTTGTATGATGTGTGAACAGATTTTAGTATAAGTTGATAAAAAAAGCTTATATTGTGAAGAGACACCATAAGGTTTAAAAAAATTTTAATATCCTATTTCGCTTCCTATTTCATTTATGTACTGCAGTCTAAATGAAAATTGATTATTTAGGAGTAAACTGCAAAAAACGTAAAATAAACTAAATTTGTGTTATAAAAAATGATAGGTATATGTTAGGTAAATTATTTAATTTCAGACATGAATCATATTACTGAAAGTGCTATTTCTTAAGAGCAAAAATTCTTATAAATATAATAAACGAAATTAATTCGATTTGTTCTAATGACTGTGTTATTTTTTAAAGATAAATAAAAATAATAGTATTAATATTTTACGAACTCGCATTTTAGAACAACACACCTTTTTAGTCACCTACAGAATTGTTCATTACGTTCATGCAAAAAAAAGAAAATTACCATCTTTTTAAATACATCATCATCATTATTAGCTTGTAATAGTTTACTGTTCGATATAAGTCTCTTCTGAGAGTTACCACAGAATGTTTTTTTTTTCGAACTGACCACTGTTGACCTGGCAATGCCTCTACAGTTTCATCGGACTACACCACAGAATGTAATTTCTGACTTTTCATGTACATATATATGTTATTGATTTAGCTAAAAGATCTTATGAAGGTATACCTCCTCCAAAGACTTCTTCAACGACCAGTTTTATGTTACTCAAATTTAACGGATTCCTGCAGCCTTCATCACTAAGTCGACTTATGGTCTACTTATACTGTGTCTTTCAATTCGTGGTAGCCGTTTTGACTCAATCGGTTATCCGTTCTACTTACAATTATAGCTCATCTATTACGACTTAATTCTAGACAAAGAAAATGACCATCTTCATTATGAGGCCCGATTTCTACATCGCCGTGAGTCGATCCGATCCATATAATATTCGGGTGTCTTACATTACGTTTCTTAGATCGAGTTCTACTCTTCTATTTTCAACTGTTATCTATAATTTGATAGATGTGACTGGATTACGGGTGATATAATTTACTCTTAGGACTCGGTACAACTCTAACCAATGAATAATAATCTACGAGTATATGAGTAAAAAAAGGTCGATTGTATGTAAGCCCATCACTTCAGTACGCCTGGACCTTTTTGGCTCATGTGGCCTGTTTTTGGTGTATGTGTAAGTGCCAGGACAAGGACTGTATGAAAGAAAATATATGGAAAATCGTATGAAAAAGTGAAAAATTTTAGTTAAAAATATCTTTATATAAAAATTGAGTAAGTGTCAAGACAGTATGGAGAAAGACCTTCAAAGTTATTGATAGACAAACATTCACTTGTTTAGCTATCATTTTTATCTTTACTAAACCTATACGTAGTCGGTGCGGGCAGCTAGTAGAAAATAAGGAATTAACATAAGTCAGCATGGATAAATAGTAGACGGGAAACATAGAAGTTGATTATCTTGAAACGCTTATATTGATAAAATTATAATTTTGTAATTATTAGAACAGCGATATTTTAGTTACTCGATAATTTTGTACTTACAAAATAAATTACGGTTGGTTTCAAAACCGAACGAGAAGCAAAGGTTGCAGGACTAATTAATTTCACTTCGGAGTAAACAAATATGAATTTAAAAATTTTGTAGTTTTGTTTGTAGATGGCGTTAAAAACAAACTTGCTTGTAACGTAAAAATATCAAATATTCCCGACAAAAGTATAGCTGACGATAAAAATCAATATTAAAAAAAAACTTCATTCAGTTTAGGCCCTGACCAAGCGCTTATGAATGTCGAAGCTACGACCGGTTCGAAAAACAACCACGAGAAGAACCGGCAAGAAACTCGATCGGGTTCATCTTTTCATTAAATATAGCATAACACATATTTTTAAGAACATATATGGTTATAGATATAGATAATTATATTCGATTTTGGTGTGCACAGTGACGGGCGTTATTTTCAGATGTCACCATCGTTCACATATTGATTCATCCTATTATAATAGCCTTTCTACATTAAAACCCGTTTGACATGGTGCTTGAACTTAGTATCCGGCTAATGGGTAATGTGTTTAGGAATTTTGTTATAAAACCTAACACTATTATCTATGTTACCGATCTTAGTGATACTAAAGCATGCAATTACCAATTTGTTATTGTTTTTAGTATTTAGATTATGTCGGTCTTTTACTGAATCTGATGTTGATACAAATAAGAAATAGATGGCACTTAAAACAAATTTGACTGACACGTGATTACGTACATACATTTATTTTTCTCCCAACCAAGCCATTATATGCTTCACATAAAAAAAAAAAACGCCATGAAACAAAATCTTAGTTATTTGCGATAATCAGATGCTATTTTGTAAGGACTAATTCCGGGATTTATATTTAATATACAAGGGTTACTCTGGACGCGAATGCGGGTCGCTTACAGCGCTTAACTGCTGTTTTACAGCACTCTGTAGGGCCATTGCGCGGCGAGCGGTCCAACATCCTATTTCATTTACGCCTAATTCGTGGGGAGCATTAAAAATTGATGAAACCGAAAAAAGCTCCACTTCCATACTCGAAGCACCATTAAAATTTTTACACCGAAATTATTTCTTAAATACATATTTATTAAAAAAGAAAAAAAATAAGAAGATTGCGAGACCGACACATGTTCAAGTATCGACAATCATAAGTATTCTCGGACAAATCATACGATGTAGCTGCAGTTGGCCTCCTTAAATTACTGTACATTTGTTTTCAAGTAAATAATATTTAAATATTTTGTAGGTTTACGTATGAACACAAGCCTATTAATACTATACACTATTAATAAAAGAGAGTTTGTGGAGGTGGATTTATGTTAATATTAATCTTTGTTTCGGAACGAAACGTTACACGACAAGCGACCTGAAGTTGCATCCGCATAAACGTCAGACTCCACAACTAGATTCGTATCGCGCGCACACGTTAAAATTGTAGAACGGAATTAAATGTCAATAAATCACAAAGTTTCTTTTATTAAATCCACGTTAATAAGTAGCATGCTATCGCAAACGCCGCTACAATCTTCAATGCAAAAACTACTGAAGGGATTTTTTTTCACTTTACAGTAATATAGCCTATACAGTATATGTTTTGATAATTATTTATGAATTTATTGTTTAAATAGGTCAAAATATAACGGTAAGTGTTAAAGTAAGTTAGAAAAAATCCTGCGTAATTGTCCGTTTGTTCGAGCTAATCTTCGTAATGGATGAACTGAGGTGACGACACTTACTAGTAGATAGAGGAGAATAATATCTATCATTACCCTTTTCGTTAAAGACTAAGCAGTAATTTCGCAATAATTTTACAAAAATGATTGTTTATATGAATAAAATGGCGCATCACACAAAAACTGCTGTATAGATTTCGATCAGTTTTTTTTTATTTTACTTCCTACAGACATGCACCATACCTAAAAAAATATCATGATATCTTCACTTAAAATAAATCTATTCAAGTTTTAAGAAATTACGCTGCTGATAAGCACTATACGTTTGGCGATGTGTTTTCTTACCTTGGTAAAGTGGGGTAAGTAGTGTTGTGCGCATGCATCGGAAAGTTTATCTCCCGGAAAGGTGAAGCAAAGGGGAAACATTGTTTAGAAATACAATTTGTAATTAAAGGATTTTTTCACTTTTTTTTCTCTACGTAAAACATATTTATAAGACAACAACAACGCGGACAAAGTCGCGGTATCGGCTACGCTAGGTCCTAAAAAGCATTATATTAGGAAGATGAAGTGAAAAGCAGGCCAGGTACATATTCAAATCGGCTATTGTTTGGGTAGGTTGAGATACCCCGGCTCAAAAGCATTTCCATAACTTAAGCTAGTAAGTAACGTATATTACGAATATCAGAATATGTAAATTTGAGGCTAAAATTGTACATCTAAGAGGAATGGGCTGCACACGTCTAAAATTAGCAAGGCTTTGTCTGTTACCTGTCGCTTAAAAGCGTATACACCGTGTAACATAATCTTATTGAAAACTTAGGTTTACTAACATAGTGTACCATAATAATAAAGAACACATATTTTTTCCGAGTATTGGTGACTATGGTTCATTCAATATACATATAAAAGTCATAAGGACTGCCGACAGAAGTGAAAACTCAAAATAATTAATAGCTGTGTTATTTTTGGAATGTCGGTATAAATTATAGTCCGATGTATTTAAACTTTATAATTTCTAAATATAAATTATCAACATTACTTTGGCTTTTACATATATTGGCTCTCCCGAGGAATAATTATATACATTTTTATACAGTTTATTAATTAATCAAACAAATAACGTGTTGCACAAGCTCAATCAATACAAGATATCAGTACTACATTTACATTGTACATAAGCTGCTATACTACGCTTCGCTAGCCTTGCGCATGTACAATACGTCATGATCATATCGAGATTATCTGTAACGCGATTCTATAAGTTTTTCCCGTACCAAAAATCTCTCAGCGCGGCTAAATTCAAAATAGAATATTAAAAGTAGGTTCTTTAATGATTTCTTATATGAGATCCAATTTATCTCGATGTTTATCAATGTAAAATATCAAATAACGATTTTAAAGAAAAAAATGAATGCTACATCATCATCGACTCGTAAGAAATCCCCATTGCAGGGTCATAGGTCCCTTCCCAAAGTAAGGTATGGCCATAATCAGCACGCCAACCCACGATGTATTCCCGATTTCAAACTACGAGAAATTCACAGGTCTATATTTACCCACATACGGCCCACTGGAAGATCATTCCTCTATCCATTATTAAATGCGAACGGGATGAAACTAGAAACTGTGACGAACTGGTCGTTCCATGTTTTAGCCTTAGTAAAACCAGTAACAGTTTTTTAGGGAATATTAGGTTTTTATAACAAAGTTCCAAAGCATATTACCGACTTGCCGGACTACGTATAAGTTTAAGCGTCATATCAAGCGAATTTTGGTGTCAAAGGGTTATTATAGAGTGGATCTATATGTAAGCAATGGTGATATCTGGAATTTACTCCTCTCTGTTCATCCACTAAAATCGATTGTAACGCATAATGTATTTTATATATATAAGTGTATGTTAAAAAGATAATCCCGATCGAGATTCTTGCCGATTCTTCTCGATGACTGTTTACGAATCGGTGGTAGTTTTAACGTTCATAGGCGTGATCTTAGGACCTAAATTGAATAAAGTATTTTTGATTTTGATGAATGCTACTTGAGATAGATATGTTTACAAATTGGTATTCAAATACATTTAATATTGAGTGATGATTTGATAGAAGATGGTGACGTAGAATAGTTTGTTATTGCACTTCAAGTATACTTACCAAAAGACCCAATGAGTTATGAAAGTTCTTTTGATTGAGAAATGTGTTTTATTGTAGCTTACAACATTTGGATCCACTTTGGCGAATCGCTGTGGATTTATAATCGAGTGCTATTTAACATTTTATGTTTGTAACAATCTGGATTCGTAGGTAATCTGGGACATACTTTTATCGGGTTTAAATCGGATCTTAATTAGAGTTAATAAAAAAAATCCTTGAAAACTTACTCCAGTTTCACGTTTCACTAGGTAGTTTTAATGGAATAAAATTAAATATTTGAAGAGGCCCCGCTTTCCCCGCCTCTCTGGTTAATTTGCGAGCTCTAAAGTTCAAGATCCGGCCTCGAGTTCGGCTTTATTTTTATTATTTTTCTTTTCATATTAAAATTGTACTATACTGTACTACTTACTGTACTTATATTTTTACCTGGTAGTTTTATTAACTTTGTTTAAACATGTCAAAGTGGTTAATTGTGATACGATTGTGTGTAGTATATACAAGTTGCGGTTTTTTAAATATAAGAGATCTCTACTGTGTAATGGTGATGTTTTTTGAAAGCCTATTATAGTGACTATCAAACACTAAAATTATATAGGCTAATGACTGGCTTCATCGTTTGTTAATTGTTAATATGGCAATGTAATAATGTGATGATCTTTTTTACATGGATTAGATAACCACCATCAGGTGAGTAGCGTTAAATGGGTTATAAGGAACTTCTACTGGCAAAAATGTCCTGATATTTCTTCTTGTACTTTCTGTCCTGATACCGGAACTGTCCACCAATTCCATCCATTCAAATTTCAAAATGAAGCTTCTGTCAAGAGAACATAATTCAATGGTAAACCAATAGGATGAAAAAGTACCTTAAAATAGCTATAGAATAAAGATCCATTAAATTAATCAATGAATCGTTTTTATAGATGAGTTTTATTTGTAAATCTTATGTAGAAGGCTGGATGGATCATGGATGGATGAAATCATGGATTTTCAAAAAGGACCAAACTGTGAATGCTTATGTTAGCTCTATATAAGAAAGATACCACACCAGTCGGCTGTCGTGTGGCCGGCTCCGTCCGCTTCGGATGCGTTTGATACGGAATTTATTTATCCTACCTAACAATTTTAATAAAAGTGACTGAAACCGCGGGACGCAGCCTGTATTATACAAGGCATTTTTCATGCGAAAATCAGTATTTCAGTCATTTGATGCTTCATTTTATTCAATTACCTCCATTTTAATTAACAAAATTAAGGCCCCGGAGGTAATAAAATTGTATTCTGATTACGTAAGCGATGAAAAGTAAATCTTAATCGTTTCTAGAGGCGAAATTATCTTCGGTTACTTTGTTAACATATTTTCATAGAACTTTGAATAATGTGCAAAGAATTTGTCTCCGCTTTGTAATTTTTATTTCTTTCTTCATTAACGAATTACATAATTCGTTTGATAATGTTTGCATAATTTATTGTAAATATTTTTTGTCCTAAATTAATGTAAATGAGTTCGGTTTTAATAACATACTGAATTAGCTGTGCCTACGGGTTTATAAGTTGTATAATGTTCTCTGTTTTCAAATATTTACGAATACAAATTTTCAAAACCCTCGATTGAACGATGGACAAATTATTATGCTGCAGTGCCATCTAGTGGTGAGTTACAGTGAAAAAACTAGCATTAAGCCTACTTCAGAAAAGAAATTGTAGTATCAAGCTATTTCACGACCTTTAGACTCTGGGACCAAAAACAGTAGTAATGTAAGGGTCAATTGGATATAACACCTGTTTATATATAATTAATTATTCATGAAGATTTTCTTTAGTTAAAAATTTAGATTCTAAACTAGAAAAAACACATGTGTACAGTTCTCACGCGGTAGTAGTGAAGCCATAAAAAATGATAAAACATTCATATAAACAGTAGGCGTAAACAATACACCATGCTGGTTATGACGCCTTTTTTCAAGGCTTCGTGGTGGTACTACACGTACAACACTGAGCCTAGAGCAATTTTATTCAGTGAAATATACAATGTCGAGACCATGAATAACGAAACACTGCATTATGTTTTCTATCTCATTCTCGGTCACGTGAAATCGTATATGTTTGTCTCTTATTTATAGCGCTTTTTCGTTTCTTATAGTTTCAAATCACGACGGGACTAAAGTCTTTACTTCAAAAAATAATAAAGTTGATTTGACGCCTACTGGAACATGATCTGAAATTTATTAAGCTTAAAAATCGACTGCATTTTTTTAAGTCTATATCGAGACGAACGAGACTGAATTGTGGAAGCTTAAATTGGATATTCGCTATCAGTTGAAATGATTTTACGCTACATTTTGACCTGAAATATTATTTATATTGTCGTAAAAAATGTATCGATGTATTTTATACGATTTTAAGTGTTCCGATGGTAAATCTGTATATATAAAAGTGAATGTTGGTATATATATCTGATACTGATGAGTCCTAACACCGTTTGACAGATTACCATAAAAACAGGTGACCATCGGATACTTGGGTATTAAGAACATTTATATAATATTAATGTTGCTATAACTGGTAGATATTAAAAGAAAAAAGATATAACACACAATAATAACAAAAATATGAGAAGACGCAAATTAAATTGTATTCTTATGTATATAAACCTAAGCTTTACCTGTCTGGGCTTTTCTTTAATATCTTTATAAACTATATTTGTATCTGACATTGTATAATACTTAGTGTAACTCTAATAGTTTATATAGTACAAACCAAGATAGCTCTAAAAGGGCAGGGTTTTTTTTTAAACTTACTTGTCACTTGTCATTGTACCTTGGTTAATAGAAATAATATCTTCAAGTCTATATGTTATTCTGATATCAGAACTGTATGGTTATGGCCGTAGTCATTTTGGTCAAAAAATGTATCTATTAAATAAAAAATAAAAAAACAAATACTAATAAAAACGGAATCTGCATATTTTATGAGTGCTTCTACTTATTAAAATATGTATAATAATTAGTGTTCGCTCGCGACTTCAGTTGCATTAATGTAGCTTGATAGACTCTATCTATTATCTATCTTTACATAACACGCTCTTTCGCGCGCAATTTGTGTACCCAAGATGAACACGGGAAAGCGCAGTACGTGAATTCACGAGTGATTGTTATTTTTTGTCTTTACACCCGCACTCATTCCCGTGCGAAAGCTTTTCCACACGGGAAAAAGCGTGTCATGCACAGACAGCTATTACTAAGAATTCAGCGTACCAAACTATCGAAAATATACGTAAACGTATATATATTATATATGTATAATACCATACTGAAAGCCAACATAAAAATCGACTTGTAAAATAGTAGTATGTCATTTTGTACGGTAACCATGACCATAATCTAATCTGAAGACTTCTCCGCGCTTGGATATTGGTGGCTGAAAGCTTTGAATACACAAGGCAATACCTTCACTAGCGGTAATGAAGTTTGTGACTCTCTCGGAGATCTTAACACTAATTTACGGCACTTCTCCACTGTGTAACAAGTTTCTATATTTCCAAACACATCTGAGAGTTCATGGTCTTAGTGATTCCTAACTTAGTTTCGTGCTATTGCTCCTGGACGAGAAGTTCCCATTTTGTTACATTAAGCCTTCAAAACATCACTTTTATTAAATTTGGAGAGGTTCGTATATATAGAATATGTCTATTATTATATACTGACGAGTATAGAAGTCATGTTTGACAGAATATATTAGTCTTTGAATCAATTATAGCGCAGTGGTTAGCGTGTTCGTACTACATGTCGATCGACATAGATTCAAATCTTTGCGAATGGACCCAAGCTTTTGATGAAGAAAAACATCGTGATGTAACCATTGCATGGTGGTAGAGTTTTATCTAAGACCAGCCATGTTACCTACCTTCAAGTTAAAAATCTATCACCAAATATTAATGGGTATGTTCCGGCAGCTGCATTCGAAAGTGAGTTTCTCTTGGTATAGCGTGTTAACCGTCTGGGACTACATCGTCATTTAACTCCAAGGGAGACTGTGTTAAAACGATAAAACAATTATAGGTTATATGTACAACTGGTATATATAAAAAAAACTATATTTAGATCTATCTTATGTATATTATATAATAAGTTACACGATGTTTTATTAAAATACGTAAAAAGAACTCAAATGAAAAGTGATTTAACTTTTTTGCAAGAAGTAATCCTTTATGTTTAAATAATTAATACAGAGTTTTAACACTAAGGAGTCAAATGACACTGAAAAAAAGCAACACTGTTTTAGAATTTCTACGTCTCTCGGTATATTTCTTGTAATA
Organism: Antheraea assamensis; assembly: GCA_035772565.1. NCBI lineage: Eukaryota > Metazoa > Arthropoda > Insecta > Lepidoptera > Saturniidae > Antheraea > Antheraea assamensis. The sequence goes on from JAQQSE010000020.1 coordinate 814,812, forward strand.
ACCACATTATCAGAACGGTTTTTTTTCAACTATTGTTAAATATGTTTCACACTTCTTGTTACTGTGAAATGATTACTTCAAATATGTTGACCATAAGACCGCCTCATAACGTGAGGCTTTATTATCACTTATTTCTAACATCTTTCAAAAGAATACATTTCACAATCTTTTTACCTTTTAAATGAATCCCATTGAAGGCCAATACTAGGCAAGGATTTCATAAATTAAATAGGAAATTGCCTAAATAGGTATAGTAGTATTGAAGAATCAATATTTTCGAAAAACCTTTTCAAGTGACATCAGAAATAGGTATATAGCAAGAAACATGTGATTCTAATTTCAATAAAAGGAAATAAAATGCGCCAATTTCATTACAGCATTCGAAGCGGTTCGCAATCAACCACTTACTGCCAACAAAGGCAGGAAATGAAACTTTGTAAGAAATCAAGCAGTCTCAGAACTACCCACTTTCAGTGCTAACAAGAAAACTATTAGCAATTATCAGTTGCCGGGCGTTTCAATCAATTTACAAGTCGAAAACAAAGAACTTCTACAAATACAACTACAACATTACGTGTACTAGTATCATAAACCTAATGGTAAGCAAAATAGGGTGTTAGTTTATTTGACATAGCAGTAATGACTACGGTTAGTACTGCAAAAATCATGGCGGCAGGCGTGACAGCCCCGCAATTTTCATTCTTTTATGCTTTTCCAAATGTTCCGATGAAAACGTGGCTCGTTGTATGATTTTTAATTTGTACACCCTTAATTGCCAGTTTCGTTGTTGTTTCTGTTGGTAATTGTGCTTCAGACGGTAAAGTTTGTCCATTTCTGATGGTACCGTATGCTTTTTCAGAATTTGCAATATCAAATAGCAACGAATTAGGTATTTACTTATACCTGTTTATTTATTCCATTGCATCGTGATAAAAGTATGTGGTTTTTACTTTATTAAAAAATATATATATTTAAATAAAATCTATAGCATGTAATTGCAGAAACTGCATAGGTATTGCTGATGTATCGTTTAGACCGTTTTCCTAAATTTAAGAATGTTCTCGAAATCGGTCTTAATCTCGATGACATTAAGTCTATCTCAACTGCAACTGCCCTACATAATGAAGTTATATCAATCTTCCCGTCTGTCTTCTATATCTTTAGCTATTTTTTTATATAATTCGATATTATATTAGAACTTCAATTAATTATTGCTTTAAATTTATATGTCGACAGAATTAATTACGTGGAAAATAATGTGACTAGAACTAGGACTAAATGTTGTAAACAAATGAGTATTTACAAAATGACTCCATATTGCTTTATTCAAGCTAAAACAAGAACTTCTTAAAATAAATCTAGCCGTGATTCAGTTAGTGGGATTAATATTTAATTATAGAACCGTTTCCAACTCAGTTAAAGTCTATACAAAGAACTTATTAACTTGACAAATATTTCACGGTGGGTTCATTTTACACAATTCTACACTTCGATTAAGTAGATGTTGGTAGGTTGTTTCTTACTTTTCGTATTTTGTAGTCAAGTTTTTTGTTTGAGTAATTTACAAGGATCTTATTTTTAATTTAATATACTACTACACTATAATATACTAATAACTGCACTACCAATTAATAAATATATTGTTACATTCAATAACATGGCGCTTGCGTTCAATACTATGCCCTATGTCTTCCTTTTGTTTTCCTTCGAATTTGCTTCGATGTCCAGAATAGAACTGTCGACGGAGGCTTTCTATGCGATTATATACATTATAAAATACAGGATGGAAATACCTGAAAGGTAGACGATATTATTAAAAAAAAGTTGACAAGATTCAGGTCGAATGGATAAGATGTCAATGTATATGATCCCGGTTCCCATGTTCGATGATGCATTTGTTATTTCTTTGTAACAACCAGTTTTTCTACACATGTAACTATCTATTAAAAGTATCTAATGAAGATTTAGTAAAGTGGTTATTATCATACTAACATTTTCAGAGAGATTCTGGAGTAACTAAACTCACTTACAAAAATTTATAATATAAAAAAACCATTTACTTACTAAACACTAACACTCACGAATAGTCACAGTAAATTATCATTCACCATCATATGTAATTTAAAATCACAGAGAAATAATATACATGTCTATTTATTTATATATGAACATATTTTTTTATCTCCATTGATATAAAAACACGGGTCTTGAAAAGATAGCTATCAGTTCTCACGAAAAATTTCCAGACAATTACCATCCAACTTCATGGTGTCGGTTACAAGTACACATCGTAAAAATTCACTCTCATCATTTTTCTCAAACGCACCAAAAGAAGTATAACTTCAAAATTCAAAGTAGCTGCTTGGTATCTTCTTCTAGTCTATGTTTTCTTTCATATATTTAATACAATGCCCTTATTGAGAATTCCGAAGAACAAAAAGTTAATACAAGATATTAAGGATAATCTCTTTCTAACAAACGTGCTTATATAAGTATTTTTATTTGCTTTATCTTTATAAAGATAAAATCTAAATGCGTTCTATTTGATTTGATTTCATTCAAAGTAAACTCAAAAGTAAGATAACAGATAATAAAAAATTCGTAGTCGGTGTAAAAAAACAACAGCAAAAAATATTGATTGCAAAGTTATGCCTCGACGTCTCTAAATTGGAAATATTTTAGGGTGCAATCTCAAACGGTGTAACGATGTGAAGTGCCTCCACTGATGTAACATATTTACGTTATCTTAGTATATAGGAATTCCCTTGATTCAATGATACGTTTCAATCCAGCCCCGGATATAGAGAAGTGACGGAGTTATAAAGGCTGGAAATCAAACGTTAGCTTTTAAATCTTTTGATACATGCAATGACAGGGCAGACTGCGGGAAATGGGCCGGGAAATCGTTTCCGTTGGTGGGAAAGGTGCAACTCTTTGCCAGTAGAAAAAACGAAACATTTTTTTTTTATGCATATATAGACTTTAGGTTTTGTTATAGTACTAAATAATTAATATCTATATTTTTGTTAAAACACGAATGATTATTGGACCTGGAATTCTTAACTAATGAAGGAGAATTGCTATAAATGTCATGGTCTTCTTAACCGTATTTAATCTAACTATAGTTCACATAACTGATCCTCTGCAACTTCCTCCATACAGATAATTCTTTACACAATCTATCCATACCTTCTTCGGTCTTCCTCTATATTTATAGCTATCCACATTCGTACCTAACACTCTTCTGGTTATGATTTTAGTCCCTCTTCATGTATGACATGACCACCACATACCTCACACCAGACTAACCTATTTTTCTTCAACTTCTGTATCGTTGGTGATATTTCCATACTTACTCTGATATACTCATTCCTAATCTTATCCATTCTTGTTACACTACATATTCAGTCTTACATTCGCATCTCTTTCCACATGTAATCTTCTTTAAAGCGTGCTTTTCATAGCTCAGTACTCGAAACCATACATCATGCGAGCTCCTATAATGCTTAAAATCGCTATATGTATCTCAGGAATTATATTTGTTAATTATCATAACATTATTCAGATCACTCAATTGAGTACCTATCAATTACCTCTGTACAAATCTAATATTCCTAACGCGTGCAGGTACCTGAACATCGAGTTATTGAAACTCGGCGCAAACATTGCCAGTCGATTGTATCGCGTCACAGCATACATATTAATTTCAGGCATCATTTCAATATCAACAAGCAGTGTCGAACGGGTGGGTGAGCTCACGCTAGCGCGGCTGTTCGCTTCGTGGACGATGGCTCAAGTTATAAGATGTAAGTGATTATATTTCATCGTGAATTATTACACCCACGGATCCGTACGCGTTCTTTATGCAGTCAATATTTTATACAAATATGGGTATATCTTTTCCTGATTAATATTAGTAGGCTATCCATTTAATATAATAAATACCACACGTGCACAACTTTCCTTTGTGCCGATTAAGGTTGACAACCATTTTTATTTTAAAAGTTTTTTAATTTTATGGTTTATTCATTTTGAAACTACGTATACTATACACGCACAAAATAAAAAAGGTGAAGAATAAAAACAATATACTTTTATCTTTTTTTTTCAAAAACCACAACATGTTCTTTGGGTTTTTCTAATACATATTTGACTAGCTGCCAAGTAGAAAATCTGTTGCAAATTTGCACTTAAGAGATAGTTCCTTTTCGGCTACTGACTATCATCAGTTATCAGTTATTATTTTCAACCACTTCTTTACTTAATAATTGTAGTCAAAGTTCTAAACCCATAAATAAAAAAAAAACTGTTATCTCATTGCAATCTTGTATTGTATACATAAGCTAATGAGTTTTCTTGCTGTTACTACATTTCACATTTCTGTTATCATCCACCAAACTATTGTATCACCACCTTACATAATTAATCTGTATGGTAAGACACGATAGTTTTATCCGACTGAAGTACGACTACTATTCAACAGATCTCATATCTACTGTTGGGGCACTCTTAGAAGTATGGCGTTCCGGAATCACCCTATATATATATATCCGTTAACTGAGTTTTTTTTGCATATCACTGCACGCTGGTGGCCTGAAGAGGCACTATAGCTTCACCGGGCTATACTTTCCACAATCTAAGTACTATACTTCTGGCAGGAATCTATACCAGTTGGAGGCGCGACCACCGTGCACATCGTGATGAATCTGTCATAGTCTCTTTTTTAGTTTATCTCGTTCCTGAATAAGTCGGTATGACAGCATTCATCGATGAGATATTGCCGATCTGTTGTCCATCGTATTTTTGCTTGTATTGGAAAATACTTACAAGTTTAAATTGCGTTATTCAGAGTGTCTTCATCTTGTCAAACACATATTAAAAAGGTTAAGGGTGAAGAAAATGGATATATATTTTTCCTTAAAGATTTATTACTATTGCTTCATGACAGTCATAACTACTGTCAATAATAATTTTAATTAGTAAAAGTGTCGTTAGCAAATATTTTATAAACTTGCTAGTTTTTGTCGGAAGCTTCCCTTACGTAGTATACATTTAACCCTTATCGTCGGAAATAGTCCTTTTTTCTGTATTAAACGTACCCTATGTCGTTTTTTTAGTATCCCTGACAACGTGTATGCAAAGATTCATGTTAGTCGTTTTAGTTGTTAAGGCGTGAAAGCTTAACGAAACAAACACATCCGCATTTATAATATTAGTTAGAATTAATTAATAAAAGGTTTAATTTCAGTTACAAGAGCGAATTGCTTCCTCTTATGATTTGCATCAAAAATTGTTTTGACAGGTAGTCGTGTGTCTCGTGCAGGCGCCTTCAATAATTTTATGCATGAAATTTGCGTGAAGCGCGAGGTGTACTTAGTTTAAATAGGCATCGGGGACCGGAGTCTCGACTCCTTGCTTTACCGGCTTAATGTACTCGCCTTGACATTTGAGCTTCCTTATTACGTTCTCGCCAAAGTTTTTCCCCCGGAGTTGTGTTTCGTTGAGAGGTTAATTTGTCTGGTTTCCTACGGGAGTTGTGTTACGGAATTATTTTTTCATGGTAATCATAAGTTTCCTTAAATATCTGCTTACACTGGACTATTTTTTTTGTTTTCTAAAGACTTCCTTATTTTAGAGAGATGTGTTCTGTTCACGTTACTCTTGTACGTTTTATGTGACGTAATAATACATATTACAAAGGGAAGTATACCGAAGTAAACAATTACTTTATTTAAATATAAATATTCAAACTCCTTTTACATTTCAGTTCCTTTTATAAGCCGACAGGAAATGAGGTAGTAAATCTAAGAATTTTATATCGCCGGAATGAAAATTTCCACAATTGAAAAGGAAATGAAAAATCTCCCACGAAATTACAGTACGTTTAAAGAAATGCAACGACTATATTTACATGAACGCGTTTGTGGAATATCAAGAAATAACAAAATAAATAATGAATGTTTTCCCAAAAATTCATTTGTATCTTCGAATCTTTTCTATTAAAGTAGTAATGTTAATAATTGAACATGTTTTATTACTGTTTATTACATTTTTATTCTGATTTCTAAGCTTGGTGGTTTTTACAAACAAGTTTGTAAAGTGCTTTAAGAATTATATTGGTCATGGAGTTTTTGGCGGCATATTGGAATGCTATGTAGTGAATTTTATATTTTCTTAATAAACATGTGTTATTTGACTCTATATTTTGTAATATTGGTGGCGTTTTACGTAATATAGTTATTCTGTACAAGTGAAGTGGATGGGAAATAATGCCATAGAGAATGGATATTGACTCGACAAAAAACTCTCTAGAAAGTTCTAACAAGACGGCCACCATCTTGCTAGTTCATTAAAATGGTCGCAAGAAATTTGTTATATCATCGACAATGGCGGTAATAATCTACTAGAAGAATGGTTGCCAAAAAAAATAATTGGACATGTGTAAAAAATTTAGAAATACTTTTTTGGATTCTACCTAGAAAGAAATTTTCGATTACGCGTACTTCATTTAAATTTATATTTCACACACAATATTTATCACTAGCACGCTTATTATCTTAGATCGCATCGTGATTTAATAACGGGTGACGGGGAAAAGATAAAACGTACATAGTTTAAAATAAATATCCGGAGATAATATAAAAACTCAAAATGAACTATTCATTCTAATCGCTAAAATATGCTCGTTATTTCTTTTGGGAGTAGATTGAAATATTACTCTTTAATTCTCGTTTTGGTAAACAATATTACAACTTTTTCATATGAATGCACAAAAATAATGAAAAACATGATTGGTAATGTACATTATTTTTGTTATATTAACCTATATCATTCAACTTTGGTGGAATAATTAGATAATTGCGCTAGACAATAAATTTAAAATAGTGGTAAGGCGGATTATCCACCATGAAGTTTTTATCTAAATTTATATTTCGATACGGCGGTGTCACTTTTGACCGATGCGCACTTTTTTCGCGATAACGAATACATCTCCGCCATATATATATCATAAAAATTACCAGCTTTGGTTTTATTGTGAAACCATCATCGCATCTCTCGCCGCAAGACAACATATATATCATAAAAATAACCGTATATCTCGCCGAAGACAATCTGTACGTGAACGATCCAGTGCCCATCAACTTCGAGGCACCAGGGTGCGATTCGGTAAGCGAATTAAGTACTTCTTACACCCCCTATCGTTCACACACATTTGTTGGTCCTTACGAGCCTAGGATACATTCCAGCGTTATACCACATTTGTTGGGCACCATATTAGACATAGTTAGGCTGAACACGTAGCCACGTGTTCAGCCATAATACGTTCTCAAACCTCTTAGTGAGCACGACTATTTATACGTCTGCCTCACCAAAAAGTAATATGGAATTTGAGTTCTCTAATTGAGGTATCTACCACTTTACAATACCTAGACTGTTAACATGAAAAAAGTAGAAGTCACAAACTAAGAACGGCATTTACAGAAACTCTAATGGTAAAATGTTTGTATTAAAATTCATGGTAATGCGACGTAAAGTGAAAAAGAATGACAACACAGTTGTAATTTAATTACTCTATGAAATTCATAGGTTATAAAGTTATTCAACATGCGTACAAGTATTTGTACGGTGTGAATTCACAGATCATTTCTATATGAAATCGCTCCAGTAACGAATCATATCAGACCGGGAATATTGTTCCGGCTAACGGTTTGCGTACTAATGCTCATCGCATGTAAATCGTAGCGGTCTCTCATTTGCATTCGTATGTTTACAGCGCTGGTTTACACTGACTGCCGTTCAGTGATTGGAGAGTACGCATCTCACTATATAGTAATGACCGAAATATTTCCGTAGACGGACTATCACGTCGACCAAATATTAGCATAAGATACCGAAATAGAGATTGCTAAAAGGAAACAGCAAAGTAATGACGGAGATGGCAAAATTCCTTAGGACCCGACACTTTGGAGCTTGGTAGGAATGTTGCGTCACTTTGCGTCCTTTACAAGATCTACCACGGAGAGTGTTCTGAAGAGCTGTTCGGACACTTTGGAGCTTGGTAGGAATGTTGCGTCACTTTGCGTCCTTTACAAGATCTACCACGGAGAGTGTTCTGAAGAGCTGTTCGGACTGATACCTGCTGCTGAGTTCCATTACCGAACGACTCGCCATAAAACGAAATCCATTAATGTCATCTCGATGGTTGGAAGTTGTCTACTGTGCGGTTCTCACGTGCGTTCTTCCCATGTACGTCGGCCCTCTGGAATGAAATCCCAGCGGTAGCGTTTCCGGACCAGTACAACCCACAGACCTTCAAGAAACGAGCCTACTCCTTCCTCAAAGGCCGGCAACGCATCTGTGATGCCTCTCATGTCACAGGTGTCCATGGGCGGCGGTGATTACTTACCATCAGGTAACCCGTATGTTCGTTTGCCTCCAATCGCATTAAAAAAAAAATGCTAATTAATGGATCATAAGTACTTTACGCTTGGTTATAATTGGCATATCATTCGAATTTGCCACGGTGAAACTGAAATTTTTCCATTTCTGCTATCATTTTGGTTTAAACTCGAGAGATTTTTTTATAAATAAAGGAGTAGACAAGTGTTTCACCATTTATTTAATATGATTTATCTCTTCTTTTATTTCTTAAATTCTTTCGTTTGTTGTTTAACTTGGAAGCCGTGTGTAGGTGATTCTGGTTTGGGTGACTTATATGCTATAAACATGCCTCACTCCCCAAAATGTTATTAGGAATCGATCGCTTACATTCGGTGGTGATCATAGCTTTCGGAAAAATATTTCTTTATACATTCAGTATTCAGATGGTATCATTTTGCATTATCATAATATATTATTTAATATTTCTGCAAGTTTACAGCTTGATTCGTGAGTATAGCTACATGTTCTTATACGATAACATCGTATTTATTCTAAGGGCACTCGTGTGTACCGTGCGACTTCGAACTATGAACTCAGTCTGTCGGTGAATATTAATTTCTAAGCTTTGGTCGCTATTCCACTCTCGCTACAATGCACAAAGCTGTTTGGTTTTACCTAGAAATTCCTATGTAATTTATAAGCTGAAGCGGATTTACAGTAGAATTATAGAACTATTATGAAGTCTTATTGAAGGTCGAAGACAATCACTGATATAATGTGTAGGACATTTTTGTTGATTTCAAAGTAATATATTTGAGGATAACATGATTAAAAAAAAAATGTCCGCAGGTTCGAACCCCGGCATGTAGCAACGAGTGTTTCGGAATTTGCGTACATTTACTAATTTAAATTGGTAACACTAGTAACACACTTCGGCTGACGGTGAAGGAAAGCATCGTGAGAAAACCTGAACCTGAGAAATGTTCTTGTAGTACCACACCATACATGGGAAAACATAAAACTGTGGATTTCTCTTAGCTTGAAAATCGCCAATGTGTCGTGGGCTGACGTGGTAATTGCGCCCATACCTTCCATCGGCAAGAGGTCTATGGCCCTGCAGTGGGTCTCTAAACAGGCTGATGATGACGATGACATGTTAAGTTACAAGTAAAATATTTTTAATTACTGTTTCAATTTAAAGTTTTGTGTAATTATTATAGTGATCGATAGCTAAAGCGTATATAGTAGTGGAGTAATATTGGATACATAAAGTCACTGTTGGTTTCAAGGGTTAATTTAAATGATTTTTAGAAATATAATGTAATAATTCTTTGATTCTATCAAGTTACTAGAATCGCGAAAAATATATCAAATTTTATAATATTAATTAAAATTTCTTAGATTTTGCAAAAAATCTTAAACGTCTAAAAGTTGATTTAACTTTTTATCGCATGAATCAATTAAATATATGTTAAAATCAATTTCAAAGAATTTCAAATGACACATTGTATATTCTGCATAGGAAAAACGGAAACGTATGTGAGTACTTATGTATACACGTAACTGGATATACTTATTTAATTTAAAAAAAGTCATTAATTGCAATTGAGAATGTTTTAATTAGAACAAAATAACGAACTTTAAAAGGCTTTATAATTCATTTTCTATATATCCTGTATATATAATCTAGTAAAATGTCGAAAAGAAGTAGAATAAAGTATTTATCAAATAATAGTGAATTAATAATAATTTATAGTGTAAATAAATACATACCGACTGTTAATTTCAAATCTATAAACTCACTTCAAAAAGTTTATGACATAAAAAAAAAACACTTAGCACTGTCATCACGAATACTCACAATAAATACATTCACCTCCATACATAATTTAAAATTACACACAAATGCACATGCATATTTATGTATGAATATATTTTTTTACTTCCACCGATATAAAACTATGTGTTGTAGATTCAGTATAAAGCTGAATAACAACTTTTTACTTTTTTAATATAGTTATCAGTTCTCACGAAAACTTGACGGACAATTACCAACTAACTTAATGGTGTCGTTTTTAGCGGTCCGTGTGTGTGCGTGACCGTAAAAATTCACTCTCATCATTTTTCATAAACGCGCCGAAAGAAGTATAACATCAATATTGTATGAAAATTTAGGTTACATAATAAAATTCATATAACTTCCGAAATGTAACAAACATATTCCCTTATCTTTTGGACCACGATCCAATAGCCATATTGTATTAGCATGATTGCTCTGGTTATTAGCATTTATTTAGGCTTGCCTCGTTACGTTGAGCAGACGACGGATGAATATTCTATTGATATTTGCAAACGGAATACGTTGTACGTTCGAAAACAAATAACGTGGAATAACAGAGTTGCTGCTAAGGAAAACAACGAAAGAATATGAGGCAGAACTCTGTAGATAATAGAACGGGGAATATGTAGATTAATTCAGATTTATAGACGAAGGGGAGATATTAATTTGTTTGGGTCGCGATTGTGAGTGAACATGCTATATGCGATTCGCAATTTATTGCTGAATGTATTTCGTATTTGTCGCAATATTGAATAATGTTTAATAAATAAATGTTTTGCTTGGTAACGCTATAATCAAGTTTATAGCAAAAAGTCATCAATTTCTTCTAATTAGGCACTGATATTTTGTAATATTCGATAAACATTCATTTGACTCAGTCAGAATTACAAAGGAAAACAAATAAGGACCGAATATGTACTAAAAGGTTTTGATTGAAAATAACGTCACATCTAACCTCAATCGTCTAGTAAACGATAATAATATTGGATATGGTCTTTATTTACTAAAACAATCTATTAATTTTAATCAATTATGTATACGAGTATATGTATCTGCATTTTGTTGTTGATAATAAAAGGCTGACCTGATTATATTATTTAAAATATTTTACTACACACCTATTATATAAATTTATATGTTTAAAAAAATAAATATTAGGGTGAACTTTACCTTGTATGCCGTTGTCATGTCTCACTGAAACGGAAAACATTTGTGAAACAACATACAGTAAGTCAAACCTGTGACCTTAACCTCAGGGACCATGTTGTGAGTGTTATCTCCGCAACATCTAAGAGATTGGGCATCCTGAACAGAGTGCGACGGTTTTTCACGCCCGGTCAGCTAAACCTTCTTTACAAGGCACAAGTTAGGCCGTGTATGGAATACTGTTCGCATCTCTGGGATGGTTCCGCCCAATACCTCCTCGATGCCCTAGATAGGTTGCAGCGGCGGGCTGTCCGCATTGTGAATGATACAGACATCACTAACAACCTTGAACCGCTACAGTTACGAAGAGACATCGCCTCATTGAGCGTGTTTTATCGGCTGTATCATGGCGAGTGTTCTGAAGAATTATTCAACCTCATCCCATCTTCTCCTTTCCACTTCAGAACCACACGGGCGGGTACGCGGCTCCACAGATTCACAGTAGAAACCTTCTCGGCAAGAACGAAGAAGTTCGAAAATTCTTATCTTTGTCGTGCTGTGAAGATGTGGAATCGCCTCCCGACTAGTGTGTTCCCTCCCTCTTATGATATGGGGTCCTTCAAACGAGGCGTGAAGAGGCACTTTTGCAGGTCGGCATGATGACGACGACTGCCGTTGGTATTTAACACCGACAGTCGCCGTTGTTTTTGGACTGTACCGTACTTACCATCAGGTATCGTACAGTCATTTTGCCGAACTCATATAAAAAAAAAAAAAAAAAAAAAACGCATCGTTGGTTGATGGTTGAATACGACGTTGGCGGATGGTTGAACCTGTCGTCGGTTAACACTTTTGGCATGTAACTGTAAAATATAAAAAAAAGATAAGAAAAAAATTAATTAATTAAAGTATGTTGCAGATTGATGTGTTACGATTATAATAGATTACACATGCTTCGCTTCGTCACGGAGCATCTTCAGATCAATGTTGACTCTCCCGATGCAAAAGGGCGAGCCTCGTTTTAATTACTTTCTGTTGTTTCTCAAAGATTTCCTACTGTAGTGAGACGTGACAGCGGCCAATCAATTCCAGGCGGAAGTGCAAAGTAACAGTCCACCCTAATATGCAATGATGGATTTCACCCAATTAGCGCCTTAATTAATCAAACATTCTTTAAATTAATTTGTCGGTATCTTATGGACATTATATAAAGGTTCTTTTCGCTAACACATTTTATGAACTATTTGTACGTTTAATACAATTCACTTTTCAAGAATCTACTGCTGTCTGTGCAAAGGTAGATGTGAATTGCAAAATATTTCCTTGCTCGCCTCTAATGGGTCCAAACAAATCGCTAGCTGAATATTTCTTACTAACCTGAACATTTTAGGTAGCAACCCTTGAGAGCGATAAGAGGGATCGGACGTAATGCTTCTAATTCCTCACCCAGTTTCCTTTTCAATATACACTCACGATTTTTTTACCTGCAGAGAACTTATCTGATTGGGCTAATATGTTGCTTATATCGGTGCCCTACTTTATTAATAAGAAATAACTGTTTATCTATATGACTTTATATCTGTGGTGATTTTAAAACAAAACAGTTTTTTTACTCTCCTGCAAATATAAAATTATCACACAGCGTGATTAGTGTCGCCAAAAACCTATTGACGTGTAGCGACACACAGGCGACAAGCAACGCTACTGTATGTACTACAACAATTAACGTGAGAAACCATAAGCGACACTCCGAAAAGAACAAGCGTTGTAAGAATCCAAGATGCGCACGGATTGGTCGGATTAAGAACACACCTGCGACGCGCAAACTTCAAGTCTCAAATAAACAATAACTGCCAATCGTTGATCATTATTGTTTTCAATTTAATGTACTTCCCTTTTTTATTTATTGCTTTAACTTAATTGTATTCTTCAAATGTTATATTCCTGCAACTGCAATCCTTTACATGTGTTCTGTTTTTGTCTCATTTAAATAATCCTCCTCTGCTTAAGTAAGGGAGATTCGTAAATCTGCTGCCAATTGGTTTATAAGTTTGCACAATTGGAATCAGGTCTTTTATTTTCCTCCCTACAACCTTCTGATAATAGCAACGTGGTAACTATTCTGCCACATTCTTGCTAAAAATGTATTCAGGTAGTAAGGTAAAAAATAAATTTTAATTCATAAGTAAGCGATTTAAAATTTGGTTGTATTTTAAACAGGGTTTCTGAAGATTGCATAAGTTTTGTTTTAAAATTGTATTCGTTTTATCTCGAATTGCAAAAAAGTATAAGATGCAAATTACCTCACACACCAATTATTGTTTGCCATGATGTACCACCTTCACTCTCAAGTTGTGAATATTTTGAATGTAGTTTGTCATGTAATTGTAATTCAGTTTCATCCATTTCATGGCAAAATAAACAATATAAAAAGTAATCACCCAACTGGATCAATCGTCAATGATCCGACAAACTTTCGCAATTAACAAGAAGCCGCAATAAACGTGAATTTCGTACAAAAATCCCATCGCGGGCACTAATAAAACCGTAAACCGTAACATGGGATCTCCATTATCTCGGGCCTCGGTATATAAATGTTAAATAATTTTATTTTTAACCCCACTGCGAACAGAGATAAAAGTGGGCAAGTTTTTTTAAATGATACAAAATTTCCGTTTCCGCGTTATAAAAATGTTCCATCATTAACGCGTCGAAGCTTCATAAAAAGCTTTGGATAAGAATGAAACCGGCGTAATTATTGCTTGGATTGTTAGGGGATTTGTCTTTACAATTTTCTGTTTTCTTTCTATGATACAATGTTCTAAACGGATATTCGTTCATTTTATAGGAAAAGGTAATGTCGAATAAAATTTATATATCATTTATCATCATTCTTATACTTATTTACTCCATTGAGTGTTGTTTATCCAAATGTAGTGAAATATTTTTTGTTGGTAATTTAATTACTTTACAAGAAAGAAGAATGAATATAAAACGACTCAAATTTATTCAAGTAAAACGTTCAAATACAAAGCGATTTTAGCAATCATGCTTACATAGGACAAACCGTTTAAATAAATTATCTATAATGATTGTGGCTTAGTTAACTGCTTGTCTGGTCAGGTGTTCCTGTGGTGAATTAATCACACGTCCGCTGACTGCGCTGTGGTCTGATTGCGCTCCGCCCTTGACAACTTACACTATCTATGGACGTAATCAAATATCTATTGTAATTATTCAAAGATTTGTTTTGTTAGCATTATTATATTTTTTTTTCGTAAATGTTGATCTCATGCATTGAACGAAGGATACAAGTGCATTAAGCTATTACTTTTACGAACAGACTTATGACTATGAATGCCCAATAGAATAAACAATGTAATATGATAAGCAAGGCCCAAAGTGGTAATTACTTTTTAATTATTTCATGATTCTAAGTCTTCTCGTCTTTTACTTTAGTTTGAAGAAAAGAAAACGTACTAAATCTAAAATAACAAGGCATTAAAATTATACATTTGTTAATTCCGTAAAAATCCTTAAAATTAATCGCATTTGATATTATCAAGTCAAGAGTAAAAATACCATTTACTTCAATGAAATGATTTGGGCAAATCCCTATATCCCAACTTTATACAAGGACCCGCTATCGTGTTACAGGGGTCAATCTTTTGAGGGCGGGACTTGCATTAGCCTTATGACCGGCCTCAAAGGAAATGTGGGGATCTTGGTTAATGGATCCATTGATTTTGGCGAATCAAACATCTGTTTCCCCATTTCGTTTGACATGCTCTTAGCAGTAAATCTGACATAAAGTGGTTCATTTGAAAAGAGACGTGTAAGACATATGTTATTGAAAATAGTAATCTCTTTTGAAATAGAAGAGTAAGCAATTTATTTTCAGTAATATTTACGTAGTGATATGGCTATGATTCTACAAGAGAATTGGATGAATTCGTGAAGCAGTGCAATAGTGGTATTCCATACGACATACCGAGGAGTTCGTTTCAAGTTATTTGAGAACCTCCTAAAAGACATAGAAGTACAAAGCAAATAATATTTATTTCTTAATGATTCCCCATTAAATAATATTATAAATTATGTCCCATATCTATAGCAATATATAGTTCTATAAGAAAGAGAAAATGAAGCAATAGTTATACAGATCTTTCTATCTTTAAAAAAATAATATCCCAACATTACAATTACAACATCGATACAAGATTCGGAAACTAAATGATAGATGGAGTGTATCTAATGATGTGCCTGGATATGATTCCGATATGTCAAATTTATGTCAAGCTACGATATACTCGTAGTTTGATAGATAGATGAGATGCATTACCACAAATATGTTGTACCTCTAATATAATTTTCAAGTGTCGCGATACCTGATATCTATCTGATATATATCTATCTGAACTAAAAGCAATAAATGATAATGTTTTTATGTTCGGAACCATAGTAACGAATAATATCATTTGACGCCCTTTATATTTTCATTGTTATAACACTAAAAACATCTATGTTTTATTTATTAATTTTGATATTTATATGAATCCATGTTTCAATAAACTATTTTTAATCTTTGACTTCGCATAGTGTGTTTGTAAGCTTACATAATAAAGGCAACTCTTTATAGGTTACTCATGGGCGATTGTAATTGTTTACTGTCTGTGTTTATTTATTGCTACTTTATTAATCCTTTATTGCCTCAGGAAACTCAGGAAAAAGTAAAAAATCTCTATTTAAATAAGTTAATGGGACGGAAGGCAGTAGGAAAATATTTAAAATATTGACAGAACAGATAGCAAGTAATTTTAATTGATTACATTTTTATGATACAACTTATCACATTTTCTGCACTATTTTCATGTATTATTGTCCATCGTTGACATTATCCAAGTAAACATCTGTCGGTTTGCTTTTATGTCATCATCTTCTTTCCCTTATCCCACGTAAGTAGGGTCGGCACAGCATGTTTGTCATGTTATGATGTATGATTTGGTTTAATTTTTACGATAGTCCGCCTGCCTGATATCAACCCTCCTTGGGATTCTTTTGTAGTACCACTATAACTTCAACTGTCAAACTTCGTATGGATGCTAAGCGCGGATATTTGGCTCTTCGATAACAGGTGCTAAGGATTCGAATGACGCGATTGTTGTGTGCGACGTATCTTAGCCATGAGGATTTCTTCCTGCAAATTTGATTCGGGAGGTTCACTGGCATTTTTTTTTTCATTTTCTTGTTCTTCTTCGCAATTATAATTAAAAATATATATTATTATAAAGCTAAATATGAGTTTTTTTTCAATTATATATTTATTCGTGAATTTTATAAAATAATTCTGTATTGTCATTGTCATCTCGTTGACATATGCTTGCTATGTTGCTATATTGCTTTTATGTATAGGAATAAAATGTAACTTTAATAAACCTGATCATAATTTGATGTAATGATGTCACATTTTCTACTAAAACATTCACTGTAATGAAAATACTTACGCGAGCTTTGAAAAACATCTCTCCTATGAAAATTTATTACTACGTTGTAACAAAGGTAACCGGCAGGATCATCAAGTAGTAAATTTCAGTGACGCACGGTCCCACCCGGGCTGAGATAAAAAAGAATAAGTTGAAATGAGAAAAGTTCCATTTGGTTATGAAATGAAAAGATCACGGCTATCTACGCCGAGCATACTACTTCTGAATTATGCGAGACTTCCTGTAATTGTCTTCGTTCACTTATTCTGAATTCTTGTGACTATGTCGTTATGGCATCGGAAGAAGTAAGTGAAACTTTATGATAATTTTTATTCTTTTTACATTCCAATTATTATACATATCATATACCGAAGGACCAACTCATGTTTAATTATTCCTGATGAATTGAATTTTGATATATAATAAAAGATTGTTGCTGATTATATAATTATAATAACAAGGTAAAAAAGGTTAGAAAATTACAGATTGGTGTTGGCGCAGACACCGAGTGTTACCACAGAGTAACATATCTTTCTTGCCATAGGTTACAAAGTTAAACAATAGAGCATTATAAACATTTGTTATTCTCAATCACAGATGATTTAAAGATAAAAACATGTCTATGAGTTACCCTTTCATTTTAAAGTTCCTTCATTATTTAAACATCTGCTAAAGTACCTTTTAGTATCTGTTGCCAATATTAATTAATAATAAATTGCTCAATAGTTCAACTTTATTAGTTTTTGAGTAGACCGCAAATATATAACATAATTTGCACATATTTTTGAATTTAATTTCGTAATAATCTCCGGGTGGCGAATAAAAGAAACGTCATGAGGAAACCTAAACTAATTAAATATTCTTATATGTGGGCGAATTTTTGGATATTAGAATTTGCCCATATGTCGTGGGATGGCATGATGATTGAGCCCCTAACTTCCTTCAGGAAGAGTTCTTTAGCCTATCAGTGGGACCTATTCAGGCTAGCATTATTAATATCATACGAGTATATAACTTACGGTGAAATCTATCACAAATAATCAATATAGTGTATCGTATTTCATGTACGGTTTGGGATTTGAAGAACCTACAAATAAATAAAAAGAACAAAATACAACAAACAGGTGAACCGATCAAGAGGTTTAGTAGCTTTTCAGAGGGAACCATGAAACAGGGACTACTAAGTTACGATATCAAAAAATTCAATGATCACGAATAATGCTTAGAACAAACAAACATATAAGTATATCAAATTAAGAAACATACATGATCTTCCAACCTGGCTGGTCACCGTGGTAGAGTACGACCACAACCCTCCAAAGTCACAAAAAGTAAATACATAAATAAAGTCCAACAAATACACATAGCAACGTACAATATTAGAACTCTATCGTCGTACAAACACTTATTAGAACCAGAAGAAGCAATCCAAGATGATGTTATAGGATTATCGGAAAGGAGATAGCACAGGACAGAGAGAAGTGGGCATCTTTAGTGGCCTTCAACTAACCTGGGGACCGTGCTAAATGATAAGTTTAAGCTATATAATGAAATAATTATTAGAAATAAGTCATTTAGCATTAACAGAAATAGAAATTTAAGTATGTTTATCTAGCATATAGTAAACTCAACTTAGCGTTTAACATTATATGCTTGGTTAAATAAAGGCTTTTTATTTTCTATTATTTAATAATGTATTTACAATCAGAAATAGAGACACTAATTCAGATGATATGTATATGAAAAACGATATCGTTTTAAGCAAACGGAATAAGGACACACATAAAATTATAACGGTTCCCGTGCATTAAGAAATTAAAATTTGCCGAGCGAAACTCGACCGAGTATCTTGTAAATACAGACCTCGCGTGCAATTTTAACGTCAGAGAATCTTTCGCTTAATTACGTTATCATTTAAAGCATTTTCTCGGTGCGTTAAGTGGGATGTTGTTTTTAATTACATTATCCGAGTACGCAATTTTGGACCTTTTTACCGTGAGTAATAATCATAATTTGTTGTGTTTTAAATTTTGATATATATTTTAATCGTTGTGTCCGTTTATTTTTACATAGGGAAATTCTTACATAAGGTTTCCAACTCATCGCCGGGCAGCGGAGGTGGGGTATGTCAGATTCTTACTGACTAAAAACCCCATGGTGTTTGTTCTTGGTACACCTTTTGGGCGAGGAGGGAGAATACCTACGAATATCATCCCCTAAATGCATTTCATCTCCTCGGTGCATTTCCTCTCCTCGAAACTAGTTGTGCCCGTGGCCCGACTTGTGATAACTACATAATTATTATTTATGTGTTTTCAAAAGGTTTTTTTTTAAAGAATTAGCTATTTAATTTTAAGTGACCGAAACAAACTCACATTCGCATATAAAATATTACTTAAGATTATAATGAGGAAATTCTAAAATCTGATTAGGATTAAGCTTCTGATTGTTGCCTTTGACATTTTGGTTTTGCTTTGTTATCTAAAAATTAGTTGTCTATAAAGTCAATTTACGGATGATAATTTTACGTCATAAGAAAACATTGAAGAAAAATTATGCGCCACAAGCCGAACGCTTAGGCCAATCGTACCTCTTTATCGCTTGTTCCATGCTCTCGCTTGTACGCTCGGCTCAGACGGCATGTGACAATAAGTCATGCTTTTTCGTGCGTACAGCCGGCGTTCATCAATTTATACGACGTTATCACTTCAAAAACGTCCACTGTGATTTCATTAAAAGTTGGATTCAAGGTAGCGACATTTTTCTTTGTAATTCATATTTAAAACAATAGTTTACTGTATGTTAATAATGGATAGTCTCGGTAAATGACAGCAACAAAATATACTGGTATTCATATTGTGTCAATAAAATTGAGTTTAAACCTCATAGTTTATTCATTATGTCACCTAATGTAACAAAACATATATTATAAAACCTGGTTGGTGAACAATACTATTATTTACAAAAAGGATCATATTAATCGATGTTTGCGATCAGTGGTCTTCGAGTTATAAACACATGAACAAACAAATGGACAGACACGGAGACCGTTGCCTTTCATAATATGTAAAAATGGTATATTCAGTTCATTCCGAGATCTAGTCGGGCAAGTTCATTTTAGCCAAATATTAACAAAGTTGTAAAATCAAATTATTTACCCCGTCTTTAAATTCAGTTTTTTCTGTCTTAATTATATTCTTCTTTTTTTTTCAACTATAAAACTGAGCGTTAATTTTTTTAACACATTTATATGTGTTAAATGTGTGCATATTGTCGCCTAGTCTATGAATGGCAGTTGATTGTGAACAGATTTTTGTAAACGTACGAATTTGTCCGATTCACACGCGACGGTTCCGCTGCGTTTGTGATTCGGCAGCATTCAGCATAGCGTTTACTTACAGTGTTGGGTTAAGCATCGTGTACACGATGTTTTATAAAAATCTGTACTAGTAGCAATAACAGTTTTAATTCTAGTTTTTATTGAGTTTCATTTTTCTTTCATTGTTGGTTTTCACTTCCCCCTTATTCTAGAGATCTTCTAAATGGATCCAAAATTTATTTTATTATTAGTCTAAGCTTTGTATATGTTTTAAAACGTTACTGGTCCATAGCCTAGTAAATTTTTCATTAGTCTTATATTTCCTAATTTTTTTACTATTCTCATTTCTGTTTTCCATATACACATTGAAATTGAATTTTGCTGATTTTATTTTACAAAAGTTAACAAAAATACTCTTCTCTTTTTATTCCTTTTCAATTGTCATGTTACCTTTAATCCTAACTAGTCTTTTTTTTTTTTTTTTTTTTTTTTTTTCCGAACTGACTACGCTGTTGACCCGGAGGCCGCTACAGTTTTACCGGACTACTAAGGGGAGCGCTTAAGGCACTCACCCGATTTGTATGGACGACTAGCACAAGGGCGCACGGCACACCCTGGCTTGGGCTGCCGTCGAATACCCGAATCTGACTAGCTAAGCTAAACTAAGCTAAACCTATCCGTATCATACCTGTATGAGTTCGTGAAATATACATGGTTACCAAGCCTGTATGTTTCACGATCCCGTACATGTATTTTGTATCTGACTATCTGTGTTCTAAACTATTTCAGTTCAAAAGGGCAAAAAAACAAACAAAAACAGCCCACCACTATGTGTACCTACGAGTGTGTGTGTGTGCACGTGTGTGGGGTGACCGGTGTTGTGTTGTAAAGTCGAGTGTTTGATTAACAGTGTCACTGTGTCCGCGCGAGCAGCATGCTCGAGGGCTCCTTTCCGGAGGATCGTACCTCGGCTTGAGCAGCTGCCGAGGGGGGCCTAAGTATGTGTGCTGGAGCAAAATTCACAGCCAAACCGCGGCGGCGTGATCTGTGATTACGCGGGCGTGGGCGCGCACACGCTTTATTTCGAGGAACGGAAGGGTAATCTGCGTTAGCTACCGTTATTTTATCGGGAGGATCGGAAAAAATATGTCGCGGACGTCTTTTATAACGCGGCGCGTTCGGTACGGCATCGTAAGTTACCGCGGATACCACTAACGGACTGGGATGATTCTTTGCATTCTCAAAATAATTACTAGTGAGGGTCTTAACGTACGCCCAGACAGACGGCATTTCCAGGTCCTTGTGGAGGTCGACTCCCCGGACGTACCAAGGGGCACCGACCGCCCTACGAAGAAATCGGTTCTGCAGTATTTGCAATCTCTTGAAGAGATTTTCTGACATGTGTGCGAAAACGGGACAGCTATATGTCAGAATGGGTCGGATACACATTTTGTACAGCGTGAGCTTGTGTCTGAGGGACATCTTGCTCTTGGAACAAACTAAGGGATGTAAGCGGCCCAAGACCATGGCGGCCTTGTTTCGCACTCTCTTAACGTGGGATCTAAAAGTGAGACGCCTATCAAGGGAAACTCCGAGATACTTGACCTCGGAGGCCCAGGGGATCGCTACCTTATAGAGTTTAAGGGGCTTGAGTTTACACGACCGCTGGATGGGATCGAAAAAGACAGCGGCACTCTTATCAGGATTGACTTCTATTCGCCATTGACGGTACCATTCGCCGAGAACGCGAACGGCCCGTTTCATGCGATTCCTAAGTACAGTCGGCCGCCAGCCGGAAGCGTAGATCACTGTGTCATCAGCATAACAACCTAGCTCGATCCCCGGGGACCGAGGTAGGTCACTGATGAACAGGTTGAAGAGTGAGGGCGCAAGTATGGACCCCTGGGGTACACCTGAGCGTATCGGGTGGGGTGGGGACAGTTCACCTTCCACTCTAAAGCGGAAAGTCCTATCTGATAGAAAATCGCGAATTATATGAACTAAAAAATCGGGAACGCGAGACTGAATGAGTTTATGAACGAGCCCGGCGTGCCAGACCTTGTCGAAGGCCTTGGCGACGTCGAAGAAGACTGCTATTGTGCGTTTCGGTTTAGGCTTCTTCGGATTTACATCCGGATTGGGATCTTCGTTCCAATTGCCGAAGATGTACTCCGTGAGGCGGTGTACTTGATGTGTGCAAGAGTGTTTGGCACGAAAACCAAACTGCTCAGGTGGTAACAGATTTAATTGGGATATGGAGGCTTGGAGACGGTTCAGAAGGAGCCGCTCATATAGCTTGCCTAACGTATCGAGGAGGCTGATCGGCCGATAGCTATCGGGAAGCGTAGCTATCTTGCCGGGTTTGTGAATGCCTATTACTACGGCCTTTTTCCAGACGGCTGGAAAGTAGCCCTGGGACATGGCCGCATTGAAGATGCAGACCAGAAGAGCTATGATGTGGTCAGGAAGGAGCTTCAGTACCTCGTTCCTGATCCCATCAGGACCTGGGGACTTCCTATTTTTAAGACGCTTGATGGCGGCCGACACTTCATCGAAAGTGACCGGGGTTAGGGTATCCGCGGGCGGGGACGCAAGTGCATGTTCCACCGAGGATTCGATCGATCCAATATGGATAGGGTCAGTGTTATCAGTGTTAGGCGAACACTGTTTCTCTAAACTATTCGCGAGACATTCGGCTTTATCTACACTATCGAACGCGGGAGGCAACCCAGGACCTCTGTCAAGGGGGGGCATAGGAGTGCTAATATCTGACTTTAATTTTCGCGCTATATTCCAGTACGCCACGTGGGACGGGGAGATATCCTCCAAAAGCCTGTCCCACCTGTCGCCTCGGATCTCCTGTATTCTAGATCTTACGAGTCTCCGTAACGAACGTAAACGAACGCGGTTTGCCTCGGTCGGGTAGGCGTCGTGAGCACGAGTCGCGGCGTTCTTTTCCGTGATCAACGCCCTCACGTCGTCCGGGAGTATAAAACGGCGATCGTTCGCCGCTTGTACCTCTTTCGAGGTCTCCCTTACGGCGGTCTGAAGGTAGTCGACCAGGGAATCGATAGCCAGATCCGCGTCGGCTTTAGACACCAACACGTCCGGAATCCTATCTAAGCTAGCCGATGAGAGATTCTCACTAAGATGGACGCGAAGCAAAGGATAGTCAGCCACTCTAACCGACAGAGGACTGGTATCGGAAGGCGAACCTAATTGCAACACCACCGGGCGGTGATCTGAGTCAAGTTCGTGTACGACTTGTATGAGTCGTACCTGAAGCCTGACATTCTTAAGTAGAGCTACATCTAGCACTGTCGGACGACAGTTGTCCTGAAAGTGAGTGGGTTCCGGCGGGGCTATGACGTCAAAATCGAGAACGTCACCTAGCCTATCGAGTCTCATCCCGTTTCGAGAAGTACTCGGACTATTCCAGATAACGTTCCCGCTGTTGAGGTCCCCGGCTACTATGACCGATTCTCCTAAATTGAACAAAGCTTGGAGGTCGGACCCCAGAAGCTCTTTGGACGGCGGAAGATACGCGGAAACTAAAATAATTGACGGATGACCGGTCATCCCTAGTCTACACACTGACACTTCCATGTTGGACAGAGCGGGCGGGTCAACCGGCATGCAATAAAGCGATCTTTTATAATAAATCAGGGTGCCACCCCCGCGAGTGACCCTGTCGTTCCTGACTATACAGTAATTCGCGATCGCGGGACTGCGCGCTTTAGGTTTTAATAACGTTTCCTGTACGAGGAGAACGTCTATCTGCCGTTCGCGTAAGAAAGAAGCTACTAAGTCGCGTTGAGGTAAGAGATTCCTAGCATTAAAGAACGAGAGGGATAGACCGCGCGGTTTTATTCTATTCATAGCCGCGAATGCTATATCTATTTTCCGTGAGAAGCACGGACTAGGCGCTGTACAGTAGCAGCCACGTTAGGAAATTGAGTGATCGCGTTCAGCAAGCCCAAATCCTGGTTGGAGTTCACTACGGCGTTAAAGGCGATGATCTCCTGCAGATCATGGTAGATGAGGATCTCTGTGAGCCAGGAGAGTCCGGGCAAATTAAAAGAGAAGGCGGGACTGGCTTGCGCCGGAGCGGGAGCGCTCTTCGGGGGCTGCGCCTGAGGCCTGGCGGCCTGAGGCTGAGGTCTGGGTGCCCAGGGGGCCACGGGGGCCCGTCCAGGCAGGGGAGCGCGCGGCACAGAAGGTGCCTCACGCGGTTTGGGAACGGCTACTACCGGGCGAGAAGCGCCCGGCAGGCGCGGGAAAGTCTCCACGGACATGAGAGGTGGAGGCGGAGGGCGGGCGGCGGCGGCAGACGCCCTGGGCGCTTGCCTCGCCTGACGAGGGCGTTGTGTTCGCGGGGCGCGGGGACAGCCGCGATAGTTCGCGGGATGGCCCGCGTTACCGCAAAGCACGCAGCTGGGAGGATCGAGGGAGGCTGGAGTGCGTGAGCACTCCCGAGTGGAGTGATCACCCAAGCACTTCACGCACCTGGGACGCAGGTGGCAGTTCCGTGCCGAGTGACCGTAACCCTGGCAGTTGTGACACTGCGAGGGCGCATTGGACTTGCGTGGTGGCTCGACGGTGACGCCCGTGAGACCGCAGACCGACTTAAGGTCGAAGATGGCCTTGCCCTCCTTTGTGCGGTCAAGAATGACCAACACCAAGTTGAACTTGGCCTTTGTGCGCGGGTGGTACATACGGTGTACCTCCCTGACAGGGAAGTTCAGCTCCTTAAGGGAGTCTTCGACGTCCTCGATCGACACCTCGACCGGGACGCGACGGAGGACTGCACGGAGGAGACGCTCCTCCTCTAGGGCGTGGGTGAAATATTGAAGCTTGGCTTCCCTGAGAAAGGAAGTCAGCGCACGGTGATCGCCTGTGGTAGGCACCTTGACTTGGATGCCCGCCGGGATGTTGAGGGCGGACGTATAATAGATATTCCTCGCCTTAAGGGCGGAGGAAATAGCCACCCAAGACGACTTGTCTTGGATGGTGACGGGGGGCGGGGGGCGGGGCTTCCTCGCCTCAGCTGCGGAACTCGCAGCTTCGGCTTGAATAGGAGTGGGAGCGCTACGGCCGGAGGGAGCGGGGGCGTGCGGGACGGAGGGGGTGGGTTTGCGCCAAGAGACGCAGCTGTCTCCCTGCCTTGACTCCGTACGGACGGAGGCAGGGGGGGTTGCACCTACAGGGGAGCGGGGGGGGCCGGCCGGCCGGCGGCGCGACACGACTTGGAAGCCGTCGTCGTCGAGGGTGGCCGCGGGGACCGACGTGTCGACGTCCATTTCGGAGTCGAGAGGGGGCTGGGTGAGGCTCCCTACATTTTCGGGAATCGGGTCCGGTGAGAGGGGGGAATCTAACTCAGAGGTGAGGGCGGGGGCGACCGGAGCTCTCTCCTTACGCGACCTGGGCTTGCTTTTTTTGTTTTTTGTGACCGGGGAACGCGAACGAACCGAGTCGTTTTCTGAACCGTCCTCGCACTCCGAGTGCGAGGGAGAGGACGTCGCGGAGTCACACGTGTGACTTATCTTGTGAAAATCTTCGATAATATCGCAAAGATTGGTGACGCGAGACCCTAGATAGGCCCTAAACTTGCTATTATTCATGTCGAACGAAGCCATAGTGGCTGGGTACGCGAGGGGTGGGGGGGGCCGCGAAAAAACCTCCCTGCCTGAAGGGCAGGGGGGCGCGCCAAATCGAAAACTACGGGACTATCCCGAGTCCGGACCAACAGAGCTGTGGGCGAAGTGCAATGCCGCACAGAGAAGAACCTACAAAGCCTAGGGGGAGGCCCTATCAAGCCCAGGGCAGAGAACGCAGACCGGTAAACCGGGCTACGCCCAAACAGACACCCGGGGATGGAATGAGGGAATAGGAGGGTGGGAGGGCGATACCTGGACCTGACTAGGCGCACTCGCCAAGGCCAGACAACCCAGGCCCAACTGCCTTTACCGTTTGCCTCGGGGCAACCGGCGAGCGGACAGGGCGCTCTACTCACTCGTTGGCACCGTGACACGTATTCCCGTGAGTAGCCACTAAGCGTGGTCTTCGATTGACAGCGCGGGATGTCGCACCGAAAAGTGCGGTTTTATATTTGCACTAAAAGTGCGGCTTCGCAGCAGATGTTTTCTCTCTTCGAATTTCTCAGGCTCGAACACAATAGTACCGGACGATGATTCACTCGGCAACAATGCGGGTCGGGCAGCGACGAATTCGTAGAAATGCCAACACCTGGTGCGCAGGTAGGCGAGCGCGGCGAGCCGGAAATGACCGAAGAAAGCCGAGCGCGGCGAACCGAACGGACCGTCAGAGCTGCGAGAGAGCGCACGTGCGTCCCCGACCGCGGCTCGAATCGGACTCCACCCCTAACTAGTCCTAACTATCATCATTATTAGTATTTTACCCTTATCCCAGTAAGGACAAGTAAGTAGGGTTGACATAACATGTTTTTCTTTTCGACTATCCCCTGTCAGGTGTCGTTTCAGTATTCACACCTTTTATACATATATAATTTTTACACAATTCATCCACCAAACCTTTTTCGGTCTCCCTCTACTCCTATATCTGTCCATTTTCAAACTCAAAACTTTCTTGGTACATGACTTTCATCTCTTCTCATAATATGCCCGTACCTTGCTAACCTATTACTCCTTAACTTACCTGTCTCACTGGTGCTATTTTCAAACGTCCTTTGATAAAGTAATTCTTAATTTTATTCATTTTAGTTACTCCACACATCTAGCTTAACATTTGTATCTCTGCCACATGTAATCTTTTCTCATCAGTCTCATAGTCCTAGCTACCCTAAATGATATTATAAATGCGACTGTGAGTTTGTTACGCTTTTATATCCTAACTACTGAACCTATCGTCATGAAGTTTTGCTAACATGTTGTCTAAAGTACAGGATAGGATATATCCTATGTATTGGGCTATAGCCCAAGGACATACTTTTTATCCTGAACAACACTACTGCTGCTGAGGGATAGATTAAATCTACTTCGACGATAGCGAAGCCGCGAGAAAAGCTAGTTATAATTTTGAATTGCATAAAGATAAAGAGATTAATACTTTATTCAAATATTTTGTTGAAATGGATTCTCACGTTATTATTATGCGTATTTATTATGTGTTCAACTGCTTAATATTTACATGATATTTTATTCTAAAACTTATTACATTTTAATTTCCAGCTAATGTGTATTTATATATTCTTCCAAGTCAGTGCCTGGTGCCTGTGCAAGCGACCTAACTGTGGCGGAGTCACGACCCGGAACGTGCAGACGTGGTTTTAAAAATGTTCACCCGCCAAGATACCGTGCTCTAAAGTTAAAATTCAATGTGTCATGGTAGATTCGCATACTCAAGTGACGGGACTGTCTTACGTTAATATGAAATATTACTAGTTATTCTATGAGAGATAATTGTCAAACATTACAATAGCAAAATTAAAGAAATATCTTAAATCTTAATATTCATAAAAAATGAAAACAAATATAAACACGTTATTGTTAAAGAATGAAAATAAATGCGTATTTATAACGAGTTTTTGCTTGCGGCTTCGCTCCCATTAGTGTAGAATTGTCGCGCTTGTACGTTATCCCTCAAGAACAGTACCTTTTTCTGGGTGAAATCCTATATCTGCATTTGTCTGTTAACTTTTGTACACTTGAAAACGTGTATACAAAATTTCATAAGCTTAACAAATAAACTCACATTCCTATTTATAACATTTGTGAGGATTCTCTTTAAAGTGTTTTGTTTTCTTATCCAAACATACTTATCATGATTTCATTCGATATGTGTAAATATTTTGTTATAATATTGTGATATATAACGGACTGTGTGAACCGACCGTTAGTGTCAAACGTCCGGACTAGGTCGACATTTAGATTGTGAAAAACGAGGTAAACATTTCACATGACGTACGGAGCTCTAGAAATTCTATTTAAAACCTATTTGAAAAACGTTGTTGTGTTTACTGTTTTTCGAAATACAATTTACTTCCACTGTACTGTTCTAAGAATGCAACTACATTGACCAATACGCTTTATACTCTTTCAGTGGGGTAATATTTATTTTCTACCTGAATATATCGTGTATGTTTCGTTTATAAACTCTTTTACGGTTTTTGTGAAACTTTTTGACCGCTTTGACACAAATACATATTATAAAACAAAGTCGTTCGCCGTGTCTGTCTGTCTGTCTGTTTGTCTGTGTGGATGTTCGCGATAAACTCAAAATCTACTGAACGGATTCTAATGCGGTTTTCACCAATAGATAGAGTAATTCACGGGGAAGGTTTAGGTATATGTCACCGTTTTTCTGTAAATTGTAATGATAATTTTTGAAAGAATCGGAAAAGGTCAAACCGCCTAAAGCGTTTTATGCACATAAGTATATATTTTTTTTATTATAAGGGCAGGACAACGTCCACCGGGCCTGCTAGTTTAGGTAAAATACTTATATCTTATATTACATGTATAAAATTGAGACAACTTAAGGACAAATAATATATATCGACATATAATTATATTTTAACTTGGATTTACATTAAATTTTCGACGATAATATGCGCAAATCCAAACATACAACTATATACGCAGCGATCAGATTGACCAGGACTGTAGAAAGAGTTATACATGTATTTTGGTTGTACGCGTCGTTATTAGCAGCATTGTGAATGGCATTTTAAAACAGCATAATTCATATTTTATTCGTCCTTTAAGTTTTCAAAGTAAAGCTTCTTCTGGCGCTGTATGAGCGAAGGAAAATGCAATTACTATGTGTATTATGAGTATACCTAAATACATATATAGTTTAGAACTAATGCTATGGATAGGTGTATGGTACTAAAGACACAGTCGTTACTGTAATAAAGGTTTTGTTTTCTTTTCACTGCATCCCATCCCAATAAAACGCTTCGTGGCTCTAAACTCGCCAGTGTAGAAATTAAAAAGTGTGATAAAGTATTCATTCATTCATTATATAGACACTTCTTTAGCAGTCTTGATCAATGTAAGCACCTGAAAACAACTTACGACTTTAATTATAACACTTTTTCTGTATTTTATATAAATACTATATGCATTGAATGATCTGGAAGTTATTGTCTAAACTGTAAATAATATTGAATAACCGTTTTTTTTTTAAACTGACATACATTGTTAGCTCTTTTGGCCTCTACAGATTCTCCGGACTACTAAGGGAGCGCTTATGGCACTCACCTGATTTGTTTAGGCGATCAGCGCAAGGGCACTCGGTGCGCCTCGGCTTGGAACTGCCGCCGAGTTTCCCGATCTGTTATTGAAGAATCGTATCAAAACTCATTGCGTACTTTAGAAGAATCAAGGTAACACACAGACACACATAGACAGACTGGAATAACGACTTAATTTTATAATATTTATAGATATAGGATAGTTTGTTACATAGTTCTTTGTCAAACACTATATGTGTTGTGAAAATATAGGTCATTAAAAAAACACTGGCTTATGTTTGGTTGTATTGTGTTTTGTTTTATTACTTTTACTAAGCAATTATAATCTATAAATTTACTAATTTTTTTCATATCAACTTCTGCGCTTAATTATCTAGTTTAGTTATTTTGTAATTTATTTTAACAATACATACGGTAATGAAGCTCGGAAAGTGTAGGAAGGATGTAATTGAAAGAGAAGAGAAGAACGCGAGCGAAGCTTCGGGTAAAAGTTAGTTAACAAATTAATAAACAGAAAATGATGTCTCATCTTAAATTGTTCCTCCGTGAATAGTTACTCGGATTATACATATATGTTTTTCTACATTTCGAGGTACTGATATATTGGAAATAATCTCCGATATTTCTATATTACACTCCGATGAATTTGATTCGAACCCTAATGGGTTACCATATAATAGAATATAATAAATAGTAATCTGAGAGAAAATTTCGTAAACAGTGAAAAATAAGTGACGTAAATATAGTTAGTAAATTTTATTGTAAGCATGGAATCAAATATATTTAAAAACATCACTTGTTCGTGTTTGTACAAAGTAATACGGGTACCCATATTTTTAGTAATGTGGCTAAATTCTTATTAAGAGGCTTGGAACATATTATTCGAGATTATAATTCTTTGTATAGGTCAAGGTTGTTAATTCTCCTTCCAATAATAAGGTAGGTATACTTCAAACAATAATTTGAACTTTAGCCTTAAGGCTTTACTGAGATTGAATACTTTGGAATTATATCAAATGAAATAGGTTGTTGAGTTCTAAAACAGTATGCCTTTGTTTATGTAGTGCATATAGTTCAATTATTTGAATATAAAATTGCTAAAAACTAATATTATTCCCAGGTTATGGATAAAAATTCACTGAGAAACATCATTGTTTTGATGTTGATTATTTTATATATTGCCCGTTATTATTACTGACTAACGATAATGGTCATTCAGTGTTAGCGAGCAGTACGAACAAGCAAGGATTATGTAACAGCAAATAGATGTGAAAGAGACATCATTTCACGTCGCTCACGTTCAAAGTCGCGGTACGAACAACGAATATTAAGCCTTAAATGCATATTGTTCCAAAAATGCAACACTGTCTCTATAACCTATAAATTAAATAGTAATCACAGTCAATCTATTACTTTTGGGAGTACTCGAGGCATTCAAGTGAAATACTTTGTAATGCATCGTTTTGGAAAACTTCAATGTTTGAAAATAATTAATGCTGCCTACAAATTATGTTCTTGTATTATTCTATAAGCCACATATGATATACATTTTTGGGTAAAAATTAAGAAATAAAAATAATAATTGGTGCAAAACAACGCAACAGCTTAAATAATTACTCATATGTAGTCATTATTGTCTGATTATTTGTGAAGCTATTTAACCTTTTTCTAATGAAATATTTCAATTACCTTTGCTATTTAATATAAATCTAAAATACCCTTTTTGGCATATCATTTCAGTGAATATCTATGGAGATACTTAAAACTTAAAAATACAAGTTACGGTACAAGTTATTCATGTGTCGAGACTTATGAAGATTGTTTTTTATTAGATGAATATGTCGAATGCCCAAATAATTGGTCGGACAGCACATACATCTAAATCATTTCAGCATCTATGAAGCGAGATTAGTACATTATATACAAAGGATGCTGGGCGGCTTGGTAATTATTCCTATTTAAGTATACATAAAGTAATACATCAATGTAAAATGACTGCTTCACACCATACATATTTCTAAAAAGCATTCATTCTTCGTTCATTTTTAAAATACACTTAAAGCTTGCGACATTCGTTGTAAAAAATCCACGTACATTCCGCGACCTCTTTGTGAATGGAACCCGATTCTTGACCCTCGTTAACGAACAAAGGCACCCTTCCCTTTGTTTTCGGCTTAGAGACACCTACTAATTTTGACCTTTCTCTGATTCCTGATTGCTGATGCAATGTGATAGTCAAAGAGGTTTTTAAAAAATCCGGCAAGTTGCGCTTAGAGTTCGCGTTCCGAGTGTTCCATATCATAATTTGATATGAAAATTCGTCGTATATTATTCTCAAATTATTTTCTGATGCGAGTGTTCATATAGGCCATTAAGTGAAGTGAGCTGAAAATATAACTTTGCCACGTATTAACTCCAGAATGATAAATTCATTAACATCATCACTCATAATGGTTTCTATTTATTTAATTACTTAAATATGTCAGAAGAATCTGACTTTGTGCCAAATTTCAAGACTATACGGGAAGTACGACGTACAGTTTTATTTAATTCGCCAATGAAAGGATATTTTTGGTATGGTGATCCTTGTTCTTTTTATGGCCTTTACCTAGAAACTTAATTCTAAGTCTTGATATTCAATATAATTTTTAACTTTATACTCCAAGCCACGATTGAGAAGAAACTAAAGATAGATAACGGCTGTGATAACTACAAGGATATTCTTTTTTCTATCTTGAGGTACGGGACCCCATAATGGGTTCAAAATTAATTAAAAATTACATTCCGAGTTATCTAAAAATCTATACATTTTTCATTATATTGTCACTGGCTCTTCATCTACTATATAAAAATCTTACTTTTCAGGCAAGCTTACAAAAAATCAAGTTTTAAAAATAGTATCCGTTGAATCTTCCCTTCACTTTTAATGTCATCGGTATCATAACCCCAATTTTAACTGTATTCTGGAGAGTTCCACCATGCGTTATTAGCAGTTATATACGCGAGATATAGTGCCGCCGATGACGGATATGCAAGACGGATGCCCCAACTATACTCCGGTGACCGTCGAGGAATCGGCGACGGGGTTCCGACCTGACCCAACCCGACTAATAATAATGATCACCACAGAAAGAAAACCACGTAGGAGCGCTCCTGTGGGGACGTACTTACTCTAAGAGATACTTCCGTCGAAGCTGGAAGGCGTTTGAGACCTGCAGCACTGATGCTGCATTCCCGCGTGCGAGCGAGATTAAACTTTCGTGGCCGATGACAGTTGTATTCTGGATGTCGTGGCGATAAAAGTAAGAACCCAATAGTCACAGAGTTGTACAAAGTGTACGTACTTTCATAGAGTATTATATTCATTGTATTCTTTGTAATAGTAAGTTTGTTTGACTTTTTAGGAATAATTTTCAACTACTAAAATAGTCGATTCATTAACCACACCTATGATAATATCGTAGGTAAAATAATGTAGAATTTTCGAAATATATGGAATTATAAAAATATTACGGTATCGATAAAATCTTCCAGCGACAACAACCTCCAGCTGTGGGGAAACGATGGATTCAATAAACAGATTAAGTTGTTAGCGGTAGGTATCTACGCCGATTGAATTTTATCTTGGAAGCGTAATTGTATTATCGACTCGGATTCTAAGGGATTTTACGGATGGAATGTCGCAAATCTATACTATTTATATACAAAAACGTTAACTACAACACTATTGAAAATAGGTAAAGTTTATGAATGTGATTCTAGGAAGTAATCTTGTGAATTATTGACGCGATTTTAACACATATTTTCAGATTAACTGTTTTATGGACAATATTACGTTATCATTAAATTTTATACTATAGCTAGCAAGTGTCCTCGTGAAATGGCTTCGTCCACTTTAAATTGTATAATAAAACTTAACAACTAGATATAGCCTAGTACGATCTAGTAGTGTACTCGTATTATAATAAAATTGTAGGTAATATAATAACCTGCTCCTTTAAAGTGGTGTGTGACACACTGCCTGCTTCCTTTTATCATGTCTTGTTTGAACATCTGATAGTTATATAATCTTAGTTTTGTTCTGATATCTAGTAAATTATTCTTACTAACAACATATTGTTATTTATGTAGTATGATAGAAAGAACAACAGTTGGTAAAATTTTATTTTGTAAATGCAAAATGTACTCAGTTGTTTGTCTGTTTATTAATTACTGATCTAATCTGTTGTATCGGTCATGATGTAGTTTAGCATAGAACAACATTTTTCTTTCAGAATGTAACGAAAAGCTAGCGTCGTAGTTCGCACGGATTGTTTTTTAAATCATCCGCACACTCGCTATGTCTCCATTCGGCAGCGACTCAAGCATAAGTTTGTTCCCACGAAGGGGAGCCCTAGAGCACGCTGCTATCGCGATACAGTAACATTGATAATTTTCGATCACTAGTTGAACAATATAACGCAGATCATACCCAAATATGTGTACACATACACACTGGTAGGTACACATATGGTGGAAGAGTTTATTTTTTTCCCTTTATTTTCGAACTGGGTTAGTTTTGAGTAGTCTCTTTGTCATATACAAAATATATGTTTGAATTCGTGAGGCCCACATGCCGGTATACATGTGTGACTCACGAACTCTTATATGTATGAATAGTTGGCTTAGTTTAGTTTAGACAGATCCGCGGTGTGGAGTCCAAGGCAACACCCTAAGCCGAAGTTCGGCCACTTTGTCACCCTTGAGTGTGTTTCCAAGCGGCGAAGTGCCTTCAGCGCTCGTCTTAGTAGTTTGGCGAAGCTATCAAGGCGCAGGCTAATAGCGTAGTCAGTACGTAAAAATAAAATTATGAACGTACATCATTATTAAACGAGATAAAAATTTGATCCGAATTCGTATCAGCCAAGGTTACATCAGAGAGCTTATTTCCCTTTTACTAGTTACCGTCGTGAATCTCTCATTTTCCAGCTTTTTATTACATTCATAATGCTGAGGCTTAAACAAGGAAAGCTCTTGACCCGGGCCGCTATTCTAAGCTCAACGATTTCACTTCTTTGTTTCATATATGTCGACAATGGTGATAGAGATTCAATCTTTCATTTATTTTATTTCAAGAGCTAAACCTTTATTTATAAACGTTACTATATTTTTGTAAACTTATTTAGCTGATAACCCCACAACTCTCTCTGCGACGGTTATTGTGGTTGCAGTGTAATGTGTAACTACGACTCCGTTTGTCCCGTTTCTCCACAGCAAGGGACCACACGTTGGTAAAAACGGGTGGTAGTGCTTAAAAAATGGTAGTTTGTTAAATTTTAGTAACTCTAGATTAAATGAAAATACCATAATAATTATTTATTTATAGAAGCACCAAGTTTTCAAGAAATAAAACTAGACAAATATGATCAAAATGTATTCAGTAGTTTTTATGTGATGCACGTACAATGGCAAGTCTCTGTTATTATTATTTTTTTCTATGTGATTGGAAGCAAGCGTACAGAATAGAACGAACAGGATTACGTGATAGTAAGTAATCACCACATCTCATGGACACCTGAGACACGAGGAGTATCACAGATGCGTTGCCGGTCTTTGAGTAAGAGTAGGCTTGTTTTTTGAAGGTCTGTAGGCTGTATTGGCCCCGAAACATCGCCGCTGGGAGTTCATTACAGAGGATTAACGTACGTGGGAAAACCACGCGAGAACCGCACAGTAAACGAAATAATCTATACTATGTATATATGTATACATAATGATAACAAACTTAATCAGCTTAGTTTCATGATATATATTACGAAAGAAAAAGTAAGATACAGTTTTAAGAATCTTCAGTATTTTTCATTTTTATTTGTGGTTCAAGTGAATCTCGTAACACATTATTATCATTGTATCACGTAAATCAATATCGTTCAGACTTTTACTCTGCTCTTTTCATATCATGTGACGTAATAAGATCAATATGGGCTGCTATTTCACTAGAAAAATATTGATATAATAGCCATGAAAGTATAAATACATTTTTGTTAAGTTACTGAACGTAGGTAATATTATTTAAATTGATTGACTGGATTTAATATCCTAACGAGTATTGGATCCGCCTAGATTGTTCTACTATATCTGGTAATAAATCGGCCGTAGTAACCCTCTGTTGTTTTGTCGCCTTTCGAGATCAACCAGTATATTCAGTTGCCAACAGGTCTTCAGGCTGGCATTACAACGGTTATTGGTGATGAATTGTAGATCTAAAAAGAACTATAATCATGTGTAGTAGCTCTAAAATATCGCAGATCCAATTATAATATTGACGTTACTATATTTTTTAAAGTATTGTAAAAACGTATCAATTGCAGTATAATAATGGAATACAGTTCTGGTGATATAATGTCGATTGTGGTTATTATCGAAATATCGCGAATCGGGCATGCTATACAGACCCCTGAACCTGTTGTTTCTATACACCCATAAACAAAGGTTTCACCCTCGAAACGTACTCTTCACGGATTTACTGCTTTATGTAAATATCACTTTCAGTACGAACTTTGTCGGTGGTTGTTAAAAGTGTAGAGGCATTTATAGCTTCCCGCGTAAATTTTATTGGGTCTGAAATTATTTTAGAATAAGGAAATTATTATAGCATCTTGTAAAGCAAATACAATAATGTGTTTAAGTCTTTCGGAATAGAAGCGGTATTTGTTTTTTTATGTGATCGCAAATATTTATATGTACATCCTAAATAATAATAGAAATAAGAATGTGAGTTTGTTTTTGTATGCCATATTCACGCGTTGACTACGCAACTAAATAACCATGAAATTTTTTATAGAAGTTCTCTGATGTACAGATAATTATATAGGGTACCTATCACTTTTCAGCCCAGAAAAAGTACTGTTTCTGAAGAATAACACAAATCTACTTTAAGAGCAGTGATACCGCGGGCAAAAGCTAGTAAAATAATAAAATAAATCTATACATATATACAGGCGAAGATAAAACAGTTCAGTACTTTCTTCTTCTCTGTTTCTCAGCCGAGTCATTTTACTTATTTATGTTATGTTGTTGTTGTTGAGTAGCTAAATGATGATCCAATATCCAAGTGAGTTCAAATATCATACCATCCCTGTTGAATATTTGACGATAACTGATACTGGATTGATCGTTATATACTAGTGCTCGTCAAGCTAAAAGGAAGAAGCTAAGAACGTCTGTCCACGGTACATGGTATTTATTCTGTTTTACTCTTTGATATGATCAGATACCTGTTTGCGTCGGAAAGTCAAAATCTCTGCGTGGCAAAATCTCTCGTTTGACTTTGGGGTACAGCTGGTGCTTTAGATTTACCGAGGTATACGCTTGAGTGCAGAGCGTGTGCTGATGTCGCTATTTAAGACATTTTTTGTCTAGCGACCGTGTGAAGAACCCTATGCAGGAGCTGTAGATAGAGAGAAAAACTTGAATTCTGGTTACTGGTTGTTGCCTCTACTTATGATTTCAAGGTGCATTTCGGTGCAGTACACTTCGCCAAAACACTTCGCCAAAATGCCAAAATAAAAATCAAAGAAATCGTGATTCTTATAGAATGTTCTTCTTCTCCTTACCCTTATCCCACCTAAGTAGGGCAGGCACAACATGTTTATCAAGTTGTGATGTGTGATTTGGCTTAATTTTTACAGACAGCTGCCTGCCTGGCATCGACTCTCCTTGGGATTATTATGTAGTATAGTATGTATTTGGGAAAAATATATAACTGTTGATTTCTCTTCATGCATTACAATGATGTAGGCTGAAAAGTTGATTATGTTAGTTAATTGCTTCAGGTAGAAAGTTTTGCCCAACAGTGCTACATATACAGACTGACATCAGTAACATTTCTGTATAGAGTTATAAAGATATTTCATGTGATATAAATGGGTAAGGCTACCAAAATTACCATTTTTGCCTATAAAATACAATCACAAACTAGCGTCCCTAAAAACACACCTTTTTAGAAATTAACTAAATTACTATTCTACAAAGAGCAAAATACATCAGATCTTTTTCTTCGAAAAAGTAGGCAATGTTTCATCTCGTCGAGATCGTTGTCCGGCGATTAGACCCGGCATGAAGTCATCAAGTGTTGCGACGTGAGCTGCGTGACCAGAATACAAGATCCTCGATTCTTTCTCAGCCGCTACGTGAACCGGCTAATATACGCGTTTAGAGAAAATTACTAAAGATATATTATTATATGTTATAACTTTATCAACTTCTATGATAGTGAGCTTTATTAATTAATTGGCTGCGATACGGTTCATATCTCAGAGGGCTGTTAAGTGGAAGAAAATAATTGGCTTCGTATATTCTTGTCTTTTATAACCTTCCTATTTATTGAGTCTTCATGTATAATACGTTTTATATAACTGCGAAGGGTTTTAGATTCGCTTTTGTATTGTAGTTAATTGGTCTTCCGTTTCAAATTTTGTAAAGGTTAATGTACTCGTATGTTACAATTTACTTAGCCTGAGATTCGCACAGTTAATAATTTGCAATTACTCTGTGATGATACAGATCTCTTCATTCGAACTGTGATGCGCTTGTTTATCGAAAGTAATAAAATGAAGGGTGGAAATATCTAGATAACAATAAAATTTGATTTATGACACTTATAACGTGTAAATGCAGATTGAAAATTCTTGTGGTCAAGCAGTGACAAGGTACAGTATTCATGATCGCAGGGGGTGGAATTAGAGAAGTCTTAGTCTGCCTCTTAGGGCCGTTAGTTCGTGGTGAAGAGCCATATCCTACGCGAGGTGACCTTGTTTCGCGGAACACTACGGATCTAGGCTGGAGAGCCGATAAACACTCCTGGTCGTATATCTTGACAGACGGCGCTCCTCGCAATACCTATCTATTTGTCATGGGGATAGGGTAAGGATGGGCTTCTTTTAGCTCACCCGTCAAAAGGAAGAGGGAGAAATCTCTCAAAAAAAATTGCCGTGGGAGAAATCCGCGTTAAACATTTACCACGGGAGGAAACCACATTCAAAAGTGACAGAGGAGATACTTTCGGGCGGAGGTAGGTGGTTGGAGAAGGCTTCTCTGTGACTGCCAGGCCAGACCAAGGGAGGAAGGAGCTGAGACCTGATCTTCCTTTACTTCCCGGACTGTCGCTGCGGCTTGGCGTTCTCGTTGGGCCTTGTCGCTAGGGTGTCATGGTGCTTGTCTTGCTCAATTCCGTGGCACTCCATTAGCGCGACAGCTTGTATCTTGTGGGTTTTTAGTCAGTAGGAGTCTGACACCCTACCTCTACCTATGGGCGTACAATGTAGGATTTCTTCCCACATAAAAAAAGGTTGAAGTTACTAGGCATGTTATTTTTAGAACTTTTTGCTTAAAATACACGGAGTTACATGGTTTCAATCTGTGCGTGTTCCCACGTATCGATGAGTGACCATACTGCCTTGTCTAGAGTTTATTTCTGATGTTCGTAGAGAATTTTAGATTGTTCCAGATATTCTATTGGTGTTTGAAATACACTGATTTTGTATATGTCGAACAGTTATACAAAATTATTTATTTTAAAGTGGTATAAGATGATATATCTGAATTTGGTGTTAGTGAAAAATTACAATAGTCGAAACACACTGAACAGTTATTAATTGATAAGTATCGAAATGTCTGGTAGTCACTAACTGATTGAGCAAACCCGGAGTATTTCGTAAATAAGTTTTATACGGACACGATAAATGTATTCACAATAGCAAAAATAAATGTTACGACTTTACCTAATCGAAAGCCAGTAGTACAAAGCGATCTAAAGTCAATAAGCAGATAAGGTTTATTGAAGCCCTTCGGAGTAAACGTAAAATGTTTAACTATACGTCTCATTATTTGAGTACGAGGAAACGGGAGTTCC
Organism: Antheraea assamensis; assembly: GCA_035772565.1. Taxonomy (NCBI): domain Eukaryota; kingdom Metazoa; phylum Arthropoda; class Insecta; order Lepidoptera; family Saturniidae; genus Antheraea; species Antheraea assamensis. Next base: position 854,109 of record JAQQSE010000020.1, read on the forward strand.
GTACATTTAAGGATTCTGGGAAGTTGCCTATCGTTTACACGCTTTGTAACAGTGCAAATTTAATTAGTATTCCATGTTATTTTGTAGCGACGTTTATTAACCTGCTTATTTTGAAATATTTATAAAGAAGAAAAATTAATCATTAGGAAAAAGTGGAAATATGAAGGCAAAAATACAGTTTTTTTCTTTATGCTATTGCGCAAAAGAGGGGTATCGTTTCGGGAGTGTAGGTACGTATATGTCTATTCAATTGATCTACACTGCTTATATAGTGCATCATATAAGCAAATGCTTATCTTTACATGAGCGATATAGGCTGTAGTTAAGTCCTTTGTCTTTGTATAAAATAATGAGGGTGTAGGTGCTTGCGCGGGTGCGTGTAGTTCAAATGTACGTAGACGTCGCTAGCATACAGGTAGGTACTTGCGCGTGTGCGTGTAGTTCAAATGTACGTAGACACCGATACCATTCAGGTGGGTGCTTGCGCGGGTGCGTGTAGTTCAAAAATGTACGTAGACGCCGCTAGCATTCACAATGATGCTAAGGTTTTCAGTGTTCTGTAGTAACAAATCCATTTATTTATTTACATTAAAAACATGTTATTTTACCTATTAGTTATTTTATTTATATATCCTGTAGTTTTGATTACACTCACCTTTTATTATTTTAATACTGTTTGTATGCGTAATATTGTTTTCATTATCATCGCACATATACCAACTTCCTTATTTCTTCATTGTAAAATTCATACGAAAAATGTCTTTCTTTTTACGTTATAAACTAAGTTTAGGTCATATCGTTTTACAGGTTTGAGTTTAAGCTTTATAATGCAATGGGAATTCAATGTTTAGTTTTGATAGAAAAAGACAGACACTTTGGAATTTGTTTGTCGACAGGGATTAGGTTTTCATTTATTGAACGGCAATATAAATGTGGAGACGATATGAGTTCTTATTAAATTAGGTAAGTCAGGAAGAGGAGTGCGGGTAGTGGAGGTGAGCACTGACGCATCGGTAGAGACCTGCTGAGACCTTTAATCTGCACATGAGTCACAAGCAATACGCACTATCCTGATCTCCTCGCTTTGCTACTCGACTGCAACTCTGCATCCACATATCTCAAGAGATAAGTTTTTGTCGACGTTATCTTTTGAATATAAAGAAATACTTTAGGCATCTATTTATAATTGTCATTGCATGTAAAAAGAAGAATTGCTTGGTTTACTGTTAAATTCATTGAATATAAGATGTCACATGCAGTTATTTGTTTTAACGATTTATCAGGTTTTAACACATAATACAGCGAGACGTTTAACACATAGCCAATGTACTATCAACGCCACTCGACAAAGTAATTTAATAAAATGATTGTCAAAGAAAAGAAAAATAACGCGTCATTTATATGGAATAAAATAAAATAATATGTAGGTTAGTTATCATTGTGCAAATGTGAACCATAAACTATGGATACTAGGTTCATTCTTAAATGACATATTGCATATGACGTTTTTAAATGTAAATCTTTATTATATCAGAACAAAACGACATCCCTCCTTAATAAATTGCTATTCGATCTTTAAATGTACTTATTTATCACCCTTTCTTGAAAAAATAATAATTCAATATCCCTTGCATATTATGTTAAATAAGTCAATATTTCAATTAGTAAATAGTTTTAATAACACAAATAAATCTAAAGAATGGTAATAATCGAAACGGTAATCGGTAATTATGCAATGCTGCTATCACTAAACTAAACTGTACACGACAAAAAAAAATAACGAAAGAATTACGAAGATTATTAACCACAACAGTGTAAAAAGCATTTTCGTTCAAAAAAACCGGATGGAAATATCACTCCGTCTTCAACTATTTCCATGTAAAACGGAATTATGGAAGAACTTTGCCGGTTACCCATCGTAGCATACCCAAAGGAAATAAAGATTAAAATGAGTCCGGTCTTTTAGTGAACTTTTCTACAAATAAAAAACCTCGATATAAAATCTGTTCCAAGCTTGAGCTATGAGACTTCTACAAGATTGCTCCGGTGAATGTAAACATTTGATACTACGCGGACGTGTTTAAAAGTTTAAATTAAACTTTAACAATGTATTTTAAAACTGAAAGTGAAAAAGTTTCTTAAGAAAAACACAAAGGAAATCTTTCTTTAAGATATGTACAGAGATCCTAAACCACATCCATGTAAGTATGTAGAACATACGCATGCATATTTTAGTTGGCATCGCCGCGGCATTCACAATATATTTTAACATATTTGTCAATATGAGATTCGTTATAGGTTGTAGCAAATTGCGTTTATTAATCTTGAAAATCTGTGGCTAATAATCTATACATATGATCCCGTAGCTGCACTTGAGAGGTCGTAATCCTCTAGTTTAGCGCGTTACCATCTAAGCCGATAGTGGTTGCCGTTAAGGTTAATATCCGATGAAGTTGTGGTCAAAGACTAAAAGTTATCAGCATTATAATTTTTTTGCATTATGAAAAAGCAAAAAGAATGACATCCATCCGATGTGAAGTGATGCGATCCATTTAATTTATACATACGTATAAACAACTTCAAGAGGACCGTAGCCCGGATGCTAGTCTTAATAGCTTACACTCTTGAAAACCTAGCAGGAACATTTTATCTATCAGTGTGTATGGTCAACCACGCCATTTGAACCGCAACAAGTTTATTCGATGTATAGACCGTATGGTGCGTGCCCGGTTCACCATCATGCCCAAATCTATACCACAGTATCGCATCGACCCCTTTATTATGGATTACATCAGGAACTCGCATTGCAACTCGCCAACGCCGATCAACGACATCAGACATAGCACAGTACTAGTGAGTGGGAATAGAATTTGTTTTCCTATACTCGCTGAGTTTTAGTTTAACTTTCGTCATATTTGCCTCACAGGTTGATTCCCGGTCGCGTAGGGTCATGGAATAGTACGAACGCTGCTTTGTGACAAAAATAGATTTGTAGGTGGCTGCAAACAAACGCAGGCTATCCTTCAACTCGCTCCAAATTTGTAGTTCAAATTTCAAAATATTTATTTATCAAACACTATTATAACGCAAACATGCATATTTCCCCAGAGTATAGAAATATAATTTACCAATTTACATAATTTATTGCGTCGACGAGATACCTATATATTAACTGCTCGTGGCGCGCACGCTCACAATATAATATTGTGAATCCACGCTGTGTCTAATAGAACAAGTTCCGCAGAAACATTTTCAAAAGCATTATGAAAGTAATAAAAGAACGTAGCTACCGTGTTTTATATTAACCGTGTAATGCCTATACTACACTGTTTATTGTCTGGAGATGTAGAAACAAAGCTTTCTCTCTTTGGTAGTGTAATAACTGTAAAAGTCCTGCGACAGACGCGCCTGTCTTGGAAATAAACGCCTTTTCTACGTTACCGTCTTTCTGGTTAGTTGAACTGTTTTATTTTTATATTTTTGTTATAAAATCGTTGGCCATTCGTTGCACTTAAGTAATCACAAAAGCTGGCAGAGTTTACCCAACTCTACCATTAGAGCGCAATGAAAAATGCGCCAGTTCAAACATTATTTTTTGACTTGAAATTTGGCTCGCATTATATTGTTCTTAACTGTACGAATATTTGTAAACGCATATTGTATTTTTAATAACATCTTAACACTTTCGTTATTTTGCACTGCCAAAATATATTTCACAAATGTTTATAAATTGTGGGACTTGAAATAAATTCATTATGACTTGAATATATTAAAAACTGAATCTGTGTAAATAAATAAGGTTTATTTACCTCAAAAACCGTCGGAGAAATGGAGTGGGCCACACGTTATCACGGAGCCCACCACCTGCTCCTCGCTTTAACTTGATATTTAATTAACATTGATCGTTTCCTTGCTCTTACTAGATGAGGCGAACGTAGGTACACTCTAACTTGAGATTGAAAAAGATCATCATACGTGGTTTTGGACCACGAAACCCAAGTCCATCTGAACTATAGGAGATTCACTGTAGATCCATAAACTTTATCCCGATGGAAGCTATTGGCATTATGCTTGATAATCACCACGCCAGCCCTCGAAGTATTGAAGATTTAAATCCTGAGAAAAATCCACAATTCTATATTTTCCCACATACGGTGGTACTATAAGAACATTCCTCACGTTCAGCTTTCATCACGATGTTTTCCTTCAACCGTCAGCCGTTATGTGTTACCAATATAAATTAGTAAATGTATGCGAATTCCGAAAAATTTGTTCGTACATAACCTGCTGTACGTAACCTGCGGACATCGGATTGATATTTCAACGGTCAAACCAGTATATCATCACGACAGCTGCAATCACAAATAAATTGTACGTAGATAATGAATTATATGTAGTATACGTTTCCATAGAAATATCGTTTTTGGAAATGGATATGCTCTCTAATAATAACAAATATCACCGAGTAGCAATGAAGAGAAAAAATAGCAAAAAAAAAAAAAATTACAATCAAAAAGGAAAGAATGAATATTGCATTTACATGTAATAGACAGTAACGAAATTATACTGAATGCGACTGTACTGCGACCAGTACGCGCACTGAAACACGTGTCGCAACTTGGTGCAATAGGGGGCGAGGAACGCGTGCGGGCGGCGATCGCCGCTCTGCGTCCCCCTCTTCCGCATCCCTCTGGAATCTAAATTTGTATTCTGTACATCTAGTTCAAAGCGGTCAAAAAGAATGACGCGGACTATACCTCTGGTATGATAGATCTGTTCACTCTTTTCTTTATTCGAAACAGATGAGAATCAGGCGTTGACTACATTAACTATAATATAATAATATTGAAAATTAATGGATTGGAATGATTTAGTTTGATCAAACTTATGATTTTGGGCATATACGCTAATAAATTCATGATTGTAATCAAATGAACGAGTAATCATATGAAGTTTTGGTTAATGATTATTTTATTTATTAATTATTATGAAACGTAACTACAAATAATTTTAAAGCAAATAACAATTTATATAATTGTATTTCATTCATTTACCAAATACCAACACATGTAATTAAATTGTGTGAATACGAATCAGAAATACAAGTAAAAAGAAAGTAGGACAGAGATTTTTCCAAAGAATTCAAGAACACTAAATCATCTTCCCGCTATAAATACTCCAGAAAATATGAGTATAACGTAATAATTTTATAAGTGAATATTAAATCGGCCTATTAATGTAATTTATAGTTTCATACTCACATTTGGGTAGTATAAAAACCTTAAGGGATATATTCAAATGTCCTTTTCGAATACTGATTACTATTTCCAGTAGGTAAATATATATAGACACATATACGTAATTTTGACAATAAATCGCAGTAAATTAAATGAAAGCTTTCGTTTATAACATCATTAAGTTCTTTTTGTATACCACGATGGTGGCAAACAAGCGTGCGTCCCGCTTGGTGGTAAACGGTCATCGCACCCTATGGACGTTTGCAACACCGGAGTTATCACATGCGCGCTGCCGAATCTTTAATATCCTGTTCACTTCCCCCTTGAAAAACCCTATACTGTAATCCCCTAGAAAGACCTCAGTAGGAAGCTCGTTCCACAACCGATGCGTTCGTGGAAGGAAACGCCTCTGGAACCGGACCGTCCGCGACCATATTTGTTCCAAGTGTGAGGGCTTATTCCCTGATGATAACGAGCGGTGCGACTGTTGAAGATGGTCTCAGGCATAATGTCAAACGATTCCTCAGAATGTGTTCTGATTATTCAAACTATTATATAAATGGTAAAACACACATAAACAGGCGACGTCTCTTCTTAGACTTAATGGTTCCATACCAGTTTGTGAGGTTGGAATCGTCAATAATTCTCATGACTCGTCTTTGAGCAGAGTCAAATAGACCAAATTGGTATCCAAGTGCTCTCGCCCAGAGTTGGCAACAGTACTCCATATGTGGTCGGAATTGTGTATTGTATAACAGCAGTCTTTGCCCATGGGTGAGGTACCGTTTCGCTTTATTTAAGACACCGAGCTTTTTGGATGCCAGGTTAACCTTATCTTCCAGATGATTACGGAGTTTAACGTAGCTGGAGATTTTGACACCAAGGATCTCAATACTCTCTGCTATGGTAAGGGATGGATATACTAGGGTAGAGACGGACTAGATTGTCCCGACCCCAATCGGATACTATTTATTAATATATATTGTATTTATTGTATGTGTTTTATGGTAAACATATTTAGAAACTAGCTTTTGTTTGCGGCTTTGCTCGCACTAATTTAGATTTGATCTATCCTTCGGGGACAATATTTTTTCTGGATGATTTATACTCTATATCCTTTTCTGTATCCCTGACAATGTGTTTGGAAAATTTCATAATAATCGGTTGACTAGTTAAGGCATGAATGCGTAACAAACAAACAAATAATCTCTCATTAGGATTTACAATATTAGAAAGAACTAGTAAGGCGGTAAGGATAATTATGTTGTAAAAATGTATGCCAGTATATCGGAGATCGATAAGCTTTAACACCGTATGTTCCGGCTGTTGAAATTGTGAGGCAGTCTACTCTTATGGATTTAACGTGTCTACAATTTTAGCAGTCTACTCGTATGGGTTTAGCTTGTCTACAATTTTAGACTACATCAATATTTCACATTAGGGGAGATTGTGGTGAAATGCTGAAGCCTTAAACCATACAAAATGAATAACTGCGACGAACACATATTTGATATCGCTATCCATTATGCTCTTCTATTAATTCATTCCATTCATATATCCTCCAGAAAACCAAAGACTGCTGAATAGAATTAACAATCTATTATCAGTTACATCAGTAATATCAGCATTATTTTACGCTCTTCACATCCAATGATTTTTGGTTTTTGGTAAATTTTAGCGCAATAAATATTCACCTTTCCGTCAATTTAGCATAATCTCTATATATTTCAAGTCACGAGTCTGAATGAGATATTCCAGTTCCATCGAATCCTAAATTGAATAAGATATTTTAATCCTTGAATAAAATTTAGCATTCAGGATTGCAAATGTATTCAAGATTATATGTTCTCATGTAATTATTTTTCTAATGAGCTTTCTTCACAAAAATCTGCTTATAGATTCTGTTTTTCAATTTTTGTGTCTTCTTTACCTATAACGGCCATAATAGAACATATTTTATTCAGTAATAATTTGTATTTCTCTTTCTTTCTTGATTGTGCCCTTTACTACTCGAGCTCATGTTTATCGTATACTGGATTCTACAAGACTGCTCTTATTTGTTCTTTTTATTTTCATCCAATTTCTATTCAATGTCTTGATCAGATTGTTATTTAGGTAATTTTGCTACAAGGCAATTTTCTACATAACCACTAGTTTTAGCCTTCTAAAACTGTCCTTGTATATGAGTTCGTAACCAAAGTATATTAGAATCTTGGAGATTTGAGGTAGTTCTCGAATAGGAGTCTCTCAAATAATTAGCTTCTACGCCGTGTTTTATTTAAAATGAAAGTCATATATCACTTCTAGAAATTTTAATTCAGAGTTGATGTAGTTTCACGGAGGCACTCTCACAATCTTAGACCCTCCATCGTAATTGTATTCAGTCAATTAACATACGAAATTTCATTTACGGTTCTAGTAATTACTATATATATACGTAATACATTTATTAAAAGTATATCTAGAGGGCTTGATTTATGAATAAGACTTCATGCAGAGACCGTTTGTTATGAATTATGATAGCTTTATGCAATTATACTTTACGTACTTCTACCGGAAAAATATTATTGGCAGGCATTTGGGATTATACATATTTTATATGGGAAAAATTAGAAAAATGCAGATTGCTAAAACAGCCTCCTCTTTACAATTTTTTTATCGAAATCGGCCAGGAAGAAGAAAAAGGAGAGTTACAAGTACGCGTGCTATTTTTTATATATAAGACTCTATTTTAGCGGCACGCTATGTCACCTCACGGTAAGGATGTCGTCTAAGTGACAACTTCCTTGTCTTTAAATAATTTGTACAGTCGACGCTAAACCTTTTAAATGCTTTGAATATAGCTGCACAGAACATAAATGTAGGTATAGATACATACGTATTATATTGTATATATAATATCGAGACAACTTAAGGATAAATCAATGCCAATTTTAGATTCCTATAATAGTATTTTAACTTTGCTTCGTATTAATTCTCGACTATATTACGTGCAAGCTCAAACTTAAGGCTTGTAGTCCGGTGAATCTGTAGAGGCCAAAAGAACCAACAGGGTATGTTAGTTACAAAAAAAAGATTTTACCTACATGTTGAATTCACCTATTTTGATGTTTTTTAAAGAAGGTACATTAGTACAATACATAATTACATTAGGTAGGTACATTAGAGTGATTATAAATAATTTTAAATTGATATGTGCCTCTTGTGAGATACTTCGCATATGTAAGACATCGAATATGATTATTATTAGAATACTCTTAAATTAATAAAATCAAAATAATGTAATTTTAATTTTCGATAAATAAGAATATAGACAGCGGTAGCAACACATTTTCTGATAACGTAAATAAATATCAATCATTTTAGACATTATCTAACAATATAGTACGACTAATGAGCAAGTAGATGGCGTTTAAAACATATTTGATCATTACGGACTATTAAGTGACAGCATGTAACATCGACATCAACGAAAGCCGTGTATGTTCACTAGCAAAAAAAAAAACATTTTTTTTATGTAAAATCATATATCAAACTGGTTACGTTTCCCGAAGGATCGACCGCAATCACTCACATTGCTTCTAAATAACGAACGTCGGGTATCGGTTTGGTATTACAGTTAGCACGCACATTGATTCCGAGAGTATCTTCTCGCCTCGTACTAAGGCAAATATGCTTAGATCAATCAATTCAGACCTTGAAGATAAATGAATTCGAAATAGCCGAGCAATTTCTTGAGGATACTAATCAGCACAGTAACTGGTTTTAAGCACCGTAAACAATTTTTTTTCCATTTGTAGTTTAATTGTTTCTAGCATTTGCAGTTTCTCATGGTGTTTTAATTCGCTGTTTCGGCTTATTAGTTAATGAATTGTATACTTTTGAACCATTTCATATTGCGTTACATCGTTTAGAAGTTATGCTTATATCCTAAGTGGTGGTTAAGCTAATAACAAAGCCGAAAGATTAAAGTCTTCTTTGTCAACTTATTTCCACTCAATGTTTCTTGCATTGTATGCCATTGTCACCTATCTGATTGTTCTTAATCAAGATCTTCCCAACGTCTTTTCTAGCGTCAGTCTATCTCATCGACAGTATACCAATGATTCTATGACTCCAATACTCCTATACTACTTTCCTCATCTGCTGTTATTCCAAGTGTATGTGAGTCTTCCACTTTCACTTTCTTTCTCAGCTACAACCGTGCCCATATTGGTAAGCATCGTGAAAATAACTTATGATCATCTTAGTAATATAGTGCAGAGGAAGAGCAGAAAAATATAGACTAGACCGTAATTTCACCTGATGTTTACTGCAGCTTCCAGAACACACTTGTAGGTATTCGGCAATCGATTTTCAATTTGAAGATTGTGGAAATGGGCTTAGATAGAGCCTTACTACTATGCAATGGTTTCATAACGGTGTTTCCCTTTAATTAAAGCTCCGGTTTATTACAAGGACTTGGACCAACGTCGATCGACGTAATCTAGTTTGAATTAACCTTTCAAGTCGTCAATGCGTCTGCTTAACAATGAAATATCTGAAGGATTGAATAATGAAAGGCAGAGAAAAAATATATACAATCGTACGAAACCGAAGCACCCTTTCATTGCTGAATATTACCCAATATCGAATCAATCAGAAATGCATAGAATAGTTTAAGCGTGTAGCCGGCGGCGTCCGTGCGTACGGACCCTTGTACCTATAATGTTGTTTGCTCACCCGCATTGTTAAGATCTCGAATGGATTACGTGCTAATGAAGTATCGCCTTGGGCGTTTTTTATGACGTGCTTTATGGATCGGGGGTCTTTCGATAAAACAAATTGGCTACCAGTTTGTAATCGTTAGCGTGACGTTTTTTTTTTATGGTAAACATAAATTTCATGCTTTATTTTATAATTGGAGTTAATCGAGGCGTACTTTGGAATTTTCTAGGACATTATTCTTATTATATTCTTATTCTATATATATTTTTTTATTTTTCTATTATCTGTTTATTGTTCTATATACACTATTCTATTGTTTGTTTCAGATAATTTCCGAAACAGTTATCCATTTATTTATCACGTTTTTTTTTTCGAACTGACCTACACTGCTGGCTTCGTAAGGCCTCTACAGTTCCACCGGACTAATATGTCATCAACATGACAATACATTTGTAAATATAGTATGAGTAAAAAATTTTGTAATTCAATTTAATTGTAGTCTTATTTATAGACAATGACGGCATTCTCTAACAATAAATGAAATTACAATAAAACTGAATATTTAACGATTTTACATATATAAAGATTCAATGTAAATAATTGAAGCGATCATGGCTCATTTGGTAGTGTGTTCGAACATAGAATCGAAGGACGTAGGTTCGAACCCTAATAACTGAGTCGGAGCTTTCGGTGAAGGAAAACATCGTGATGAAACCATAGGCATGGTGGTAGGGCTCTTTCTAAGTCCGCCTGGCTAGCTACAACCCTCAAGTTGAAAATTTGTCGCCAAGCACCTGTTGGTGTGTTCCGGCAGCTGTACTTGAGGGCCAGTCTCCCTCTAGGTTTAGCGTGACTACCATCTTAGACCACATCATTATTTAACATCAGATGAGATTGTGGTCAAACGCTAAGCTATAAAGGACATAAAAAAATATTTTCAGGGCAACGAAGTAGCAGGCACCGGGTAATTAATATCTGTGTAAGTGTTTGGCTATCGTAAACTAAGCTTGGTTTTGAAGCTTATATATGTTATCTATAAGAAAAATATAATACATTTGTTTTAATTATATATGAAATTAGCTGATACCTATGAGGTCATCTGCGTTGTATATTATTTTAACATTATAGTTTAAAGACAGTAAATATTATAAGCAGTGACGAGAAAAAATACATACATTTTCCTAAATCATAAGCATATTCGTTCTCACATATATACATTTGTGTTATCATTTGTTTTTCGTGCGACAGTAACAAGAGTATTATGTGTTTTTTATTTTATGTGATTGTAGTGGTATGTGTTTGTGGTTGTTACTTTCTATTTAATTTTTATTTTTCACTTATTAGTTAGTTATGTAATTTAGTTATAAATTAGATGTTTGTTATTTTACTGTATTTATAAAAGTTTGGGTTAGTAATTTAATTAAAAATGTATATTATACTGAAATCGTTATTGGCGAAACTGACATTTAACTTGTACTTTTTGTTTTTAAAAATGTATAGCTGTAGATTTCTTTGAAATAAATAAATAAATAAACAACGCGTCGTAGTGCTTATAAAATACGTAGTATATTAAAACTTTAATAGCTTTGTATTAAATGAAGCTATCGTGATTTTCTTTATAGTTAAGGACGAAGTGTATAAAAAATGAAATAAAAACAATTTCACAGAAATCTATCCAGTACTTTTTGCGTGATGCGGGCACAACGACTTACCTCTATCATTTTATTTATATATATATATATATAGCTCTCTATAAACCATTGTTCGTAATTCGACCGTAATAAGGTGTACATTTTTCTTTTGTTTACGTTTTAATACATATATTATTTGTTATACGTATGACTTATGTTTTTGGTTCTAATTGGTCAAAAACCTTGTTTACTATCGTACAAATATTGTAGTAGGTAGATGGACGTAAAGAGTGTAAAGCATGACGAATAAAGACTTATAAAACACATAAACAAAACCTATTTTCAAAGTTTATTTTCTAGATAAACACTATAATATTTCATCAATAGTTACTAAAAAAGAAATAGGGAGGATTAGCTGCAAGTCGGAGAAGGAAGATGCATTTTTGTTTCTGCTTACTGATATATAGATCAACATTCGATGATATGTGTATTTTTCGTATATGCTCAGTGTCTCGTCCTTGAACTAGTTAACTAACCTATATTCACAGTAACGCAAGCCGACTTACTTATTTAACTCAAACTGGATTCCAATTAGCCCAACAACGAGCGGAGTAGTTAAGCTCTCCGTCGTGTCGCCTCTGAATTTATCGCTAATTGTTGTTTGGTCTACTCTAGCTTTCTCTATTTGTTTCTCTGTCTCTCTTCGTGCAAAATATGTCTGTGACGAAGAAAAGCCACGAATGTTGTAACTAGCGAATGAAATCTGTATATTTTGTTAAATAATGTTTTCCCCGTAATATATGATGTTATTGACATATTTTAATAGACTTCAAAAAGGACGTGATTCTCAATTCGATTGTATTTGTTTCTAATGTTTGTTAACTCTTCGTCATTTTAAAATTGATTTAGAAAATTCTTGTTTTGTTGGAAAGAGTATATTTTCAAGGGGGTCACATTTTGATTTCATTAACCTGTGGACTGTCCGAAATTATAAAGGTTTAAGTTCCATACAAAAGGAATGTAGACTGTTGGCAGCATAAGCTTAAAAAGATATCTGATTTATTACAAAACTTTGAAAAATAAGAAATGATATATTTGAAAATAATCTTTTTAAAGTAAAATGTTTTTTTAAATTATTTTTGTATTTGTACTAACGTTTTTTTACTAAACCATGAAATTTATAATGTTCGCTGTAGTGAGAATAAAAAAAAAAAAAGTAAACCGCCATTTTGAGATCTGGGTCTTAAAAAATCAGCCGAGGGATTAATTCAATTGAGATATTGGTGGGTTTATGATAATCCAAGACTAGACAGGCACTTGATTATGGTTAATGATGATTTGGTGCATATTTTTAGGGAACGTTTTTTTTTGAAGTCGCTTGTATTTTTTGTTAAAATTTTCTTGTATCATTTTAATATGCATATTTTTAATTTGATCCAAGCATACATTTATTACTTTCGAAATTGATACATTTTTTTTTATTGTTCGCTTAATCTTGTTCAAATTTTAAAGGTGAATTTAAAATTATTCAGAAATTGAAATTAGTACAATTAGGTTACGAATATTTTTGTATTAATCGAATTGTATTAGAAATATAATATAACAGAAATACTGACGAATGATTAGGATTATGTACTGGAATACAGCAATAGGCATTTACTGGTAGAATTTCAATATGAAAGGTGCAAGCTAGTTAGAAAAATAATAGTCAACGATGACTAAGCTGTAGCGTATTTCGATACAATGTCGATCAAGGTAGGTTTTAATATATCAGTAAACCGAAACTTTCCGTAAAAAAAAAGGTATCGGATAGGACTAAAAGAATATAGTATAGGATAGGAAGATATGGTACCGAGACAACCTGCTAGTTAAGAACATTGATATGAAAATTTTTCTGCCAATACTTACAAGTGTATTCTGGCAGCTGCAGCAGCTGCACTTGAAAGTTCGTCTGTCTATAGATTTAGATTGTTACCATCTGCGAATATATCACTTGATATTAGATGAGTTTTTGCTTTAATGGTAAAACATATAATTTATAACACATCTATATATGCTTAAGGATAAATTGTGAACTTTAGTATGGTAAGTAGAAAATACCGTACTACGATACAATGGTTACCATCAACGGTTAACAGTAAAATATAGCAGCGAAATATGGGCATTAACAAAGGCACCTATTTCAAGAACCGTCTATGGCGCTCAAGTAACATGAATTTGCCATTAAAGCTACATTCCTAACTAGCCGGTATAATACTGTTACAAACAACTGTCTCCACGAATACGCATAGTAAATATACATCCTGCTATTTGAATGTATTGTTTATGTGGTATAACACCGTAATAAGGATTTTTCGCTCGGTAATTACTAAGTTTATTTATTAAGTTCGTGATATTCTGTTGCCAGTGGTCGATCTTTCTTATCTTACATACATTCTGGTAGTAACACAGTATTTTGTTAGAAATTGTTCGTGAACAGAACATTGTCAGTATGTATCGCAGTCATTTGTTTATGAACACGTAGCCTACTGGTAATATGGTTTTTAATGAGCGTGATCTTGATAAGGAGATTGATCACAGTAAAAGTCCAAGGAATTAATAAATAGACGTACTAATTAATATAATAAATGCCAGTGTGAGTTTGTTTGTTTGTCACTTTTCATGACTGCTAAACTGGTTTTCGTGAAATTTTGCATACACGTTGTATAATATAGAAGAGGACAGAGACCCTTAAAGAACGCGATATTTTAAATTGAAAATAATGATGTCAAAGTGAAATCAAATGAATCACTTAATTCGAAAAGCAACGACATTAGCTTAAATTTGAAATAAATTTGAATATGGAATTCTTAACCAAACGTCAGAAATTTGAGATAAAAGTGGCCAGTGCGACAACACGCTAATTTTTCGTATGTAAGAACCTACTATACTTTATGTACAGAGGAAACACAAACAATGTTAAAACGAAAATATACTTTACTTACAAAATTCCTTTGTTAACAATGTTATCCGTTTACTTCCCTTCTCCTGCACACCACATTATTTGCCCCAAGTTTCTACAGCAAGAAAACACTCATCGATGAATGCTTAGAGTTCAAAAAATCGTACATTTTGAAAATTTGAATACCCTTATATTAAATCAAGATACAGTAATATTTTTTTAGATAAAAGCCAAGTATAAACTATACTAGGAAAAAACTAAAAAAAATATCGTAACCGATCCAATAGTTTTTATGTGATGTATACCGTAGTTTTTATGCAATTGAAACTAAGGGGAAGGCGTATAAAAATATAATAACACCAGGCGTGTTATATGGATCCGAGTGCTGGGCTACGAAAGAGACGGATGAGAAAATATTACATGTGGCAGAGATGCGAATGATACGAGTATGTGCATAAAATGTGTGCATACTGAGATGCTGGCAGGGGCGAATGGAAAAGGAAAACATGTTGTGTCGACCTTACTTAGGTGGGATAAGGGTAAGATGATGTACATATAACGCAAAATCCGAACCAAGGATCACACAGGCAGAGATAACTAGCGACTTTATTTCATTCTGTGCACATTTTTTGTTTAATAAAAAAGTTCCTTTTGCTGGGGACTGGACCCTAAAAACTAAACGAAATACAATCTCCACTTGTCATTTGTTATCTGAATCTAATCTTAGGTATATGTATATATTTCATGAAATTACGTTTGTTTACGACGAAAGTTTAATCGTACGGGTAATACGAAATGAAAATAACAACTCTGACATTATTTATTGATTTGTTTGTTTTTTTTTGTTTCAGTGAATTTATTATGACAGTTCTTAAAAAGTATTACGTGCAGTATAAATAACTCTTTACCGATATCATAAATAAATACATTATATTTATTAACCAAGTAAATTAATGTTTTATGTGAGATATAAATCTAAATGATTTTAGAAAATTTAGACGTAATCTTGTCAAATAATACTAGTATATTGAATTAAAGTTTGAAGATAGATACGTTACGCTTGTAATATACTTGCTGGTACCCGCGACTTTGTCTGCGTTGCTTATTATCTCAATAGTAAATTTTACTAACACGGGAAAAATTTAAAGTTAAAATATACTTTGCCAACAAAATTTCGGTGTAAATAATTTTATTCGTTTTCACCCTCTCTCCTGTGCATGCGCACTACACCGCTTACTCCACACACTGCTCAAGACGTAGTATATTATATTAGTATTTTCGAAAACTTTAGTAAATGTAATATTACATTAATATGTCGTGGTATTTTTTTAGACAAGAACCAAGTTTCTAAAAATAACACTGAAAAAATGTTATCGACATCTATCCAGTAGCTTTTGAATGAGCGCGTACACTTTTGATAGAGAGAACTGATTTTTATTTAAACAAAGAATAAATGTTACTCGAGGATATGCTTTAGAATTTTCTTGGTGACGTTTAATCATAAACGTTGTACCACTAAAAGTGATGCATGCAAGAACATACATCGAGACAGACAGACATTTCTAAAAATGATTTAAACGTATTTAGACTCTTGTAAAAAACATTTATTCATAAAAATGTGTAAAGTACAAACATATCAAATTTACATTTACGTGTATAGATAGGTTACTGAATCATTTATTACATATATAACATACCAAATATAACCTTTACCTTTTTTGTATACATCGCTAATATATATCAAAAATTAATGCTTATCTAAAATCATTTTTGAACAGTATGCATACAAAAACAGAATCAAACAAGAAAAAAAACTGTGGGGTGATTTTAATGAATCTAAAAGGAAAAACAGATATCATTTTACGCGCATTACAAAGAAAAGAACTACCAAAGGATTCACAGTAATTTATACAGCATGTTTTAATATTACGTTTTTTATTTAGGACTTCATTTGCTAGAAAAGTATAAATATGTGTTTTCTATTTTACAGGTTTCCTAGCAAGTAGTATATCATGTCTGATATTAATGTCGTACATAAATAATCACACTGTATACATTTCTACATAATATATAATAAAATATTTATATATAAAAATATAATTTGGAACAAGAACTGTATTATAAATTAAAAGGGAAAGACGTTTGTCTATGGTTATTGTACGGGCGTCACAATGTCGAAGTAATTTGCGCTCCTTCCCATTTAGTTGTAGCAATCCTACTAAAGAGTGAACAAGATAAGTATACTAAGATGTCTGTATATTTTGATTTGTTATAAATGTTACCTATTTTGTTAGAGGATAGGTAATACACTAATTATGGACCTAAAATATAGGATATAAATGCTGTTAATCAACATTAGTCTAAATTAAGACGAAATTAATAACTTGAATTAAACGGGTATATTGTATTTATTTGGTTTTCTATCAATGTGTTCACTCAATATCAACATTTCTTAGTAGGAATTTATATTTGATGGCTTTTGCAGCTTGGACAATTAGCAACGTATTATTAATTGCAATTGTTTTAAGAGCTAGAATGAATTTTCTAGGTGTAAACGTTCTACACTAAGTCTTTACTTGTATTAAAGTATGTTTAATTGGACCTGGGAAAGTTTGCAATTCTGACAGATTTCACTTAAAACAATTCAATTTAAAGAGATGATAGCTCACTGCGTCGGTCGACGTAGGTTCGAATCCTTGCGAATGAGCCGGATATTTCGTGATGCCAAAACCCAAAACCAAAACCCGTATGGCTATTTAGCACTTTTAAGCTGTAAATCTGTACCAACCGCTTATGGGTGTGTTTTAACAGCTCAATGTGAGAATCACTCTCTCTAGGTTTAGTGTGTTTAGCCACGTCATAATTAAATATAACGTGAAATTCTGGTCAAACGCTAAAGCCGCTGAAATATAAAAAACAGTGACTGTTTTAGTTCTGAACAAAGTTCGCTCTGATGTAGATTACGAAGCCAATTTTTGTTTGTAGCATGTGTCTCAAACATAAAAAACAATAACCACTTGTATAACTGATTGTTAACATGGGATAGACTTTAAATTTCATGTGCGCCAATGTACTTCGAAGCCTTAATTGTTTGTAGTAATCGATATTCCCGAATCCGGACCTTTGACTGTCTGTTCTTTATGTTCTGTTCTTGATATAGAGCGTTCATACCAAGTTTTTAGTGCATCTTCTCATATATTTATATTTAAAGTTTTCCCTGTTCTGTTGGCACTTATCAGTATCAAGCTTTGATTAAAAGACGTATATTAAAAGGTCGTACAGCCTAAGGGCTTCAGCATCATTAAAGTGAGACTTCGTCTTCCTATATTGAAATCGAGATACCTAACAAAATATTACTTTTTAATTTGTGCTGTACGACATTATATCAAATTGCGCTGCGTATCTTCAACGCTAGTATTCGCTATTCAGAGTGACAAATATTTGTTAAACATTACGAAACATATTCATATATGTTCGTTTAATGCAATATGTGTAATGTATTTTTATATAGATGTCAATAGCGTCCTGTCCGCTCGTAAGCCTGTGCCTCAAAAGGGCAAGGGGTGGTTGGCACTGCGTCCGATGCGATGCAATATTGGAGTAAAGCAAATAAAGTACAAGCCGTCTGTATATGTATGTAAATACGGACCGGGTCCACTGATAGATACAGTGTACATATTTGGAAGAGTGTGGTAGAATAGTGGCGTAACATTTTTATTCCATTCAAAGTGTTTCAAGACTATCACAAATCCTATATACGAACTGTTAATTATAGGACATCCTTTAGATGTAAATGATGTAAAATATTTGAATGTCTTTAATATTTAACAGGCCTCTTGTTGCAGTTTTTTTTGTTTGGATCCGTGGATATCAAAAAAAAATCTTGAAGAGTAACAATTACCGCTTATCTTTTTAAATTATTTATGCTATTGGAAAAAATATAAGCATCAATCGAAACAGAATAAAGATATCCAGATATTTAAAAAACTTAGAGGGGTGGCCATCAAAACTGTATATATTTACAATACTTAAGTTCTATTAGTCCTCCAGTGATCGAGAATCGACGGTAATTCATTAACTTTAGAAGTTTCAGTAGTATTAAGGTTTCTTTGACAAAGAGTGTATAAATATTGTTCGTTAGTAGACGTACGATTGTGCAGTATGACGAACAGATACTGTCAAATAAAGGGTTAGACTCGTCGCTAGTATGAAATAAAACCGAATGGAGTCCAAAATGTTTTTATTTAATACACTAAAGCATGTCAATAGTAACTAAATAAAAATAAAAAGCTTGTTTTAAAAAGAAAGGCAGAAAACAGTAATGAACTCCCTTGTCTTGTTCATAGATAATTTGATATATTTAATTGTATTGTTTGTTATTTTATATTAGAAAAAGATATACGATTCTAAGCGTTAAAATATGTATATTCCGTGAAATAATAAATATTTCGTTAGAGTAAAAATAGCGCTAACAGTTGACGGAGACGCTATCAATTATTTGAAGCGTTCGAGTGAGCTAACAGTCCACGTCAAACTCTTTGAACGCTCTGCATATAGCTGCGCAGAACACAAAATGAATGTATAAAAAGATATATTATATGTATTATAACATCGAGACAACTTAAGAATAAATAAATGCCAATAATATATTGACTTTGTTTTGTATTAAAGTTTTGATAATATAACTCGCAAGTCCGAACTTAAACACTACGTATATTCATAACGGACGAAGAGATTGACGAGGGTTCTAAATAGTGATGCGTCTATTCCGATGTGAATTGAAATTTCATACGATAAAGAACTTTTGAAGAATTATTTTTAAATTAATTTAACAGATTTTTAATGTTTAACTATTTGTATTAATAAAAATAATTGAGTCATAGCAACAGAAAAGGATTTTTATGGTGATCGTTCTAAACGATTTTGGAGTTTATTAATTCTATACATAAAGGTAAAATATACCAATAATATATATATGGCTGTATATATTTATGTATAGTGTATGGCGAACGCTTCCCGCATTCCAATGTATCTAGTAGCCGTCTGGTACTAAATCACAATAAACTGAGATATACGATCTTGTCACGGAGACCTAACTGGCTTAGGATGTACATACCATCGGGTTAATATTAACATATACTGGAGAAGACATTTAATATTACATTTTTAAGCTATTTTAGTTGCAAAACATTATAACCTACGAAGTATAACTGAAGAGCAATTTGAATTGATAAATCGTTCGGCGTTCGCATCCGGATATTTGTTTTCAATAACTTTTTTTTTCCGAACTGACCTACACTGTTAGCCAGGCAAGGCCTCCCTAGTTTCACCGGACTATTGTTTTCAACAACTATTCTAGTAATTCCCTACATTATAATTCAATGGTCTAAACACCAAGGAACGTAGTATCTAGATTATGATAGGTTTAATTTCAGTGCAAATTGCATTCTGATAGCAGACATTATATGTAATGTATTAATCATTTGTACTGTTATCGAATACTGAATGATCAACATTGTTTAGGGAAGGGATGATAACTCAGTGCTTGTCATGTTTCGACATCGCATTCATCGACGTTGGTTCGAATTCTTGTAAATGAGCTGGTGCTTTCGATGATTTGGTAGGGTTTGGTCTTAGAAAGCTACCACCCACAAGTTAATTGTGTTCCGGTAGCTGCACTTGAGACTCAGTCTCCCTCTAGATTTAGCATGCTTTCTATCTTGGATAATATCGTCATTTACCATCAGGCGAGATTATGGTCAAACGCTGAAGCTTATTAAGTATAAAAAAGTGTATTAACATTGGTATTTAATGACGATAAGTAGTAGTGGTCTAGGGGTTTGACCGATGAAATATCAATCCGATATCCGCAGGTTCGAACCTCGCCACGTGCAGGCGAATATATCGAAGTTCGCGTACATTACTGATATAAATTGGTAACACTATCGGCTGACGATGAAGGAAAACATCGTGAAGAAACCTGAACCTCAGAAATATTCATGTATATCACCGGTATGCGGGAAAAATATAGAACTGTGGATTTCTCAGAGTTTGAATTGGCCAATACGCTGTGGCTTGTCGTGGTGATTAGGCCCATACCTTTCTTTGAGAAGAGGTCTATAGCCCTGCAGTAGGTATCTTACAGGCTGATGATGATGATTTAATAGAATTTTAATCTAATTAAATAATAGCAAACTTTTCACTTTATTATAAGGGTGTCCATATATTAAGAATCATCTCATATATAATTCGCTGTTTAATCTCATTTTGGGACGAGATTACAAAATACTAAATGAATTGTAGGCCACTCTAATATTGTTTGAACGGGTTGCAAACTTTTCACTTTAGTAGTACCGCCCACCATAGTGGTATACTTAGGCTTCTCTCGTGACTACAATACACGTGTTGATAAAGTTATCGATAACTATTGTTTAGTCTGTCGTGTTTTAGGATATTCCAGTATACCCAATAATAGAGAAAGCTTGTAAATGTTTCTGATAACTACAGGTAATGATGGATTGCCGCTGCAGTTGGTCGCCGTTGTTCCTGAATTGTACTGTGTGCGGCATCAGACACGGTTTACCGTTACTTTTCTGTACAGTTATAAAAAGTGGAATGTGCTTAAGACCACATGATAGAACTAACAATTTACAATTTGAACAGTACGTTCCTTATTAAACAGTAAACGTGATTGATGATGAGCGGAGCCGAGTAAACCCGATTCGGCGTCACAGACCCGAGCGTAACGTAGCATAAATGTTTCTTTCAATATTCAATGCTCTTGAAGAAGTGTTCTCTTTAAAAATCCTTTTCCAGTGCACATTTATATTATATAAGGACATCTTGTGTAAAATTTCATGGTACTAAAACTACTAGTTTTACCTAAGCGTTGTCTGTAAATTCGTCTTTAGAATTTTATAGTAAATGCTGATCAACCAAAATTTTTAACACATCGATGACTTTCTAAATGAATAAAATGGATTAATTTACTTTAATTAGCACATATGAATTAACAATAGACGTCCATTAAATCCAATTTAAAGTTAAGCGATTTACAACCAGTGTTCTCAGTAAAATGAGCTCATCTTTTGATACAAATAATTACATTTCAAGTAACGTCTAAGTATGCGATGTTAAGAATTCTACATTAATTTTCTTTGTTTAAATATATTGCTATATATAAGTTAAGTTTTGAAATAGTAACGAATTCCAAGCCCTCAATCAAATAGTTCATAGATTAATTAGTTTCACTGTAGAACTTTCGAAACACTTATTGACCTTTACTTCAACATTATCATATGATGTCCCATGTGATCGTGATTAAGCGTTGACGCGTATAGACATTGTCTTCGCTAATTGTCTCATTGCTTTAGGCATTTTTCTTCTTCTTAACGATATACATATATATTTCCAATTATTCCACTTACATTTGATACCGCGTCGATCGAGATATTCGAAGGTTCGAATCGTTGGAATTGAATAGGAGCTTTCGCTGAAGGAAAACGTGATAATGGTAGTGATTATCTATGTTCGCCTGGATAGCTACCACCCTTAAATTAAAAATCTGCAGCTAGACACCTACGGGCGTGTTCCAACAGTTGCATTTAAGAGTCAGTCCTCTCTAGGTTTAGTATGATTACCATATTAGATCATTTAACATCAGATAACATCAAATAAGATTATGGTCGAATATTAAAACCTGTCAAGTATAAAAAAATAAGCAGTGTTTTAAATTATTATCAGTTATATCGACAGTAGAAAGGCTAACTGATTAATGTGAAAAGACTTTTATTAGTTCGTCAATCAATTAGTTCTTCACCATTGATATGTAAAAATCTCGTCGCATAATATGGGCAATATGAAAGTTGCCATGACTTGATACAATAAATGTTCACCTACATTTGTTTAAAATAAATTAATCACAATACATGATAATTATATCGTGTTCTCTTTTCTATATTAATTGTCTCGTTTGTATATTAACTACCAAGTTTCTACACACAACAAATAGTTATTTTAAGACGGTAACGTGATGTTATTTAATAAATTGTTAGACCTTAATAATTGAATTCAGGGTGATGTATACAATAACTAGAGATATTGCACGAACTAAAAATATCATGACGGAAGTACGAGGATAGATCTTTTTTAAGTCCCAGTATTATATGTGATTAGTGGATTTCTTTACTTCACCATTGTTAAACTTATATGTAGTCTATATATCAACATCAGAAACAAACACGTCACATGGAAATGAAATCGTTGGAAGAATGTAAGAATATTATGTTCTTGAAAAATATTTCTCCAAGCTTCAAATCGCTTGCTGACGAAAATCATAATTAACAGAGAGGATCGAGATGCTCTTGCCACGAAGATCTAGACTAACTTTGGGAAAGTATATTGTTATAAGATAACTATAAACTACAAAATGAAGTATGGTACGGTTTGGGCGACATCGAAAATGTATAAACATCGTCTATCATTTATATATTCAAAATCTTTTTACTTACTATATTACCTAAATACACCGGTCGACTCCAATTCCAGTTAGAACAACAGAAAGTTCTTCTGATAGTGGTACTTATTTAACAGTGGATGTAGCTGTAATCATTGTAACTGGTACTTCGCACCTTCTTCGGACTACTTTGTTAGCACTATATATAAGATTATCTAAGATTGATTTAAACTAAGACTGATATATTAAACGTACTACTATTACTGGTCATAAAATTAAAAGAAAAACTTAGATCCCTCTTGAAACACAAATTCTATCTGTATTTTGTAAATACCCTTTATTTGCAGAGTGTTTCAAATGTTCCCATTTTAACATTCATATTCCATTCACTGCGTCGAAAGAAAAATTCAAAAATGCACAACGTGTGAGTGCTTCTGTAAATAATAAATATCCGTACAATTTGAAACTGATATGGCCCCGGGGTTTGGTCGTATCCGTTGCTATTGCTATATCCATATTAACCGTTCATTGTGCATTGAATTAGATTTTTTCTAAAAATACATTGTGTTTATGAGACGCGGTTATTAAAATAAAAGTATTTTACGATCTATTTATTTTTTGTTGAATAATTATAAAAATGTGCCGGAATTTTGTAGTTTCCGTTTTCAATTAATTGTGATGATCTAAGAAATTAATAGTTTGGTAATATTTAGAAGGAATTATTAGACACAATAATAATCAATGTTTGTGTATTCCAAGACACAATTAATAATTTACTTGCTATATCTTTTCTACCAATTCCGTAAAGAATGAGAGTGTTCAAGAGAAGAGACAATCTATATTACAAAAAAAAACCCATGGCTTAATCTTAAATTTTGCTACATCGCAACTATTGAAATACGAAACAAATCTTGATATTTACAGACTTGTGCTATTGATAGGAAATACACTTTTTTGTCAAATAAAACGGAGCTATTCCTCGAAGCATGCGATATCAAAGATGAGTGCAATGATCCTTTCGCAATACGGCAACGAAGAAAAATATGTCTGTCCCCCAACTAATTCAGCGGCTGTGTGACATCGATGGCACGTTATAGCGGCTTAGGATCTCGCCGCAAATAAATTTCCCACGAGAGGCGTATTTCACGTTAGCTACGACGAGCTTGGCTCGAGATGATCCCAAATATTTTAAAGAGTATCCGTCAGGAGACGCGAGCGGGTATTGCTTATTCTCGGGAGCAGATATCGCGGGATTGCTTATGAAAATATCCATCGTCGGAATGGAAATCTTTAGGAATACATTTAAGGTTTTTTATATACATATATTACTTGGAATTGTATTGTAGTTTGAAAATGTATAGGTGTAGATTTTATTCCGACTTTGTGATTTTCTGCGATTTAGTAGGCTATAACTTTAGATAGACCATAAATTCTCACTGAATACTTTTGTTAATTCCTATATTAATCTTTATAGAAATTGCAATGTGAATAATATTTTATGTACATGTGATTTTTTACATCTAAAATAGTTGACGAAAATTCGTTGATAAAGATTACTATCCTTTATTATGTTAACTAAACAACTCCTCCAACGAAGTGGAGATATTTGGTAAGGGTGTTTCAACCGATAATTTAATCCAAGTGTATTTAACAGCATATTTGGGTTTAGCACAATTATATACATTCACTCCATTCTAAAATTTGATGACAAGTGAATTTCATTTGCTTTTGATTTGAACTCGAAATAAAATTTCAAACAATTATTGTACTTTTTCTTAACATGCCAATGTTATATGACTATTTTATATCTTTCTATATTATAAACTATTTAGTTAAGTATTTCAATATTCAGTGCAAATACTATATTTCAGGTTAAAGAAATAAACAAAAAAAAAAATTATGAAGCACTCAAATAATTGCTTTAGAAGTAGAAAGCCAGCTAGCCACCGATTCAATCCATCAAAATATCAATATGCGGTAGCCAAATTGGATACGAATCTATCAGCGGCAGTTGCGTCCAGCTACGATTCAAGCCGGATTGTGTTGCGTCCGAAAGGATTGAATATTTTAAAAATGACAGTCATTGTGTGACAGCGGCCAGTGAAATAGCTAGCGAAGGTTGGTTGGAGATACAAAACAATAATTTGCCACGCGAAAATTGGCTTCAATGATATAGTAAAACAAAACATTTTCCGTATTATCTTTTATTATCTATATGTAGACTAGATGTCACGATATATCTTTGGATTTTCATAATATTGTAAAATTAGCAATGTACTACAAACTCAAAATGTAATATTTTCATACAATTAGTCTGTATACTTTACTAATTAGTAATTAGTTGATCCCACTTTCGAAGAAGTAGACAATAAAATATATCTTCATTGAGTTTGGCGTAATCGCTTACATTGTTTGTTATAGGCAAAAAAAGGTAAATTAAAGTTCACACATAAACTTTACTATTAAAAATGTAAATTTTAATTTGTTCAAGGGAAATTTAAGTATTCGTATTGAATAAATACAGTGGCCATGGTTATGACCCTTAATTTACATTGATTATTCGTAGACAGTAGAATTTAGAACTTGCAGTTAGTTATTCTAATGATATAAAATGTTTGATATGTTGAAAAGTTTATAAACTAGACAAAAATAAAAGATTCGATAGAATCGTGCGTGTGCTCGGTGGATTTAAACCACTTACTTGTATTAAAAAGTATGATACATACAACACAGCAGAAAAATAAATCTGATAGGTTCAGTATTCAATTTTATTTTACCATCAGTGCAACAAAGGCCGAAGCGCAAATCTATCACGAACATAAAACAGGAACTAACTGAATAAAAATGGAAAATACTAATACATAAAACTTTATTAGTCTTTATTTATATAATAAGTGATTTGATATTCTACATAACTGAGGATTGACATAAAGGTCACGAGTTAGAAAGCTGTGATTAATGTTTTGTAGGTGAAGGAATTATTTTGCTAGAATTTTCCTATGAACGATTAATTATATCCGACATTTCTAATAAATAACAGAATCGTGCTGCGATAATATAATAACTTAAAAGTAAACCTTCGACGTTTTGAGCGATAAGTACAATTTTTGTATATTGCATACGAAGTTAAAAATATGAAAATAAACTATGTACTCTATTACAAAACTTTGTATACAATAATAAGTAAACTTATTTACTAAATAGTACTATTAGGATAATTTACATAGAAATTACTGTCACGTGGTTTGTATATTGAAAATATATTGTAGTATTAACGATGCGATGATCAGTCCAGAAGTGGATAAAATTTTGTCACCTGAAACAATTTAAAAAATCATAATATTATGGAAGTGATCAAATTTAATTTTTGTTATAAGATCATTTAGGCATGTCTACATAACGTACTCAGAAACCTTTAAAAGTTGCAGAGAAGTGTCTTACTTCTCGAGCATTGATCGGACCTCTATCATGTACTGTATCAATTGCAGTAACCTGATTTCATGTTTTTCTATTGTTTGCATTACAATAAGCGAAATTGTCACTGTTTAATTTTTTTTTTAATTATTTCAACTTTGTCGTCGGAATCTTTTAAATTTTGCTGATTTACTCTGCAGTGGAATGTACGTTACAATTTATTTTTAACTAACTATATCTAGCAGGGTCGGATTAATTCGGTTTGATGAATGAAAACCCTAGTTAGTGAGATGAGAGTATTGTATTCGACTGGATGTCAACCAACATACATTAGATTTTTTTATTACTTTATAGCGTTTGACCACAATCTTATCTGATGTTAAACGCCGATGTGGTCTAAGATGGTAAACGCGTTAAGCCTAGGGACTGGCTTTTAATTGCAGCTACCGGAACATATCTATTTATGCTTAGTGGACATATTTTCAAGCTTGAGAGTGGTAGCTGGCCAGATGCGATAAGAAAAATGTTTTCCTTCATTGGGCTCATTTGAAAGGATTCAAACCTACGTCGATCAACGTGATGTTCAAGCACTTTCAGCACTGAGCAATCATCAATGGTTACACTCGCCATAGTGATACACATAGACATGTCACGTCTCAGGATCAGTTGGTGTGTATCTAGTAAGTACGGTGGGTCACTACAATGCTAACAATTCTCTTTTAGATTTTAACATTTTGGAATGAGTCAAGGTATACCGTGGTGGCTTGCAGTGGTCTACATTGTTGTTAGATTCTTCTGTACTCACAATCAGTTACAGGTAACGTCACTTTGCAGCTATTACCGATGAAAAATAAATTACGTTAGTTATTACCTCGATCAGGCGATATGTGTTTGTACGCTGAATTTGGTGATTCTGGAGTTGTCGGAGGTGGATCTGAAGAAATTAATGATATACATCTCAGGGTTGTTTGCATAAAATATAAAATATGAGTTATATGAGTGCAATAAGTAAGTTTCCATATACAATTCGTCAATTGTTTTCAAGAAGTCAAGCGTTCGGTCATAATTCCTTATTATATAGTGACGATTTGGTGACTACGCCTGAATACACTGTAGAGTGCTTGGTAAAGATTTTTTGACTTGAGGTCCAATAAGTCAGTCAGTAATCACCATACATCGACTTTGGTATATTATTTTCTATTATGGAAAATTGAGATTATTCATAGAATACAAACAAATGCTCATTGATATAACTTCAGATACTGAGTCATCATAGGTTTTATAAGATAAATATTATTTTGGGCGCAGACTTGCATAATTATCATGCGAAGACAAACATACGCGTACATATCGAAGAAAGAGTAGCTTCTTGGCAGTCTAAGATTAGATTGTTTAAATATTCTCCAAGTAACAATAAAGTTTCTGTAAAGTTAAGGGACGACTTTCAAAGAGCTGCTACTTCAATGTTTAAGAAGAGAGTTCATCTATCCGTTATATGAATGGAGTTGTAATACATAAAACAAATGGAAAATTAAAGATGTTCTCATTTGAAGAGTTTTAGTTACTAATTAATTCCGTACCTTCTTTAAAGAAGCTGATAAAACCATTATAAACATATAAAAAAGATCAACTAAAGTTGCAGTTTAAATGTCGCTTTTCATGTGTTTCTTTTATCTATTACAGTTATATTTCTATTAATAAATATTTTTTAAGACACAGATCTCTAAGAAAATGTCGCATAAATTAAGTTGCTTCATCGGATTAACAAACTTTGGAGTAAAATTTAATAAACAGTTTAATATTTTTGCTAAAAACAGTAAATACAAATGATTTCTTACCCCGATAAAATATATCCCTTTTTCTACTGAAGTAGTTAGCTAACGGGACTTGCATGTCGCATAGAATTTCGACTGTCGGTGGTAGTGCTTCTACTTTCACGACAGCACTCGTCAGCGCTGTGTATCGCCCATCAATTATTTTAACTGATGACTTTGCGATTAGTGGCCTGGTGAAAAGAATTGTGATCAATAATTTAAGAACATGTTGTGTATTATAAAGCGTTATATTTATAATGCAGAACCCAAAAATTGAAAAAGAATCAGTCATAACCTTAATAATTTAGTAGCTTACAAATGGATAACAGTTATTAATTGATTTGAAGCTTCTTAGTGTGTAACACATATTTAACGGGTATATCCGAAAGGTGATATTTATTTTAGGGGATCTTGCCGGTTTTTCTTCATTATTTTTGGATCGTATTTTATTCTATAAATTGTAATTTTGTCACGAATGCTGCATAATATCATCTATCTGTTAAGAAAATCCAGTGAAAACCGGTTTAGTTATTTGGGAGGTTAATCCGGAACAAACAAGAGGTACATCAATATTTAATTATATGCGTATACTATTACACGACAAATATATGAAAATAAATTACAGTAAACCTATATTCATCCAATATTACGACGACCACATACGAAGGTACTAGACCTAAGTTGGGTGTCAGTAAATTGCGCTATCTTGGGCAAGTCTGCTGGAAGCATTCTGTCACGCATGTCCGTACCTTTTTAGATACATTTGTAATCTTTAGATACTGCGCTGTTGTAAAGGATAACCAACACGGATCTCATAATTTTATATTTGGTATCACAATTGTTTTTTTTTCTACTAACCTACTCACCGTGCCGTGCACAATTATAATAATGTACCTAAGTTATTACAAGGCCATAATGCTGTGAACTTGTTAATTAACATTTAGCATTGAACCGGATTTATACTCTTTTGTTACTCTTTATTTTTATCACGATTTTCAGTAACATTAGACACAAAACATGTATTTATTAAAAATATATGGTATTCTTTTTTTCAAATATTTTTATACATTAAATCTGGGAATATACTAAATAGCTTTATTTTTTGATAGCCGTATTCCGAGAGAGTTTTCACTTCTCGAAACCGTTTTATTTTGAACTCCTTAGTCATCCTCTTCATTAGACTAATTTTAAAATATCTTTGCTCTTGTGTATGCTAAATAAATTTTTCTTTCTTTCATCCTACTTTCTTTCTTAAGTTCTTGGTTACGTTACATAGCGAATCTTTAAATATATATGAATGAATTACTGTTCGTTTGTCTCGCTAAAACTATAGAATGGATGGACCGATTTGGTTAATTTTGATCTTGAAATATTTGTGGAAGTTCTGGGAATGTTTAAACGGTGTGAAGCATAAATAATAAGTAAAGGAAAATATTAATAAAGACAATTTCATTTTCAAATACAAAATGTTCCTAGCTGTGAAAGATTTGATGTCTTTTGGCATTTTAGAATTAAAAAATTGTCGTTCGTTTGTCAAATATTTATAGATGCGTTCAGAAATTTTGCTGTAGTATGAGGTCTGATTTCTTTAGTTTGTGTTGTTGGAATACCAAACAGTTCTGTTTCAGAAATAAAAATAGTACATGAGAAAGCTTTAAATTGGTTAAGTGTATAACAGCATTTATAATGTAAATATTTTTTTACCACATTATACACAAATATATGTAAGTGATACAAAGTTCATCTATTTATTTTATAAAGTTTCTTGCATCTAGACTGACGTATTTAAACTGTCCATTATCAGCCGTTCGTTGTTATTGGAATATTATTGTACCGGCGTTTGCGATACCACGCTACTTATTAATGTGGACTTAAAAAAAGATTTTTTGCGATTTGTTATAGTTTAATTACGTTTTACAATTAAACGTGTGCGCGTGATTCGAATCTAGTTCTTAAGTGACGTTTGTGCGGACTGCAACTTCAGGTCGTTTGTCGTACCGAAACAATTATTAAAAGCAAATTATTGATATATACTGTTTATACAAATATATATGTATGTTGTTCTCTCATAGTTGTAGCTATCAACGAATCTACTCAATGAAAAATTCCGTTCTTTATATTGAAGATTTTATCAAGAAACCAATCTGCGTACAAAGCGCAGTGGTCCCAGTGGAATCTAGATTTCCAATATATTTCAGGAAATTAGCTTAAGGGATGACGTATATAAATTTCACTTCTTCAGAAAATTTTATTTAAAGATAATCTTTTACATCATTATTTATTCTTGTATATTGTGAAACTAGTCTTTCCTGGTATACTGCGTACTTCTCTAGATCCTAGGCTATCCATATTTTCCATTGCGATTTTAGTTTAGTTTGATTAATATAAGAAACAGGCAGACAGAGTTACTTTAGTATTTATAATATATTTGTGAATATTTTTATTGTGGTGTTAATTGTTATTTATAAAATTTGGAAATTAATCTTTAAATGTATTAAATCTTTGCAACATTTAAAAAATCTTATGACAATTTTGTATATAACTCGTCTTTAGTAGTCGCAAAACTTTTTGACAGCTCTGAGTATAGTTGGGCAAAAGACAAACTTAGGTATAAATACATATTATATTTATATGTATAAAATCGAGACAACTTGACCAAAAACAAATACTAATTTCAGATTCATATAATAATATTTTTACTTTGTTTTGTATTAACCGCTTTATTATGCGCAAGCGGAAACTTGCGGCTATATTCAGAGCGATCAAAAAGTTTGCCGAAGACTGTACCCGAATCACTATGGCCGGATTATAATAGTATATACCGTGGCCCTGTCAATCTAAAGTCTAACCTATGAATTAACTTCTAATGTTGTCGTAGTACAGTCACGTTTGGCGTGAACAAGTAACGTTGATAATATCTAAGATATCATTCTAGATTGCATTCATAACCTCTAAACATGAAACTTTCAGTCGTTTGTAGTTATTTTTTTAAGTATTCTAACTTAAAAAGAACACACCGTACACACAGATACGAAGTTGGAACGTTGAAAATACCCTACAATAATATATAGTTTAATGAAGATGTTTTCCTTATCCCCTCGGCTGACTTTTTAAGACCCAGATCTTAAAATGGCAGATTATGTTTTGATTTAATTACATCGCACATTGTAAATTTCATGGTATAGTAAAAAAAATACACTTTCCAATACATCATTTGTTATTTTTCAAAGTTTTGTAATAAATCAGAAGCTTATGCTGCTGCTGCTAACTGTCTGTTGATCTGTGCATCTCGAGGTCTACATTCGTTCGTATGGAACTTAAACCTTTATAGTTTTAGAAAGTCCCCTGGACTTAATGGAAATCTCAGGTTTATTATTATGTATTAGATTCGACGCCCCATACCTTATCAAACAGCGTCTGAGTTAGTAATTTATCTATCTATCAATAACCCGTTATCGCTCGAAATTTACTAATTTCAAATTTAATTATCGAAACTATTAACGAATAATACTCTTCTACTATCAATGTGGAGTACAAGTGTAACAATTATGAAGCCTCTGAAGACCAGCAATATGTTATTATAGAATTGCTATGGGTTGTTAAAAGTTTTTTTTTTAATAATTTGTACTTACCTATTTCCAGCCAGTATTACGAGTTCTGGTTTCGGGAAAACGCCTTCAACTGAACATATGATATTCAAGTAACCGTCGTCCAGTCTGTCTTGTATCATGTCGAACCGTGTTTCAGGTACTGCAAAAAAAAAAATATTATGATATTTTATAAATCAACTGTAATCTGAAACGTATACAGATCATTTTACTATGTACGAGTGCTTACTAAAATGATTCGTATCAAATTATTTTTATACTTACCGGCTGGATAGTAACAAGATTCAAGAACATAACAGAATTGTATCGGTATAAAGTATATACTATAAATGATCAAATCAATTATAAGTGATTATAACTTAGTGGTTAGGGTGTTGGAACGTCGTATCGATCGACGTAGGTTTGAATCCTTGCGAATAAACTTAAGCTTTGAAACCATAGCATGGTGGTAGTGCTTATTCTAAGTCCGCTTGTTTAGCTACCACAATCAAGTTGAAGATCTGTAACACTTATAGATGTGTTCCGGCAGCTGCACTTGAGAGCCAGAGCTTGTCTAGGTTTACCATGTTTATACTTTTAGACAATATCGGTATTTAACATCAAATGAGATTGTGGTCAAACACTAAAAAACCTATAGTACAAAAAATATAGAATTGATGAGTAATACAAATGAAATAGGTTTATTGACTGTAAACATTTTGCTTGAAAGAAAACCTTAATCTCTCTTCTATTTTAAACATTTATTTTTGGCATAATATCTTAAGGAAATAATTCAATATAGATACCTTCTTACCCTTATCCCACGTAAGTAGGGTCGGCACAATATGTTTTCCTCTTCTGCTATCTCCTCTCATACGTCATCTCAGTATTTACACCTATTACACACATATCATTTTTCACACAATCTATCTATACCTTCTATGGTCTTGCTAGACTCCTATATCCGTCCACTTTTAAACTTAAAACTTTTTTTGTTACATGACATTCATCTCTTTTCATAATATGCCCATACTATGCTAACCTATTACTCCTCAATTTCTCTAACACTGGTGCTAGTTTCATATAACATCCTCTGATATACTCATTCTTAAACTTATCCATTCTGGTTACACCTTGACCTTAGCATTTCCTTCACATGTAATCTTTTCTCATCCGTTTCTTTCGTAGCCCGGCACTCGGAGCTATATAACACGACCGGTCTTATTATAATTTTATACACCTTTCCATTGAGTTTCAATTCAGTATTGCAGTAAAATATATAATAAAAACTACGAGACTAATAATATATGATGTATATGAACCGTCAACTGACTACAAACAATTCAAAATGGTACCATAAAAAATTGCCATAAAATGACCGATACAAAAATTTGTAACGAACACGGCTAATTGTTAACTTGTACAAACAAATTTTACATTCATAGCACTGGTAAAAAAAGAACAAAACTGTTTAATTGGGGCAATATAGATACAACAAATACTGCGCGAATGCATTTTACATTTTTACAAATACTTCAATAATTAGTATTGTTGTTACAAGATTTGAATTTTAGTTTTTAATCGCAAATAAAAAATAGAAAAGTATAAGAAATCCCTTGGCTTTAAACACTGACTACACTCAAGAAAGTTACAAATATCACAAAAAGTCATGAATTCGTAAATTAAATATTACTATGCTATACTTGCAACCACACGCGACTTTGACAACATTTGTATATTAGAAATGATGACACTGTCCTCTCTCCATCTTTGTGTAACTCTATTATTGCGGCACACGTTGACACTGCTCTTAGATAGTAGATTTTTTTTAAACTTACTTAATCGTTCTGCAAAGTTCTATAAAAGTCAAAAACAAACACTCCTGCATTCATATCCGTACATATGATATGTATAAAATGTATTCGTTAATGCTTTCCCTGTAATTCATAGTTTAGTAGTTACCCAGAATTGAAGAGTTCTATAATATTGAGCTTAAAATATATAATACATGCATTTTGGGAGGCAGTAAAGACGATGCCAGTGGTTATTGTTGGTTAGATATATCAGGTCCTATGGAGGGTTGACGCCGGGCAGGCTGGTGTTGGTAAAGCATTAATCTGAATCTCCATTCACGATGTTAAGTATGAATTTATACAAGCTTACCAAACTCAGGCTGGAGAAAAATCAAGAAAAAGAAAATTTTAATAAAAAATAATACCGACTGCAAAAAGGATTACTCTAAAAATGTTTCAGAAGATAGTAAACCATAGTTAGTTTTCAGTGCATTTCCTATTTGATTTTGGAAACTTCTTTTGTATAACTTCGAAATCTAAGATTCAATGCTAATGACATTATATTGGTACTCTCTTGGAAATACCTCCTTTCCAGTAAGAAAATAATTTCCCAAAACGGTTAAAAATACAATCAAATTGAAAACCTCCTCCGTTTTGAAGTTGATTAAAAAGAAACACGTCCGTTTAAATATGGCGGTTGAATGCATGACAGCATTCATTATATTTAAGCTTATTCTAAAGAATTAGTCAAAGCGATTTTTCGTCAAAGCCTTTGTTCATGATAACCGAAGCCTTAATGTGGATTCCGTCAAATTGCTGTGTTTGCTTCTATACGACTGTATTTAGGGACATCGTAGTACGGACCGCGGACACGCGAACGCTTAATGGATATCGCATAATACAATGACATAAATATCTACTAGATAGGTTATTGCAAATTAATACAATTTAATTAGATTTGCAAACAGAGATGTTTCTATGACGATATGTTCATAATGGAATATTGTATGTATTTTAATAGGCCTCGTAAAAAAAATTTGTTTTACGAGCACATTTTTTAGTTTTGTGATTGAATGTTAAATGTATGATATATCAGCTGCTTATTTAGCATTATACAAGCTATGGTTAGTTTGAAATTATTATTTTTTTTTTTTTTTTTTTTTTTCGAACTGACCTACACTGTTAGCCCGGAGGCCTCTACAGTATTACCGGACTACTAAGGGGAGCGCTTAAGGCACTCACCCGATTGTTTTTAGGCGAAACATCTCAAGGGCACTCGGTGCACCTCGGCTTGAGCTGTCGCCGGATTCCCGACCTAACTAAGCTAGCTAAGCTATCTATCCATGCAATACACATATATGAATTCGTGAAAAATGCATGTGTGACCATGCATGTTTCACGAATGTATATGTGTATTTGGTATCTGACTACTGTGTTATGTGACCTATTTCAGTCCGAAAAGGGCAAAAAAACAGCCCACCACTGAGTGCCTAGATGTGCAAGTGTGTGGGGTGATCGTGTAAGTGTAGACCATGTGTAAACCACTGTATTCGCGCGAGTAACATACTCGAGGGCTCCACACCGAGGGACTACCTAGGCTCGAGCTGTTACAAGAAAAATCGCGACGAGTGTGCGGGATCGAATCTTCAACCCTCGCTCAAGGCGGTGAGCAGAGAGAATCGCGGGCGTGGGCGCAAACACGCATCTTTTCAGAGGGAATCGAGCTAAAAAATAAAGTACAATGGCACGGTGCCGATTAACTAAATAATTACGTAACAAATCCTAATGTATCGGTCTATTGTATATGAACACGCGGGTTCGAACTGATCTTTTGATTTACGCGAATTTATTTATGCGCGGCGCGGGTTAATTGTTGTACCGTGGTCGCGACGGCCGGGAAAGCGGAGATGGCGTTTAGGAGCCCGAGCTCAGACGTACTATTAACTAACGCGTTAAATGCGATTATCTCTTGTACATCGTGTACCAAGAGAAGACGGGCTATCCAGTCTATACCGGAGGTCGATACTGAAGCCGCGATAGGTGGCGCAGGGGTGGACAGAGCCTTTTGAGGCTGGGGCTTGGCTTTAGGAGCCGAGGGAGCTGGCGGGGAAGGCCTTACGCGCCAGGAGAGCGCGCTCGGCGCAGGAGCGGATGCTGCCGGCGCACTGGAGGTGCCCGGCAGGTCGGGGAAAGCCTTCTGGCTTTGTATGGGCGGAGGCGGAGGCTGCTTCGTTCGAGCCGGCGGGCCGTGCGCCCTGGACCGGGTCGCACGACCGCCGCGGCGGGGATGGGTCGAGCGAGGCGCACGGGGACACCCGCGATAATTCGCGGTATGACCCGTCTGCTCGCAAAGGACGCAGCTCGGAGGCTCGATGGATTCGGGAGTGCGGGGGCACTCCCTAGTGGAGTGATCCCCGAGACACTTCACACACCTGGGACGCAGGTGGCAGTGTCGGGCGGAATGACCGTACACCTGGCAGTTGTGACACTGCGAGGGTATCTGGGACTTGCGAGGAGGCTCGACGAAGACTGGGGACAGGCCGCAAACCGAGTTGAGGCTGAAAATAGCCTTGCCTTCCGAGGTGCGGTCCAGTGTGACCATCACCAAGTTGAAGGGGGCCTTCGTGCGGGGGTGGCGCATGCGCTGCACGCTCCGGACCGGGAAGTCCTGACCGTTCAGGCAATCGGAGATGTCGTATTCGGTGAGTTCAGAAGGAACTCCTCGAATGACGACACGGAGGAGACGCTCTTCCTCGAGAGCGTAGGTAAAGAAAGGGAGCTGACGCTCCCTGAAGTATCTCGTGAGCTTGCGATGCTCATCGGGGGTCGACACACGAATAGAAATGCCGGCAACCGTGTTGACGGCGGATTGGTAGACGATTTTTTTCGACTTAAGGTCGTTAGAAACATCTACCCAGCGGGCTTTGTCACGGAAGGTGACGGGAGGCGGTGGGCGTGGCTTCTTAGCCGCGACCGCGGGTTCCGCAGCCGGAGCTTCAGCCGAAATCGCGGCAGAGGGCGTGGGAGAGGCTCGGGGCACCCGAGCGCCACCTATATTCGACTGCTTTGGGACTGAGCGTCCCGTAGCTGAGTCGCTGTCGGTCTGATTCGCGGCGCGTGGGCGTTTACCGCGGCGCGTGACGGTTGTGAAACCGTCATTATCAGCGGACGATGTCGCGGGCGCGGACGAAGTCGCGGGCGCGGGCGAAGTCGCGGGCGCGGCCGCGCGAGGCGCGTCGAGCTCCATGTCGGAGTCATCGTCGGAGTCGCAGTCGGACGGCGCGAACGGGTCGTCGCGGAAACAGCGCGGGACTCCGAACTCACTTTTATACCCGTTACGCGCGTAAGTGCGTCGGAGCCTATCGAATTCCGATACTAACAGCGGATTTTGCTGACGCGCGAACATATGAAATCTAATGAGGTCCTCGAGTTGGACGGTATCATCTAGGGCCTTAGGGGCCTGAAGGGGCGGCGGGATCGCGGGGGTGGACATGACTAACCTCCCTGCCTGAAGGGCAGGGGGGTGCGCCTAATTTGAATCTAACGGACAATCCGTGTCCGGGCCAAAGGGAAAACGCGACGCGGCGCGAACGCGAATCTTCTCTTCGAACTGCACACGGCGCGGCGCGAAGAACGACGCTCTGCACGGCACACGACGCGCTGCACGACTCTCGAAGCGCAGCACGAGGCACGACGCGTAGCACGGCGACTCGACGCACTGCAAACAGTGTGCACGGCTTCGCACCGAAAAGTGCGGTTTAAATGGTGCACTAATGAGGTACACCGTCACTCTGAAAAGAGCGTACGATCGACAGTAGCCGCTCGAACACACTAAACTTCCGGACACACACGAAAATATCCGACAACTGCGCGCGAGTTGCCGAACTAACGGACCGTCAGAGCTGCGAGCGGGCACGTGCGCACCCGGCCTAGTTTGAAATTAATCATCATCAACCTATAAGAGATCCACTACAAGACCATAGATCTCTTCCCGGAGGAAAGCCAATGAAAAACTCGTTTGTAGGGGTGATTCGTTGTTGTATATCGGGGTTCAAGCCACTCGACCACTACGACTTCGAATTGACCAAATTAAATTAACTGTGTGAAATTAAAAAAATATGGATTGATTGGATGGTAGAAGTGGCTCACTTGGGGACATCGCAATATCAATGAAAACTTATATTTTGAAATGTTTTAATAATCTTTAATGCCTTTATCTAACAAAATAGATATTTTGTGATTATTGACACATGTATTTAGTATACAAAAACGGTCAGTATGTTGTTATTTAAATATAAATTCATCGCTTGTATATTATGATATGTGTTATATTGTACTACATTATTTAAAAAGGATACTAGTATGAATTGGATAGGATGATAACAGGATTTTTTGAAATCGATTATATTTGTAATTTTTGTTTGATTGCAATTGTGAATCTCGCTTAAAGCTATGTGCGAATGCTTTCAAAGAGTGTCTTCGAAGAAAGTACACGATAAATCTAGAAAGAACCTATCAAGTGCTAGAGACATATCCATAAGAGTTTAGTGGCAGACCTTAAATTTAATGGTAATTAGTAGTCAAAGTGATTTATTTGTTGTTTCTGTATCAAGCTATCTGAATCGAAGTATGTTGTGACTTATCCTTGCAAATTTAAAATGTGGGTTAAAATCAGATTTATAATTTTATTTTTTCTCATAGCCAATATTCTATTGATTCTAGTCATATTACAAACGAGTTAATTTGTGAGAATGGATGGATATTTGTTACTCTTTCTTGTGAAAATAAATAACTAAATGGATTTTGATGAAACTTTAAGGCAACAAACACAGACGATGTTGCGAGCAACTGTTAATTCCTCATTAACAAGGCTGGACGATGTAACAATGTGATTGTAATGCTACTCTCACACTTGCGTGTATCCCTACGAAGTTCTGTATATGGTCCCAATAAGTTTAGGTGTAGAAAGAGATTATCGTCATACGTCATGAACTGTCGGACTGCGTAGCGGTAGACGTAGCATGATATCTAGAGCCGCGGTTTTTACACTCATCAAAGGAACTTGAAAATGCTAATTTTATGTTATTATGGAAATGACAAAAGTATGCGAGCATTATTCTACGCCTTTATCGGGATTCATTTGAGGTTAGTTTTTAGCGTGATATGTGTTCGAAGCTTCGTTACGCAGGTATGTGACCAGCATTATGCTACTACTAACTACGCAATAATGTTATGACACATCTAGTCGCAAATTATATATACAATTTATTTGAATATTGATGGATTTACGTTATAAGCAAAATAGCCATTTGTATTCCATTAGTTGGGTTTCCTTGGCTTTTGTTTTAGTGCTCCGACCGTAAACTTAGTTTGTACGGATTATATCTTTCATTAAAGAATTGCTTTTATATTATAGGACTTTAGAACTTCGGAACATGAAACGTAATGGATGCCTTTTATATGTAATTTTAAGGAAATATTTGTTTTTTTTTTTTAAGTTATCTATAAAGTTATTTTTAATTCGCTTCAGTTGGTCACAGACTTACTAGTAGTTTCTTGCAACATCGCATGCATGCTTGGTGACGCTAGTGTATACGAGTATACCATTGTTCTTAAGTTTCATATTGTAATTTAACGCGGACGAAGCCTTGGAAGGTTTTTTTAGTTATGATTTGTATTAAATTGTAAGTTCCTTGTAGGGAAATACTGTTCATTTCGATTTTTCAAGGACTCATACTTCTAGTAATTGTACTATTGTAGCTTAAAGAGAAGGGTTTAGAGGTGTGGTGTACCTTCGAGTTATAGAGATTAACGAATTAACGTGGCGCGACTTACTGAAATTCTAGTGAATTTTGAAATAAGATACATAACTGAAAATGATATAAAATACAGTTTAAGGCAGTTAAAAAAGGTAAGTTGTTATCAAAAGTATCAGACATGTATTAAATTATTTAGTGAATATACATACATATTATCCACTATATTTTAAGTGGTCATT
Organism: Antheraea assamensis; assembly: GCA_035772565.1. Taxonomy (NCBI): domain Eukaryota; kingdom Metazoa; phylum Arthropoda; class Insecta; order Lepidoptera; family Saturniidae; genus Antheraea; species Antheraea assamensis. The sequence continues at coordinate 893,686 of JAQQSE010000020.1, forward strand.
GTAGCTCAACCAGGATTTCAGTTAGCCTTGCTCCAGTTCACATACTAATCAGTTGATAATTGAGGACTCTATTAGGTCGTTTTTTTTTGTTATATTTAATCACTGTGTTTATTAGGAGATATATTTCAAGAAATAAAAATGTCGATAAACGATTTAAACTTGAAAGCAACAATAGCTCTTCGGTAAAATATGAACTTACAGGGTGTGTAGAAACAAACACTTTAAAACTGAAAGAACATAATTTTAACTTCACAAGACTAACATAAATACAATTCCCTATTTTAATTTTTATTTACTTTCTTCGCGCCAGTATAATAATGAGGTCGTGTACTGGGTGTCATAAGTGGAGCGTTTAGCATTAAACTTTTAAAATGGATTACTTTTAACAATTTTCACATTACGCTTAACATTTTTTTGATGGGTAATGTTCATCACTGTACTATCGAGTACATTTTGAACTAAATTTACTATAACAAACAAACCTCAAAAAACTTTAAAATGTCAGAATTAATTTTATGGGTATCTTTAAAACAAAACAAAAATAGTCATAATTTCTAGGGCATTAAGGGTCTAGTGTTAATTTAATACAGTAGCTACTTTGTTTTATGTACTTCTTCGAAATGATAAAAACATATGATACATTAAAATAATTGTTAAAATTAAAAACAGAATTGCTTAGGTCATATATGAAAAAAAAAGATGCAAAAAGTTTAAAATATTGTTACTACAATTTTTAATCAGTTCTTAACCAAATAAAATACTAGAAACTACTAAACAAGTATACAATATCTATCGATACAGATACGATTGTTTTTTTTTATTTGAAAGTTTGAAAATAACATCAACGCGATAGAAGTTGATGTGTATAGGTTAGCGTGGGGGATTTGACGAGGATTAAGTATGAAGATGGACGGATATAAAAGTACAAGGAGACTGAGGAAGGTATGGGTGGATTGTATAAAGAGTTGCATGTATATAAATTTTTAGATGATAACTGATAGAGGAAAGTGTAGAGATATTTATGTTAAAGAATTATGAATAAATACGCTAGAGCGTTTATAATGTTTACTGGCCCATACAGCCGTCCGCCACGTAGGTAAAGTTGTGCAAAGTAATTTCCGTTTCATCTCAGCTCACAAGCGTATTGTTGCGGTGTAGTTGCCTCCGCACTCAACGTTTTGTGTATTAGTACGTGTGTTTTGTGTTTGTATCACTCCATACGTTGGTGGTAGTATTATAAGATAAAAAAATAAGTTTTGGATCGTTCCAGATGCTTTTTCTTTTTGTACATTTTTCTTCGTTTCCTTTAACTCCAAATTCTCATATATCCCTAAATTATCTTCAAATGACTTTATAATTTTTTTAAAACCATACTAAATTGGGTATTGTAAAGAAATGTAATGCCGGTACTCTAACAATGACTGAGTCGCCATTGTTGGGTTGTCTTTTTTAACGTGGCTTCAAGAGTAAAGTTGCTGTCAATCGGTGTCTTATACCTTATTATATTTATCGTATCTTCCTAGTTACCAGTTGTTAGATAAATCAGCTGCATTTTTCATTATATTTATTTTCTTCCTGGGTTTCACAAGTTCTACACATTGTGTCTAGAAAAATTGCAAGAATTATGAATTGTTCATGACTATTAAAAAACTTCAGACCTCTTAATTTTAGAAGTATAGAAAATTGATGTGCCACTAACAGTTGTGCGCCACTTTGTCTACCTTTGTATCTTAATAAAAATGTTTATGAAGAACACGTTGAGACCACTCTCAGATGTCAGAATTCTTTTCAATTTACTTGATATTTATTATTATATTTTGGTCAATTTAAGTACTATATATAAATTATGGGCTGTACTATTCTGATATGTACGTTGTAATAATGTAGTTTTATCTAAATTCATTCAGTAGTTTCTGTGTAAAAGAATAACTGACATATATTGATCCTTGCAAATATTCTCGTTCATTTTTGCATCTATCAATTAGTCACCTCAGTATACTCATATTGTTCCTCTCTTGTACTAATTAAGTTTAGTGAAATTGTATCTAAATTAGAATGTAAAAAAAAACCAAATAACTACAAGGCAATCTCAATCCCATCTATTTTAATTTAGATCTATGGAGCTGTTCAATGTTTTTTCAACCAACCAGTTCCAAATCGACCCGAAATGAAAATGCAAATTTAAGAATGACATACATAAATAATTGCTCCGCTTCATTCGAATGTGGTTCTGATTCTACAACCGAATGAAATTAGATACAATGAAAACAGTCAAATCAGCCAACCCGGCAGTTAAATTAAACTTGGAATATTGTTGGGAACTACCAAAAGATTACTCCATGTAATTGAATATTATGGTAAAAGCTTTAAAGATCGTTTAATCGATGTTAGGACACAAAACGGGAGTAACACTTGTTAAGCGACACGCGTGTGCGTATCGTATACCAGGATCAGCTGACGTGTATCTAGTATCAAGCAAAGAGGTAAAAATCTGTACCGAACTGGGTTCACTACCCAGTTATAGTACTACTACCCAGTAACATTAGTAGTTAAGTATATATATATATATATAGACCTAGATGCCTTTGTTTAGGATTGTTTTCTACTTACTGTCACACAGGTTGCAATTACTTTGTCATGCTCCGATATAAAACAAAAAAAATAACTAACGTGTCTGGTTAAGGGACGGAGTGTCAGGAATGAAGTTTATTACGGTTTTTCTTCAACTCCGAATGTAATTCTATAAGGAGATTTAGACTCTGTATATTTGTATATTTTAGTCACATAAGGAAAAAACGTTACGCCCCATCCATGTGACTATCTTACTCTAATCTCATAATCTGTATATATTTATTTTCTTTTAGTTTTTCAATAGAAATCAAAACTGCAACATTCACTTTATATTCGTACTCTTTTTTAATTCTTGATAGATTTAGCGTTCCACAATAACGTTATCCTATGATGACAATGAAATGACGATGTGGTCTATGTTGGTAAAAATGCTAAACCTAAAGGGCCTGATTCTCGAGTGTAGCTGATGGAACATACCTATAGACGTTCGGCGACTTTCAATTTACAAGGTGTTTAGAAAAAACTACACCATCATAAGGGAATATTTTACCTATATCAAAAAAAAGCCCTATCACTAAGAGGAAAAGTCCTACACCCCCAAAAACTCATAAGAAAAAGCCACTATTTAATTTTACTATATTTAACGTTTAAACTGATGGATTTCAATTATAAAAGAGCTTACCAAATATAGTCATCGGTCGTGTCCTCTCGTCTTCAGCTAAGAACGTCGATACCACACAGGTATAGTTTCCAGTGAGTTCAGGTTCGGGCCGAACTATCCGCAACGCTCTGTGCTGGGTGTACGGATTATGTGAAACTCTGTAGTTCAAATCTAACTGTAAATAAAAAGAATTGATGAAAAAAATGTATACCAATTAACAAACTGAAAAATGTATACCAATTAACAAACTGGTGTATGTTCTAACATATTTTAGTGTCTATTATGGATGAGAGATGTAATTTTTATTTTAAATTTTTTCACTGTTTACTGTCATTTTAGTGTAGGCATAAAGGCCCTCGTTAACTCGATGTTTACTGGTGAATACTGAGTTACACTAATACACTTCTAGTCCAATACTGTGTATCTTGTTACATTATATATTGAATAGACGTCTACATTTAAATAAACGTGACAGTTTTACATTAATTTAATCTTCTTATATAATTTAATTTATAACTCTGTTATTATTTTATATAAATAATTTTGCATACATTCGATTACATAAAATCTTCGATTTCTAAAAAATCTTCAATGATTGCTTTGTAATTTTTGACAACAACGTTGCGTTCAAATACGCCCCTGTTTTTGTAGCCACTTTATTAAAATTTACTCTTTATTATATAGCGCCAACTGTTCGACGTAACAGCAACACATGCTGTAATATATTACCCACTAAACTTAATTTACGTGCTACCGAAGCGGACACGTAACAACTAGGTACCAATAAAACAGATAACACAAAAATGCGATGTCGATTTTACCTTATTCTTCAACGTTCCAAGTGCTTGAGGCTTCTGCGGTGGTATCCATTGGTAGACGGGCTGTGATTTGTCCATGTAAAACCATTTAACTACTAAACCGGTTACATTGTTTGTAATGTAATCACAGTCTAGCGTAACCTTGTCTTTGGTACCATATTGTATGATTTCGGGAACCCTCATGTTTATTATACGGACGGAGCTGACACCTGAAATAATGTATTTTAAACTTCAAATATCTAATATCAATATATTTATACATTTCACATACGTCCATCCATTTTCTTAATTTCCAAGTTTTGGGATAGATATCACTACATATTATAAAACAAAGTCGTCCGTCGCGTTTGTCTGTCTGTCTGTATGTTTGCGATAAACTCAAAAACTACTGAACGGATTGTAATACGGTCTTCACAAATAGATAGAATAATTATGAGGAAGGTTTAAGTATATAATTTATCAAGGTTTGTGTAAATATAACGATAATTATTGGAAGTGTTGGAAAAAAATTAAGCCGCTTAGGAGCTTTCATCGAAAACGCTGCCTAATTCTTTTAAGATATAACAAAACAATGCATAGGGTGATATTCCTCTTTTATAGATCTACAAAAAAGTCTGCAATGGCATATACCTATTTTTTAAGGATATCTTACTATACCCATCTATCTTCTAAAAACATGGTCACATACAATGAGGTAATTGAAAGGTTATTTAGACGGATACAGTATTAATCCTTATTAAGTTGAATACATTAGTTACCTTAAGCATTTGATGCACATAAGTATATATTTTTTATTATCAGGACAGGACAACGTTCGCCGGGCCTGCCAGTTTGTTATAAAGGACTGATCCGATCGAATATCTGATTGTGGTGTCTTCCACTTCATCCTTATATTCTTATATATAAATACCAGTTTTCATAGCAGGAATACCACTCGCTTATATTCACCGAATAAGGCTATTTAAATACAAGCTATACTAGCAAGCGAAATATAGAAAAGTGATTAAAAAGATCTCTTCTATTTTTCTTTAACACTCAGATTTTTCATGAAAGCATGAGCCTGGAACGATCTCTCCATTTGTCTTACGGTAAGGCCGGTCCTTATAAAGAAAGTGAAAGAAAAAGAGTAAAAGGAAATTATTGTAACGAAATTATCACTATGAGCGTCTTAGTCAGGACCTAGTTGGCTGCAAGTCTCTACCATTATTTGTCTGTCCTCAGTTGCGATAAAAAAATCTATTCTAAGCCGATTTTCATACATTTTTATACACAAGAACTATATATCACTCTTAAATACGTAAAAGTATGAAATTTTACCTATATACAACAAAAAAAAAACGAATATAAAAAAATAACTCATACTCTTCTTTGTTAAAGTCGTTAATTAATTCGCATCTACAGGTAAGTTGATTCTTCTTATTCATCAAGGCAATTATCTAGAATTATTAATTAATACTCGCCGTTATTATAACATCGCGAAACTTTTCCATTTCGTTTGTCGATATGTCTTATTACTCCGGTAGATATACATTTCAAATTAGGGTATTTATTTCTGTCATTTTTCCAAGGTTTAAAATGTAACCAAAAATCTTTTATTATGTTAAATTACCTAATATTGTAATACGTTAAACCTAGGGACTGGATCTATAATGCAATTGCGAGAATATTCCTATAATATATGCGTTAATAAATTCTTAACTTGAGGATTGTAGCTAGTTGGACGGGCATTGAAGAAACCATTATTAACATGCTATGGTTTCATCACGACGTTTTCTATGCCAAAAGCTTTGTTTTATCGCAAGATTCGAACCTTCATTGCGTGATGCAGTGTCCGAATTCACTACCCTTTAGACATCGTTACTTCATATTCATACACTTTCACCAAATCTATATGCCATCATATAATGTAATTATTATCATTTCTACGACTTTACTAATCTTTTACATTTCCATTATATTCTAAATATTGTTTTGTATTATAAAAGATAACATATTTCTGTTTGAATTTTCGTTATTCTGCCTAACTCATAGATCATTAAACTAATTTACATGATTCTTTAGATGTATTCTCTGGTCGGGTTTTAGTATATAGACACTATTACTCTTTCATAAATAATGCAATCGTGGTTATTGACTGTAAATTATTTACATAGAATTCTGTCGAAGCCACACGCTAACTTATTGATTCTGTTCAATTCACATCGGATGTTTTAATTTTTGCCGCTCCGCGAAACGTCCCAACAAGCCACTGTTGTTATTCTAACAAAAACATCGGTCGTTTGTTATGATAGATTGGTTTTATAAATAGCCGCAAGCTTCAAATTTTACACAGTTTTAATCTGCAAGTTTGTTTGCGTTATTCATTTGTTTTTAGTAGCGGTTTTATATCTGTTGTAATTAAAATTGTTTATATTTATTTGCTTCCATTCCCTAAAGACGAGTTAGACATATTAATTTTTAGTATCAGTTTCAAGTGAATTCCCTTAAACTAACATAAATTAAAAGTCAGTCTGATTATTGAAACCATGCTCTTGACCAGGCTAACGTACTAATAACATGGTTATTACTATTGACTAATACTAAATTACTATAGACTTAGTGGATGTCTATGGCAACAGTATTTAGAAGATTTTAATCTTTCATAAATGACTTGCCACGAATAAACGAACGTAAAAGGACGTCTTGTGTTTGCTTTATCAAAATAAAATATACAGTCCAGTGCAAACGAAGTCAATAGTGTATACACTTAATCATCACATCAGTTTGTAGGCGACCCACTGCACTGTCATAGACTTATTCTCGAAGGAAGGTATAGGAATAATCACTACGCCAGTCGACAACTTATTGGCGATTTCAAGCTCCGAGAAATCCAAAGTTCTATATTTACTCACATACAGTGGTACTACAAGAAAATTTCTTAAGCTTTTAACGATGTTTTCTTTAACTATCAGCCAGTAGCGTTAGCAATTGAAATTAGTAAATGTTAGCGAATTAAAAAAGCGTTGGTACATGCCGGGGTTCGAAACCTGCGGACGTCGAATTGATTTTCCACCAGTCAAAGCACTCATTTACCACGACTTCGGTGGCAATGACGACCGTGATGAATAGAAATAATAATGATACTTATTTGATATAATATATCTACTATCAACGGGAAGCCTTGAAGTGGCGGTTGATGTTTTGGTACGATTTATTACCATTTAAAACGTTCGATCATTTGTATATCTGCAGATATTCAGATTTGTATTTTGTGTCGTCTACTGCTTAAACTCAACTAAGTTAAATAATAAAAATGATGGTATCCAAAATGTTGCTTTACTTTTAATAGGTTATGTTGTTACTGCCCGTGTATATAAAGTAATAAATAAATGTATACAAATAATTATCTTCAAATATTTCATAAAAGAAGATGATGCTCAGAGGAATCTTCCGGAATTGATAGAAAACCACGAAACAATATTTCGACGGAATCGTCCGTCGATAATATGATGTTTCCGATTGAACGGTCACCTAATGCGTCCTCACGGAACCGCCCGCAATTTTTGTGCCAGATTATTTTCAGCGAATGTAAAAAAAAATACGTTTTTACAATCGTCGGGGAAATTAATTTTTTGCTTGACGGTTCATGAAGCGACGTTTTTCATTGCACGAGTACTATTAGAAATATTATTTGTTGAATTTGTTATATTTATAGTTTGATTGCCGTACTCTGATAAGAAACAAGAGACTGCACAGAGCTTTTCGAATGTTATTTCTTTATCATGCTCCTTAGCACATACTGCTCGAGGGAGTTTGATATGTGAGATATCGTCTGATTCGTCGATGGAATAGGTATGTCCGTCGGTAAACATTGACATAATATCAGTTTGCAAAAATAAACTCAACAATCTATAACTTACATATTAATAATGGCTTGTATTATAAAGGCTATTAATATTAAAATCGTTTAAGATAAGGGAGGTCTAACTATTCTTTGGACAAATAACCTATTCATAGATTAAGATTGTTACAGTGGCGTCACTCGAGATATTCTTTTCGTATGCATGCAAGGTGTATTATTAGAGTCCAGGTGCTAGACGATAACGTAATGCACATGTGCAGATGGCGTAACGGGGTGAGCAGCGAAGCGATGCGCCGCGGGCCGGAGCAACGGCCTGTGCGATACTTGCGCAAATTGTAAGACATAAAACATAACTCGCTCTATTGTTTGCCGAGTAAATAGGTAGTTTATTATCAGATATCATAAAAGTATAATTGGCATTGGAAATGTAGTATATACTGTTAATAAAATAGATACAATAAGCAAAAGAATCGTAACGAATGTTTTTGTTATCTTCGCTGGCTGAGTCATCTACATAGAATGAGGGAAGTGTTTCCATGAAAAAAATATTTATAGTTCGCCCACCTGGTCCGATGTCCACTGCATCAACCCGGATATTAAAGATTGCGCTTCAAATCATTGATTGGAGAGAAGTAGCATTCGATAGAAAAAAAATGTGAGTTCTCTTCACTTTATTATTCAGTTTAATTAGTGGAAACAGCAAAGTAAGTCAGTTATCTCTTAGAAAAGGTATATGTATGTGGTATAAGTGGTGTAGTGTATGTATGTGCTGTACTATATATCCTTATTTATTTATGGTATTGTTGTAAGTCTGTGATCAAAATTCTTTATTATAAAATTATTCTCCTGTAGTGGTACATATAGTAGGACCATATGTGATATAGAACTGTAGATTTTGCGGAGTTTGAAATCGCTAATACGCCTTGGGCTATTGTGATGGTTATGCCTCTACCTTCCTTCGGAAAGAAACTTATGGCCCTGCAATGGGTCTGCGAAAAGCATGGTTATGGTACAGGTTGTAGGAAAGGAGCTTAAAATTAAATGGTTCTGTCAAAACACAATATTTTTTTCTTTTATACTGATACATGGAAATACAAGTCGCGGATGGCCACTAGTATTTAATATTCATTCGTTCCTGATACATTTATAACAATTTAAAATAAAAAGTATTAAACATTTGGAATATTATACTGGATGGAATGGCGGTGGTTTAAAAAAAAATTGAAATAGCTCTTTGCTCCAAGCACCTGGTTACACGCGTTAAATTCCCATTTTAATGTGGGCACGCGACCGAGAAACACGTGTTTGGTGTGCATTTAATCTAGATAAATATGAAATATTGTTATACACTTTTCTCTTAATTATCCCCATCGTTTCTACTTATTTGCATACTCAAATAGCTTTCTTGAATATTTTAATTATACTGATAAACTAGCAGACTTCTTATGCAGACATTCTACTACTTTAAAAACTGATGAATTAAAAGAAATTTTGATAGGCACTGGCGGGTTGAAAATTAGGGATTATATTCATTTTGTATAAAGAAAAGACAAAAAAAATAGAATGATAATGCTCAAAAATTTTATCTGTGAACAGAATATAATATTTTTTCTTTTTTTTGTCTTCTAATTAAGATTGTTAATCGCCCCCACAAGACACGCGACCGACTCATTCTTGTATACGCTTCGATGCGCAAGATGCTAGCACAAAGGTGTTCTCGACAAAAAAACAGGATGCCCGCTCGTATGAGCACGTGCCTTTTTTGTGCATGTTCGGTACTTGCGCTAAGGTTATTTATTTGATTTTCTACAAATAAGAATAGAAGAAAAGTTTCAAGTGTTATGTTAAATAATACATAATTCATAGTAAAAGTTAAGTAAAGATATTCTACATGTATCTATTCAAACATTCTTATGTGTTAATGAAATTGAATAATAATAGATGGAATGGCTATTCCTCTCACTGTATCACACGCCCCGCTCGCACGATTATTCTATCATCGCTTATTGTACTTTGTAACGTTAAATTTATATGGTAAATGTCCCGCTCCTAAGCGTTACAGCGTGAGTTTAGATAGCTTGTAACCTTCTTTAACAAATAGGCTACAGACTGTAAAAGAATCTGAACAAATCTGGAAAGAAAACTTCTCTTACCTCAATACTGGACGCTTGAATTTAATTAAATTTTTTGTATTATTTTTGTTTTATTTATTTAGAATAATGTGATTTATAATCCCCTATTTTATACCATACACCGTATCATCGCGCACGTGACAGTACCAATGTAGTCGGCTATTGGTAGGTACCCTACCACATGGCTTAATTAAGCATGGCACCCTATGGTGGGTATTATACTTTGTGTATGGTAGTTGCGATCTATAATCTTGTTCTATCATCATGCATATTTATATAAAAACAAATATTTATATCTGTCAACCCATATATTTGTTACTAATGGAATATAATCTATATTGTTATAGCAGTAGAAGAACTTGAAGGAGATAAAGTGAAAGGAACGAACAAATAGAAAGATCTCGAAAGTTACTCCATGTTAATAGGGAGTCACACCGCGTTACTCAAAACGATGAATTTTTAAAATCGCTCGCGTTTGAACTGAAACTTTCCCATACGCGGGGGTAACCATGTTCCAAAAGCACTCTCGATGAAACTTTTACTTTTGAAAGTTCTCGAGTCGCTTTCAGAATGTTTCGGCTTTCATTTGAATTGAGAAAGCGTGTTCATTTATTTTAAAACTGACATTAAGAAAAAGTCGGTTTTAAGAGAATTGCGTCGGCGTTATCTTTTATTCATCCATAGGGTTAGATACTAATGCTGACTATTATTATAAATGCGAAAGTGGGTTTGGTCGTTTGTTACGCTTTTACGCCGTAACTACTAAACCGATTAACATAAAATTTTACATACTCGTAATTGTGGATACGAAAAAGGACATACCACCTTTCATCCAGAAATAATGGTTCATGTCCTAAGGTTGTCTCAAATTTATATCAACGCAAACGAAACCGCGAGCAACAGCTGGTTTAATATAAGTTATTTTGCCAAATTAAAAGATTAAAATACAACTTTATAGCACTTTCAATGTTTTACATTTTAATATTATTAAATAATTGTGGGTAGTACAAATATTTATTACATTTTTTTTTTGCACAACTTACAGTAATATTTTATATCTCCTTAGTACCGCTGATTAACAGGAAGAAAATACCTTGTAGCATTAATGTTACCAGTGTATGTACTAAAATGGCCAAGAAAGATTTTTTTTGTAATTGTAATTAGTTGTATATTGCGTAAAATACTGTAAAGCACAGTTATTGTGCATGAGTTAAGTGTTTTTTTGGAAATAATAACACGAAAAACGAAAGTTTTAACAAAAATGTACACTGTTTTGATAGAACATTGACGTCACAAAACACTGTGTGAAACGAAATATTTACCCACATAATAATGATAGAATAGATTAGAATATAATAAATGAATGATAATAAAGAAAAAGGGAAAGAAGATTTTTGTTTTTGTTATTTTTGATGTTAATCTGTATGGCGGCTCTGGATTTATTTCTTAGTATATTTTCTTTGGGCATACAACTGTTGAGTACTAAGGATACAATTAGTAAAAACTTTTTGGAACAAATACGTAAAAATTTGTTTCATTCGGAATTAGTCTCATTTCAGCTGCTTTATTAACTTGTTTCTATGATTCGTATTTGTAAACTAAAATAATGGTCACCCTACAAAAGTGTGTTGAAATCGTAAGACTTCCCGAAAGTTAACCTCGCTTGCGGAACACGTGACCGAGTCTTCGGGCTTCAATCTCGGCTGATACCAGTTTTATCTTCCTCTAGGGGCGTCTAAAGGTGCTTGTTTTTAATAAATCATGTGATACTATGAATACGAAGGCGAGATGTCGTACCACGCTTTTCCTGATTCTACAATTTTACACTTTACGAAGAAATGTGCTCTCAGATTATAGATTTCTTGGAAGTTGTTTCTATTATAATTTATAGAAGCTTTTCCCTGCGATATCATGTGCTTTGATTTATACGTGGAATCCATATCGTCTGTTGTTAAAGTCCTCCCAAGCTCCTACTTTATTCCCGCTTAGCGTACTTTTCTTTTTTTATTATTCTTTTTCGACCACATACAATACTAACAGCTATAGCTAAGAAATATCGTATCTAAGTATGTACATTTACTTGCTGTATAATTAATAAAATTTATTTATATTTTTGCTTTTTTTTTAAGTTCGTCAGTTCCCATTAAATATATAATTCTCACGAGACAGAAGGTCCATCATGCGTATACCCCTGGTAATCGGGATATTCATTAACAAATTATTCCGTTTACATCGTTTCATTACATCATCGTTAGGTATGGACAATCACTTACTAAAAAACTCTGGATAATGTTTGTTAATATGATATATAATGTTTTTTAATAATTCTTCCGCTCCTATGTTTCATAGGCTCGTGGTGCAATGACATAGTTTTTAACTGTTCTCGACATATTCATTTTTAATATTAGTTCTAATTTAGAATTTAATTTTGAAACATGCTCCACTATTATCATAAAAATTAAGGACGCAAAATACTCCACGCATCGATGCTCCAATCCAATTTGTACAAGTTCGACAAATTTTAATGAACATGATTTTATAAAGCCGTTTTGATCATGCATCGAACGTTTCACATTTCGTTGTTATGTTGTGTTTGTCCGAACGCCCGTTGTCGAATGAAAATTGTTCTATATATAAATTGAACTATAAAATATCATCAATATCCCAGTTATTCCATCGATATTCAACTGTACACCTATGTACCTACTGTATTAAGTTATATCGTTGGTCATATCCGAAGTCAACTTGTATTGTTTCAACCCCAGCTTCATTATAAATTTATTAGGGCTTGAACTTATCAATTAACAATTAGCATAGAATTAGTCTGGGATCTAGAGAAAACTATTAAGATACCAACGTATATCCTGAATATACTGAAAATATTAAGAAGGAATCAAATAAATTTTCATTTAAATAAATCCTAACAAGTAGTAAAATTATTTTTGCGTACTCGTTATCAGAGGTACAGAAAAAATGTACTGTTCCCGAAGGATAAGTTATTGATAAGTAAGTACATTAGTCGAGCGAAGCTGCGGGTAAAAGCGGGTATTATATAACACGCAGATCACATTTTTACTGGCTATAATGAATAGTTATATAGTATAGTATATAATACAAAGAGTTGACTAATATACTAATAATAATAGACTGATGTTGTGTAAATATTCTCCGTATTTAAATATCAACACTTACTAATTTTTAGTACGACCTGTTGCAATTTCCTTAAATTGATGAACTGCAGCGCCACCTAGTGGTGAACTATAGTAAAATAGACAGTATAAAAATGTTTTATATGAAAAAAAAAACACTTAGGTATGCTAACTTCGACAGTGATCGGTGCTGTTGTGAAATTTATCGACCTCGTAATTCTCATATACGTATATCGACATCAATTTTAATGTATATATATTTGTGTATGTTCCCTTATAGAAAACCATGATTCTACATATTTGGCCCATCAATAAAGAACGTTATGTAAAAATGTATTTGAAACGAATTCTTACGCGACAATTTATCATTTATGGGGATATATTACGCGAACGCTACGGATGGGTGACGGAGACGCGCGCGGTATCTCAAATCCAATTATTCTGAGTATTCCACGGATTTCGGGTAATTTTTCGGCAAATCAACACCCTGAGCCTGGTATTTCGTTTATTTTGTTGAACCAGTCGAATTAGGAAAAATCGCTATTCTATTTTGTAGAACCTAATGAGGAAAAAAAGAGTTAAAGCTATTTAAAATAAAAAAAAATCTGTGAAATTCTTACTTTCTAAATGTAAATATATGATATAATTTTCTTTCATTACAATAAATATATTCTATTTAATTATTTTGTAGAAGAAAGCAAAGTCATTAAATAAATGTCTCTTTTCGTTATGTCTGAAGGACTCGGTATTATAAAAAGAATGGGACACACTGGTAAGTAGATGTTTTGAAAGTTTCATTATACAGTCATGATAAGGATAACGTGAATTTTTTGGTACCTGCCCAAATACAGGTTTATTAATATGTAATTATTTCCACGTTTTTCAAGTGGTCCTTAGTAATTATTCTCATAATCTCACTATAGAAAGGTATGTATTCCCTAGGTACTATTTCTTTTTTATCTTTTTTTAATGTTCCTAAAAATACTACTGACGATCCTTTTTGTCAATTTTGGAACTATGTATACTGTGTAGAAATTGTTATTAGAACAGTTTAAAAAAGCACGAAAATATTTTTTGAATTTTCTAACCATTTAAGACGCTACAGATTCTACCACCCAAGACAATGAGCGCGTTTACCATCTTTTTTATTTCTAAATTTTGTGTAGTATGTATATATTCGGAATCAGAAAGAAAACAGCAACTAATTTTTTTATTGTTCATATATTAGCTACTGTTCTCAAATTACATTTAATCAAAAATCGAGACAGACGTACTTCGCGAAAGGCGTACGCTTCATACTTTTCGACTTTTCTTGGATGTGTTTTAATTAGATGTACTTACGTCTTTCCCATACAGTGGTAGTATTAACAATTCGTGGAACTTAGGTATTGAAGAATGAAGTATATTTCTCATACACCAAAATCTTATAAAAATCTATTTATCGTTTTTGTGTTAAATCTAGACATATAAATGTAAATACTAATGTAATATTTCAAAATGATTAATAATAACGACTATTTATAGTTAAATTTTGGGGAAAAAACATACGAATAGACAAAATTACAGATTTATGATAGAAACGCATATCCACGTTCTGCATATCTATAAAGGACGTAAAATTGCCGAAATCTAAATTATATACATATTGTAGACCGTCTAGAACCAACGTTAAAATGCAGACATGTAGATAAAACTAAGTTTAATACGGGTGCTCTAAGAAAATCATAAATTTTATGTGTACTACTCGTGAGAGCTATATACAGACCGAATGTAAATCTAATCCGAGCGAGCAAACAATCTAATTCCCTAAGTGACAACATTGATTTATTTGGCACTAGTGTGTCTTCTGTAGGACTTTATTTAAGTACAGACTTTCTCTCTAATTGGTTTTTCCATTTTTTTTTATTTTCATGAATTGTTGCGTGTGACTATTTTTCTTAGTATATTGTTTTTTTTTTATTATTTACAAACAGTTATAAGTGGCATCGATTTTTAAACCATACATATTTTAGTGAGTTATGAGATATTGTTGGGAGATTCGTGGGGAGAATCTTTAGCTTGAAACGGAAGTTATTGAACGACGTAACACACCATGAAGTTGGTTGTTAAATAGTTTTTTAGAAATACTATATAGGCAATTTATTTTCAATATAAATATTATTTGATATGTGTATCTTTTTGTAATGTTTGTTCCAAGTATTTAATTTAGTCGTTCGAGCCTTTGATTCGATTCGTGATAATTTTCTTCTTTAGCGATCAAAGTATAACTTCTACGTGCGTACATGAATACACGCATCTTTTTTATATTAACCATAAGGTAGTATTTATAAGAAAAATAAAACAATATAAACCGCCGTTATATATATATATATATATATATATATATATATATATATATTTTATGCGATTGAAGGCGAACGAACAGGCTGGTTAACCTGTTGGTAAGTAATCACCGCCATACATGGACACCAGAGACAGGAGAGGCATCACATATGCGTTACCGGCGTTTGAGGAACGAGTTGGCTCGTTTCTTGAATGTCTGTGGATTGTATAGGTCTGGAAACGCTGCCGCTGGGAGTTCGTTCCAGAGGGCCGACGTACGTGGGAAGAATGTGGGAAGAGTCTTTCGGTAATGAACCTCAGCAGCATATATCAGTCCGAACAGCTCTCCGTCATTTATGTACAAATGCTTAAAAGATCGAGAGCTCGCAAGTTTGATTTCGCGGGTTTTATATAGAATCTTGCTTATTATTTAAAATAAATGTTAATCTAATATCCTTTGTGGTTGGTACAACACAAGAATCTTTAATTTTAATGCCGGTATTAACAGTTTCTGATGGCGTCTTTACACATTTAAAATACATAATTTTGAGAGCGAATTGTCAGTTAATATCGACGGTTACTGTATTCTAATTATAAAAAAAGGAAAGATCATGCATAAATAAACTTGTAGTAAAACATTACGTTTGCGTGTTCATAACAAAGTCTTAGTTTACAGTTATTATATTTCCATAACGGCGGAAAATCGTTTATTCTTTCATAAGTACAGAGCTCATAGACAAGTAAATATAATGCTCCGTCATTAGACGTGGTTAACAACAATTTTCCTTTCATTAAACTGTCACGTTGGCTATTGACAGGCGATTTTTCAGTAAGCAATTTTTTAGCTTATAACTTTAAAGGAAAAATTACGGATAGTATGAAATGTACTAAATATACGAGTTACGAAACTAAGACGTAGAATTATTGTATCTTTCTTGTTACTTCTGATAATTTTTTTTTGGTCTACTGTATAGACAATTCATTCGAAAGTCGTTTTACTGAATGGCTTCATATTTTTTGGTATTTTCATAATTTATTTTATGATAAAACTAGCAGTGCTTAGTGTTTTCACTTGTCTTTAATCCATACACATATAAAATGTCAAGACAATGGGGCGTGCTTAAACACGTGCCGTATGTAGAATGACTGTTGCGTAGAGGTTCGTCTACGCGACCGAGTCGCACGGCATGTCAACTCCCTGACGTAGGCATTTACAGTTCGAGCCTTCTCGACTAAGAGCAGTTCCCGTCAAGTATCCAAAATATCTTTGTGTCACGATAGCCCGCTTCGCATCACACTCTCCGCCCTTATAATAATACTTTATAGCTTAGCGTATTATCAGACATGCAACTTCGTATGTAATTGCTCTGCTTTGCTGCTAAAGTTTTAGCGTAAAGTTAAATAGTTTATAATAACCTTCCCCAATAAATAGGCTACAAAATATCAAAACGAATGTTTAAAAAAATGTAGGCAGTACATTCAGACAAATAATTAGACAAATAATTTCGTACGTTTTGTAATGTCGTAACATACGAACAAACTCACATTCGCATTAAAATATTAGTTAGCATATTTAGCATGAACGATATTCCACAATTTATTAGTAAGTTGAAATGAATTCGCAGTAAAATCTAACTCATAAAATATTAAACCTCACCCCCTTTCTGTGACAATTTTACGCCTAATCACACTTGTTCAATACTTTCAAACTTTAAAATGATACAGTTTAGTTCAACCCTATCGTGTAATATTCTTCAATACCGGCCATACTGTAATCTACGAACTGTCACTTCATTAGGCCTAATTATTTATTGAATGTAATAATGTTATGAAAACTATAGCTTGCACGAAATAAAAATCATTTATTTTTAAATAAAACAAAAAATAACGACTCACCCTCACATCGTATGGGTGCAATGTGACGACATAAGTGATTGGACGATTTAAATTAATTCTTTTTTTTTTTTTTTTTAACTAATATTTAGGGGCTTTTATTCTATTGAATATATCGGCCCCATTGTTTCCCATTCTTTCGAGCTTCAACAGGAGAGTCGTTGATGAGATATTATTACAAGGTCATACAACATCTTTGCTTCTTCCGAACAGGGTTCTGCCAAAATGCTGTGACAAATACCGATGTCTTGGCAATTAACATTCATAATTCTCATCAACGACTCTCTTTCAATGCTATTCTTGGCACACTCCATCAATAAGTGATGCACATCATCAATTTAAATTAATTCTTTTTAATTCTTTGATGTTTTGATATTTCCAGTTCGTCGGAGTCCTAGAAGCTAACATTTTTAATTTTGTTGCACCTAGATTTCAATCGGCGATATCTTCCAAGATACAAATTGAAATAATACGCTGTAAAGGACAATTTTTGTTTACGTTAAATACCTAACGTAATGGAACTATCATATGCTTTTACCAATTGAAAAATGAAAACGGTTATGAATTTAATATTATATAATTTCTCAACATTTTACGCGTTCGTTTTTGAGTGCTTTATTTCGTATTTTAATTTTTAACATCTTAATTATTTAAATTACATTATATAGTAATAATATTTGATAGATATGCCGTCGTCGCTTATAAATATGATTGGTTATATGTAGCAGAAATGTTGAATTGTACACTTTATTCTAATAATAATGTATTGATGTTCACTCTGTTTGTAACTTAAATAAATAAGTCTATATTGCTCAAAATAGCATTGCAAACAACAAATATTTTCTTTAGTTATAATCAAAAGATAAAAATGATTACTGTGATGTCCTTTTAGGACGTAGATATATAACCATCAGAGATTTTTTCGTAAGCATTATTTAGATGTACATTTCATTGGTACATTATTTTTATATATCTCTCAAAAAGTTTAACCAGCGTTACAACTGTATGCGACCGGAAACTTCTTCTTAGGAGAACATTACAATACATCGACTTTTCTCTACTTTGTATAAATGTAATTCTACTACTTTATATAAATATTATGTACCTATACATGTATCATATATATATATATTTTGGAATCAATCCCTAAAATATAGTGAAACTGTATCGAAATCCGTTGCGTAATTTAGAAGAAATAAGGGGACACACAGACATACGCGAATACCGACTTTGTCTTATAATATTTGAGTAGTTTAACATTTCAAAATGAATTAAGCACAATTTTAGCGGTTTATAAGATTTTTTAGGTTTAAAAAAAAAAAAAATGAACGGCAAAATTTCAACTTCGTTCGTTGGTGTACAAATTCCAAAAATCTTTAGAAAATCATGCATCGTATATGAACGATTAAAATTGGACTTGGTTCATTTTGAAATGTAACGACTCATTTATAGATCCCGTTGTGCGTGTCTTCATAATTTCCTTCTAAATGGCTTAATGGGTTTTGAGATTTTTTTTGTAGGGTCGGTCACCTTGATGGTTCTTAGTGCTAGTTAGATTCAGTAGATGACACTGGTTTTCCAGTTTCAAGTATTATTTCGGATTGAAGTCTTTCAAAATACTCTTCCGATTCCTCCCATACAAAAGAATCAGAATGTAGCAGAAAAATGTCTGGTTGTCGGATCAGGTATATCTTTGTATAATAACGAAGTTATTATCGACGTATAAAATGGATTCTAGAAAAAAAAATAGAAAATATTTAAGTCATGTTCTTCGATTATATTTCTATTCACATTCTTCGTAGCAAATAATGATTATTTATCGACACTTAAAGGGTTAAGGGGCAACGTACGCTTGCAACATGACGCCCATTGATATCAAATGAATATCTAATTCGATAATAGTCACATTTCCTATTGAATCGTCCATTTGAATATTAAATATTTTCCTAGCAATTATTATCGGCATTTTTTTTTCAAGTATACCCCTAAGCGGTGTATTAATTCGATAAAATATAAATTGTAGACTTGTAAACCTTTTTTTTTTTTTTTTTTATTATTAACGTGGGGAAATCCCTTATGGATACACACCCTCTCGGGGGAGAGAGTGTGTTATGTCCGACTCGCACGGACTAAAACCCCACGGTATACCGACCGCCGCTTTGCTTAGGGCGACATGGGACCGTACAAAGCTATCACCATGTCGCCCCTGCGGTCAGCCCGGCGGAAGTTGGCCGCCGGGCTCCGTCCTTATAGGGAGGTAGACTGGGTATACAACCAGCTACCTCCCCTCGTCAGCCAGACTTGTGCAATGAGGAGATGGGCCCCCCGGCCCATCCCCTCTAGTTCGGCTACGGAGGTGGAAGGAGGCGTGCAAACCGCCGCCTCCTTCCACCGGCTCTTCTTTGGCGGAGAGGGCCGCTAAGAAGATCCAGCTCTCGGGCCCTCTCCGCCGCCTCCTTCTGCGAGATGACGTCCTCGCAGAAGGAGACCATCACTTGCCATGCCTCTTCGCTGCCGAGCATGGCCGAAACCACACTCGGCAACGATAAGTCCGGCCCTACCGCCGCAGCCAGAATGCGGCGCTGTCCCTCCCACGCAACACACTCTGAGTAAAGCTTAGCAACTTTTTATTGGGATGATATAGCTTTGAAAGTACTAAATATATTTCTAATTCTCCTCGTCGTCATCATATCAACCTGTAAGAGACCCACTACAGGGTTATAGACCTCTCCCCGAAGGAAGGTATGAGTATAACCACCACACCAGCTCATAGCGTATTGGCGATTTCAAGCACCGAGAAATCCACAGTTTCATATTTTCCCACATACGGTGGTACTACATGAACCTTTCTCAGGTTCAGGTGTCCTCACGATGTTTTACTTCAGCTTCAGTCGATAGTGTTACCAATTTAAATGAGTAAAAGTACGTGAATTTCAAATAATTCATTGATATATGCCGGGGTTTGAAACAGGGCTTATTAAGGGTAGTACTACTAAACGTATCATCACACAAAAGTCTGTCGTGTGCGAGGATCGAACTCGCGATCTCTCATCTCAACAGTAATAATAATAGCACCACAAGACCTGTTTGAAGTCGATTTCCTCTGATTCATTGTCATCATCGTAACTTTATCCCAACTAAGTAGCGTGGACACAACATGTTTTCCTTTTCCACTTTCCCCTTTCAGATGTCATCTCAGTATTCACACCTATTATACACATATAAGTTTTCATACAATTCATCCACACTTTTTTCGGTTTTCCTCTATGAAAGTAAATAAAACATTTATTATTAAAGTAAATAATATATACTTTTTTGTTTTTATTTTTGTTTTATAGGTTTTGCGTTTGACCAGAATCTCATCTGATGTCAAATTTTAAATAAAATATATAAAAATTTTAGGTGGTAGAGCTACGCTGAAACTATTACTAGTTTCAGAATGAATGGGTCGGCTGGCCCGGGGTAGTACCACCCTCTCACAGAAAGCCGATGTGAAGTAACAGTGCTTGCACTGTTGCGTTTCGTTCGGTCAGTGAGAGCGCCGGAGGCCCACATATATTAAAAGGCCGGCAACGCACTTGCGACTCCTCTGGTGTTGCTAGTGTCTATGGACGGCGGTGATCACTTACCATCAGGTGTTCCACCTGTTCGTTTGCCCCCTATAATATGCTAAATCAAAAGGGTGGACTATCTCTCAAGTGCAGCTCCCGGGACACACCAAGAAGTGTTTGACAATTGATCTTCAATTTGAGTGTGGTGTCTAGCCAGACGGACTTAGAATACGATCTTCGGCCATGCCATGCATAAAGCCCCCGTTATGTAAGAAACTGACAGTGAAACGTCCTGATTTGGGAATATCGATTACTAAAAAGAATTAAGCCTTCGAAGTACGTCGACGCACATTAAATTTAAAGTCTATCCCATATTAACAACCACACATATT
Organism: Antheraea assamensis; assembly: GCA_035772565.1. Taxonomy (NCBI): domain Eukaryota; kingdom Metazoa; phylum Arthropoda; class Insecta; order Lepidoptera; family Saturniidae; genus Antheraea; species Antheraea assamensis. The sequence goes on from JAQQSE010000020.1 coordinate 915,016, forward strand.
CTCATATTCATATTCTAATCGCACATATTACAGACAAGAACTGGTTACATAACCCATATCAGAACTTTGGTCAGAACTGAAACAGTTATTGTTTTTTATACTTTAGGTTTTAAAGTTTCACCACAATTTTACCTGATATTACCTAAATGATGATGTGGTCTAATGTGGTAAACACGTTGATCTTAGACAGAGACTGGCTGTCACATTCAGCTGTCAAAACACACCTATAAACGCTTGCTATGAATTTTCAGCTAATAAGTGCTAGACGGTCTTAGATTTCATCACGATGTTTTTCTTCACCGAAAGTTCCGACTCAGTTGCAAGGATTCGAAGCTAAATCTATCGACGTAGTGTTCGAACGCGTTATCAACTATACTATCATTGCTTCTTAAACGTATGAGATTTCATTTCCCTAAATGGATGCTATTTTTATAATAAACTAACTTTTTAAGTACTTTACAATTAAGAAAGTTTTATTTTTAAGTTAGAATAATGAAAGAATATCTATTGAGTAGTACTTCAAAAGAGCTACGAAGCTATAACATTGTTAAAGATGCAGAAATACGTCAGTGTTGGTGCTATAGTATATATAGTAATATAGGTAGTAAGAATCTAGCATGAAAGCTGTATATTACAAATTATGCGTGAATTAACGAATACTTTTTAAATTATTACAACGGTCAAACTTAATAATGTCATAAGATATTTCTTTTTAGAGTTCGCGAGGTATATTGCAGAGAAAACAAATTGTTATAGGAATTGAAAATGTAAAAATGAGCTAACAGTAAAATATAAGTTTAGAAGAAAAACATTTATTCTATCGATATTAATAATATTAATAGGAAATGAGAAAGTTTGTGATGATGGATTGTTACTCTTTCACGCTGAAACTATTGTAATGGTGGTATTAGTAACCACTTACTTTTGATAAAATATTAGAGATTACATACATTTATATACATACAAAGGCAGAATTTGTCACGAAAGACTGGTAGTTGTACGCTAAAGTGACAAAACAAATTCATAGAATATATAATAAACAGTTGAAGTAAATAAATAATACATATATTGTAACATAATTTGACTTACACTGCAGTACTATGGACAGTTTTAATAACCACCACATCCTTGTAAAGAATCCAAAATGTATACGCAATCCAAAACGAAAAACGACAATGTCACTTCTTACGAAAAAAAAAAAACACCAATAACAACAAAGTTCCGAAACACGAAATTAGCGGAGTTTATTGTAATTGCCGAACTTTAACGATATTTCACGAAGGCACATTTAAAAACGGTTCTTATTTCGAAATCGTATCCATTAAACGCGCAACCGTTGAAGTTTGTTGTAAAACCGCGCGGAGTTGTGAAGCCAAAACCGCGACCCCAACGTGTGTGGAGTTCGAACCCGGGCTGGAAACTAACCGACGGAGCCAACTGGCGTCCGGTAGCAAGCGAAGCATATCGGAAGCACTCGCTGTATTGTGTAGTTATTGGATAATTTATTCTAATTCATCACTTATGGTACATACTGTTGTTTAGATCAATCAATCTTTAAAATATTATGACTTATATAATCAGCTATATTATTTTGCTAATTTTTCTGGAACTCTCTATGATCTCTTTTCTAGAAAACATTTTTATTGTTTATTAGATTCTGCCCGCGGTTTTGATAGACTTTATATAGATATAACCGATACCTCGGAAACAATACTTTTTTCTGGATGAAAGGTATTCATTGTCACTTTCTGTACTCCTGATAATGTGTATGCAAAATTTCGTCATAATGGGATCAATAGTTAAGGCAGGAAAGCGTAACAAACAAGTATACAAGCTCTCAAACGCATTTCTAATTATTGCTTATAGGATTTGGCGTTTACACACAATACTATTTGATGTTGAGTTACTGTATGACCTAAAATAATAACATACCAAGATAAGAGTTAACTAGCTCTTAAATGCAGCGGCCGGAACACATCTACAGGTGATTGAATAAAAAAGTATCAATTTGAGTGTGGCAGCTAGCCATCCATTAGGAAACGTCTAACGAAGTCTTCAAAAATCTCATTACTTCAAATAATCGGAGACAAATTCTAAATTGAATCAATTTAAGGACGTTCATTCAGAAAAGAGAAAAACTAAATTAATATTTATTTTCTGTAATTGTCTACAGTAATTTGGAATTAAAAAATTGGAAGTTTATATAAATAGTTTTGTACTGCAAACAAGTAAATTTCACGCTATTACATTCCCATTTGTAGGGAGATTGGCAACACCTATGGACTACCTATTGTTGACTGAACATAATAAGAGCTTAGAGTTCTATTTAAATTCAATGTTGTTGTATAGACAGAAGTGGCCATAATATTAGATGGGTTGCATGATTCTGATAAATAAAAAAAATGTTAGATAACGTTTCGAGCCATATATCACGGTAATTATTTGCTAAAGAACGTCTACGGGTAGCGTCTTCCGGGCGATATCACTCGCTGATTGGATATATTTAGCCTTATGACGATTAGCATTATCTTATTTTATTATGCGAAGGACGTTCGTAATTGTCGGTTTTATATTTAACGCTTAAACGATTCATCATAACTCCGGATTCTTGAAGACAAGTATTGTTTTACAAATAGATATTCACTTACTTGGAAAAATGATAGCAATGTGCAAAAGGAGTTTAGAAAAAGTTGCTTCGCGTACGCTCCAATTTTCGTCATATTTCACAGGCATAGTTTAAGTCAGAGACATGCTCAGACTTATTCCCACTTTGAGAACGGATATGGCATTTTAACTAATTTCGTTAAAAGTGGTCAAGTATGTGTTCGCAATGAATTTGATTTAAATCTACTAATACACAATATATACAATGATCCTTAAAATGGAAGACATATAAGCTAACTGACTAAATATTTCATTCTTTATATTCAAATGAATCAGGGAGTCACATTAAGAAGAATCTGATTAACGCGTAATATATTCGTAGCGCTCATATTTTTTCCGTTGGGGACACCTGCATTTAATATCTGCCGTTCGCTAAGAGAGAGTGAGTTCTTGAGAGTTACTTCTGGGGAGTACGGATTGCTTCCCCATTTCATCCGCTCAAACCGGAAGGTGTGGCTCCCTCATAAGAGGTCTTCCTCTGTGACCTGAGGCCCAAAGAGATAACCTCGGACGAATAGATAAGAGTCACGCATGCAACATGTACGGTCCTCGTCTCAGCGTAAATATCTATGAGCGTATGCATCTTAAATACAAGGTCTGGGGGTAACTGATGATGATGATTTCCGACCGATTTCGGCCATGGCGACCACTTTGACCCCTAGTCTGAGAAATGGCGCTGGTGCGCGCGAATATGGCTTATGTAGCCTATCTTCGCGGCAAAACTCCGTGTACACTGAGGGCACGTGAGTACGCCGTTGTCATAATGATATGTTATGGCAGCAGGTGGGCGAGCCTTTAACTGGTTGCGTTTGGTATCAAGATCAGCTTTACGCTGAGTCTCGTACTCGCGTACTTGGCTGTTCACCATCCTGCGCCATTCTGACCGCTGTGCTGCCAGAAGTTCCCAGTGAGAGGGCTCTATGTTGCATTTCTTCATGTGTCGCTTTTGGACATCCTTGTACCGGAGGAGGGGACCGCCATGATTCCGCTTGCCCTCCTCCAGTTCAGAGTAGAAGATGCGCTTCGCCACTCTTTCCTCCTCCATACGAGATACGTGACCGCACCACCGAAGCTGTCGACGTATTAAATAGGCTTCAATACCACCAACATTGGCACGTCGCAGAACTTCGGTATTTCGCACTCTATCGGACCATCGGATTTTCATGATGGTACGGAGGCATTTAAGGTGGAAGCGATCCAGAGTGCGAATGTGGCGGCGGTATACACACCACGTTTCAGAAGAGTATAGGAGGTTCGGCAGCACGATTGCCATATATACTGATATTTAACTAAATGACTAGTTAAATTATTAAATTGCGGACGAATACTAGTATTGAACAAAAGCAGAAGTTAGTATTTGATAATTATTAAAACTGTAAATAATAAAAGCGCTTAGCGTACAACGATACGGCGCGGACGTTTCGCGACAGTCGAGCGACAATTAATGCAACTTTAACTATGAGAACGCAAAGAGTGTTTTCCCGAGGGACCCCGACTTATTTACGAGAAATTCGCTCCTTGAATTAATGTTAAATTGCTTTTCTAGAATTTTCGAATAACAGTCGACAGTATCAATTATGGATACGTAATATTCGATAAATTTATAATAAAGCTTAATTTTGTCGTTTATACTATTTACTTTTAACTAAATATAGCTAATTTTAACGGCTTACTAATTATGTCCAATATCATTACAGTTTATAATAAATATATAACATCAGAAAACAGCAAATCTGTGAAGTTTTATTATTATAGTGTATTTGATGTTACTCATTTTTTTTTCTGGCAAACCACGGTTCTATTTTTTGCCAATGTCAGTGCCTTATTTCCATAATTACAACGATAGCTTTTAATATTATTGTGAGTAATATTTCAAGACGAAATATACACACCATAATATTTTAGTTGAACATATAGAATGAGAAATGCATGGGAGAATGACAGTAGCTTATACTTGTATAATATAACTTATTTTGCTTGATTGTTTAAACGTGTTAATGTTTGGAACTTCCAGTCATATTAGAAAAAGTATTTTAGGCATTTTTTAATATACTAGATTTTAGTCACAGTTTCGCTCGTGTTAATTCACAGTACATTACTTGTATTTAAAAGGTACTCTATGTCTTTTTCTGTTCTGACAAAGTGTATGCAAAATTTCATAATGATCGGATGACTAGTTAATTCGTGAAAGTGTGACAAACATACTCTCATTTACATTTCTAATTCTAGTTAAGAAGTCAAGCTACCGTAAGGCTACCGTGAGCACGATCTAAATCGATCCGAGCGCCATGTATTGCATGCAATATTACATCGGACAATTAGTATAGTTAGGATTTACTGAGGAAGGTTATAACTGTCTAACATCATGCCGTGACTCTTTAAGGAGTGTTGGATTATAATGCAATATACAGGTCAAATAGTACACTAAATGAAAATGAAGTAATAGTGCAGGGTGGATCATAACGATAGACGATATATCTAGTCAAAAATAAAATATTCAATTCAATTAATTACCCTTGCAACTATGAATAAGCAACTTGTATTATGTGAATAAAAATTACACAGTCCATTTATTTCGACACTGTAATAAAAATGTCACATAAGCCTTACAACTAAATCGAACAGAATCTTTTATGAGAGTAGCGATTCACTAGTAGAAATTGCTCACAACACTTCAGTCACTGTGTATTTGAAAAAAAAAAACAAGTGTGTGTGTGTACTTATGTACACGCTTTAGAAGTTATACTTCTTTGGCGTAACAAGATAAAAATCTTTTAAAAATTTTTATCTTTCCTAAATTTATAATCTACGTTTGTAGAAAAAACGACACTAACAATAGAAAAAAGGTATTTAATACATACATACTTTTTTTGAATAAAATGTTGACTATAGCTAACTTCAGTGTGTCGGTTTTTCGTGACGGTCTGCGCGCGCAATGTAAAAGTTACACTCATCATTTTTCTCTAATGCGCTAAAAGAATTATACCTTAAAAACAATATATATATATATACATTTTTTCATGTTTGAACTATTTTCAACAGGTCTCAGTCATAGGTTTTACTTAAGAACTCTTTAATTGTAAGCCATTTTAAAACCCATTAATTGGTGTATGCGCCTTCGAATCATTTAAATTGTTTATTGTTTCATGGGAACTATGTGTTTTAGTTGTAAGTTACGTCTGTCAATTTTACCATTGCTGCTTAAGTCTTATGAGAAAGCGTAACGATGTGCATAATACTCTGACATATCCTATCACGCAGTAAACCTGTCATTAAAATCGGTTCAACGGTTGCGGAGATAATCTGAGAAAAGTAAAATAAATTTTGATTTTATGCATACTTATAATTACATAAATTGGAAAGATCTACTATCGAGGATACAATAGGTATCGACCTACCGACTACCGAGTCGAGATCAATGAATTAATATTTATGGGAGTTGTCATCGGCGTCCGGCATGTCCCCGTCTTTTGAGTCATGGGAGCGAGTCATTGTCCTACTAATAGCAAATACAATGTTTTATCAATTGAACTCGGACACTATTCAAACATACATTATCAGTGAAGGTCAATCATATAAATAACATTTTTTTTTCTTATATGAAATATCTCATATTGTTATAATGTGAATTCGTTTGTTTCTTGACAAAATGTCATCGTGGTTGGATAGATTAACGGAGGAATGTTAATTCTGCGTCCGCAGGTTTTATTTCCCTCGGCATGTACCAACGAGTTTTTTGAAATTCTTGTACTTTTACTAATTTTAATTAGTAAAACTATCGGCTGAAAGTGAAGGAAAACATTGTGAGGAAACCTGAACCAGAGAAATGTTCTTCTTGTATGTGGAAAAATATAGAACTGCTATCTATACCGCCGATACCTCGTGGACTGTCGTGGTAATTGTGCCCAAACTTTACTTCAGGAAGAGGCCTATGACCCTGCAACAGTTCTTTTCAGGCTATTGTGGTGATAGTAATGATGATGATATAGTTTGTTTATATGGAGTATTACTTGAATTAAGTTACTAGTTCTGAAATTGCGATTGTTAAAACGGACTTCATAAGCTTCTATTTCATAAAGTATATATGTTGTAGTAGATTAACGAACGTCTCGTCGAGTGTTATAGGTTTGAATAGTACCTGTGACAATTAGTTGTATGATCATTTTTATGAGCCTTGGTGTATTTGGTATCTAACGTTTGTATTTTTGAGAAATTCCTGGTAATATAGGCTTATATGCCTACAATAGGAAGCATCTAAAAAATTATGAATTTAAATCAATACTAAAGAATATATCGCTCAATAAAAACAATTGATTTATGATATTCCTTAGTATGTATGTGTCTTCCTTATATGCAGTTCTGTAATTTTATAAATACTTCAATTTCAATTCAACCGATCCGCTTGCATATATATTGTCAGGGGTATGGAAAAGGATATACAGTAACTTTAATTTAAAAAAAGTACTATTCCGGAAAGATAATCGAGCGAGCAAATATGCACTCAAAAGCTAGCATAATATATGCTTAATCTATATGTAAACAGGATTGTTACTCACAATACAGCCGAGTACTATATTTATACGCCATCGAAATAATACGATTATAGATGCTGGTCTACGACGATATATCTAATATTGGAAAAGAAGTGCTTACTGTTTAAGCAGAGGCCGAAAACTGCGGGACCCAAATAAAAGGCTGCGTCATTCAATTTGTCCCGACTTTGGCAAACATACGAATCCCGTATCGGAACATTCGCATAAAATGGGTGGCGCCTGCTATCTCTCCGCAAGTAGGGATGTTTGTGTTAATATGTCGAATATGTTAATACATGTATTATAAACGTAGAATTAAATAAGTAATTAAAATATTTAAACATAGTGTTTTATTACATTTTTTTTAAGCAATAAATATATTCGACGGTTTTAATGAAGTGATATTATACCCGTGTGATCATTTACCTACTAGTTACTATTGCCCGCTACTAATGACTTGTTATAATCGATTCGTAATACACCACTATTGGCTCGTACCGGACAATTAATTCTACAATTATTTGATTATTATTAGATATATCTTATTGTCCGAACACTTTAATAACTGCTAACGATTAGTCGCGAGACATTAGAGCCGATTCTCCGGAGTGGAGCCCTCAAGCATGCCGCTTGAGCAATACTGTTACACTGCATTCAACACACACACACACATACACACAAGTGCACACACACGTAGACACACACAATTGGTGGGTACTTAGGTTTTGTAAAGGACCTTTTTTCTATTTTGGTTAGTTATCCTTAGATAAAACGGTTCAGATCTGAAATACTTGTGCGCGTTCGTAGGGCACCATATTAAGTATCTCATCGACTTATATTTATGTCTGCATTTATTTTTAAATATATTATACGTGTAACCACAATCTTATTTGACGATAAGTGATGATGCAGTGGTTATTATTTCCATACATTATCTATTTACTAGAAAGCACTTTATCGACAGAATAAGAGCTCACCCCTAGTAAAGCGACCCTTGTTAAAAAAGCTCCAAGCAACGGTCCGGCGACCGCAGGACCCGATCACCGGGCGTGACGTACCGGAAACGTGCCGTGTGCGGACTTCCGGTCCGTTCGCCCGGAACACTATGCGCTTAGCGCATTCCGATGGGGTCTGTTTTTTTAATTCAATATTTTATACCAAGATAATTAATATGAACTTTACTGCAATTGTAGCGTGTATTCTTGAATCTGAGTAAGCTTAGCCGTATCTTAATGTTTAAATACTTATCACAAAGAGGTTGTTGCGGTGCTATTATTAGGCAAGTGCGATGAAACAGCGATTGATAAATAAGCTTCCCTTTGTTATTATTCGCCTGTCCAGAAGCAGTCTAACGTTTATTGGATGTAGTTATGTGTTTATGTCTTTTACTTTGTCATGCTTTGTTTTTCTTTATTTATATTTTTTTGTACCTTATAGGTTAGCGTTTGACCACGATCTCATCTGATGTTAAATAATAGTATGGTCTAAAATAGTAGTCATGCTAAACCTAAAGGGAGACTGGCTCTCAAGTGCAGCTGCCGGAACACACTAATAGGTAATTGATGACAGATTTCCAACTTGAGGGTGGTAGCTAGCCAGGTGGGCTTAGAAAAAGCCCTACCACTATGCTATGGCTTCATCAAGGTGTTTTCCTTCACCGAAAGCTCCGACTCAGTTGCTAGGATTCGAACCTACGTCCTTCGACGCTGTATCCGATCATACTACCAGCTGAGCCATCATCATAATTCTACTTATATAACGTATGCCATCACTACGTCTTAGATATGTAATGTAACACATCTACTTAGAATTAAATGTATAAATAAATTGAACTAAAATAAGCCTCATTCACAAGTAGTTTTTACTTTTTAATTGCAGCGGCAATATATCCACATAGACATCATATGCTTATTTGTTGAATTAAAATGTTTTTTCAACTATCTTAGATATGAGGAAGTGTGATAGAAATATAGCAGATAGCTAAACTCATGAGAAAAAAAGGGACGCAATTATGACATTCACTTTAGAAGTCACGGATCGTCGACTGATTTGATGTTTATGAGGTTCGCGGCGGTTGTATTTATTTATCACATTCGTTAACAAAATTCTAGAGGTATTTGTTAGTCGTTTATATGAATATATTGTCGTTATTACGATTTAATATAATTTTAATTATATACGCTATTATAGCAAGTAAAAAAACTATCAATTATGCTTTCATAATCCATGTAGATTTAATGCTTCAAGCTGTTGGAAAAAATGGCTTCTTTCCCTTTGTACGTTAAAGCTAAAACACAAAAGATAACAATAACAACTTAATTGTTGAACTCCGTTTAAACTCGTTCCGTTCCGCTTTCCTACAGCGTACGTGAGTATTGCACTCAAGTGTTATACACTTGAGGCCAATAATACTGAATGGTTTAATACGTCCGGTAGTGTACCGAGATGGCCAATAAACTCACACGAAATAGCCAATAGCACCGATATAACCACGATATACGAGAGGATAATAAACTTTTATAAAAGTGAAATAGAATATTTTTCATCTAGTATAATAATATCTTACATGAACGTGGGTAAAGATCGGCGAATCAAAAATGTCTAAAACTTTTTCTAAGGTTTTTTCATTAATATAGTTTGTTTCCTAGATCATTTGGTTTCAATATATTAATAACGCTGTAACTGTGTTGTAAGTGTATAACTAGGAAAAATTATGAAACCACGATGCAAGTGAAACAATTTTTTGGATCATGGCATTTTAAAAATGAGCACAATATTTATTGAAATCACTGAATCATTTTTAGCCGCCACCGCCAGCCGCCAGCCTTGGCTACTATGCCGAATGCCTTTCATTTTACCCTTACTACGCGGCCGGCTGTAAAGCGACATGCGATAGATGGACGAAACAATTTAAGTCGATGTAAAAAGGACAAAAAAATAATTGAATAGTGTAATGCGATAATTGTTTAGGCTATAATTAAAAAAAAAAATTAACCATAATGAAAAAAAAAAATGAAAAAAAGAAAAAAAAAACAGGGATTAATAACGCCGGTCATATTAATTTTGTTTGCACTGAAGTGTACAAACGGCGGGTACACTTCATCCACCGTGACTTATTTCTGTTATGCTCTGTTTCTGAATTTTTGTTTGCTCTTTACCGTATGCATATCTAATTACGCTTTGTGTATTATACATAGAAAAATCTTTGTTATTTAAAACCGACTATAATGGATGATTAAGTTTCATAATTTAATTTTTCGGAGGCAAAGTCGCGTTGGACTCTAGTATTTCATAAAATCTTCGAAGCGAAAATTAAAGCACTTACGTAGTATTACAATACTAAGTTGTGTGTAAGTAGCTTTGCTTAACAATTATATTCGAGTTGTACTTGAAGGCCGTTTTACATTTTATAATTGATTCTAAAGGCCACCAGTCACGAGTAAAGAGAAAACGCTACAAATGTTATGAAACAAAGAGTGTTCTCTTACATTGTTTACATTGTTTCTTATTAAAATAATTGCTTTTGGATAAAACTTAGAGATATACTTAATAAAAAAATCACATTTTTGGTATTACTACTGTCGATCTAAATATTTTTGTTCAGAGATTTTGCTTAATTTCTGATACAAGCACAATGCAAATGTTTCTTAAGTATAATAAGATTTTAGAAGCTGATAGACAAAGGAGCTGTCATTCTAATATATACTTACATTATTATTAGAGAGGTTACGTTTATAACTATTTTTACAGATGGTTAGATATTGTTTTAGGTTTTCTATACCTTTAGGAAGGCTCTTAGGACTTACAACTTCTACTTAAATTTTAAAAATTCTTCCCTTTATAGAAAAGTACATTATATATGATAAACATGATTAATTCAACTTAAGTACCTGTATTTCTTATTAATATATGATATACAAAATTGAACATTTGCAACAGCATGTGATCAAAACCCTCATCGACTGATCTTTGTTCAAAACAAGACATCTGCCAAGACTTTTCAGGCTGATGTTATAATAATTTAATCTCGTTTGAAATGAACGTGCAAGCAACAATTTCCTTTAACGAAAAGGTCAACGAAAACTGACTACAATCCGAAGTGAATGTACGCCTGAGGACACCACGTAGCGATTTGATGAAGGTTGAGATGAAGATATAAGTGATATTTTCACGTCGTCCTACCAGAGTACCAAAGTATTATTAGCAAACAGATTGATTATAGTACGACAGCCACTGTTCACGATCTCATTCATTCATTCATTCTCATAAAACTAGTGATATCTGGTGGCAGTATTAAAAGAAGTGATACTAAAAAACTTTCGTCATGAAAAATATTTATGAATATACTAATTTTCACTGTGTTGGGTCAAACTGTGTTCAAGTTTATTCTATTTTTGGATATAGGGTATGATTTATAATGATTTAATATATGTATCGAAATATACACATATATATGTACATATAAAAAATTGTATTTTAATCATGATTTGTTTGAATTGATTAAGAGCTATTAAATTAATAGGTTGTATAATGAATTTACAATGCTGTTAACATTTCTTATTAAATTTTGTAACGTAAGTAAGCAGTATCTATTTTTTATAAGTTTTCACTTTTATTGTTTGGCGAGAAGCACACGCCTACCTTTTTTCTATTTTTTTATTATATGAATTTTCTTTAGTAATTTTAATGTTTCCGTTACGGGTACAACAATTTTGCAAAGTAATGTTTGAAGCGAGAATGTTCTCATTTGAAACCTATGGTGAGAGATATATGCGAACTTTTAATCCCAGTTAATTTACGCATACAATTAATTATAAAGGGCATGAAAAAATATATATTATTACAATATACAGAAACTCATTTGGACAATTCTCTATCAGTTGAGGTCCACATTTTCGCTACTAAAAAGAGTAGGTACGTTTTCAATACCGTACGATCACGATGGCCAATCATTTATTAGACAATTAATAAAACTATTTAAACTTGATATAAATGTATATCTACTATCAGATTAGAAATTAATCCGTTCAAACAAAATTACATAAGTAATTGGAACATATGATTTCATTGGGTAAATAGGTCAATGGAAGCAATTATGTAGAACAGTATGAGGTGAACGGTCTTTTGATGACATCGCTTACCGAAACGTTGAACGTTCGGTATACGGGTGATATCGGTTGCTCATTCCGCTTAAGCACATCTCATGTCGTTAGTAAACCGTTTAATTAAAAATCGTGGTTCTGCATTTTCTGTATCACAGACGAATCGATAGCTTTTATTATAAAAAGGTAAATGTTTGTTTGTAACAGGTAATATCTTTTAAACTATTGATCCGATCGTAAAAATAATTTTATCAATAGACAGCTACGTTTTCTCCAAGTAACATTGGCTATCATCATCATCACCAGCCTGTAAGAGACCAACCATAGGCCTCTTCTCGAGGGAAGATATGACCATAATCACTACGCCAGTCCACGGTGTATTGGTGATTTCAAACTCTGAGACATCCACAGTTCTATATTTTTCCCATATACAATGGTACTACAAGAACATTTTTCAGGTTCAGGTTTTCTCACGATGTTTTCATTCCCCGTCAGCGGATAGTGTTACCAATTTAAATTAATAAATGTACGCAACTTCTGAAACGTTCGCTGGAACATGCCGGGCTTCGAACATATGGAGATCGGTTTGATATTCCATCGGACAATGCAATAAAACTTCTATTATTATCCTCAATATTCTATTATTATTAATTTTCATAGGGTAATTAACACGTGTATGGTAAAAGTAATCGTTTAAAGATACGCAAACGCATGTCTTAGAAAATGGGTCGGTTTACTTGGTTAGTCAGGATTGCCATAAATTTTTGTAACCCACCAGCATCTTCCTATTCCAATTACCTTCGCTCTTGCACGCGCACCTTTTTTTTTATTTACGTGGGGAAATCCCTTATGGATACCCATCCTCCCGGAGGAGAGAATGGGTTATATCCGACTCGCACGGACTAAAACCCCACGGTATACCGGCCACAGCTTAAAGTTGGGGCGGCATAGGACCGTGCTAAGATATCACCATGCCGCCTCCAGCGGTCAACCCGGCGAAAGATGGCCGCCGGGCTCCATCCTTATAGGGAGGTACACTGGGTACACGACCAGCTACCTCCCCTCGTCCGCTGAACCTGTGCAATGAGGAGATGGGCCCCCCGGCCCATACCCTCAGGTCCAGCTACGGAGGTGGAAGAAGGCGAGCAAATCTCTGCCTCCTTCCACCGGTCCTCCTTTGGCGGAGACGGCCGCTAAGAGGGTCCGCCTCTCAGGTCCTCTCCGCCGCCTCCTTCTGCAAGATGACCTCCTCGCAGAAAGAGGCCATCGCTGTCCATGCGTTTTCGCTGCCGAGGATGGCCGCAACCACGCTCGGCAGCGAAAGATCTCCTCCCTACGCCGCAGCCCGAGTGCGGCGCTGCACCTCCCACGCAGCACACTCAGACAGAGTGTGCTGCGCGGTATCCTCCTCAGCGCCGCACTCGTGATATGCGGTGGTCGGCTCCTTACGAGCCACCTGGTGCAAGTACCAGCCAAAATAGCCATCAACGTCAGGGAGCGCCACTCCCTCTCAAACCACTGCGGCATGACCGGGCGGACACACACACCAAGGAACTTCTTAAAGCTGTATAGAAAATGTATATTCATTGAAGTATTGGTAGGATTATGACAATCCAAGATTTAGTAAGTACCTAATTGCCGTCTGGTGCCGGCAGAGTAGAATAGCACTACCCCATATCTTCCCGTGGGTATCGTAAAAGTAGATTAAAGGAGTGTGAGATGGTACTGACTCGTTGTAACTTTCTCACTGTGATACTGTACCATCTGTCTGTACACTTCTCCGGTCGTAACGGTACCCGTTCCACTGGGTCTAGAAGAACAAGGATAAGTATGTGCATCTGTCTCCTGCGCGTATACTTGTGCACCTTAATATATCCTGTACATCGGACCGCTTCTATTTACTCTCACTGGGGTCAAAGTGGTCGCCATGGCCGAAATCTGTCGGAATAATCATCAAGTACGTAATTATAGTCAAGGACGTTCTGATATATTTTTCTAGAGAATATTTTCTTTAAGAATAAAAAATTATCTATTGAAATGATGCACTCCTTATCAGAGAGTAAGCGTGGCTGATAACGATTGAAGCCGAGTATACACGATTCGGTGTTACTGATACGAGCGTTTGCGATTCAGGCAAAGTGTAAAATAGAATTATATAGCGAGCTTGGTAGATTATTTTACAATACGAGTATATTAAATACAAATACATTTAAAACAACCAACACATGTATTTCAACCTATATTATAGACGAAGAAGCAATTACCGTTTATCAATACTAGAAACGTACCCTTACAACAGTACGCACATTATTCATTGCTATCGCTTTGATACAGTATGCAATTGAGTCGCAATGAACTTTTATCAGATGTGAAGGCGCACGCAATGCTTTTGTTGTATTCCAAAAAGAGCATATTGTACAATTCCTTTTTATTAAGATTCTTGAAATTTAATGGTCTATATTTAAAAAAGAAAACACTAAAAGTTATAAAGCACAAAAAATATTTTTTAGTTTCTTTGAGAAAGCTAATCTCTTGATATATCGGTCTGTTTTGAAATTGTATTTTTGGATTTAATACTGTGCTAACTTTTGTTCACGATTTTTCTCTGCGGTAATGTAGTAAAAGATTTTTATTGTCTTTTCTATTTCTGGATTAAATGTAGGGTAGGGTAAATAAATATTTTTTGTCTTAAACTTGAAGTCCATAAGAAATCAAGTACCTACATAGAAAAAATAAAAAAGGTTATTATATCCGTCTATAGTCTTAGAGATTAAAGTAACAAACAATCGGATTTTAGTGAATCTAAGCGATACAAAAAGAAACAACTGTTCAAATTTCATGCCTCTAACTTAAGTAGTTTCGGATATGCGTTGATGAGTCAGAGCTTCTTTGTATATTTGTAGATTAAAGTCACCAAACATGACGCTACTATCCTAACGAACGTCTCGAATATCATAAAAAAGGAGATTAAGAAGTACGGTAAGCGAGAACGAAATAGTAGTGTCGGTGAGTCGTGTGGTATGGTGAGGTGTATCAAGGATCGACCGCGGATAGGCCCATCTACGAGATTCGAGAAGGGCCGAAGTGTGAATGCTTACAATAAAGAAGTATCATGTCATGCAGTTCAGTCGTGTGCTCGACTTAATAAAACTAATACAAGTTTTTGCGCATGGCTTCGATCCCTATGCGTTAATGTATATATTTGATTTAGCCTTCGGTAACAGTAATATTTTTCTAGGTGAAAACTCTATGTCTAAGTCTATGCTCTTTTCGGTAGCCCTGACAACGTGTATACAAATTTCATAGTGATTGGCTGGGTAAATAAAATGTAAAAGCGTAACAAATAGACTCATACTCGTATTTAAATATTAGGATTTGTTAAACTTTCCTAAATGCGTTGGATACAACATCAAAATTTTAACAATTAACCGCGAGTCAATTATTGTTCTTCGGCTAGTGACTGATAAAGTTGGAATACCTTTAAAACTAAAATATTATAAACATTGCTTAAAATATTGGTAAATTTTATCTCTGAAAACTCATTTCATGTCCCGTTGATTGGCTTTGGTTCTCCACCCACATTATCGAACCACGTTTGTTTGTTAATGAATTCCTGGTAATACCTTTTCACTGTACATTGAGTTGATTTACTCCGTGCTCCATGAAAGGCGTACCTCACTCGTACCTATAATATTGATTTTCACTCGCTTAATGGAGTGAAGTGACCTGGATACGTGAATTTTTGTGTATTTCCCCCGGATTAAAACTTATTGGGGAGCTTTATGTTAAAGAGCACTCAAACGTAGGCTGATTTAATTGGATGTAATTTTTGACCCTGTTCTTTTGTCATGGAGTGAAAAGAAAAAATAATGTCCAAATTAAAACAAAATTATAACATTTCTTCGACAACGTCAGCGTATGGAACAAATCTACTGATAATTGGCACCCAATTAGTCTCATGAATCTTAAAAGCAGTAAAAACAATATGTGGTTATACCAACTAAAGCAACAATAAGTTGGCATTTTTTCTTTGGCTAACATTATTAACTAAGAAGTGTAATGGAGCAGGCTATATATAGGATTTTGAGAACGTGCCGACCGCCTATCTCCAGTAATTGGAAATAAAGCAAATACCTGAATTTCCCTCAACTACAATATAAACTCACTACATGTTTGCCGATTGTTTACTTTCTTTTGGCCAAACAAGATACTAATTCACAAAGCCGTATCTAAGCCAATGACAAATTTTGTTGACGCTGCTGGGAATACAGATGCAGTTGAAAGTTTTGTATTGCCATAGAGTAAATATATATTAAATAACTTACTACCTACCTACACGTTGATAGTTTCCTAGACAAAGAATACGATATCTATAATAACATTACATTAATGAGAAAGTTTTTTAATGGTAGGTGGATGTTAAATACCCTTACACGAAAAACTGGAAAATGGATTTTGATGAAACTTTAAAGTAATATAGCTATATAAATCGAAATAATAAGTCTTTCTAATTTATAAAGAAATTGGTTGAACTGGCTAAAATGTATCGATAAATGATAAGTAATTTTGAAAACATCCTGCCATTTGAGAGCTATCTTAGGATGTGCTGCATAAAGCGTTAGAATTACACGGCAATAATATTTATTGTCATTATTTATAAATATATATAAAATATGTCGAAGTCGCGGGCGGCTGGCAGTAAGAATATAAATACAAGAACTACTTTTATAGGTATCCATAAAAAGTTTGTAATAAAACAACTAATAAATATATTTCAGGTTGAAAAATGTGGCCATCTGGTAGCCCAGAATAATTGGTATCACTTTGATTCACCTCATATATGAGTGTTCTCTGCCTTCCCATAATGATTTGTGTCATCGAAAACTTAAGCTCGGTATAAAGAATATTTCCCATTTTTGTGTTTTAACTTTTCAAACGTCACGCTTGCCGATTCTCCAAGCTGAACACAAAATTTAATGGCACAACGTTGCTCCAAATTCCGCTGTTCCATTTTACGTGACACAATACTAAAACACAAACTTCGCTAATATCAGTCACAAAAATCACCTAGTTATCGGAAGGAGTTGAAATTCACACTGAGCTATTGGAGGGTACTGATACACGAGGTCTATTAAGGACAACGGCGAAGCTTTGCCAGAGCACTTGTAGTATTGCCAGTCTCATTACTTTTCTTCCACACCTCGTATTTAATAATATTCGTACAAATATTGGAAGCTATCCTTTTATCACTTTCAAAATGAGTAGCTATAATACACATTTTGATGCTATCGAGTGAATTAAAATGTATTGTAAATATTGAAGAAAATGTATTAATCTTTGGCAAAACTCGTACCTTTGCTGCATTGGTTATTGCACTCACAATAAACCGGTGCAACGCTCTTTGAATAACACCCTAGACTGCTCTCATTACAGTACTCAAGTTGTATATATAGATGCTGTATACTGCTTGTTTAAATTCATTTTACTTTATAAATTTTCTTCATTACACATCTTAGTTTTCGTCTACACAGTATGAACATAATTTCTCTTGGTTTATTAAAATAATAAAACCGTTGGCGCAATTACAAAGAAAATATGAATTTACCTCTCTTTGAAGATTTACATTTGTTACGGTACTTTAAGGCAATTTTATAAAAGTAAAAAGTATTAGAATCTTTTTGCTTCTAATTTTGCGAATATGATATTCTATAAGGATTTTCTTTGCTGATAATTTATTATCAGATAAGAAGCGCGTTTCAAAATCTAAAGAGAATTTTATCATTGCTGGATTTATTAGATTTATAGCGGTATTATGTCAAACAAAATACATTATTATTGTTTGCTTTCTTTATCGTTATACTTCAGCCTCAATAAATAAGGGTAATACAAAATAATAGCAACTACGTTTTCTTGAGTCACATTTTGTGTATTGGAGAATATTGAAGAATCATCATCCGTGAAGAATTTAAGTTTACAGCAATAAATAAAGTTAATAGTTATTTATTTATATGTAGGTGTGATTTCCACCATAGTTCCACTATATTACTAATGTTAAGACCGTATTGACTATCTACTGTTAACCTGTACTAAATTACTATTGGCTTGTAGCGGCAGCCAATCCTGACTATACTTGGTTACTATTGGTTTGTTCTTAAAATGCCGATTGCACCGGTGGACCGTTCATATATATTTACATATTTCGTTAATATATGAAGGTGTTGTATTGTAATACTGTATCTGTTGTTTGAGATAAACACTTTTATTTTTGACATTCAATTGGTGGTGGTTGACTAATCGGTTAAATGCTAAAATGGTGTAATAATGGATGACATTATACATTGAATACTGTAATTATTGTCGCGATATATACATCAGTAAATAACCAGATTGACGAATCATGACTCAGCTCACAGTATTAAGGGTGAGAGGTGGGAAAGGATATTTCTTGGATCTGTTATTTATTTTTATTTATTTATTTAGGTAACAAACAGCCATACATAAACTTTTTATAATTATATTATTCATAAAAAGGCCTAAAGTACTATTATTTTTAAAGCAAAACATATTTAGGTTATTTTAAGAAATCGTGGCATTAACATGGTTTCAATTTATTGCAAATTACCTTTTTTTTTAAGATACACAAATAGTTTATTAAAAAAAATAAGTATAATTTACATAACAGTCTTATACAGTACATCAGCCACTTTCTTTTTGTAAGATAATAAATTGTTTGAAAATATGTCAATATTTGTAAGGAATTTATTATTATTATTACAATATCGTTGAAAAAAGTAATTCCTAAAATAATTTGTGCGACAAAAACCCAGACCCCAGAAGCGGGGGTGAATCAATATAGTTATTATTTTATATAAGAAAATTGCGTCCAGATAAATCCTTCTATCTGTTATGTTTTAGAGTGAGTTTCAATTGTATCCTGATGATTTGTAGAGCAAGTAGTATATTCACAAATTTAGAAAAAAAAGTGAATAAAAGGAATAAAAAGATATAAATACTGTAGCAAATGTTACAAAGCAAACCACAATGTTTTAAAAGTACATGAAACTTTGGAACAGTCTTCAAACATAATATGAAGAGATGTTAATGCAGGCCAGCTTGATGGCGGTAACCAGCGATGGATTATTTGATCTCTCATTGGTTTTCGCTGTTTTTTGATTATTTTAACTAATGCGTACAGATCAGTCACTTTTCCGTGACTGAAAGAGCTTATAAATTTTTCTGGTCTCAAAATTGTAAGGCTAGGTTATGTATATCGTAAAGGTAAAGCAAAAAAAAGGATAACGGAAAATACGAGGCAGTGAATGTAGAGTTAATATTTGCTGAAAACGATAAATTACAACCAACCGGCAAGTTTCATATCTGAACTATGAAAAAGTATGGTACAATGAGTTACGACGTGAAAATTACGAAATTAAATTTACGAGACTTTCCTTTTAATATAATTATTTAAAATGAACATATTTTTAATTCGATATGTGATTTAAACAAAAAAAGAAACAAACTAATTAGAAGCAGAGCTACTGTCAAATTTAAAATATTAGTATGAATATTCACTAATAAAATAATTTTCTTAAAAAATTGGTTGTCTCTAAAGTCGGTTTATGGGCGAAAATTTTACGTGATTTATTCGCGCCTCTCTATCACTTGTTCCGCGCTCTCGCTTGTACGCTCGACTCGGACGGAACGTGACAATGAGTCATGCTTTCTCGTACATGCAGCCGGCGTTCAACAATTTATAATACGTCAAAAAAACCTTAACATTACCTAATTTAACGTTTTCTTTAAGTTTTATTTCTTTCATCTTGAAAACGTATTTTGTTAAATAATTGCAAAACTTAACCTAAATGTCTTATTTATAGGAGATGTTGAACAGATTTATTGTTGGCCTAAAGGATCTGCACAGTTTCACAGGACTTGGTGGCGAGCGAATGGCACTCAGCCGAAATAACAATGATTCAACTATTCGTACATGTATTTTTTTTTTATATTATAGGGAGCAAACGAACAGGTGGGTCACCTGATGGTAAGTGATCAACGCCGTGCATAGACACTAGCAACACCAGGGGAGTCGCAAGTGCGTTGCCGGCCTTTTAAATATCTTGGCCTCCGGCACTCTCACTTTTTTTTTTTTTTTTTTTTTTTTTTTTTTTTTTTTTTTTTTTTTTTTTAATGTGGGAAGAAATCCTTCATTGGACACCACAGCCCTGGGGAGCTGTGGGGTGTCAGACTCTTACTGACTAAAAAAACCCACAAGATACCGTCTGCCGCGCTATGGAGTGGCACGGGATCGAACAAGCAAGCACCATGCCACCCCGGCGACAAGGCCCAGCGCGAACGCCCTGACCGCGACGACAGCCCGGTCAAGCTGCCTACCCGTCTAGCGAACCAATGTGCAATGGAAAGTCAGGTCCCCAGCCCCTTCCCTCCTTGGTCCGGTTTGGCAGTCAAGGGGTCACCCCCTCCAACCACCACCACCTGTAACTTTTTTACGTGGTTTTCTACCACGGTGACTTTTTAACGAGGTTTTCTCCCTCTCCCTCCGCCCGAAGGCCACCCCTCTGTCACTTTTTAATGTGGTTTCCTCCCACAGGAACTTTTTAATGAGGTTTTTCTCCCTCTCCCTCCGCCCGAAGGCCACCCCTCTGTCACTTTTTAATGTGGTTTCCTCCCACAGGAACTTTTTAATGAGGTTTTTCTCCCTCACCCTCCGCCCGAAGGCCACCCCTCTGTCACTTTTTAATGTGGTTTCCTCCCACAGGAACTTTTTAATGAGGTTTTTCTCCCTCTCCCTCCGCCCAAAGGCCGTCCCTCTGTCACTTTTTAACGTGGTTTCCTCCCACGGTAACTTTTTAACGAGGTTTTCTACCTCCCTCCGCCCGAAGGCCTCCCGTCTGTTTTTTAACGAGGTTGTCTCCTCAACACCCGTAACTTTTTAACGTGGTTTTCTCCCACGGTGACTTTTTACCGAGGTTTCCTCCCTCCCACCGCCCGAAGGCACACCCGTCTGTAACTTTTTAACGTGGTTTTCTCCCACGGTGACTTTTTACCGAGGTTTCCTCCCTCCCGCCGCCCGAAGGCACTACCCTCCGTAACTTTTTTACGTGGTTTTCTCCCACGGTAACTTTTTAAGGAGGTTTTCTCCCTCCACCCTCAGACGGGCGAACCGAAGCAGGCCCGTCCTAACCCCATCCCCTGTCCCCTCTGATAAGCAGAGGGGTACTGCGAGGGGCGCCGTCTGCCGGGGTATACGCCCCGACCCGGTTCTGGAACCGAGCCCCAGGAGTGTTTATCGGCTCTCTAGCCTAGATCCGTAGTGTTCTGCTAGACAGGGTCACCTCGTGTAGGATGTGGCTCTTCACCACGCACTGACGGTCTTGGGAGGCAGGCTAAGGCTCCACGAGGGAACTGTATTCGCCTGTGGGTCCACCCCCTGCGGTTCCGAGGTACAAGTATCTCATCCCCACTTGACCCCCCGGCACTCTCACTGACCGAACGAAACGCAACAGTGCAACCACTGTTACTTCACGTCGGTTTTCTGTGAGAGGGTGGTACTACCCCGGGTGAGCCGACCCATTCATGTTGAAACCAGTAATAGCTTCAGCGTAGCTCTACCACTTACATGTATGTATTTATGCAACATATCCTATCCTATTATATCCCACCAGATATTTCTAGGCTACTTATTTTTTTTACCATTGACACTTTGTCTTTTTTTATTTAAACGTCTGTGAAACGAAGCGAATCAGCGAAGTGGGTGGGTATCAGCTCAGCTGGCGTAAATATGTACGTTATGTATGCGTACATGATTGTGCCTCTCTAAATTTTAGGTTAAGTAAGTTAAAAGTCCTTTACAGAAGCTATATGTCTATTGTATGAGTTGTCGGGTCTGTGTTAATGTTTCGTGCAAGCAGCGTACTCGAGGGCTTCATTCCCCATGATTGGAATTAATTATTAAATGATAGATATTTATAGTAATGAAGAATTCTGACCACAATTACTAATTATTAGTAGTTGTATGAAAAGTCTGGTAACTTAAGTAAAAATACTTGTTCCCTAGCATTCAACCGCCTTTTAAGAGCAACTATGGACCAATACTATGTTAATAAACGGTACCAGTCATTAGTACCGTACGTCAGTTCAGTAATACATTTTCAATAATAGCAATAACATATATTAAAATAATAATAATTATGATAAATATACATATTGAAATATTTTAGGTAAACGAAATTGCAAGCAAAATATAACAATGTTTTGTGGTCGCCTGCTTAGAGGCTATGCACGCTACTGGATGTAAATACGGCATAATAAATATTTTCCAGTTGGCATGTTGATATCATAAACTTAAGTACCATATTAAAAAGAGGACAAAAAAGAAGAGAGGATAGTATATTCATATTTTGACAAATTGATATACTATGTTTCGTAAAATTTTATGTATCAATTGTACTTATTTGTGGTAAAGAGAAGAAGAGTAAAAAATTTACGCTTGACGATTCGGTATTCAAATCAAATGAGTTTACTTGATTCGATATCCCATATTAAGCAATGATAGCTGTTAGGTTAGGTTCGAATCCTTACGATTGAGTCGGAGCTTTTGGTGAAGAAAAACGTAGTGATGAAACCATAGCATGGTGGTAGGTCTTTTTCTAAGCTCGACTAGTTAGCAACCATCCTCAAGATGACAGCCGGGAACTGCGTTTGAGAGCCAGTCTTCTCTAGGTTTTGCGCGTTTACCATGTTAGACCACATCGTCATTTAGCATAAGGTGATATAGTGGTCAAACGCTAAAAGCTATAAAGTATAAAAAACCGCTTTTGATGAAGGAAAACATCGCAAGAACGCCATAGCATAGTGGTAAGGCTTTATCTAATCTCGCCTGGTTAGCCATCACACTCAAGTTGAAAATGGGTCGTCAAGCACCTAAAGCTGTGTTCCGCGAGCTGGATTTTTGAATGCATTTTACATTTGACAGACACAATCTAGGTTTAGCATACATACCATCTTAGGCCATATCATCCTTTGAGTTTGATATTTGTTTTCAGATTCAGATCACAAAACACAACATACAATCAATAACAAGGTGTAAACTAAATATATTAAATTTTAAAGTTGATAACTTTTAAAGCAAAATGTTATGCTATATTGTTACGAGACACGAACCGTTCAACCGTAAGAGCTGATCGTGACCTTTTACGGCTTCAAATTTAATCACGAACGGATTTCATATCCTGCAGGCGTTTGCTCATGTTAAAGAGATTGTATACTACATTCATTACGTAGAAAGGAAATGTTTAGATTACATTTTAGTATTAATTTTGACTTCAACTTCATTTTCTAAATTCAGACACTTGAAATCGAGGAAATATATATGCACACTACAAATAATTAGCGAGACGACAAGCTAGCTCTATATGCTCTGTTCATCGGGTACAATACTTCTTTTATAGATGAAAGGTATCATATATTTTTCTCTGTATCTATGATGTCATGTATGCAAAATTCAATTGCAAATGCCCGTTTGAGTAGTTAGGCGTGAAAGAAAACCAAAAAAACATATAAACAAACGGTCGCATTTGTTATATTGGTTACAATGGAATATATTCTCCACTTATGTCTTATTCCTTGTCCTGCAATCAATCTCATACGACCGAGCGCATTAGATATTATAATATTTTCAATATTTTGACACTTTCCACTATTTGGTATTTTCAGTGGTCTGTATATGTAAATAGTCTGTTATTGTCACTAATCTAACACTATGGTTATTGCCATTGTCAATAATATCACATGTATGATAATCTTACAATGTCAGTAATATGACAACGTCTGACGTAACCATTAATGTAATACTTTTATTTTGATACTATCACAATAGTCTAATACAATTCTTGAGGGATAAGTCAAATCTACATTAACGCGAGCGAAGTCGCAAGCAAAAACTAGTAAAAAAATAAATCATTATTTATTCGCAGTCGAGTGTATAGTCGCCATTTGATATCTTCCGTTTTTTAAACATATGTCGCGGATATGACAAGTTCCCGATATCATGTTTGTAATCGGCGCTTACTGGAAGCCTTGTTTGTGATCTGTATATAGCTTATCGAAGACAGATATTCGATATGAGCCGCTCGGTTTAAAGAACATAAGTATATCAAACTCCAGAAGATATAGTCAACCCCTAAGAGCACGATCGGCAATCACAACATTTGAATTTGGAAAGTTTTCACGTATTTCTTTACGAAGTTCTTAAGCGATGATTGGTTAGTTGATAGCGTGTTCAGACACTGCATGAACCGATGTATGTAGGAATTCATGCAACCGAGTTGGAACTTTCGGCGATGAAAAACATCGCAATTAAACGCTAACATTTTTATGCGATTGGAGGCAAGCGAACACGAAAAATACGGGTTACCTGATGGTAAGTAATTACCGCCCCCCATGGACATTTGCAACACGAGATGCATCATAGTTGCGTTGCCAGCGTTTAAGGAAAGAGTAGGCTTATTTATTGAAGGTTTGTAGGTTGTATTGGTCCGGAAACGCTACCTCAGGAAGTTCATTGCAAAGAAAACGCACGCGAAAACCTTACAGTAGACGACTTCCAACCATAGAGATGACACGGATGGGATTTAATTTTGTGGCGAGTCGTTCGATAATGAAACTCAGCAACAGGTATGGGTAGATACCAATAAAATCAACGTTACCAATAAGTTGAACATCTGGCATCAAACATATACTTATGTGTTTCGGCAGCAACACTTGAGAGCCAGTCTTCCTCTAGGCTTAGCGTGATTACCATCTTAGATTTCATCGTCATTTAACATCAGATCAGGTCGTGGTATAACGCTAAAACCTACAAAGTATTCAAAAATAAGTCTTTATTGTATACATCTCACTATTAACCTTTAAGTGGCGCTACAGTTCTTCTGTTGCTTTGAACCAAATAAACAAAAGAGCGTGCGGAGTTGCGGGTATATTTATCTAAATTTATGTAAATTATCACCCCCTTCGCTTAGGGTAAATTATTATATTTTAGTTATATTTGTATGGCACTACCAGACGACACACACTCGCTACTTTATTTGTGTATATCTTTGTAAAACGGTTTATGCAGCGCTTGTCGACATAACATTCAGTTGCTAGGACTTTTCCAATTTACTTGATATTTATTGTCATATTTTTACCAATAAAAATTTTGCTTTCTACACAATTCAATTGTAATTTACTATAAACTGTAGTCTATGTTTATTCTGATGTGTAGACTATATTACTGATCAGCAGCTTTTGAGTAACAAACTAACAAACATCCATTCATAGTAACAAACATTCTCCTTTACAATATGAATAAGATCTCCTATTTCTTCTTCTACGTCTAATTTTATTAGAACCCGTCGAACAGTTCGAGCAAGATTAATGAATGAAATGAAAGAATGTAAAAATCTATATTACAGCAACAACTATTTTGTAACAAAATATGAATGGTTGTTTTCCAACGAATCGGGAAGAGATTCTAACGCCAGGAGCAATTGTGAACAACTTAGGTAATAGCCGTTTAAACTTTCGAGATCGCTATACTTGTTTGGTACGTGAACAACGTTGGCTTCTGGAAGAAATCTTAGTACAGTGTAAACTTTTGTAGAATTTGTAATATTATTATGTACAATAATATTTCGTTTCCGACGAAATACTTGTAAAGAATCGCCAACGTTTTATTTAATTTTAAATTAATCTATATAATAAAAAATATAATACTGTAGGAATTAGTAACTTTCGTCCTTTCACGAGACAATACTGTAGCGCTGTAACGTTAAATTACAAATATTAGTTATCTTGAAAGGGTTTCGCACAATTAAGTGTGTTAAATAAACACAGAATATATTAGAACGTTCTAGAATAAGTATAAGCACTCCCTTTGCTTTCGCTTTGTTCTCGAGGGGCGCGTGAATTATTTCTAAGATATACCATCGAGTTATAAACTAACGGATCTGGTAATTTTTTGATCATTTTATTGTTTCAATTATTCGGTATAAAGTTTCGGCTTTTACTTGTATTGTGAAATCTTATTTCATTACATTTCTTTTTATTACCGATTAATGTAAACAAATAATCAATTGATAACCATAAGAACATATAAATAAAAAGTAAAAGATTAGGAAAAAGTACAGATTAATGAATTATAAAATAAGCAATAACAAAACACCCACCCCTAATGACAGTCGCAAATTTAAGTAACATTTATAACATGGAGGCATAAGGGTATACAAAACTTGGTGACAAATATCGACAGAGAACGAATAAAGAATAGGAACAATTGAAGGAAATACAAAAATAAGCATAATATGTGAATGAGTATAATATGTGTCTACTTGTATATATATGTATGTTAAAAATGTGGATTTAACTATTCTAAGAAAACACAGAAAGTATTTATTTGACAATAGCTTTTACCAGAAGTTTCGCTCGCGTTCATGTACATTTGCATCCATCAGGGACAGTACCATTTTCAGATTCAAAGGTACCCTATATCCTTGACAACATGTATCAAAATTGCATGATGATCGGTTGAGTAGTTAAGGCATGAAATTATAACAAACAGACAAACAAAGGAATAATCGAACATTCGCATTTGTATTATTACTAACAAAGTAAGGATGCACACAACTCATGTGAAAAATAAAGAGACGCAATAATAAATAAATTGCATAATGACAAATAGGCATTAAAATATCATGTAAAAATTAAGTCATCGAATATATGTTTTTACATGAAATCATATCAATGGAATTCGTAACTCAACGTTCTTTGTATATTAGAGGGCAGTCCTTTATACGCAACGACTGGTATCTGTTTATTTATTCACAAACTGTGATAAGCTTTGTTAGTCACAAATTTCCTAAATATTAAAGTTCTCGTATCAATGTTTATGTTATAGTTTTGCGTAAAGTGATTTGCTGTGAGTATATTATCGCGTCATTTCAGTACGTAATCAGCTCTAAAAAATTATCTGTCCAGAAAATAATAACTGCAATATAATGTATTTTAACGGTACATAATAAAATGTTATTACGAAACCTGTACAAAAAATTGTGTAACAAGAACTTTTTGGGTATTTCTCTGCATTTAATAACATAAATAACTATCATTAGCTTCCGGCGATGAGGGAAAACATCGTGGAAAAACCGGAACCTGAAAAATCTTTGTATAGTACCACTGTATGTTGGATAAAATAACACCTTTTGATTTCTCGGCTTCGAAAACCATCAATACGTCATGGGCTGACGTAGTCATTATGCCCGTACCATTCCTTCGGAAGACGTGTTACATGCAGCAGTCGGACTCTTAAAAGCTAACGGTATAATTATTATAGACAAGGAGCATAATTTGGTTAAGTCGAAATTTTTTAAACTCTGTTCGAGCGAGCATGCGGCGTCCGAACATAATTTTTATTTACAGTCGAAAGTTAGTTCAGTTCACAATTAACTCAAAGTAAGCTTGGTTTTCCAAGTGTTCTTTCAAATAAATTATATTTTTTCTGTCCATTATCAATGTTTCATGTATTTCCTTGGCTATGTATGAGTTTAAATTTTGCTTTGACTCTAAGTTTTCTACGAAAGAATTAATCACGCTGATATGGCCATTTGAGATTTTTTTATGTTTTCGTTCGTCTAGCTATCTAAAATCAAAATGGATAGCACAGCACTCGAAGTTTATTACTAGTCTATATAAAAATGACTATTCCAGAATAAATCATCCTGTTGCAATATTTAAGTGTCATGGTATAGGCAATATTATTAGTAGTTCCAAAATAATTAAATTTGGTGTCCTACAGGGTTATATCTTAAGACCTCTACTCTTTTATCTTAACGGTATGAGTGAATTGCGATTATGAGGGCAAATAACACATGTTGGGATCCTAATACACAATATTATCCAAGAACCATACAATTAATTAAACAAGCTATATAGATGGTACAATTATACTCCTTTCAAAAGTTCATTAAAAAAATAAAAGAATTCAAAATAAAAACATACATAACCATACTCACCAGACACTTAGAGAACTTATACTTATAGAAAGAAGTGCATACGATAAGTACTTTGGACTCAAATTAGATAATAAATTATTTTGGAAGAACTACTTGAACAGAAAAAATAAACTAAGCTCTCTTACTAATTGCCCATGTAAATATAGTAAACGCGTTCCTATGCAAATTCGTTATTCAATATTCAATGCTATTTTATGCCTCATTTATATGTGCTACTAAATCTACACTTAAAGAACTGCAAATTCCACAAAATAAAGTCACAAAATAGTTTTATATTATATTAATTTAACTTCCATTGAAGTAATATACAGAGAAACGAAAATTATTACCCTAAGACAAATTGATATATATATATATATATATATATATATATATATATATATATATATATATATATTTGAGTTTTGAGGTACTTGTGTACACTTATCTGTGAATGTAAATTTTTATGTATAATATTTTATATTAATATAAAAAAGTCTATTAAAAAATACAAACAAATTAATCCGAACTAAACCAAGAACAACATAACATGGTATTCAAAACATAAAATTTGAGGAATTTAAACTATTTAGTGAATTATCAAAACACCTAAGAGATACTGAATCCTTAGATCTATTCAAAGTAAGATAAATAATGTGTTTAAAAGATAAATATTTTTATATAAAATGTTATACGATTTAGCTAGAAATTGGCTTGTTGATAGTGAGATATGTTTGTTTTTTTCTTGCGACAATATTCTATCAGTAGTAATGTTGGTAACCATTTTTATTTTTTGTATCACTCGCTGATGCTAAAACCTATTAATTTGAATTAATGTATTTAAGTAATTTTCATTCAGCCTTTTGTCATCTTCTTTTGAGTAATAAATTTCTTTAAACCGATATTTCGTTTGAAGTTTTCTTATAAATCACAAAAAATATAAAGAAATCATGTAACGATGTTACAATTATTACTAATTCATATACAATGAAAAATAATCAAAGCCATAAGTTGAAGAATATATGTGGGTGCTTATGTTAATTAATGTGTATGTAGATGATATAAAAGTTGTTACATGGAATAAGTTGTTACGCAAATATATGCGTACAGCCGTTCGCTGGTAGCGTTCAATAAACGGCATATATATTTGAACATTAAGCGTTTAATTTATCTCACACAAAGCTCTGCTTACGTTGTTGATTAGGCAACTTTGAAATAATAATTAAAAAATCCAAAATAGGAAAAATAGGTTACGCTGTTGTGGGTGACGTAACAACAAAGTAAATCAAACATGGAAAATCCTGTTGCGTATACTATTGTATTGTGAGGCGGTAAGTAAGCAAATTCTCGCTTATATCCGCGTAACAACTTTTATATCGCCTGTAAACATAACAACAAAACGCCCGTAGATGTTTTATTTGTTGATAATACGGTAAGGAGAATAATGAGCGAGGTAGAAGGAAGAAGATTTGAGAATAGATCAGTACGATAGTGTTGACATAGTGCGGCTATTAGTAGAAACAGAGTCATTGCCGTATAAAGACAATTGGTTTAAAAAAAATGAATGTTATTGGTTCATAAAAAGGTCTTTAAGAGATGCTTTGGCCTGTGTGAGAAAATGTACTACTTTTATTAGTTTTTATTTAAATAAATGCATTTTAAAGGTCACGTTTATAGCCCTAATTTGAGATGAAATTGTTTACTGTCTAGACGCTGAAATTTGTGTTATATTTGGATAGTAAAAATTATTCATAATTTATTTATTCATTTCTCAAGGGAGATTAGTTTAACCTTAGAAATAGTAAATTTTGTAAGCTTTAAAAATATTCATAGCATCAGAACGAAGGTTTTAGTACTGCGTACGTCAACTTTTATTCATGATCCACTGTGTATTATAGTCCATATAGTCTCCATGTTGTTATTACGAACCTCAAATTTAACCATAACAAGACGAAATGCGATCATATAGGAAAATCTTCTATTGGTAATTAATAATTAAAGTCGCCATTATACTATTTTCTATATAGTTTTGTTTTATTTTCTAAGTTTAAGTTCTCTTATATATCGTCTTATATTTGTACGACAAGAAATTAAATCACGTGTAGTTTGGACATTTGTTAAACAGAATGTTTCTATTATAATTGAAAAAGTATTTGTTTAATTTCCGAACAAACTATATGCTAGATTAAGAACATACGTAATATAAATACACGCTGTATCTATTCTACACGTTCTACTTTATACTGTTTATTTCTAAGGCGCGTAAGTTGGTATCCATCTTTCCTTTTTCAGATTTGTCATCTATGAGTAATCTTATCGCTTGAGTTTCCTTCGTTTCTTGCCAAATGTTATATTCATATTGTTCTAAAATAATATAATAGAAACCGATTGATTTCTAGATAATACATATAAATTTATATGCGGATATGCATAACAGTTACATATAATATTTACTGATGACACAAAAAAAATATTTTTTTGAACTATTTTCCTATTGACAAAGCATGTTCTATAGTTAGTTTCTTATTTGCATGTCTGCATATCATCTGTTTTTGCAATATATATTCTAAAGAATAAATTCGACCTATTACATCCTATCCTCTATATGATTCGTTAAAGGATTACTACAGTTGCTGATGAGTTACTAACACTCAGGTATTGGGTTCAATCAGGATCTTAGCATAACGCGATTAAAAACTTTACGACATGGATAAGATTCAACATTGTCTGATCCATCGCTATCATATTTAGCACGTTTACATTTTTATTGTCATGAAGAAGACCTATGTATATTGTTCACTTTAATATAACTCGTTGCTAGGTGGCGCTGTACTACATCAAATTATGTTCAACCGATTATTATGATAATGGTTACCTATAAATATTTGAAAAACATTTATTTATTTTAAGATAACATAATTATTAATTCCAAAAAATAATAATAACAAACGTGTGTAAAGCACAGTGTGGGTACAGTTACTCCGTATAAATCCTTCCATTAATATTTTCTATATTCATGGTTCAGACAAGTGAAAAATAAAGTCGTTCACGCTTTCAAATTGAGTAAAGTGACCCGAAATACTTTTAGTGTAAGAGTTTACAAAGTGTTAAGCAATAAAATAAACAAAA
Source organism: Antheraea assamensis (assembly GCA_035772565.1). Lineage (NCBI taxonomy): Eukaryota > Metazoa > Arthropoda > Insecta > Lepidoptera > Saturniidae > Antheraea > Antheraea assamensis. The sequence continues at coordinate 946,489 of JAQQSE010000020.1, forward strand.
ACATCCCCAGAGGCAACGGACCGTTTTAAAATATAGCAACAGAATGGTAAATCGCTCCGGCCGTTACATACTCGGTAAATCTTGAAACGTGCCCGTTGGGCGGGCGGCAAATAAAGCGCCGCCTAATGACGTCTTAAAGTTTTCTTTATGCGATGCCCCGAGGACTACTCGTGAAATCATATTTATCAGCTAAAGTTTTTCGTTGAGTTTACTGAATAATCTGCGAACTCGTTTTGAAATAGCGATGCTTTAGTATAAATTGCATGTCGCGTCGGTAGACGTACGTACTCGTACAAACCTCGTAGTCAACTTTTCTATTACGATAAATAGTATAGTATAGTAATATAGTAAAACAAGTGTTTGTTTTTTTTTTAATTCTGGTCAATAATTAATATGGTATTTTCATTGTATGTTTATATACAAGAAGAACATATGCGTTTAGAGGACCATCGTCAAGAATGAAGTATTTGAAACTTTCCTTTTAAACACATTTTTTCAACTCCAGATGTCAATATCGAGATTATTAGTACAAAGAAAATATAAAAATGTATAAGTATAATTCTTTATTTATACTTTTTTATCATGTACGGAAAAAGCGTTACGTTCCCTTGATGCGACTCTTTCTCTGTGTAGTCTGTATATTTTTTATTTTTCTTTATATTTTTTATTTTTTATTTTTAAGCATTTATGAAAACAGGGTATATTTTTTGTTTTTATTTTGTCTTTAATGTTTTTTATTGCGTACATAAAATGTTTTTAAGATAATAAGGAATTAAATTCAAGTTGCGGACATCAGCAACTTCCCGGAGGAAGGTACGGGTATAAACACCATATATTGACGATTTGAAACTCCGAGATAAACATAGTTCTATATTTATCCCACATACCTACTGGTATAAGAACATTTCTCAGATTCAGGTTTCCTCACGATATTTTTCTCCACCGTCAGCCGATGGTATTACCAATTCAAACTAATAAAAGTACGCGAATTCAGAAAAATTCGTCTATACATGCCGGTTTTGGAACCTGCGGACAACCAACGATCAAAGTCACCACGATTTTTTTTTTGAACATCCACGCACATACATGCAGAATACGAGTATATGCCAAAATTAATATAAATGATATAATAGCAAAAATAAATAGTCCCTAACAGAGTGTATGTACCTACTGTGTGGGTGTGCAGTTGTGAAGTGCAATGTCGTGTGTGCTGCTAGCTGGCAAAATATATAATGTCACTGTATCACGCATGCAGCGGGTTCGAGGGTAACTTTATGGAGTTTCGAATGCAAACATTTGAGAAAGAGTTTATCAAATAAAACCATTAAGAAACGAAAATTTTACTGTGGTTAGGGAAATACATATAAATAATTTACGGTGAATGTCGATAGTTATAGTCTAATAATAATAGTGTAATAAACCAATATGAGATATGTCATGTTTTTTGTAGCAGGCCCTTGTTGTCCTGCCCTGACAATAAAAAACATATACTAATGTGCATGAAATGCTTAAGGTAACTAATGTATTTTATTTGATAAAGATTAATACTGTATCCGCCGAAATAGCCTTCCAATTACCTAATTATATGTGACCATTTTTAGAAGATAGATGGTTATATTAAGCTATACTAAAAAGATAGATATATGTTATATATCTCATAGGGATTACGCAGCATTTTCGACAAAGGCTCACAGGCACCTTGACTTTTTCCGATTCTTTTAACAATTGTCATTATATTTCAACCAATTTATAAAAAAAATATTGACAAATTATATACTTAACCTCCCCCGCGAATTACTCTATCTATTGGTGAAGACCGCATTACAATCCGCTCAGTGGTTTTTGAGTGTATCGTGAACATCCAGACAGGCAGACAGACACACAGACGTGGCGAACGATTTTGTTTTATAATATGTACCTTTTCGGGTTGATTCTTTAGTTTATTTGAACTGAGTAAATGTCTTTGATACGTTGTTTACTAATATTTAGAGATTTTCTTTTGGAAGGTTTACATATATAACACCTGATATTATATATTGTAGAAAAAAGTCTGATGAAGTCGTACAAAGGAATTTTTAAGAGCCTGCATTGCTAATTTTGGCTAAGTGATGAGATGAGATACATCAAAAGAATGTACTATAGAACTATCTTATAGCATCTTAAGAATGCTACCAAAATAGTCCATGATGGTATATGTTTATTTCTTAAGGATAGCACACAATAATTATATTAAGTTTTATATACTATCAAAAACTAATTGGTTATTTTCTACGATATATTGAGCAGTATAGTATAACTATTTCTAAAATAAAATACATCAGATATGTTGGAAATCTAATGTAGATCAAAATTGCTTTTTACAGCGTACCATTTTAATAAATACTTCAGAAGCTATTATAGATTTAAAATTAGTCGCAAGAAAAAAGAAAGCTGTTTGTGTGCAGATTTTTACGTAGCTTTTAAGAATTTGATGCACTGTTAATATCAAAGTGCCAAAAAGTCGAACTAAATTGTACAGAAACTTATGACATCATTATTAGTACATTGCACCCGTGTAAAGCCGGGGTGAAACGGTAGTAACACAAATGTAAAAATATTCATTTTAATTCTGTATTGTAAAACGTTACGTTTACATACACAAATTACCGGCATTAACAATGTAATGGGATTCCGACGAATTCTTTACCGGTTTTTACCCACGTATGTAAATCGTTATGCTTCGCGGTATTAAACGATTTGGTTTGAATCTATGTTTTCGGCATAACATAAAAAATGTTTTAACATTTCATTAATTTACTCATAAACGTAATTCTGATTGTACGAGATGTTATTGTTCCAGATTAACTCGTGCGCGTTTTCACTGTTAATATTCGAGTAGAATTATTTGGAAATAAGTCATACGAACCAAATGTCATGATATGTTTTACTGTAAGGCGGAATTTAATCATTACATATTATAAAACAAAGTCGTCCGCCGCGTCTGTCTGTCCGTCTGCATGTTCGCGATAAACTCAAAAACTACTGAACGCATTGTAATGCAAACTTCACCAATAGATCGAGTAATTCACGGGGAAGGTTTCGGTAATTTGTCTAGTTTTTTTTTGTAAATTGGTTGAAATATAATGATAATTGTTGAAAGAATCGGAAAAAGTCAACTCGCCTTAAGCGCTTCATGCACATAAGTATATATTTTTTTATTATGAGGGCAGAACAATGTCCGCGGGTCCTGCTAGTTTTTTATAATTTTTAAACATTTTCAAAATCAAGAATATTGTACCCTATTATGGGCTTCAAATAAGTAAATAATTGTCAAACCGCTGTCTTACTTCGCATTTTGCATCTGATCATATACTTACATAACATATGCGACATGTTGTGTGTCACAGAACTGACCATTTCTTTAAAAAATATTTGTATGTTAAAATGAAACTTTTTTTACATCGCCTCAAATATTTTCGTCCATCTATTGCACATCGCTTTACAGCTTATAATCTTCTATAAATTATATTAATTACAAATGTGGGAAAAAGATTCAGGCGCGATTATCTTCTAATTTGAAACTTACAGTATGAAGAATTAAACACATTTCTGTTAACCATGTTATTAGATAGTGGGAATATGATACGATTAACTGTTGTATAATGAACTTTTAAATATGTTAAAGCGATATTAACCGTTTTTAAGTAAACTTGTTACACCAGAGGTAGTGTGTTCGGACACCATGTCTAACAACGTGGTTTCGAATTCTACATTCAGTCTCCGATTTCAGTGAATAATAGCAATGTGATGAAACTTCATCTTGATGGTAGAATGTTTCGAACATCCTTCTGGTTATTTGCCATCGTCACGTTGAAAATCTGTCGCCATACATTTGTAAGTGTGTTCCGGCATCTGCGTTTAAATCCGAGTCACTTCTCTCTGGGTTTAGGTGTAACCATATTACAAAACACATCACAAATGATTATCAGATGATATTGTGTTCAATATTGTAAGAGATAAAATATTAAAAAAGGAGTTACGTTAATGGAAACCCACAATCCTGTTTAAAAAAGAAACATAACTTCATTTGGAAAGTTAACTTTAGAACCGAACTGTTAACGATTTGTAATATTAACTTACTTTGGTTTTGCGTTCAGCTTAAGTATATTTGTTATTGTTATTTGTTAGTTATGTTATGAGAACGGAGAATTTTGTTACGTCTCCTTTAAAAAAGAATGAATGGTTTTACCAAAAAGTGTGTGTGTACTTATGTACACGCTTTAGAAGTTATACATTTTTGGCGTAACAAGATAAACATCTTTTCAAAAAATTTATCTTTCGCCTTATTCTATATTTGTAGAAAAAACGGCACTAACAATAAAAAAAAGGTATTTAATATATACATACTTTTTTTGAATAAAATTTGACCATAGCTAACTTCGGGGGGTCGGTTTTTCGTGACGGTGTGTATACTCTCATCATTTTCCCTAACGCGCCAAAAGAAGTATAACTTCAAAAAATACATATATCAAAAGTGTTTTTACCGGATTATTACAGAAATCGATTATTTTTTAATTTGACTACGGACTATTACGGCCACTATCAAGTATTGATGTATTAGTTACTTGAGAGTGTGTTTCTTTACATCTTAGTAGTATATGGGGAATCTTCTTCTAAATATGAATAGGTAGTGGCAAAATGGTTAAGAACATCTTCATCCTCCGTTTCTCAACCAGTTTCCTTCATTCTATTTTTGTTTAATAGATATTATGGAGTCTTAGTGTTATCAATAAGAAAATTTGTAAATATTGTTTTTGTTTTTCCCTAAAAATTGAAACTTCACGAATTAATATATTATGTACGAATTACGAACACTAGCCGATCGCTATTTTGACTAAAGGCGTATGTAGACAGTTTATGTAAATTCAAAATCAACAATACACACGAAATTTATGCTAGGTATCTTTCTGATCTTATTCAATGTGAAACTCAATTTACCTCACTTTTCAAGTTATTTCCAGCTATCATACTAATCTTAGACGAATCTACTCATAGAAAACGAATTAAAATCTCAGTTATAATAATATATAAAAATATAATAATATAGCGGCTTAGTTTCATTCTATTTTGTCTAGGTTTTAGCAATCTACAACAATATTACCTGATGTTAACTGACAATGTGGCCTTAAATGGTAACATTCTAAATTTAAAAAGAACTGCCATTAAAGTGCAGTTATTGGAAACACTAATACCATTACTTACACTTATTCCACTCCTACCATACAGAGTAGTTGCACCACTATGTTTTCTTTCACTCAACATTCAAGCTCATCACAGGGATTCAAAGCTATGTCGAACAACTGGATATTCGCACACGCCACGCTAAATCATATTTGTTTGTTAAGAGGCCAGCTCAATTTTAACCAAGATACATTGGTACTGTGGAACGTTAAAAGTCTTTTTCAACGAACAAACCCGAGGGCACCAGTTAGTTAATATAATCGTTTATTATTATATTAAGCCAATAACGACAAGATCGAAATTGATTTACTCCACTTAGTTGGCGCGCTAGCTTATAACGGAGACATAATATGTTCTCATAAAGATATCATTATTTTGACAATTATTACCGACGGGCTATTTGGCTCAGGACTGATAATGTCGTCCTTAAGTATAATAATTTCTAGGTACATTAACTAAATAAGAATTTATATATTAAAGATTTTTGTTACAGCTCATTAAAAGTGAGTTATCAAAGCGGATTTATCACTATTTGTGTGGTGATCACGAACGAGTCGACTACACCTCCCTAACACCCCACTTCATCACAATACGCCTAAATATGTTACTATGGCTGTTGTAACACTTGGTGTATGGTAGTCGCGTTCTAGTCGGACACAAATACTTATCATTCGGTACACACTCGTGGAGGTATCTTGTCGCTCACATCCGTGTAAGGGGGAGCTCGTATCAGAGATACTCCCTCTGGTGATGGCTTCTTCAGCTACCGCCATTGCGGCAAGGTGTCCTCTGCGGGCACGTGTATTTCTGTGGTACAGGAGCGCCCTTGTGGATCAGTAGTCATGTTGTACGATGACAATTAGACCGGGTCGTCTCTCGTGGGTTGTTCGGAATGCTGCACACGAAGATCCTAGTCGTCGCGGGAGGGAAGTTTGCACAGACACTTCATGCATTACTCTATTGCGGTACACACCCACCAATATTGCAAATTTATTTGAAACGAATTTTTGCTTTCGGCTTCACTAGCATTAAGGTAGATCTGACCTAACCCCTCAGAAGGAAGGTTCCGCAGGGCCCACTCCTGTGAAACATGCGCTACGACCGAGTGATTTACGGCGCGCTCCCACTCGGAGCGTGTCTCATATGCTACGTGGACGACACCCTAGTCGTACCCCTTTGGGAATGAGAAAGTTTGGTGCGACTGGCCATGGCGGCCACAACGGTTGTATTTAAACGAATCTAGAGGTTGGGCCTCAGGGTGGCCCTCGACAAGACCGAGGCCACATTGTTTCATGGGCCTCAGTGGGAGCCACCTCCTGGGGCCCACCTGATTGTGGATGGAGCCCGTATCAGTGACGGAACCCAGATGAAGCCCATTTTGCGGGTCTCAGAACGCGGATTATAGGGGTGGCAGCGGCACTCGGCCGACTGCTCCCCAATACAGGGAGACCGGGTGCCGGTTACCGCAGATTGTATATGAAAGTCGTTTACGGGACCGCGGTGTGGGCCGACGTCCTCGGTGCTAAAAGACTCCATTTATCGTTAAACTGAAAAAAAAAACAAATAATTGAAATAAACTATTTACAGTAATAACACTAAAATAAAAATAGTTTTTCTTCGTTCCAAAAATCTGTTCGCTTAGAATTCACTATATGTACATAATAATAATAAATTCTTACGAGATCGTAAAGAAAAGCTGTTTATCGACCACGAGAGAGCTGCTCCTCTCGTTCGTGAGCGAGTTGTATAGATTTACTTGACACTCTTGCAAGAATTGCTAGCGCCGCGCCTTTGGGCTGAATGTCTAAATGCGATCGAAAGGAGGAGATATGGTATCATCATGTGCGTTCCTGTAATTGAACATTTTGGTATCGATTCGTGATCTTTTAGTTTATATTATACACTTAAGATTGGTGAATTAGAGATCTTTTTTTCGAATTGAAACGTAATGAAAGGTAAAAACGATGAAAAATTTGTAATAATAAAATTTTCTGTTGTAATTGGATAGCGTCAGTTAGTTTTGTCCTTAATAATATCATAAATGTCCGTGTGAATTTCTTTGCTTGTTACTCTTTCACCCAAAACCTACTGAAAGAATTTTAATGAAACTCGACAGTAATAAAGTGACTAAATAGATTATGACTGATAAAGGTGTTGTTTAAATTGGCCAGGTTATATCGATAAATGTGAAGTAAGTTGAAAAAAATCATGCCACTTAAGAGCTACCTCGGCGTCACCTGCATAAGCCATTTAAGTTACACGAACATAATATAGTATCATTGTAGAAGCGGACTTGAAATCTTAATTATTTCGGCCGCTATGATGGCGAAACTGTGGCCTAGTAGGGTAAGCAGTAAACTACCGGTGGCATCAAGGTTTACCTACCGCTGAATCCTCTCTCGCCGATAATGGATTATAAAACAATCCACTCAACTGATGGTGGTCCCAGACCGTGAAGCTTGAGTACGACTCCGTCGCAGCACCCTCCACGAGACACATATAAATGTACCAGCCATTTCAAATATTATTGTTTAGCATGTCACTATTTACATGATATGTAGTTTATATACGAACGTTAATACATACGGGTAGCGTGGCGAGTACAATCCACAGTTTTGTATATATTCGGAGAATTAGAAAAGAGGTTGCATAAAAACAACACAGCGACGAGTGAACTCATAATTGTAGTGTAGCAGACCAATATAGTGCAAAAGGGAACTACCTCGTTGTTGAAGCATAATTTGTATTATGCCGGCAGCGTAATGTTTACAATTTACACACGTCGATTGGTAGTGAGAAGTTCTGTACCCGTAATTGGCGTTTAAAGATCGTGATAAAAATATTTTAAAGGTTAAAGATATTCCAACCATTGAACCACAAGACCACCACGACTAAATTGTCATATGTTGAATTATATTTTTTCACAACAATTGCAGATAGAATGTTATATTGAGTATGTCGTCTCTTCCCATTTTATTCTACATAAGAGACATCCGAACTAAACAATGACATATATTTTTACTATCCCATACTTCACAGAAGGAAGCCGGCAATAATAAACCAACAAAAACATGCCTGCTACAGCAAAAATCATAAATATTTCAGCGAAACTCCGCTCTCGGGAGACAGTTTTGGGACATTTCGGTCATTAGAAAAGTTTTAGTGGCCATTACCTCGTGTTTTATATTACCGCAGAGCGTGGCCATGCGTGGATTTACGCGGTACCCGCTACCATGGGACTCCTCCTGTTTTGTTCGGAATAATTCTTTTTATCCCTTCCGAATGTAAGGTTTTATTGGTAATAGAGAATAAAATATTCTCAGTACGCGTTTATTATAGCTACGGTAACTCTATTGAAATTTGCAAATATAAAGCTCAGGAGATTATTTGCTTTTTATTTACTGAACTACTCATCATTTTCATACTCCTTTTGTGGCTTATCTATTTAGGAAAATTATAGGATATCTGATGTTACATACAAACCTTAGAAACAAAGTAATTACGATACAAAATGTAGGGTAGAGTGTTCTCTACAAGAATGAAGTAGTAGTATGGTCGGCCCTATCATGTCATGCAGCAGAAGATATCAGGTGTCGAGGGTGATTTTGCCACTCGACGAGAACTGACCATTGCTGAGAAAAACCGAACTGTGAATGCCTACGTCAGCGCTACCATGAATCATGACCGGCTCCCTACGCATTCGTTGCATTTTATGCTAAATTTGTTTAAGCGTACGAAAATTCATTGACACATTTATTCGTATTTAAAAAAATAAACACAAGTAAAACCGATACTCACTGCTAGTATTCTAATCCTAACTAATATTAATTCAAATCGTATATGAATCGGAAGTTTTAGATACTAATTACATATAAGAAATTTTAAAGTTATTGACAATCGGAGTCCTATTTATGTTTTTTGTAATATTCCATCAATAGGCGATGGATATTATTGATCTTATCACATTTATTGCGATATAGTGAATCAAACGAAACGTTGGATATTTTGTTTTTATTCGAATAACGTTTCTCGATAGAGCTGCCGATTGGATGTATTTTGTTCTTCGTAGTATTATTATTGTTACAAATTGCTTTGTTCTCTGTCTTCATTAGCAGAATATGTTCATGAAGTTTCGTTGTCATAACTATGTACCCATTCAAACAATGTCTGACAGGGCTATAGAAATGCCATAACCAAACGTTCCTTTGTACTCGTAGTTAATAATTATATCATACTAGCTTTACCGGTGGCTCCAAGCGCGATTATTATTATTTTTGAACCGATGTGAAAAACTTAGAAATACGCCATTTCTAAATTGATTTGTAAACTTCTTTCTTTTATTGGAAAGGGGATATTCTCTAGAGTGACCCATTTTGTCATTAGCATTGGCCCTTGTATGTCGAAGCTACACCTGTGAATTCCTCAAAATTGAATGGGAAATGTATATACTGGTAGATTTATGACAATCTAAGACTAGAGAGGTACCTAATTATGGTCAAAGACGTTCTAGCGATTTTTATAAAGTAATTGTTTTTATTGTTTTTTTTTTAAATGCTGTACTTATTGATAGTTTGATAGCATGAACATATTATCTATGTTATAACATGTGTGGTGAATAGTATTGAATTTGTTGTGCTGCAGCGCCATCTATTGCCGAGGGATGGTAAAACGTATAGCATAAAATCATTTACCATAAAAAAGTACTCAGGTGTGCCAACTTTCGTGATGGTCGGTCAAATAGTGTTAGAACTTATTACCGGCATACATACAGACATTATTTTTTATATATATAGATTTATTGCCTACAGGTTACTATCGTAAATACAGTTTCTCTATTAGGTTATTTCACATTAATTAATTATCAAGTAATTTTCCTAATGGTCTTAGTTTAGTCAGTTTTATCCTTACTGAAATATTATAGAAACAGGCACAGAAAAGGGCATGAGACACCCAGAAACAATGTACTGTTAAAAATCTACGTTAACGCGAACTGAAACGTGAGAAAAAGCTAGTCTATTATATAAGCAACGGTCGTGACCGTAGGACTTAAATTTAAACAGAAACGTGTTTCATTTCTCTAGATTGTAGAAGAAAATTTAAAACGTTCTTCGTAATTATTTAGCAAGTATTCAATAGCGTGAATAATTATTTAGATATGACATATAAAGATGCAACCGTCGACTGTACCTCGTATGGTTCGCTTCGTTCGTACGCTTTATGCAGCGCATGTCGAGATAGTTCCAAGATGGAGAGATTTTTTCCAATTTATTTGACACTTATCTTTATATACTGGCTAATTTAAATGATATTATGTAGCTTCGGTTATCATCATGATCATCTTAGCCTTATCCCACCTAAGTAGGGTCGGCACAACATGTTTTCTTTTTCACTCACCCCTGTCAAATGTCATCTCAGTATTCACACCTTTTATACACATATCATTTTTCACACAATCCATCCACACTTTCTTGGGTCTTCCTCTACCCTTATATCTATCCACTTTCAAACTGAAAACTTTTCCTGTTACATGACTTTCATCTCTTCTCATAATATGCCCGTACCATGCTAACCTATTATTCAACTTCTCCGTCACTGGTGCTATTTTCAAACTTCCTCTGATATACTCATTCTTAATCTTATCCTTTCTAGTTACACCACACATCCATCTTAACATTCGCATTTCTGCCACATGTGATCTTTTCTCATCCGTCTCTTTCGTAGCCCAGTTCTTGGATCCATATAACACGGCTGGTCTGATTATAGTCTTATACACCTTCCACTTGAGTTTTAACGGCATCCGTGAGTCACAAACTACCCCAGACACCTTTCGCCAATTCATCCACCCTACATTTATTATGTAGCTTCGGTATTTATCTGATTTATAAGCTATTTTTTTTTTATTTAAATCCGCCGAGTGGTTTTTGCATGAAAGAGTTACATACATTCGGCTACATTCAGAAATTTCTCGTTGGTATAAATTACTAAGACTGCAAATAAACTATTACGTTAGTAACGTACTAGTAATTAGTTCGGGTTACTTAACAAATTAAATTAAATATATGTGTTAAAAAGCCAAAGGTGTTGGCGTCCTCTAATTAATCTCCATCACGGAGTCAGTCCTGACTCTCACACTCGACCCATCAAGAACCGAGTCCGCGAGCGTATTTTACTAAATCGAATCTAAGACTTGCAGGACTCAACCTTCTAATTAGTGAGTTATTTCATTTGAATACTGCTCGCCAGAGTTTTTACGCGGTCCATGTTTCCGTTTTTAATCATATATGTGTTTAACATATATTAATTCTTCTACATGTAGTAAAATATTAAATGAGTAGTTACGAAATAAACAAAGTATGTATTTTGCATGATTTGTGGTGGTCTAATCAAAATTCTGAAGCTTTGAAGCACTTCATTATCACTATATTTCATAGTCGTACCTCTCATAGTTTTTAATGTATACCATATATGTAATTATAGCTTACTCTCAAGATAAACAAAAACTTATCAAATATACATCTTAATTTATCTATCATTTAAATTATTGACTGAATATTTGTACAATGATCTATTTATTATGTCATATATTTAATTGTATACGTTGATATTTTTTTAATCAATGTTTATTAAAATATCTGGGTACATATCCACGGTTAGTATAATTAAAGTTATAAAGTGAAATGTTAATAATTTTTTTTTTTATGTTATGTTTTTTTATATTGTTAGATCGCGCTATTCTCTAGGCATTCCAGTCCGATTGGAAAAGTTCTCGATTGCATTTTATAAAGTAATTTATTAAGGAAGTTTATATTCCAATACCATTACGCTTAAACCCTTAGGAGTAAAGAAATTACCATATATAATGCAGGTCAAAAAGAACGGTATGTGGCACCGAATTGTTCTGGCGGGTGTCATGGTGACACGATGTAAGGTGTCGGTGATCGAAAATAGGTTAGCCGAACGACGTGAACTGAAAATTATCGAGAACGGTCGAACTGTGAATGCCTACATCAACGATGTGACATGTCTTGCAGTTTATTCGCTAGGTCGGTTTCCAATTCAACGATCGTGTATTTATTTGAAATTATATTACTTAACTTAACTATTAACAAATTAAAACGCGAGTTAAAATGCTGGGCACTGGTGTACAATGATATAAAATGATAACACTTGACCCCTAGAGGCATGAGATTAGTCCTCAAATGCGGCTATTATCGCAGTCAATTGAGTATATTGTCTAACCTAGGTATTCGCAAATTATCTTGCACTATGATTTACTATATCAAAAGCACGTGCTTATTCTAGGATTGATATGTAAGCCATATAAAACTGTATAAGAAATAGTTAATCCATTAAATAATATACAGGAAGTTCGAATATCAATTGTAAATGTATAAAAAAATAAGATATATTATAAATAAATCCAAACGGAGTCAGAGACCGATGTAAGGTAGTCGGAACACGTTCCTAGTTACTTTTCTCCTCAGACTTCATTCGACTCACTTTGAAATTAAACAGTCAGAGTTGAAATAGAACGTTTGAGGCTAATGTGTTAAAAAGCTTATTTATTTATTTATTTTTTTTGTTTTTTGAAATTTTTTAATAATCGAACAAACAGTCAGCGTTTTTCAAGCGGCGTCGCTTCCGCATTGCGGATATCTCTTTTCTAATGCACATATTTGTTTAGAAATTGTGAATATTGAATAAATGGACCGTATGTTAACAGGAACATTTAGCATTCCTGTTAACATTGTTAATAAGAGAGTTAATTAGAATGTCTTTGTTATTATATCATGCAAAAAGTAACCATCGGTTTTTTATGACATTATACAGTAATATAAAAAAATAAAAAAGCCTTTTATTTCTTACAAAATAATAATCTTATAACTATGCTTAATCTACTTAAAAAAATTACAATTTATTTTAACTGTATTCTTTATATTTATATATTATTTATTTACTTGCAAGAACCCCTCCTCGGGTGAAGGCCTCCTCAAAACAAGTATATTTATGTTCCGCGTGTTTTTTTTAAGTGTTTAGTATTGCGATTTTATTTTCAAGAGCAAAGTCTATTAACCTTTTTAATTTCATTTCTAAATATTCATCTTGTCTTTCAAATTGTCTTACTACTTTTTTTGGTATAGAACATAGTTGTCATATTTCTCTACCTTTTTACCTCTTGGCGTCTTTGTCTTAGTCTTTGTCCATTGATATATATTATAACACAAATATTGAAAGCTCATAAGTAGCTACTAAACAAAAAAAATAATCGTCTTAGTAAGAATATCATGTACTGAACTATTCATACATAAGTAACTTAGTATATTTCATTGTATTGATTATTATTTTATATTATAAAAATCTAAGCCTAAGCGTTGAAATATATTCCGTGAAATAATAAATAGTATCGTTCGTTGGAGTGAAAATAGCGCCGACGGTCGACAGAAGCGCTATCAATTATTAGAAGCGTTCGAGCGAGTTAGGCAGTGATGCGTTTGTCCCGATGTGAATTTGAATTCCAAACAATAAACGACTTCAACTTCACGTTGTTTTTTGAAGCTGTGCTAATTAAGTAATGAACATATTTGCCAAAAAATAAAGAAATCATATGCTTATTATATCTCACACGACTAAATTGGAAATATTTTTTTTTCATACTGGTGGTATATTATTTATATAATGGTAGGGTTTTTCCGTTATCGCCTGGCTAACTACAACCTTCAAAATGAAAACCTCTTACCAAGCAGCTGCAGATGTGTTTCGGCAGCTGCAGTTGAGAGTGAGTCCCCCTGTAAGTTTATCGTGTCTACTATCTTAGGCCACGACATAATTTAAGATGAAGTGAGATTGTGGTGAAATGTAAATCTACAAAGTTAAAAAATAAAAGTACTTTTATTTTTATTGTTAATTCTCACTTTCCATTTTTTCTGGTGTAATTTTTAAATGTCTACTTTATAATAGATTTATTTTTAATATTATAACAACAAATAGGTAAGTATTCCAATTGATGATAAATAGTGACTGCAGTTTATGACTCTGTATAACCGAACTCAATAGGACCATAATCCAAGAGTTATACTAGGTTGTTACCACTAATGTTAGTACTCTGCATGCACCAGCTTATGTTGCTAACGTACACCCTTCAGAACGGCATACAGCAGCGTAAACAGTTTTGGTATGATGAGTCTTAACCCACTTTACTGAACTTTAGAGCGAGGGCTTAAGGCACTCAGCCAAATGACAACTAAGTCAAGAATGGCCCAGTGACAAAGCTCGGCTTGGTCTATTGCCTTGTATGAAAATATCGAAGAATGTATCGAGATAACTAATCATACGAGCTAAACTAACCACACATATATACGTTGGTGAGACACACATGCATACCTTCTCATGTGCTGCAGAAACACGTACATGTATTTGGGATCTGACAATTTAAGTTAAGGTTAACTAAATAAAAATAGAAAACCAGTCCCTTACGGAACTTATGTACCTATGCAGCTATAGCGCATAAGCATTATTTTGTGACAGAAATAGTAGTTCAGTTTATATTTTTATTAAACAAACTAGATAAGTATTATAGTTTATGATTTGGAAAATTTTGCGAATTAATCACTACGCAGATTCCAGCCATTAGGAGAGTTATCGAGTTTGAGTTCCTCTTGAAATTGATGTTGACGTTTTAGTATTGTTTGCTCCAGGCAAAAATAATATTTTTTGCGGTCTTATCCATATATTCCCGAGTACGCCCTGTCTGGTTAAAACAACTATCGTGACAAACGTACGATATTAAGCACATTTCCACACACCATTGCGGAGTAATTGCTGAAAAGTGATGTACAAAGTGTCGGACTAGATCTATTGGAGTATTGTTTAAAACGGTCTTGCTTTTGTTCTTAAATTTTGGTGTTTTAGTGACGAGAACACTTATTTTCAATTGAGTCGTAGTAGCGCTTTTAGTAGAAGAACTTAAAAGGGGCTCGAACACGTGAAAGATATATCACTAGTTAACTCCTTAAGTAACATTACAAATATAGATTAACACTATTAAATGCAAACAGTGATTAAGATTTGTAGTAAGCTTAAAATAGATATTGTCTTCCATCGAAGTCGAACAGAGCTTAGTGACATCGTGGAATGTCATCAATTATTAAGGGAGTTCGACGTTTCGCTCCGAACTGTCTGTCGTTTCATTTGTGACAATAATGGTAGTTTAAAGCGATGCACTATCAAAAATAATTCGTTTTAAATACTCCTAAATACTTTTTGATTTATAATGTCAATTTCATCGATTAACGTATTGACGGGATTAATTGTATGAAAAACAAATATATTAGAGATATTTTGACTTCGAATTTAAATTCGACGGCAATCATATTAATTGCGAAACAGACTTTTCATAATAGTTTTGAAATGTTAACTACTGACACGTTAATCTCTGCAACGTTCAGTGTTATTTATAACAGGTATTTCATTTGCAAGTTTGCATTTTCTAGAACAATATAACAATAGTGTAAAAGAATTTTTTTTTTTTTTTTCGAACTGACCTACACTGTTGACCCGGAGGCCGCTACAGATTTACCGGACTACTAAGGGGAGCGCTTAAGGCACTCACCCGATTTTATTTAGGCAACTAGCACAAGGGCACTCGGTGCGCCTCGGCTTGAGCTGTCGCCGATAACCCGATCTAACTAAGCTAGCTAAGCTATGCTATCTCATACGATATGAATTCGTGAAAAATGCATTGGTAACCATGCATGTTTCACGAACGCATATGTATATTTTGTGTCTGACTACTCTAAGTGTGTGACCTAATTCAGTCCGAAAAGGGCAAAAAAACAGCCCACCACCATGTGTGCCTATGTGTGCACGTGTGTGGGGTGATATGTGTAAGTGTAAAAACTAATGTGTGTAACTGTATCGCGCAGATAACATCTCAAGGGCTCCACTCCAGGGGACGACCTAGGCTCGATATGCTACGAGAGAGACGCGACAATGTGCGGGATCGTATCTTCAACCCCCGCTCACGACGGTGTGAGCAGGGAGAGTCGCGGGCGTGGGCGCAAACACGCAAAAATAAGGGCGATCGATACTAAGAATCAAGACGGCGACGGCGCCGTGATTTAACTATGCAATCATCCGGATTGCTCCTAATGGTTCGGTATATTAGGGAGTGATAGACATAAATGCGCGGATTTATTCCATCTATATCTAGAATAAAATTATTTAAGTGAATCGCGCGCGAGGCGCTGAAGAGTGGCCGCGATGCCGGGAAAGCTCGAGATAGCCCTAAGGTACTCGATACTGTCGTTGCTATTATTCAACATTTCGTTGAAGGCGATGATTTCATCAATCTCATGGAAGATGAGAAGCTGAGTTACCCATTGTATGCCGGGTAAGGAAAAGGTGAACGGTTTCGCCTGGTCGGGCTTAACCTTTGGAGGTTGGGCTTGAGGTTGGGACATGGGTTTGGCTACCCACGGGGCCTGAGGGGCCCGCGAGGGCTGGGGCGGCGCACAGGGCGCAGGAGCGGGCGGTGTTGTGGTTCGGGGAACGGGTTTGGATGCCATCGGGGCCTGAGGGGCCCGCGAGAGCTGGGGCGGCGCACGGGGCGCAGGAGCGAGCGGTGTTGTGGCTCGGGACAAGGGTTTGGAGATCCAGGGAGTCTGAGGGGGCCGAGCAGGCCGGGGGGGCACATAAGGTGCGGGTGCGGGCGCTGCCGGTGCACGGGAAGTGCCCGGCAGGCTTGGGAAAGCCTCTGTTGACAACAGAGGTGGAGGTTGAGGGCGGGAGGAGGCGGCGGGCGCCCTGGTCGGGGAGTCCTGCCTACGGAGTCGGGGGCGCTTTGTGCGCGGCGCTCGGGGACAGCCGCGATAATTCGCGGGATGACCCGATGCGCCACACAAGACACAGCTAGGAGGCTCGGGTGAGGACGGAGTGCGAGAACACTCCCTAGTGGAGTGATCGCCGAGGCACTTTACACACCTGGGACGCAGGTGGCAATTTCGTGCGGAGTGACCGTACACCTGACAGTTGTGACACTGTGAGGGAACGAACTGCTTGCGCGGAGGCTCGACTGTGATGCCGGTGAGGCCGCACAGGGAGGACAGGGTCGAGATGGCTTTACCTTCCCTGGAGCGGTCCAAAATGACCAACACCAGGTTGTATGGGGCCTTCGTGCGGGGGTGGTACATACGATGTACCTCTCGGACGGGATAATTGGATGACTTAAGGTCATTACCTATATCCTCGATTGATAACTCAATCGGGACCCTACGGAGGACAACTCGGAGGAGACGCTCGTCCTCGAGAGCGTGGGTGAAGTAGCCATACTTAGCTTCCCTAAGGAAGGAGGTTAGGCGACGGTGATCGTCGACGGTCGGCACCTTAACCTGGATGCCAGTGGGAGTGTTAAGGGCGGAGGTATTCATAATCTTCCTCGAGTTGAGACTCGAGGAGATAACAACCCAAGACGACTTGTCTTGGATCGTGACGGGTGGCGGTGGGCGGGGCTTCTTTGCAGAAGCTGCGGAATCCGCGGCTTGTGCGAAAGAGAGGTCGGAGGGGGCGTGGCTTAAGGCCGGCGCCTTGTTGGCGCGTTTGACGGGTTCCGTGTGTACGGAACCGATGGGTGAGGCAGGACGTGACAAGTCGGCTTTCCGACGGTGCGAGACGGTTATGAAACCGTCTTTGACTGACTCGACAAAGGGCACGGACGGATCTACGTCCATCCGTGGGACTGGAGGAGAGCTTTGGACTAGCGGATCGACACTACAGTCCGGAGAAAGTGACGAAAATGAATTCGCCACTGAAATGTCGGTTTTGGAAGGTGGGGCGGTCGGAGCTTTCTCCTTCCGCTGCTTGGAAGAGCGTTTGTCTTTCTTAGCAGAGACCGGGGACCGCGCTAAACGCTAAAAGAAACTGCGCTATACCTTTATATCTCAAATTTCACTGTTTCTTTTTCAATATCAGTGAAATTTGTTCTTCTTTTGTGCTTGTGTGTATATCTGCTTCTTAGTTGGACATGATAACTTTTTTTTAACTTACAAACCTTAGTATTGATCTATAGTAGGACCTTTGCCAGTAAGGTCCACTAGCCAATAGTAATTATAAAATTATTATTTTATGCAATTTACAAAAATTATAAATACCTAATTAAAAGAAAAAATCATATTTAGCTTTATAATAATATTCTTTTATAATAACAATGCACAAGAACAAGAAAAGGAAAAAAGAAAAAATTCAGTGAACCTCATGAATGAGATTTGTACGCAGAAATCCACATGGCTACGACAGAGCGTGTGGTGGTGTAATACACGGATATATCGTACACAAACGCGTCATTTCAATTCTTAGCACCTGTTATCGAAGTGTCAAATATCCACGTTTGCTATCCATACGAAGTTTGGAAGTTGAAGTGATAGTGGTACTAGAAAATAATCCCTAGGAGTGTTGATGTGAGGCACGCGCGGCTGATAGTAAAAATTAAGCCAAATCATACATCACAATTTGACACACACATGTTGTGTCGACACTACTTAGGTGGGATAAGGGTGAGAAAATGAAATGATGATGAAGCTAAATGTATAGAATTTATTGTTTGAATGTCCAAAAAAATAATATGTATATCAAATATATGTACTTTTTAAATTATAATAAAATAGTATATTCTCTTGTACTGTGTGCTTAATTTATACGAAATTTCTCACCCGTTCTTACCAATTTTAACGTGAAAGTATCATTTTTAATCACGAATGACATAACACCGCGGGATAAACAAGATTATCAATCATGGCGTGTTACAGAGTTACTGTGGACATATTAAAGTCGAAAATATAATTTATTAGAATTGATGAGTGTTTATATATATGAAGGGACTTTTTATTGTCGTGGAAGTCGCGGACACCAGTTATTCTATACATAAAAATAATGTTGAGTTGTTTGTCCAGTCTAATATCTGAAATAAAAGATTATGACGAGATTACTGATTATAGATTTACTGAGCGATAGAGGGTTTTTAGAACATTAACTAGGGTAAATACTAGGGTAAATACTATTACGTTTTTCCATATGAGCTGAGCAGAGACGATATAACTTAACACAGTTGATTTAAAACCGTTAAAGGGTTACACAAAGGGCGGAACACTAATGATAGAACTATGCTAACTAATATTATTATTACGAATTTGAATGTATATGTTTGTTTGTTAAGTTTTAAACGCGTGTAAATGCCTACTTAAGAAATCAATATGAAATTTTGCATACACTTTGTCAGGGATACAGAAAACGATATGATAAATTTTCATCCTGCAAAAATGTTCTATTCCCAAGGAAAATATCTAATGTACATTAACACGAGCGAAGTCGCCAGCAAAAGCTAGTAATCTATATATAAATAGGCAAAGATAAATCAGTACTTTTTCTCCGCTGTTTGTCAAACGATTTTCTGTTTTTCTTTTCTTTTTTTCGTGTAGAATTTATTGACGAGTTTTAATGATATCCGTAAATAATTTGGAAACAGTTTTCTTTCCTTATCATCAACAAGTTGCAGTCTAAATAAAGTCTCTATTCGTCATACTTCGCAATCCTTACTAATTCACAATATTTGTACTCTGTGTGTCAAAGTTACCTCGACAATATTGACATACAAAAAAATAAATAAATCACGGTCGAATTTCAACCAATGGACGAGTTCTAATGAAAATATAAAATATATTCTACAATTAATTTTGATTAAATACATAGTAAGCAGTAAATATACAACATTAAATATGGAATCCCTAATCGCGAACACGTCAAAACTCCGACGGAAGAAAACGGAAGTTAGCCGAGCATTACGCGTGTTATGTAAATCAAAGCGAGTCGCGGCGGGTTTGTGGCGAAACTTATAAAACCATTGTATTGCAGAGCTTCTTGAAAATTCAAAACTCTAAAACTGATATACATATATACTTGTGTTACGGTAGCGTGTTCTTTAAATAAGAAATGTACTTGGCATATTGCGTACTCTTTCATTAGAGCCCTGTTTCATATTCTTTCAAAACTCTTGTGTGTTTTATTTCTTGTTTTTCTATTACTCAAAATTTCTTAGTAAAGTTATTGAGGACACGCATTCAACACGCGTATCTATGACCAAAGTAATATATCTAGATATAAATAAACAGATGGAAAATAGGTCATGTTCCTTCTCTGTTTCTCAATTTCATTATTTTTTTCGTTTAATAGATATTGACCAGCTTTAGTGACAACAAATATACGAAAATAGTTATATTTCTTTTCCGTAATATTGAAAATTGAAGAAATTATATTACACTATCACCACATATTATAAAACAAAGTCGTCCGCCGCGTCAGTCTGTCTGTCTGGATGTTCGCGATAAACTCAAAAACTACTAAACAGATTGTAATACGATCTTCACCAAAAGATAGAGTAATTCACAGGGGAAGGGGTTGGTATATAATTTGTCAAAGTTTTATTTGTAAATTGGTTGAAATGTAATGATAATTGTTGAAAGAATCGGAACAAGTCAAGCCGCCAGAGAGCTTTCGTCGAAAACGCTGCGTAATCCCTATGAGATATAACAAAACAATGCATACTGAGATATTTTTCTTTAATAGATCTACAAAAAAGTCTACGATGGCATATACCTATCTTTTTAGGATAGCTTACTATACCCATTTATATACTTAAAAATGGTCACATATAATGAGGTCATTGGAAGGCTATTTAGACGGATGCAGTATTAACCCTTATCAAATTAAATACATTAGTTACGTCAAGTATTTCATGCACACAAGTATATATTTTTTATTATCAGAGCAGGACAACGTCCGCCGGGCCAGCTAGTTATTAATAAATCCGAATTTTTATCTGTTCGCTTCTTTCTCAAGATTTATGATAAATATGCATTATGATGGTAAATGGTTTGAATTTTGATATTGTAATATTTTCGTTTGAAAGATTTAACTGAAAAATTCTGAAGAACTTAATTCAATTAATTTGTGTACGAGAAAAGTGCCTGTAATGTTTATCATTCAGGAATAATGTATTTTTAGATTATACATTATTCCCAAACTTACAAACAACAAAAATTGAAAACTTATATTACGAAACATTGTCCTATTTCTCAGAATTAGTAAAATAACTATTAAGCCTTATAATTTTTTCACTGATTCAAGTTTTATTTGTTAAATTTTACCATTACTGCTTAGTCTCTGTGGATATCGGAATGATATTTAGCCTAGATAATACTTTGAAATGTTTCCAATCTGCGACTAAAAGTCTTATCAAAATGTGTCTAACCGTTTCGGAGATTAGCCTGAACAAACAAAAAATGTTTCAATTTTATATATAGATTTCAAAAATATTATCATAGTAATATTTGGTTGTAGATGTTCAAACAAAATGTTTTCGGATTCCTCAGAGCCAGTTTTTTATATTTTTTTAGGTTTAAGCCTTTCACCACGATCTCATCTGATGTAAAATGACAAAGTGAACCAAGATGATAAACGCAAAAGGACTGGCTCCCAAGAGCAGCTGCCAGAACACACCCGTAGATTCTTGGTGAAACGATTTCAACATAATGGTGGTAGCTAGCCAGATGGGCTTAAAAAGCCCTACCATCGTGCCACTTTTGAAACTGATATATTAAGCATTTTAGACGGTATCTTGAAATATTAACTCTGTTAATAATACACTGCGACGATAATTCACTATTTCTGTAACTTAATTTGACTTTTCAAGTCGAAATAACCAGTAATTTGACTAAAAACCAAACAATAGAAAGTTCGCAATAAATTGTTGACTGGTATATTTTTTTTGGTTTAATTCGCCCGAAACTGTTTCAGAGCAGTTTATTACGTCATGAAGTTACAAACAAATGTCTGCTAACTTTCTGTATTTTTTCGCTTGTCTTCCACTCGGTTTGGACGATTTTTATGTTTGCGTTGTATTTTTTTTTTGTGTTCCCATTTTTTGCCGTGTACGAAATTTTGCAAAGTTTGTTTATTTAAAAACGTTTGTTTTTCGATTCGTAAATTGGACACATTTTTAAAGTCATTAGAGATCGGTTGTCACGAACTGTGTTTTTGTTGATTATCGTAGATGTTTTTTTTTTGTCAAGAATGACATTTATAACAGGACTATTGAAATAATTAGAATAATTTATGTATATAAATAAAAATCAAGTGTCTGTATTACATACTTATGCCACTCCAAAAGTCAAGATGAATCTAAACATATATCTTATGTGTTCTAACTCATCAAGCCTTTTAGGCTGCAGAGCGTGTCAACGAAATCAACATAATATACTCTCAAAAATATTCCTCAGTCTCTGTACAGTAGAGTCGAAATAACTATTCTCATACTAGCCAATACCCGCGGCTTTGTCTTCTTCATTTATTATATTCAATATCAATTCAATCTATGTACAGAAGAAAATACCACGAGTACCACATCGCTTGGTTCACTTTCAACCGCATTAAAACACACATTGCTGATCGCATACAACTTATGAAAAACCATACATTATTAAAACTTTCATAATGTGTGTGAAATTAAACTTTCTTGACATTCAAATAAGGACCAAGTGTTTAACAAGCAAATCTAAATAAAGGCCGAGGCAGTCATAAGTACTGCCGAGAGAAGTGAAAACTCAAAACAATGGAATAACTATGTTCTTTTTTTAATTTTTAAATCAATTAAGTATAGTCTGAATTGTTTAAATTGAATTTATTAACGTTAGTCTGGTATTCACATTTATTGCCACTCCGAGTAATACCTAATAACATATTTTTATACAGTTCATTAATTAATCAAATATAAGATGGGCTGCCACAAGCTCAATATTATATGTACACAGGTCGCTATACTTCGTGACGTTAGTCTGGCGCAAGCGTAATACTTTACAAGCATGTCGATACCATCGCTGATGCGAACCCCCCTTTTTTCCTCACCAAATGTCGCTCAACGGAACTAAATAAGTTTTCAATAAAAAAATTGATCAAAACCTATAGAGTCGTTTTTGAATGATGCATACACAACAGCAGAACTCTATCATTTTATTTAAATAGAAGATGTACTATATATATACTTAATTTCTAATATTGTTTACTTCGTTTTCTTTGTCTACTAAAATGACACTTCATAGTACAGAGCACAAGTTACATAACTATAGTTTTATAGAACAAACATTATGCTTAAAACTTTAAAACACTTACAACTTGGCGTGCGAGTAGTCATCTAGGCAAAGTGGGAACACAGAGGCAACTTTAAACAGTAAGTGCTTGTGTACACTACGCGAATATTTTAAAATTATTACTTACAAAACTTACGTCGGTCCCTCGAGAGTTTAAACGTTGATAAGAAACTACGATGGAAATCCATTTAGATTAACAGCGATATTATAGATATATTCCTTTTCCGATGGTGCTCGGTTGATTATATGCGGTATAAATAAAGGTATATAGAAGTAAAAGTAGCAGTGTAATTATTTCAGAAGCTTTTATGATGATTTTTGAATAAATATACGAATGAATTGAAAGTATAAACTCATGTTGAGAAGTTTTGTTTTGTTTCAGGTAACTTTTATTATGATTTATTATTGTCTAAATGTGTAGATATTTTTTTATATAATAACACTAACTTGTATCAACGGTTTTACTTTTGTTAACGTACATTTGACTGATACTTCTGAAATAGTGTTTTTTCTTTCTGGAGGAACGGTAACCTACGTCCAGTGTCACTGACAAAACGTGTATGCAAAATTTCTTGATTATGGTTTTCCTAGTCAAAGCGAGAAACCACACCAGAACTGGCTCCTAAACTGGGACTTGTTGCCCCTATATAGTCGAAATCGATGGGACCTTATGGTGTGACTATACTTACTGACATTTTTAATCGCATACTTACCAACTGCAATATGCCTGACTCTTGGAGATCAAGTATCATCATTCCAATCTACAAAGGCAAAGGTAATGTGCAGGACTGTCGTAGCTACCGAGGTATTAATTAAGATCATGTGTCACACCATGAAACTCTTCGAACGCATAATCGACGCCAGGCTCCGGCAAGAGTGCATTGTCTCGGAGTATCAGTATGGGTTTTGTCCTGACTTTGGCACTATAGATCCCATTTTTGCCCTTAGAATGCTAGTCGAGGCCTACAGGGAGAGAAATAAGCCATTACACATGGCTTTTCTTGACCTGCAAAAGGCTTTTCATAGCGTACCGCGTCCGGTGATCTGGTGGGCTTTGAAGGAGAAAAACGTGCCACAAACTTATATTGATATTATCCGAGACATGTACCATAATTCGAAATCCGTAGTGAAGACTGCCGTTGAAGATACTCACCCATTTCCAATCACAATTGGTGTTCACCAGGGCTTGGCTCTGAGTCCTTTTCTGTTCAGCATAGTGCTTGACGTAGTTTCGGCGAAAGTCCACGAACCATCTCCGTGACTAATGATGTATGTCGATGACATTGCGCTGACGGATGATGATAAGCAGAAACTGGAGCAAAACGTTAACAAATGGAATGGTGCACTTGAGAACTGTGGTCTAATACTTAACGTTGCGAAGACCGAGTACATGGCATGTGGTTGCATGGACCCCGAACCTTTAAAAGTAGGTAACGAAACCGTCGCAAAGACCAGCAGCTTTAAATACCTAAGGTCTGTGTTACACGAGTCCGGATCAATATATCACGACATCCGATGCCGAATAAGCGCTGCTTATGCAAAATGACGAGAGGTCACCGGTGTTGTTTGCGATCAAAGAATACCAGTAAAGTTAAAAGGCCTAGTGTACAAGTGCATCATCCGACCGGTCTTGGTCTATGGCAGCGAAACGTGGCCAGTCCCAGGTAGACATATCCAGCAGCTACATGTCACTGAGATAAAGAAGATGTTGCGATGGATGTATGGCGTTACGAGAATAGATCGTATTCAAAACGAACATATCCGTGGTAGCCTTGGAGTCCGTGACATCGCGGATAAGCTGCAGGAGAGTCATCTCCGCTGGTATGGCCATATAAATCGCAGGCCTCCAGACTATATCGGGAATAGATGTCTTAACATAACTGTACAAGGACCAAGATCTCGTGGTAGGCCCAAAAAAACGCTGGCTGGATGGTGTGAAAGCCGATACGCAGGAGAACAACCTCGCACAGAAGGATTCCGAAGACCAGGCAAAGTGGAAGAAGCTGAGTCGGAAAGTGGACCCTGGGACTAAGCCGGGAAAACGCTAGGAAGAACAAGAAGATTCTCTATCTGTATTGATACCATTGTTTGAAATAGCTACTCTCTGAAACTATTTGTCACTTTTGTAAAAGTAATTTCTCGTGTTTTAGAATATTCATTGAGATAGGTGATAGGTTATCTAATATCATGGTAATACTATTAGAAGCAGCTACAATACAAAGTGTAGGTGGGAGCGAGAATGAAGCAACAGTGCGGACGCAGGCACCTCACGCGGTGCAGGGTTTTGGGCGTTGCTAGCGGAAATAATTAAACATAAGTGAAACCAAGGGGCATAGATAACGTCCTTGTAATACTGCACGTACTATTTCAAGAATATGAACTGTAAGGAATGTGTAATAAAAAATATTCCAAACGAAACAAAAAAGAAAAATCGAAATCCTTAAAAAATCGATGCCGTGGAATATTTCATTTGTTAAATTTTGATATCATGCGAATTGGCGTCATGAGTTATAGCGTTCCCTTTAATACGCGTTCATAAATCGCAAATTTGTTCGAGTGCGCCGAGAAATAATGCTTTTTATTTGTGAAATGATAATATATTATGATTTATTAAGTCATTTATTAAATAGAATACATATACGAGTATGTGTATATACGATCGTATGAAATTAATTTGTTTTATCGTGTGAAAGATTTTTCTATGATATCTCAGAAATGGTTGATTTTTTTGTTGGTTGACAGTTTGCTAAATAATAATTGGGTAATTTATCTTAATATATATAAATTACGTGTCACGTTGTTTGGCCGTAATGGATTCCTAAACGTATTGAACCGATTTTAATAAAAAATTGTACACTGATGTGCAGTTTCATCTGGCTTAAAAAATAGGATAGTCTATATCTCAATTTATAATCGCAATATTATTTTATTGCCAATTATTTGTTTACTAGCAGCCCCGGTGGACGTTGTCCTGCCCTGATAATAGAAATATATACTAATGTGCATGAAATGCTTAAGGTAACTAATGTATTTTATTTGATAAGGATTAATACTGTATCCGTCTAAATAGCCTTCCAATTATCTAATGATATGTCATGTGATCATTTTTAGAAGATAGATGGGTATAGCAAGCTATCCTAAAAAGATAGGTATATATCATCGTAGACATTGTTCAGTGTAATATTATAACATAAAGTGCATGGTCGTTCAGAGATGGCGTAGTCACGTTTTTATACTGACTATTGTTTGTATCCTTGCTTTAAGTATAGTGATTTGTTTTAATGAATAAATTGTTGTTTGCTGCAAGTGCCGAGAATCGTGGTGTTTGATATTCACCTTCCATAGTACCTCCTAGTCATTCTAGTGTTCAGTGAAAGTGTGTTCAGACAATTTTTGTAGATCTATAAAAGAGGAATCTCCTCTCAGTATGCGTTGTTTTGTTATATCTCATAGGGATTACGTAGCGTTTTCAACGTAAGCTCCCAGGCGCCTTGACATTTTCCGATTCTTTAACAATTGTCATTATATTTTAACCAATTTACAAAAAAAATGTGACAAATTATATACCTAACCTTCCTCGCGACATACTCTATCTATTGGTGAAGACCGCATCATAATCCGCTCAGTGGTTTTTGAGTTTATCGCGAATATCCAGACAGACAGACAGACAGACGTGGCGAACGACTTTGTTTTATAATATGTAGTGATAAACACAAAGTCATGATTATCTCTGTTAGTTCGATAAGATTCTAACAGATGGCGGTATAAGGTAATTCGATGACTGGATTGACTTCCGTGCAAAGCCGGACCGGGCAACTAGTTATTGTCTAAATGTTCAATATATACAAAATTGGATTGTAAACTTAGAACAAACGCTATCACAAAGACTAAAGGGTGGACGTCACAATGTAGACTAATTGGCGGTCCTGCTTATGTTAACATAATTCGGATAGTGTATGCGAGACAGATATATTGTTATATCTGTTTACTTTTATATACAAAGAGAATTTTTCTGCGATTTCCCCTTTCTGTTTTTGTATGTTCTGAGAACACACAGTCAGACTTACTTTCGCATTTATAGTGTTTTAATTTCTCTATTTTTTATTTATTCTATATTAATCAATTATTCGCATGTCTGTATCATACATCTTAAATAAATAAATTGAAAATTTTTCTATTACATCACTAACTTAATCGGTTATTGGAACATTTTCATATATTTACTTGATACATATAATTATTTTTACATAATTATAAAGTAGACTGTGATCTTATGAACATTGTAATATTTAACATAGTTTAGTTTTCGTGGACCTCTTCGGGTCTCTACTCCTTTTGGAGTACCCAAGCGTCATGACTTTTAACGATATTCATTCAGCTTCGCAGCAGACTCTAATTCGTCTCTTCATTGTACCATTAGCTTAGTTATGCTTCTGTATCCATTAAGCCCGCTTCACAATATTACGGTCTTTGTCCACCTGTTGTCGGTAATACGAGCCACGCGTCCTGCACTAATTGCGATTGAAAGGTGGAGCTTCTGTTTTTTTTTTTCATCTAATGCCGGTGGAATATTGGTGAGTTGTTCTGTGTAAGGCCGTGAAGATTTATATATTAGTACAACTATTCTACAATAGATGATACGCAAGTCATTTAATATCCACCACAGCAGGAATGAAGACTAGGGAAGAATTTAGTTAGTCGACAATTGTAATTAATGTTATAAATGAGAATGTGAGGTTATTTGTTTTTTTTTTTCGCTTTTACGCATAAACTATTTAACCGACTATAAATAGAAATAGGGTACCACCTCTCATCCAGAAAAAATACCATTCACTGGGAAAAGGACAAATCTATCTTAACGCGAACGAAACCGCGAACAAAAAATAGTCAGAAAATACATTTTATAAATTAGAATAATTAGACCTTAAGAGGGTGTATCAAAACGAATTACGCAAGAGAAACCTTAGAAATAGGAATTGGTGCCGGCGCGGCGATCGTATTAACACGACCTTCCCTTACTTTTTGTAATTATAAAACGTAAAAAAACTTTCTCGAAGGCTGTTTTCGTGGAAGGTGGATAATTTCGACGGAAAACAGTGGCGATGCCAGTTAGGCTTTACTTTCACGACTTGTTTTCAATCGATGTTTTTTTTCCTTTTTTTCAGAGTTCAGTAGATCAAGATTGAATATTTTAGTTATGTTCATAATTAAAAGAAAACAACATAGCACTATTTTAAATTTCTTAGTTATTAGAATAACATAAGTTTTTAAAGTTACACTTCTTTTGGCGTGTTATAAGAAATCGTTAAGAGTGAATTTTTAACTTGAAACGAAAGTTACGTGCGCCGATGTAACACACCATGACGTTAGTTGAATTTAAATTATACTTTACTACGATTATAATAGACATGTAATTTGTGTATTTCAATTATTCAAATATTTATTTCAATCGGTTCAAAAGTGTTAAAGTGTGTAAAAAGTTTATTTGTGAATAATAATAATTCACGTCAAATAATATATTTTTTGTTTCGATCTGACTACTCTGTTGACCTGGCAAGGCCTCTACAGTGTCACCGGACTATACCAAACATTATAACTTGTAACGTGTTATTACGTACGAGTCCCTCGGATATTATGATTATCGCGAATTTATTTCTGCGCGGCGCGGGTTAGTCGCTGTAGCGGAAAAGCTGAAATCGCGTTTAAGAGCCCGAGCTCAGAAGTACTATTGACGAGCGCGTTGAACGCGAGTATTTCTTGAACATAGTGAACTAATAAGAGTTGTGCTATCCAGTCGATACCGGTGGTCGAAACGGGAGACGCGGTAGGTGACGCAGGAGTGGATTGAGCCTTCTGAGGCTGGGGCTTGGCTTTAGTAGCCGAGGAAGCTGGCGGGGAAAGACTTGCGCGCCAAGAGAGTGCGTTCAGCGTGGGTGCGGGTGCTGCGGGTGCACTGGAGGTGCCCGGCAAGTCAGGGAAAGTCTTCTTGCTATGTATGGGCGGAGGCGGTGGCGGTTGCGTCCGAGACGACGGGGCATGCGCCCTGGACTGGGGCGCACGTCCGCCGCGGCGGGGACGGATCGTGCTGAGCGCGCGGGGACGTCTGCTATAGTTCGCGGTATGACACGGTAGCTCGCCGAGGACACAGCTGGAAGGCTCGGTGGATTTAGGAGTGCGGGGGCACTCCCTAGTGGAGTGATCCCCGAGGCACTTGACACACCTGGGACGCAAGTGGCAGTGCCGGGCGGAATGACCGTACACCTGGCAGTTGTGACACTGCGAGGGTACATAGTTCTTGCGAGGAGACTCGACTGTGATGCGGGAGAGACCTCACACGGAGCTGATTTGGAAGATGTCCTTCCCAAACCTATCCCAATCCAGAGTGACCAGAACTAGGTTGTACGGAGCCTTCGTACGGGGGTGGTACATACGAAGTACGCTATGGACTGGGAGATCCTGTTTCTCCAGGTAGGTGAGGACGTCGTCGGTGGCGAGCTCTGAGGAAACACCGCGAAGGACGACACAGAGGACGCGCTTATCCTCGAGAACGTGGGTGAAGAAAAGGTGTTTTCGCTCCCAGAAGTACTTGGTGAGCTGGCGATGCTCATCGGCGGTCGACACTATAATAGAAATAGCGGCAACGGTGTGTCGGTGAACGTGTAGTAAATCTGTTTGGACGTAATGTCTTTCGAGATTTCTACCCAACGAACTTTGTCACGAAGATGACGGGAGGCGGTGTGCTTTGCTTCTTAGCCATGACCGCGGGTTCCGCGGCCGGAGCTTTAACCGAAGTCGAAGCAGAGGGCGCAGAAGAGGCTCGGGGCACCCGAGCGTCACTTACATTTGACTGCTTTGAGACGGAAAGTCCCGCAGCCGAGTCGCTGTCTGACGGATTTGCGGCGCGTGGGCGTTTGCCACGGTGCGTGATGGTTGTAAAACTCTCGTCATCGGCGGGCGTGGTCGCGGCCGCGGTTGCGGGCGTGGAACGCGCGCGAAAACTTTGTTGAGTCTATTATACTCGGAGACCAATGCAGGGTCCTCCTTCGACACGAACATATGGAACCGGAGTAATTCCTCGATATGACCGACATCTTCTAGGGCTGGATGGACCGGAGAGGCGTGAGGGGTGCGCGGGGGGGGACATGACTAACCTCCCTACGTGAGGGGTACGGGGGTGCGCCTAATTAAAAATTTTACGGACAATCCGTGTCCGGGCCAAAGGCAGACGCGACGCGAAATCTTCTCTCTTCGTATCTGAACACACGGTGTGGCACAAAGAACGACGCGCTGCACGGTACACGTCGCGCTGCATGACTCACGAAGCGCTGCACGGCGACTCGACGCACGACACACAGTGTACACGGCTTCGCACCGAAAAGTGCGGCTTAATTGGTCACTGGTAGAGGTGCAACGTCGCTCTGAAAAGAGCGTGTTGATTGACAATAGCTGAACGAACATACTATAAGTGCGGCTTCGCAGCAGATGTCTTCTTTCTTCGAATTTCAAACGCTCGAACACAAAAGCACCGGGCGATGAATCATTCGGCAACAATGCGGGTTGAGCGGCAGAGAAATCGTTGGAATGCGGACATCTGGTACGTAGGTAGACAAGCGTGGCGAGCCGGAAATAACCGGAGATAGCCGAGTGCGGCGAACCGAACGGACCATCAGAGCGGCGAGAGAGCGCACGTATGCACCCGACCGCTGCTCGAACGAGTCTCTCATTTTTCATTTATTCCTAGGTTATTTTAAAAGATTTTTCAAACGGATTTAAATGGCTGACACGTTACTCAGAACCAACCGTCTAATAATAACGCACCTACGGAACCTTTAATGTAGCAGATATCTCACCCCTACGCATAACCGAACTGTGTTTTACAAAGCGGAACAATCATTAAAACTTTTGACGAGCTTTGCTTTAATTGTTACGGATATCTTGTTAGCGACGTAATCACGCGATATGATCACGTGTTTGTTTTGATTTTACAATAAAAACAACCTTTATCTCCATAATACCTTATAATACTGATTGTAAAGATTAAATAAAAGGCAATAAATAATAACTGAAATATCCACAAGTCAAATTACACCCAATAACTGTTTCGCAGTTTATTTAGTGGTGGTTTATTTAAACGATAAATCTTCTATAATTATAAAGTATTAAAAAACGTACGTACAACCTAGTAAAATGTATGTAAGAAATATTGATTTTAGATAAAAATAAATATAGCCGTAAGTTCGATCTTGCGCATAATACAGTCAAGAGTGTAATACAAAACAAAGTGAAAATATTATTATAGGAATTGGAACTAGGCATTTATTTATCCTTAAGTAATTTCCATGTTATACGTATAATATCATACGTATTTCTACCTAAATTTGTGATATGCGCAGCTATTTAAAGGTCAGAGAAAATGGCCAGGACTGTAAATATATCTAAAATGTAAATAAATACTTGTTATTATGACCCGATATGTAGATTTTGACAATTATTGCGAAATGCGATTTTTAGTATAGCAATGATTGCTTGTTGTTATATATTGTGGCTATTTTTACTATAGCAATGATTGCTTGTTGTTATATATTGTGGCTATTTTGTTTAACGGAAAAATATGATAAATAGCATTTATTCAGTGCCGTGTATTAGTTAATTATAGCAACATTTATCGCACGTAAAAAAAAATCGCATTTCGCATTTGCCACGCTAATGCTAGTCCCATACCTACGTGACGAAACTTCGACTACTTGTCACGCTAAAAATTAATAACGTTGGCACCCTTTTCTTACTTCAATTATAACTCAAATTAGAGTTTTCAAGTTCCAACGCAACTATCGTATTGCGTCTATCATCATGCAGTCAATTAGTTTGTAACGCCCGAAGATAATGTCTGCCCGCACCTAAAATTATTGGGAACATAGACAAAGCTTGTGGCGATACACGCCGATATGGGAGTAACATAGAAAGCGCGGTAAATAGAAATAGCAATAATTTTCATTTTTAATTCTAGTATATATATAATTATTGCGGTGTTCTAATATAACTCATACGGTTGTGAGACAACGCTGTAGTGAGTGTACTAATGACGTCAGTTTGTCTAGCGACACACGATACGACTGCGCTTTGTCAAAGTGTCGACGCATTTTATTTCTTCCCGCAGAAACGCTCGTGCTGGTATTTGCGACAGTATTGAGTTTCTATATGGCTCTTTGTAGAAGAACAAGCAGGGTTCAACAACAGGCATTTCAGGGAACAAGCATTTCATATATTTTGTCCAGTATTGTTATAGTGGAGTGATATTGAGTTATTCGCGTTTCCCGCGAACCCTCAATGGGCCGTCCTATGACTTTGGTGTGTGATCGATTTAACATGATCGACCCTGCACCGTTTTTTAACAGAGACTTAACAACATTCTAATTGTTACATCTACCGTTAATGTACGAACCATTTTTTATAATACTAGGAGTGACTTAACACTTGAACGATTCACATGTCTATAGCAGCAACGAATTAACTTTTAGCGGCATTTTCATATATACATATACTATATTGAACGTTGTTGTCTCCCAACCTTTATATGGAATCTCAAATCACTCTAGAATAGATAAGTACATGGGAATTTCTTACCATTTTTTAGCATACGTTAAGTCTGTATGGGAGGATATTGTTTCGCTTTTTGATGATTTATTTATATTTAATATTAGTATCTATTAATAATTGTATTTATTGATATGGATATTTGTTTAGTATTTCATACTAAACTATAGTATATTATCTTGTGCTCGGGGCTCCGCTAGCGTTAATAGACTTTTGATCTCTCTCTCGGAAATATTATGCTTTTGTGGATAAAGGGTACCCTAGGTCCTTTTCTGTACTCCTGGTCAACTGACCGTAGACGAAATTAAACCGTAAACGCGTAATAAGCAAACTCATTTCCGCAATTTATATTAATAGAACTGGTTAGAATTATAAGCTCAAATTGAAATTAAATGCAAGTACTATAAATTCTTTAGGCAGTATAGAAACCCATAAATTTGTGTCTATGAAGTCTATATATGAAAACAATTCGATTTAAATCATAAAGTTGTCTATGCTCTAATTTATAAGCGTAGAAGATACACGAACACTGGTAGTACCTGGGGCTATATTCAAAGCTACATTTCAAGTAGTACCGAATTAGGTTGCAAGTAACGGTTAAGCTTAAAATACGGAATTCATTTAACTGGTTTGTACTAAGTAATTTGAGCCTGGAACAAATGGTATTAATATAAACAACGTTTTAAAAGTATGTTAAGTTTCATTAATTTATATTACCAAATATATGTTATAAAAGTCAACGTCTCTCTGTCGGCCTGGTAGTGTACCTGTAATACGAAAGAAAAGAAAGTAAATAAATTACACTAAAGAAACGGCTGTACTAAAAATGAATTATTTCTAACGAATTCACATCGCTTTTAAATCAAACTTAAAATGTTAAATTCAACATAAATGTGTACATCTCAAGTGAACCTTAATTGAATTGTATAATTTCGTAATTATGAGTAATCCTTTATGATCCAATTGCTGAGGTTATAAATATTGCGTAAAATAAGGCTCTAGAATACAAATTTAAATAATTAATAACTTTGTAGGCACCAAAAACGGAGCTGCAGATAAAGCTAATATTATTATATATGTATAAGAAAATTAAATTTATTCTTTTGCCACTTATATTTTCTTTTAATACGCATTCGATTACATTGAAACTGTACGGAGTTAATATCTATAGTTATGATCACATAATATCCGGTAATATTACTTACCGAATTAACTCAACCTTTTAACAACAGATGTCGTGTAAGTAGTTTCCTTTTTAATATAACGGCAATTAAGTCTCGGATAAAAATTAGTGATATATATAATTATTATACGAGAGTGCGTGAGGAACTTTTTAAATCATTCCACAGATTACGACACATTTATTACATTAAACTAAAGAAGCAATGCCCAGAGTCGTGCGCGCTTTACATCCGCGTCTAAATTAATCAACATTTTTTTTTTGCAAAATACCATTCGCTTCATGCCTTGAGTGATAGCTAATCTTGATTTATTTCATTACATAAATCATGAATTAAAGTTAAACTATTTAATAAAACCCATGCTAAGAGTTTGGCAATATTAATAAAGCAAGTAACATAAATAAGACCTACAGAAATTAAATATTTATAAGAAATTAAAAATAAAACAAAACGTCTTGGATGCAAAGATAAAATAAGCAATTCCTATAACTAGAAAGAGGTTTGCAGAGCTAAAGCAAAAAACAGTACATGGTTTTGTATAATATATTTTTATTAGGCTTTGTAAGAAGAAGTAAGTGGTAAAAAGGCATGAATTCACCTGGTGTAAATACTTCAAACCTAAGTATCTATAATCAAATTCAAGCAAGACTCCAGTTATAACTGATGCTAGTCAATGATAAGTCAATACTTCTTAGAACTCATTTGAAATGTCTTGTGTTCTCAGGCTTGGTATGAACCCTTTAGATTAGAATACAGATGTGTGAACACTATTGGTTTGCGGCAAACGTAAGTCCTACGATCTCCATTGTGCAATCCTACAAAGATATATAGATTTAGAAAGCCGAGTCAACTCTTTAAACTAATATTCAGTAAATCACAGAAAATACATTAACAAAATTAGCAATTTGAGATTATAATTGAATTCGTGAAGCTACAGATTCTAAATTCAGATAAAAGTTAAAACAAAATTGGGCGACTTAGCACGCAATAAAATCTGGAATATCGTATCGTACGCATCATTAACCGTGTAATGCTCGCTAATATTCAATGTGCCCGCAAAGTAATTTGCATAATTAATTCACTAACACACAACGTATACAACGTTGTCGGTTGAAATATTAAAACCGTGGTCCGGTGGTCCCTTAATTTAAATTTCTAACGCCGCGCCGCGAAGGATTACTATGAATGGTTCTGGGGATATGCCAAATTTTATAAGACCCATGTTGTTTTTGTTTTTATGTTTATTAGGGTTTCGTTGTATTCGTGATGGGATTGCGGTCGAAGGTCTTCTAAATGTACCATTTTCAAGTATTCTTGAACGATATCAATGAGATTTTATGTAGAAATTTCCTTATTTAAAAATGTGCCTTTTAATTGATCGTAATTATAATTGATGTTGAATAACGATGCGGTTATAGACAATACCACTCTAAATGTACAAAGAGCTTCATTGTTGTTGTTAGATTTACGTTTTATGAGGATGGTACCTACCTAGACAAGTATTAATATATTGCCGCTATGTTTACGTTAAGATATTTCATCCTATGAAGGTTCTAGTATTGAGCTAAGATACGAAGCGTTATGGCTTTCAGTTATGTTATTTGTCAACTTATTCAAATAAAACTATATTTTAATAAACTTGTTATGTCAGTCTTTCTGTAATTTCTTGGGTAATCATTTTCTGGTCTAAATTTTGAAACGTTATGCTTACAATTAAATTTTGTTATGATATTTATTTCTTTTGTTTTTAAATTGATTTAAAGCTTTAATACTGTGTAATACTTCCTCTTGTTCAGTATTTGCTGTGTTATTATTATTATTATTATGATCAAATAAATCGAGTACGTTTAATCTTCAAAGCTAGTTCTTTAAATATTATAAGATTCACATTCCTAGATTTTAATGAAATTGCTGTAGTAGAAGTGGTAACCGGCTTAAAAATTGCTTTAGGCACTTAGACATCTACTAATTAAATGTGCCAAAGGTGCCACAGAGGCGACGCTTTTTTACTTTACATATGCTCGCTGTAATTAGTATAATTACCCCTG
Source organism: Antheraea assamensis (assembly GCA_035772565.1). Taxonomy (NCBI): domain Eukaryota; kingdom Metazoa; phylum Arthropoda; class Insecta; order Lepidoptera; family Saturniidae; genus Antheraea; species Antheraea assamensis. The sequence continues at coordinate 982,723 of JAQQSE010000020.1, forward strand.
CCTATGAAGTACAAGTTCCGAATCTGCATAAAATTTGAATGCAGCGAAAATTCTTTTTCACTTTAAATTACATAATTAACATTTGCAAATAGCGAATCCTCATTTATTTTCTGCCTTTTATACTTGAGACCACTTTAAATCTATTACAATTACTGGTAGTCTATTTTTACGTACCGATTAGAATAAATTTCGCAAATCGTACAAAATGACTTGCACTGGCGAATTTGTTCGCGTCTAATTTAGCTGAAACCCAGTCGATTCAGTTCGTCAGTCGAGCTAAATAGAAGCAAATTACTAGGCGGGTACTGCACTGTAGCGAGATTAGCAGTAATTAAGAAACTATTAAATAAGCTACGTTCCGTACGGGGTTACCATCCGTTTTATTTTGGAAGTTTCTGTGATGCATTTTTTCAACGATTAATTCCTTGGTATTTCTGTATAAATAGTCTTATTTTAAAAGTATAAATATTATTTATTTAATAAACCAAATAGTTATAATTAGAAGCATCATGTTAGAGATCAATAAGAATAATAGACACTCTCAAAATGTAATTAATAAATACAAAAGATATTTGATACCCTTTACAATAGGAAGTAACCTCTACGTTGAAGAGAATATTAATGACTGAAAGACGAGTGGAAGCAACTGTGTGTCTGGGTGGAAATTACAGAAAGACTTTATTGTAAATCCATTAAGACAACAAGACGATGATTGAAATACAAAAGTATGAATTAATGTACAGAACCCTTTTGAGGGCTTGCAGTGAGTATGAGGAATAATTACGAATAAATTACAACTCGGAATTAATACTAAATGTGTCATTGAGCTTTAAGTATAATATGAAATTGACGAAACCTCCTGATAATGTTTTGGAAATAAATTATGATGAAGTAACGTGACCCGTTAATAGTATGGTTATCCTACTCTGGTGTGTATAAAAGCAAGCGACTGCAAACGGAATTGCAGTCGTTTTGCGCTTCCCCATAATAGCTGTGTGCGTTGAACAGTTCTCCCTTTACATTTGCAGCGATATTGCTTTGCACGGATGGGCGGAGCTCTTGTAAACAAAATAAACCTTCCGTATTTCATAATTAATACTTTTCTCTCTCATAATTCTACTGAAAAAGTCAAGTCTTCAAAATGTAATTTAATTCTTAGTTTATTTCAACCAAGTTGCAAGATTGTATGAATAGTTTGTGAAATAAAATAAAATGTATATGTTGAATGTTGGAGAATATTATTAAAATCCATATGACTAAAAGGCCTGTTTTATAATAAGCACTGGCACGTGTTGTGTTTTAATTTGTTCCCGGGATATGAAACCGACTTATATAATATTTTAATAAACCTTTTTACTTTGTACTTAATAAAACATTTTACAGTGTTTGATATTATTACCATTCTCGAGTGGTTTTTCAGTTACTTGCTTGATAACTTTACGAAGGATCTCCAAATGATCTCTAATCGTTACAACAATCGGAAATAATCTACCAGAGTACTGCGACTGCGACAATGTGCAATCCGTGAATAGTATTGTAAAATGTATAAATGTGTATTTTTATTTTAAAATACTGTAAACATTGCGTGTACAATGATCGTGTTTGAATAATAAGTTACTCTTTCATTACAACACACCGTATTCTCAAAAACCCACGGGTGGGATAAATTTTTGACAGTATTTTATTAAATGTTATTAACATTATATTCAAGATTTATTATTTAACACTTTCGTCGTAAATTGGCATGTTTTACTATAAATTTTAAGGCGTGTACACGTAACAAACAAAAGTCACGTTGGTAATTATTACATAAATAAAATTAAAGTCTGTTGTTTGTTCGAAACGAATGTACTGATTTTGACGAGGCTTTTACTGGCAGTTATAGACGATTTTATCGAGTCTTACCTAGAGTACTTACAATTACGCTATTCAAAGAGACTAGGCAGAAATTATAAAATGTTACATAGGCAATTTAAAATAGCTAATAGCCCTACTACTTCAACATGCATTATTTATTAATCCAAATAAAACATGTGATTTTTGGAACAACAGTAAAAGTATTTGTATTGGAGCGAAGCCACGGGCGTTAGTTAATCTAAAATATCGTATACAATCTTATTACAAAACTAAATGTACACTCTCGAGTTAACATTGGGACGTACGAACCGACGACTTCTTTTATACGTGTACATACATACTTGACACAAGACATAAAAGTACATCGAGCGTGATCCAGCCAAACGGCTGGAATATACGACCGGAACATAGATTAGATGCCCTAAGTCAAATATACCCGTCCTCGCGTTTATTCTCATACAAATTTTACTCGACAATGTACACTCTACTTCAATGAAATCAGAATTCATAGGAAAACTGATATATATTTACTATTATTGGCTGTCCGTCGCAGTTTACGGGTGGGGTAACGATGAAAATTACACAAAATCGTTTTCTTACAGTACGACCATGTAGTGAAATAAAATGCCAATGATGTTGAATTAACCCGTTGGCTGATTTTTTTAAGACCCACATCTCAAAATGGCGGATTATGTTTTTTCTTAACTTCGCGACGTTGTACATTGTAAACATCATGGTTCAGTTCATTGAAAAAAATGTTCGTACAAATGATAAAATAATTTTAAAGACACATTTTACATTAAAAAAATAAATTTTCAATACATATTTTTAAAAGTTTTGTAATAAGTCAGGGATTTTTTTTAAGCTTATGCTGCCAACAGTCTGTTGACCTCTGCCTCATGAGGTCTACATTCGTTTGTATGAAACTTAAACCTTTAAGGTTTTGGACAGTCCAGGGGTTAACGTAAATCTATCAATTTTGACAATATTTTTAAAGTTCGGCGATGTGATTCTCACGGGCAGGAGAGAAGAAGTAAACGGATACGGCTTTTGTTTTTTTATGTTGTTTTGCTCTGTACATAAAGTATAATTTGTAAGATAAAATGCCATGTATCAACACTAGTTTCAAAATAATTATATATTTTTACGGGCAATTTTTTTCGTGTTTGTTAAATTTGAAGCAAATCTAAATTTATTTTTCTATTTTAAGGAAATGTAGAACGTAAAATGTTATTTGGATCAAATTTCTATATATTACATTCGTTCACGTTTTCAACTGAAGAACATATTTATGCAAAGAAATGTTTACTGGTACATTCTGGATGTTTTTGAATCGCGGTGTTGTTTATTAAAGTCACGCGAAATCACTTCATTTGTGATAAATTATGTAAAGATTCTTTCACATGTAACAGTTAGTTTTATATTACGTTTATTAAAATTGACACGCAAATTTATATATTTATAAAAAAAAGGTGGCATCCGCGAATTTACATACATGTTCTCTGTAAAATTTAAATTAGTACCAATATATTTAAGTAAGCATATAATATAACACGACTATTGAAAAGTGCATCGAAATGTCGACTATGTGCCTTTGTTCGCTAACATAGGCATTCACAGTTCGATACTTTTCAGTAATTGTCGGACTCTGCAAGGCGTTACAGGGCCCACTCCCACAATGACTTCATTCTCGTTTTCACTTTCTGTCATATACTTTCTATAGTGTTATAAATATCTAAATATGTATATCGCTTATTATTTTCATATTAGGTAAATGACTACTAAGCATTCTAACAATGTTTTATATTTAGAGTACTTCTTATGATTGATCGAGATACTGTCAATCTTAAATGATCAATCATAAGCAAGTGTTATAAATGTCTAAATATATCAATTATTATTTTCATGTTGGTTAAATAATTGCTAATGATTATTATAAAGTTCTATATTTAAAGTACTTCTTATGATTGATCGAGATACTGTCAATCTTAAATGATCAATCATAAGCAAGTGTTATAAATGTCTAAATATATCAATTATTATTTTCATGTTGGTTAAATAATTGCTAATGATTATTATAAAGTTCTATATTTAAAGTACTTCTTATGATTGATCGAGATACTGTCAATCTTAAATGATCAATCATAAGCAAGTGTTATAAATGTCTAAATATATCAATTATTATTTTCATGTTGGTTAAATAACTGCTAATGATTATTATAAAGTTCTATATTTAAGTACTTCTTATGATTGGTCGAGATACTGTCAATCTACAACGACCAATCATAAGCAAGTAAATTGGTGGGGATGAAATCACAATAGCGGGCATTCAGAGGTATGTCGGGCATTCGTTATTCAAGATCAAGAGCAAACACATGGAATATATCGCCTTTAGGCTGTTGTAAGTAAAACGGTACTGTAATAAGACTGATAGTTAATACTGTGTGAAGTGTTTTTGTATTTAAAGTCCCTGCTACTGGTTGATGAACTAACACGGTTTACATCTCAGAAGCGGGATTAGCAACTTAGTGCCCACAACAAGATCTAAAATACGCATAAGTATTTGGTGAACATACTTAGAAAACGTAAGGGTTATTTATTATTTTATTTCGTTATGTTTATCTACCCTCGTGGATCTTTCTAAAGAATATTTTATTTCAATTTCAAATGAGGTGAGGTCGTGATTATCGAAGTAAAAATGAGACAACAAGTTTATTTTTGTTGTGTATAGACCTACGGTTTTAAAGTTTAAAGTAGTAACTACGAGCATACATTTTTTTTGATACATCAAGACTTGCTAAGGCCAAAATAACAAGTGTAAGCGTTTATTAGATGTGCTGACCCAGCTTGTTGACGAATTTAGCTCTTTTGATTATAGTAAGTTGTTTTGTTAAAGCAATAATAATATATCCGTAGGTAATGAAAAAAAATCCTGTATTAATTGTAGTGTTTTTTTTCTTGTAATATACGTTGAGTCTGTGACTACGTGGATGAATGAAGGTAAACTCTTAAAATGCTGGCGCCTCCACAAAGATTTCGTGACACAACATGAAACCGTATCCATGGTCGCGGGCGTATGTGCTCGAGACTGAAAAAAAATTGTGGCAGTCTCCGCAGTCGGTTGCAGTCCGGGTGGTCCAGGGTAAGGCTATCGCCACGGCGATTGGTCAGTCCCGCTCCAGTTTGCATTATATGAGAAGGGCGAGCTAACGATATCGTCGTCATCGGCGCTCCAGGACACGATCACGTGTTCTGGAATGGCAGGTGACTCGCCGTGCATAATCGAGGTATTCACCTAGGCACAGAACTTTGCGCCTTCGCACACCGTCCTGTGAAGTAACACTTCGCCGTAATCCCGAGTGAAATAACAATTTATTCATTGAAATATTCGATTGTGCTCTTAGGGCTTTGTATAATACAAGCGATCGCAATAGGTATCGGGTCTTAAATAGTGTAATGCCTGGATTTTGATCCTTTTATGCAAAGAACAAACGGTTAATACATGCCTTCACAAAGTTGACTAATCTGCACGGATCTAGGGTGGAGCGATAAGTAAATAGTCCATTACGCCTTACCAAAATTAACAGGGGTAGCTAAAACTTATCACGGTTCCCTCGCTTCTATTTTTTTAGGCCAGAATGGAAACTACAGTTAAAAGATTTTTCCCCAACTAGGGATAATTATGCTCATTTACTAAAATGCTCTACAAAAAGGTACGCCATAGGGAGTTGCTCTTATATCAATGTGAAATGTGAGGAAAACGTGCAGTCGACTGTATCATAGCAATATAGAAGATCGTGGTGTTAGATTAGAAGCACAATTTGAAGACTGCAAAAAGTGCTGCTTTGTTGTGAGGGACAGCAGCTGAGGTAGACACTAAATTTTGATTGCAAAAACGGGCAGTTCGAGTAATGTACAATGAGGGACCTCGCGAATCATTAAAGGCTAAGTTTCAAGAATTCGGTGTCTTAAATCTGGCTTCCCAATACGTTCTTGATAATTTAAAGTATGTTCGCAAAAACTAGAAATTGACAAACTGATCGTTCCATGTTTTAGACTCGGTAAAACCAGTAACAGTGTTAGATTTTTTGCATAACAAAGTCCCAAAACATATTACCGATTTGCTAGATTATGAGTAGTGCCATTTTAAGCGGGTTTTGGTGTCGAAAGGGCTTTTATAGAGTGGATCGATAAGTGAACGATGGTGATGTTTGGAATTGACTCCTTTCTGTACACCCACTAAAATTGATTGTAACATATACATATATAATATATGTGTATGTTAAAAAGATAAGCGCCTTCTTAGGGCCTAAATTGTATAAAGTATATTCGATTTAAGTAACTGGTTGATTTAGGAAATGAGGGTACTTTGGTCCGTCTCGGTGAAGCTTAACGTTTAGCATAAGACTGGAAGGTAGGAGAGGTGCCTTTATTAAGGGGATAGGTAACGTACCATATAGCCCACTTGGTAATGCGAATGTCATGATCGAGGTGCAGGAGTGTAGTAGAAAATTACGTGGAGATTGGTAGTAGATGACTTTTTAAACAATTGCCCGGTACTATTAAGACTACACTTTCACGGAAGGACCCTCTGTCAAAATGATAGTCTGAATCCGGTGTTTTAAGCGTGGAGTCTTATTTTATTTGCGCACTCTTATTCGTGGAAGAGACGCGCATTAAATACGGCGAATTAAGGGTGATCCGGGTTAACTAGCGCCCGGGTTAACTAGCGCAAATCTGTTTCAGTTCTTGTGCTTCGTCTTACGCATTAATGTATATGAACGGTATTTTGATTCAGAGAGCATTTTAGTTACTCTGTCGCACCAACCAGTTTAATTATGGCCCAAAAGACAAGCTTCATTAGTATACAATTTAAAACTTTTACTCAATCATGCGGTATAAAGCACGTGTCGCCACACCCCCGAAAGAATGTAGCAATAAATCTAGACAGGCCAAATGGCTTATGGGATGAACATTTACCAGACTTACAGTTGGGTATTTTGCTAAATGACTTTACGCCTGAAGTGAGGGAGAGTTTAGACAATATTAGGACTAGCGCTGGTGGCCTTATTAGGACACAACAGGTGAAGGAAAAAAAAAACGGTAGGGTAGGTATAAAAAGATAGGAATGAATTAGAAGGAAGGCGATTTGGTTAGAGTATAAAGAGGTGCGATGTGTATAGAACAGTCAAAGAAGCTCGAACCTAGAATTAAAAATGTGCTCCCAACGATAGATTCGTGGTCGAGGATATGCCTTTCACAAAGTCTAGTTAGAGGTTTGCGGCTATAATAGCTATTGATAAAACATATCGTTGGATTCGTTTCAACGAACCCGTACCAACCGATTCCGATTCTGGTTGTGGCGATTTGTAAATTGACGTATAAATTAATGTATTCATTCAAATGAACATTGATATTGTACAATCCAGAAATAAACTGGTTTATTAGAGGCTGGCTAATAATCGATTATCAAATTGGTTGTCGTTGATTACACAGTATGCTTAAAGTAAAAAAATAAAAAAAATAAGAATATGATGTTATGATAATAGCAATGTTAATGTGATTCTAGGTACCGATGATTAGTGTCATGTATCATCGTAAATAGCTAAAGAATTTAGTGGCTGAAATATTTGCTGGTCAATGTCGTCGACCAGTAAATACCGATTCATTAGGGTCACGTACTGATGAATTGGTGTGAGGTGCCAGGTAACGGGTACCTCACATTTTAGCAATTAGTTCAACAGTGTCTACTGGGCAACGTCATGGACTAATAAATACACTACCAATATATGTGGCTAGGCTATGGAGGGATGTCAGGTAATCGACACCCTTAAAAGCAATGTTAACGTGATTGTAGGCTTTGATGAAAGTATTTAATGGCTGAAATATTTGCTGGTCAATGTCTTCGACTAGTAAATACCGATTCATTGGTTAGAGTCGCATACTGATGAATCGGTGTGAGGTGCCAAGCAACGGGTGCCTCACATTTTGGCAAAATAGCTCAAGTATTTAATGGCTGAAATATTTACTGGTCAGTGTCTTCGACCAGTAAATACAGATTCATTGGTTAGGGTCACGTACTGATGAATCTGTGTAAGGTGCCAGGTAACGGGTGCCTCACATTTTGGCAATTAATGTGTGGCACCGGTAACAAACATTGTGTCAGACGGTTAGAAGCGCGGCTAACGGTACCAGCTGCACCGCGCGCGATCTGCGCGCCTCGACACTGCGAGCAACCCCCGCACGTCGTGCACGCAGTCTTCCGAGATAGTCATCCCACGCTACTGGTCAAGATACCCGTGATTAGTGTCATGTATCATCGTAAATGGTTCAAGTATTAAATGGCTAAAGTATTTGCTGGTCAACGTAATGGATCAGTAAATACCGATTCATTGGTTAGAGTCACGTACTGATGAATCGGTATGAGGTACCAGGTAACGGGTGCCTCGCGTTTTAGCAACTAGTGTAACAGTGTATATACTGGCCAAGGGCATGGATCAGTATATATACTGCCAATATAAAAAAAAAAATGTAACAATGCCAGGGATGTCGGGTAACAGACACCCTTAAATTATAAAGATTTGCTGATTAAGGTTATGGATTATGACATAATGTAAAGTAATCTTTAATTAGATACTAAATGTAATGTATCACTAAGCCAGTGAGTTATATTTTTTTTAATCGTATGGCTAAATAGTGTCCCATTTCTGTAATTACAATTAAACATTTAATTCTCTCGGCCATTTAAAGACGTCGTCGGTAAGATTGATCAGTTTGTCGGGGCAACCGTTGTATTGTCGAAGTGGACATTCCTCGATGATGTGTTGGATTGTTTGCCTTTCCGCCCCGCAATCGCAATGTGCAGCTCAGGGTCTACTTTCTGCACATGGGCGCTACCTAACCACACCGGTGAACAATATTCCGCTACAGGATACACCAACTAAATGGCTGTAGTTCTCAATACATCGGCGGTTGCGTCCCAACTAGTTCCAGTCAGTTTTAGAAGCACGTTATTTCTAGATTGCAGTTTCCGCGAAGTCTTTTCAAAATGCTCTTTGTATGTAAGTGAACGGTCAAGTACAACACCCAGGAACTTGGGGTAATGGTTGTGACGCAACTGTATGCCATTAAATGAAACCTTTAGCTCACTCCTGGCTAATTGGTTATTCAAATGGAAACATGTTTCTGTTTTACTTACGCTAGGTATCAAACGCAAAGTTTTGAGGTATTCTGCCAGAATTTTCATGTCTTCTGATAATGTAATTTCCATAATCAGGCATATGTCATCAGCGTAAATAAATTTATAGGTGGAGATAGTACCTGGCAAATCATGTATATATAGGTGGAGATAGTACCTGGCAAATCATGTATATATAGGTTAAATAAAGTTGGGGCTAAAACATAACCCTGAGGAAGGCCATTATTTAACAATCTGAAATCGCTAGCCGAAGAACCCAGGTGTACTCTGAATAATCGCTGTGAAATCTTATTGGATATAAGCTGAACAATTTTTGTACTCAGAACCACAGTCAACAGCTTATATAATAAACCCTCTCGCCATACGGTAGCATATGCGGCAGTAAGGTCTACTAAAACTGCTCCCGATTTACATTCTAGCTGAAAGACCTGTCTCTATATGAGTGGTCAAGGCCAAGGCCAAGGTCAAGTTGGTCTGTGCAATGTCTAAATCTAGCTTGTTCTATAGGTAAGACCTCTTCGATAAAGTTGTATTGATAATAATGCGTGATTAGTTTGATTTCCTTCAGGACTTAAACACCTAAAGATTATTATTTTAAACAAAACGTATGTGACGCCATTATATTTTCTACATATTTCTAAATGAAATACTTGGAGTACTTAACGATTTTTTTTTCTTACCAACGAGGGACTCGTTGAAAAAAGGATGGCCGAGCTGTTATAAATATCTAAATATGTATATCGCTTATTATTTTCATATTAGGTAAATGACTACTAAGCATTCTAACAATGTTTTATATTTAGAGTACTTCTTATGATTGATCGAGATACTGTCAATCTTAAATGATCAATCATAAGCAAGTGTTATAAATGTCTAAATATATCAATTATTATTTTCATGTTGGTTAAATAATTGCTAATGATTATTATAAAGTTCTATATTTAAAGTACTTCTTATGATTGATCGAGATACTGTCAATCTTAAATGATCAATCATAAGCAAGTGTTATAAATGTCTAAATATATCAATTATTATTTTCATGTTGGTTAAATAACTGCTAATGATTATTATAAAGTTCTATATTTAAGTACTTCTTATGATTGGTCGAGATACTGTCAATCTACAACGACCAATCATAAGCAAGTAAATTGGTGGGGATGAAATCACAATAGCGGGCATTCAGAGGTATGTCGGGCATTCGTTATTCAAGATCAAGAGCAAACACATGGAATATATCGCCTTTAGGCTGTTGTAAGTAAAACGGTACTGTAATAAGACTGATAGTTAATACTGTGTGAAGTGTTTTTGTATTTAAAGTCCCTGCTACTGGTTGATGAACTAACACGGTTTACAATAGTAATATCTCCGCCCCTGTAAGCCCTAGCGTGAATTTATATAATCTTCCTAAAAATAAACTAAGAAATGTAGACAGAATTTTTCAAATCTGCCTCCTAGTTGCAGAAAATACCACATTGAGACGAAGCAAAAAAGAAATATATTTTTGGTCTATATGTAGATATATAATAAAAAATCAGTTTTTTGGAGGTTCAATATGTTCAAAGTTACTGCGCATGTCTTCATAGGACCTATGCCCATTCTTTGCGAAACTTTTCGTAGATGATTCTTAGATACTTAATTTCGAGATTATATTGACCCATTTTCTTTAATATGCACAGCGAAGTAGGCAGGTATCAACAAGTATTAGTATAGACATATAACAAGGTAGTAAAAGCCACTTCTTCTCAAAATTTTTGACCGCTCTGAATATTGAAGTTAGGGTCGTATCATACTAGCGGATTGTGAGCGTCTTCAAAGCGGAGCGAGTGTCCAACGCTGCTGAACTCGCTGCGCATGCGCAGAACACTTGACAGATAGGCAACGTTTTCGTCGCGTCGCTGACGTTTCTATGAGACAGTACAAAATGGCGTCCCTGCCGATATTAGCGGCGATCTCGTAGGGCGCCCGCTCCGCTTTGAGAATACTCGCATACCCCTAGTATGATAAAGCCCTAAGTTCGAGTATACGTGTAATATAGTCAATAGTTTAATACAAAACAAAATTGAAATATTATTATAGGAGTCTAAAATTATTATTTATTTATCCTTAACTTGTATCGATGTTATAACATAATTCGTAATAATAGATATATTTGTGTATTCGGAGCGGTCAAAACATTTGGCAAAGAGAGTAGATTATTTTGCATTTTTCCAAAGCAAATGAAATTAACAATTGATGCTTAGAATTCGTCTATAAGCATTTATCTTTTTCTTTGGCAATTCATCGCATTTAATTTTCAAAGTTACTAACATATTATAACATATTACCAACACTAGCATTTCACATTACATTCATACCATTTACTTTTATTTGAAATTTCAATTCCAAGTTCTTGAAGTGAAAACTACTTTCGCCACGTTACGTGATCTTTTGGTAGGGGTTCACGTCACTGATGACCTCGACATGCTTGTGCCAGACTAGCGACACGTAGTATAGCAGCCTGTGTACTTGTAATATTGATATATTGTACTGAGCTTATGCAGACCATTATATGCTTGATTAGTTAATAAACTGTATAAATATGCATATAATTATTGGTCTCAGTGCTAATAGATGTGAACACTAGACTAATGTTCACAGATTATGACATTGAAATAATTCAGACTATAACTGATTTAAGCAATCAAAAAAGAACATATTTATTCCATCGTTTTAAGTTTTCAGTCCTTATGACTGCCCCAACTGTTTTTTTTAATTATATCCATTAAAGTATTATACAATAGCTGTTTTAAATCACAATTTATTAAATTGACAAAGTATGAAAGACCCTTTGAGCCATAAACAATGCCACTTGTGTATATAAAAGTAATTGTTGGTTATTATTTCAAATGGAACGTTTTATATTTCTTTCCACACGAGCAACGTTATTCAAACACGGAATGGCTTAATAAGTACTAGAGCTCTGGTTTTTCAACGCCTTTTAATGAAGTCTGTATGTTAAGTAGGTTATGTTTGAAATTTTTGTGTTTTTTTTTGCTATAATCAAATTTACATATCGGGTATTATGAATAAAAACATAGTTTTTATTGACTTCTTACGACATATTTTATTATAACCTCTATTATTAACCGGGTTAAGTGAAATTTCCCGAGTTGTAGTTTAAGTAGTTGTATCGATAATGCCACCGCGATCATGTGTTCGAATCCTGCATAGAAAAATTGTTTATGTAATCCACAAACGGTTGTTTTGAGTCTAGGTGTACTCTGTACGCATTAAATGTCTTTGTCATGTTTTCCGTTACACCGATTAATTCGTAGTAAACGAACTGTCTTATGAAAAGATAAAGAAAAATGCACATATATATTTGATGGCGAGTCAACATCGATAGAAGTGATTTCAAAATTGACAACGCGATTGAGGATTCGCTGAAGGAAAATATCGCGAACAAATGATAGCACCTTGACTTTTATTTATATTCGTTTGGAGCGCTGATACTGGATGTTAAAAGTCTGCCGTAAAATATCTGTCTATATCTTTATTGTTTAGTAGCTTCATATAGCGTATAGTTTTCTATTTAACACCAACAGAATATTGTTGCAGATAACATAACAGCTGAATGTCGGATATGATATAAATAATGCCAGCCTGTAACACTTCTTTTATCGTACCAAAGACATCATCTGAGAAAAAGTACAGACACAATTAACATAAAAGCCCGCGACAAACTGACGATTTCAAGCACTGAAAAATCCGAAGTTCTATATCTGGTAACATATGATGGTGGTACTACAAAATTATTTATCAGGTCGAGGTTTCTTTACGATGTTTTATTTCACCGTTAGCCGATATTACCAATGTAAAATAGAAAATGTACGAAAAAATTCGCAAAACGGCTCATCGATAGCACGATCATCATGACGTCGAATCAGTAACTGACTTTTATTATTCTCTTATTCATAAAAACGTGACGTTTAATTAAGTTTTTCGGAGTAGTGACTTGGTAATGTATCGAGCAGACCATCACTGGCGGGTAAACTCTTGAGTGAGAGACGAGCTATTGAGAAGAAAAAAACCTATACACCGGTGAATGGTATCAGGAATAATGAAAATAATAAACAGATAAAGGAAATTAATAGAATAAACAAAAATAATCTATAGGTCCTATTTATTATGTTTAGGTAAATCTTATTATGCGAATCTATTGTTAATATACTTCGTAGGTTTCACAACATCTTAGTAATAATGGAAAATAAATAGCCATTTTAATATAAATTTTATAATCACCGATGGTATTATTATAACGATGACATAGGGTCTTGATTGCGAACTATCAACAGCTGAAGGACCGCGTACAATAAGAAGGTATATTGGGCCGTTATTTCATCTAACTCTAATTAAAAATATGCGTATATGTATACGGATATACATACAAAATTTCTGAAACATCACCTATTCCCACACATTGTCTGCTCCACTTAATATTCAAGACAAGAAATGTGTCCGAATATGATTACATAATATAAAATTGCCTGCTCGGCAAAACATGAAGTCGGACGGACAGAACCAATCCACAGTAACTCGAAGGCAAAAAACGGAAGCATTTTTATTATCCGTCCCAAACAAAAACAACATAAATACAATCCTTTCCAGGTGGGTCCGCACTCAGCACAGAGACCCGGGGCCCAATAAAAACCACTCGGCGTCCAATTTTTGCGACGCGCTGATACGAACGTCGTATTTTACCGCGACGAATCCGTAATGTGCGTCTCCCACGCGACCTGACCCCGGGGTTTGGCAGCCTCTGACACTTACAGACTAGAAGTGCTTTTACATTTGTCGGTGCTTTGTAAAACATTTTCACATTTTATCGCATCACCAGAATACATTACGATAAAATGAGACCACGAATCGTTGAGAAATTAAGTAATTTCATCACGTTTAAATACAAAGCTAGTAGCTAGCCCGGCGGACGTTGTCTTGCCCTGATAATACAAAATATTTATTTATGTGCATGAAATGCTTTAGGTAACTAATGTATTCAATTTGATAAGAATTAATACTGTATCCGTCTAAATAGCCTTCTAATTATCTTATTATATGAGACCATTTTAATAGATAGGTGGGTAAAGTAACTATCCTTAACAGATGGCGATATGTCATCGCAGACTTTTTTATAAATTTATAAAAGAGGAATATCTCCCTATGCATTATTTTGTTATATCTGCAAAGGGATTATTGGGCAGCGCTTTCGACGAAAGCTCCCAGCGGCTTGACTCTTTCCGATCCTGTTAAACAATTATCATTATATTTCAACCAATTTACACAAAACTTTGACAAATGATATACCTAAACCTTCCTCATTAATACTCTATCTATTGGTGAATACTGTATTACAATCCGATAAGTAGTTTTTGAATTTTTTTCAGCGATCATACAGACAGGCAGACAGACGCGGCGGACGACTTTGTTTTATAATATGTAGTGATAGTGATAAGTTACTAAATAACGTGGCTACATAGTTGGTCAAGAGAATTCGACAATCTAGCTGTTACCACTCGAACGCTTTTTATTTTGCGATGTGTATGTACAATAAAATTAAATTACTTAGGGTATATGCATAAATTAAAACAACGTGGGCCACTTACATAGTAAATCAAGCTTAAGACGTAAATTCGGTTTTACTCGTAAGAATAGATGCAAGCCTAATTTAAAGGCTTGAGGTTCGCGTGCAAGAAGTTACTTTAAGTATTATTTGAACATAAACACTTGAAATCGGTGAGTAAGAAATTAATGACTAATAAAAATGAAATATTAATATTTATTTTAGTCTCAAAGATAAATGATTAATAGCAAAACTGAATTCGATAGAATATTTTCTCAAAATACGTACAGGATATACGTGAATTTTTATGCTTTATATCGTCTATAAAACAGCAAACAAGATACAAAAGAAAATATTAAAATCACATAATAAACTTTGAATTAAAATGTAGAGAAAGATGACAAACAACACATTTAAGCAGATTCACAGATATATAAATGAATAAATAACTTACACTTAGTTGAGTTCCGAGGAATAAATTAATAAGTCCATCCTTAATATTTATATTATTGCAAAAAGAAAGTATGCTATGCATGGATAGGTTAGGCTTATATAGGAAACTGTTTAAAAGCGGCATATAGATTTTGCAATTCGGAGCTATGATTTCCTCTTCACGCGTTATTGAAATACAACAATGTCAATACACCAAGAAGTACAGCATTATGTCACGGTATAATTTTATAATGTTCTTAGTTCAAGTTTACAGTTTTATCCTTTCTAGTGCTTCACTACATCGAGGGTCCCATGTGAGCGGAAAAATTAATAAAATCGAAAACGTATCCGGTATCGAATTAAGCTAATGCGCCACCCGTCAGACTTTAACTGTTCGTAATTAATATGCGTGGAAAATATGGAAATTTAATAATAAGTACCTTCACGCGCTGCAATGTGGGAACCGATGCTTTTACATTAATTAATTTTAATATCGTCGTATCGTCTTTCAGTGAGTGATTTTTTAAATATCATGTGATCTTACTTAATAAGGGCGGAGCTGATAATCAAAATGGTGATAACAATTAATTTCTGTGCAATGAAAAGTTTGCAAACTTTCCAAATAATAGTTACCTTTTTAAATATGTTCCCGTTAATTTGAATCTTCGAACTGTCTTATCGAATTACGAATTTGTTACAAGCGTCCATAGGCCGTGGTGACCGCTTATCGTTAGGTGGCCTGCAAGATTGTTGGCCACCATATTCCATCCAAACAAAATTCAAATATTTATAGATGATAGTATATTTTCTCAAAGAGTATATTTTGTACTTTCTGACAAGTGCTTACGGTCTTCGTTAACCTTTCTGGCATCTTTGGATATAGGCATAAGTTCAGGCTGCCGCATAATGTTTTTTCTTGATTAGATATATAACATAAATAATGCATTACAAACTAATTAATATATTACAAAATATATTCAAATGAATCCAAATATATATACAAAAGAATATAGTAAGTATATAGCAGGAAATATAGTCAAGAGATTAATACAATTCAAGTTTGAAGCGATGATGTCTCAGTCGGTAGTGTGGTCGGACACAGCGTCGAAGGACGTAGATTCGAATCCTAGCAACTGAGTCAGTACTTTTGGTGAAGAAAAACATCGTGATGAAACCATAGCCTGGTGGTAGGGCTTTTTCTAAGTCCGTCTGTCTAGCTACCACCATCAACTTGAAAATCTGTCGCCAAGCACCTGTTGTTGGTGTGTTTCGGCAGCTGTACTTGAGAGCCAGTATCCCTCTAGGCTTAGCGTGACTACCATCTTAGACGATATCGTCATTTAACAGCAGATGAGATTATGGTCAAACGCTAACCTGTGAAGTGTAAAAAAGGTACAATATAATTATTAAACAAATCTGTAAAATTGACGTTTATTTATGCTTAAGTTATTTCAGTGTTATACAATATACATATATGTAGTAAAATACGTATTTATATATTAATATATAGGTATATGTTGTGTTCTGAGCAAGTCTATTCAGAACGGTCAAAATATTTGGCAAAGATTTGTATTTAATATCAGTTTACTTTAATTTTATTATATTCTGAACTTATCTCTACTGATCTTATAAATCTTTATAGCGATTTGGTTATAGAGACCATAGAGTACTACGACCTTAAAAAAAAAACAATAATTTATGTATTTATCCAAATAATTTCTTAATATCAATTATTGAATTAATCTCACTGCAATCTTAGTCGCAGTATTTCTTATTTGGTTATACTATTTACTATTTATTTATATAATTCTGAAGACAATACGACCATCAGTTAGTCTATTCGTCGTTCATCAATTTATAGTTTTTTTATTTTGCGATCTGATCTACACTGTTAGCCTAGTAAGGTCCTTCCCAGTTTCACCGGACTACACAAATCTGATGGCAGTTGTTTCAATTGAACTTTACTCATTAAACTTATCTCCATTATATTATATCAAGCAACACTTTCTCAATAATTCAATGGACATGAAAACTGTCATCCGACACGTATAAAAACAGAAAGCGACCGACGATACGACAAAAGCAACAATAGCACTAATTGGCCAATATCTTCGTATTACGAGGTCTCCCTTCCGCAATGCTGTTCTCATAGATTTATACGATTAATTAACATCTGTTATCGACGTTTTTCTTCGCGTTACTCTCCTAATGGACCCTTGTACCGGAGGACGGTTCAGCCGTTAAATTGAATTTGCTTGGCCATTTCCCTTCATTTTATCGTGAAGTTATTTTAATTTAGAAAAATAGTTTACTTTGTTTTTTAACGTGTATAAAATAGATTATTAAACGTAGTAACTTTCGCTTAAATATTTGTGTTTTAGAAAAAAAAAAACGTTTTTACTTAAATATAACTGACTTTATATATTTTAATAACTCGTGTCTTATTTCGGTTTTAATTTTTTCTGTTATTAAAAAATATATCTGAATAGTCTGATAGGAGACAGATAAAAATACTATGTCTCCGATGTAATGTGCCAAGTTATCAGGAAAAATTGTACCAAAACCTTAACACAAAAGTTACCAGTATTTACGGCGCAATATTACTACCCCGTAAAAATTCAAAGTCCACTACCGTATTTTGCGATAGTGAGTTTACAATAGAATTGTATTTAAGACTAGCCATCACTTTATAGTTATTTACCTGTTTATATGCTTTAGGAGGATCACCTCGTAAACGATATATCCTACCTAAGTTACTTTCCAACAACGACCCGGGATATATTATGACGCTTATGGATACTAAGTTTTTACTGTATAAGTTTTAATCTATAAACAGCGTAAAATGATGCATAAATTATTGGTACTATGGAATTTATACAAGAGGTAGGATATTTCGTGGGCCAACTTGATCGCCGCCGTAGTTATAGATTCAGGCGGTTCGTGTTCTCTCTCAATCGACGTGTATACAGGAATCAAACTAGTTAGTACTATTGGATCACTGTCACTATGCACATGATAAAAATCCGTCGGAGTGAGTCTATTGACATTTGTCACGTCTTAAGCTTAGCCGCTGAGAGCTTTACAAACCGGCATGGCGGTGGTTAATGGCAATGCATTCTATATCTGGCAGTAAATACAGAGCTGTCACTTTCTTATATTAGGGTAAAAAAAATCAAGTGATTTAAATTACGAAAATGTATTTATTAAGGTGAAATCATAGCATTTTTTTGGCAACCATTCTTTTAGATTATTACTGCCATGGTCGAGTAGCTAATAATATTACAAGCATCTTGTAATCATTTCAATGTTCTAACAAGATAGAGGCTCCCTTGTTAGAACTTTCTAGGGAGTTTCAGAATTCATGCTCCGTGGTATTATTTTCCATTTAATTCACTCATCCGCAATAACCAAACTTTATTACGTAAGATACCAGCAGTATTACAAAAATATAGAGACAAATAACATAAGATTATGAATAAAATATAAAAGCCAAGTAACAGACTAAGATAACGCCAAAAACTCGCAATCATAGTTAAAACTTCTTTAAACTTCTGAACTTGCAAATACTAATATAAAATAAAACTTGTCCGTTTTTCGTCTAAATTCAATTGTATATGTGTATTCCCGATTCACATGATTAGATTTCATTCAGTTTGAAAATCATATTTTCGTATCCAATTCGTACTATTTTAAAGATTCATATAAATCTCTCTAAAATGTTCACGATATTTTCTCGACCACATAATAATTTGTTTTTAAATACATACTTGAAAATCGAATGTACGTCCGCAAAAACTTAGATAGGCTAGATTTCCTAAAAGACCGACATAATCTAAATACAAGAAATAATAACAAATTGGTTATTCCATATTTTAGGCTCACTAGGACCGGTAACAGTTTTTTAGGTAATAGTGTTAGGTTTTATAATAAAATTCCAAAATACGATACCGATCTGCCGGATACTAATTTCAAGCACCATGTCAAGCAGGTTTTAATATCTAAAGGCTATTACAGGGTGGATCAATATGTGAACGACGGTGACGTCTGGAAATGACACCCTCTCTGTGCATCCACCAAAACCGAATGTAATTATTTATAACTATGTTTTAAAAATGTGAGTTATAATATGTTAATGAAAAGATAAACCAGATCGAGTTTTTTGCCGGTTCTTCTCGATGACTGGGTTGTTTTCCGAACCGGTGGTAACTTTGATGTTCATAAGCGCCTTCTCAGGGCCTAAACTGAATAAAGTATTTATGATTTTGATTTTTTAATATCTGTTTACTTAAAAATTTTTAAAAGTATTCATAGTTCAATGCATTCTTTTTCATTAAAATTTTCATTCATTAATGGTGTTGTGGTGAATATCCCACACAGATCCGGGATGGCCTGGTTCAACACTGAGTCCGGTATTTTCATAAACCCATACAAGGCAAACCACTAACCTGGGCTGTTATATCTCCTTCTTACGGTGCACCGTCACATACACGTACTCACAGCAATCACGATAATGTTTATTGTCCTGTTGGAATGCTCTAAAAACCACACACACAAAAAATGATCCGTTAGCGTGTTTAGTCCGTCGTAAGTTAAAAGGCAAACTGACCGTTGCAAGGTCAGAGCCCGTTATCGCGATTTACCCACATATGAATATTATGAAAATGCCCGGACATCCCCCCGCCTAACCAAGGCCAGCCTTGGTTATGAAGTAATAGGTAAGCGGCATAATTTTGATATAGGTCTTAAGAGAAGACCATGCTGCGTTTTGACTTCCGCAACTCGCACGATTCCGTCTTTACCGGGTAGTAGTTTTACTAGTCGACCGCGTCTCCACTGTAAGGGAGACAAGTTATCTTCCTTTATTAAAACTAGATCATCTAATCTGGGCGGTTCAGTTTGTGAGGTCCATTTAAAACGTTGTTGAAGTGTATGCAGGTATTCATTTTTCCACCGGGACCAGAAATGTTGAGACATCTTTTGAATCTGCTGATAACGAGACAAACGATGCATATTGATTTCGGCAAATGGATATTCCGGTAAAGCAACTAACGGTTGACCAATCAAAAAGTGTCCTGGGGTTAGAACTTCAAGATCTGAAGGGTCCGTACTTATGGGGCATAAAGGACGCGAGTTGAGTACAGCTTCCACCTTAGTAAAAAAGGTGGTTAATTCCTCAAAAGTGAGCCGTGTTTCGCCTAAAACCCGTTTGCAGTGCGTCTTAGCAGATTTAACTGCTGCTTCAAAGAGCCCCCCGAAATTAGGACTCGCTGGTGGATTAAACAACCACGTTATATGTTGCGTAGCTAAATCACGTTCAATATCCGAATGATTAGTTTTCAAGAAAGAATATAATTCTCTCAAGTATTTGTCAGAACCGGCATAATTTGTACCACAATCCGATCTGACTAGTGATGGAACTCCACGCCGTGAAACAAACCGAGTAAAAGCCGCAATAAATGCCTCTACCGATAAATCTGTTACAATCTCAAAGTGTACAGCTTTCGTAGATAAACAAACAAATATACATAAATAGCATTTTTGAATCTTCGCATTTCTTAATGTACTTGATTTTATGAAAAATGGACCGGCAAAATCTGTGCCGACACTGAGAAAAGGCCGTATCCCGGTGATACGATCAGATGGCAAATCAGCCATAAACGGTTGCGTTGGATGTGCACGAGACCGATAACATTGAATACAACGGAAAGTAACCTGTCTTGTGATGCGTCGAACTGAAACTATCCAATACCTCTGTGACAAAATAGCAGCAAGAGTATATGCTCCGACATGGCAATGTGCTTGATGATAATAGCTGACTAACATTTCTGTAAATCGACCCTTTCCTGGAAGTAAAATCTGATGCCTGGCCTCATAGCATAGTTCGGATGCATCTATCCGACCACCGACTCGCAATAAATTGTCCTTATCTATAAACAGGTTCAGTCGTCGCATAATAGTTTTAATAGGTTTACCTGATTTCAGTGATAATATTTCTTCCGAAAAGTAGTCTTGCTGGACAATTCGAATCAGGTATTTAAGAGCATTTCTTCGTTCTAGGACTGAAATAACCCCGGTAACGTGAGATTTGTTTTTACAATTTTGTACAAAACGCGTAATATAAGCCGTGACATTGATAAGTTTATTAAATGAACTAAAACGTTGAAGCAAGTCAAAGTCCGATTGTAAAACATTAACATTTATAACTATTGTTCGAAGACCGGGTAAAAGATCCTCCGGGAACTTCAAATAATCCTTGGGCCAGTGTTCAGAAGACTGGCACAACCACTGTGGTCTCCACCATAAACTATGATCTAATAATTCAGCAGCCGAGGTTCCCCGTGATGCTACATCCGCACAATTCATATCGCCGGGAATATGCCTCCAACGAATTGACACCGCGGAGGAGTTTATTTGTGATACTCGATTACCCTCAAACACTTGCAACTTATAAGGTGGTGTGTGAATCCAAGCTAGCACAATAGTGCTGTCACACCATCCCACAACTTCGTCAAATTCAACATTGTGTCTCATTGAAGACACAACGTGATTAATGAGCGTCGATAACAAATTTGCACCATTTAATTCCAACTTCGGTATAGTTTGTTTTGTTTTCAAAGGAGCTATCTTGGATTTAGCCATTAGTAGTTGTACGTTCACTAAGCCGTCTTCATCCTCCGAACGAAGATAAATGGCAGCAGCATACCCTAAAGATGACCCATCACAGAATCCATGTAACGAATACCGACAATCCTTTTTTGGTTTCAAGCACCTAGATAAGCATAACCTTTGTAAATTCGGTAGATCCAAGAGAATGTTCTGCCATTTCTGAAGGATGTCAATTGGTGCCGGTGCATCCCATTCAATTTTCTTGCTACCTGTACTACTAAGAAGAAACTGAAGTAATAATTTTATTTTAAATACAACTGGACTAATCCAACCGAGAGGGTCATATATCCTTGCGACCATTGATAAAATATGTCGTCGGGTAACCGTATCTGTTATCAACGGTAATCTTAATCGATAAGTGAAACAGTCCAACTTCGGATCCCATTCAATACCTAGTACCTTAATGAAACTATTCCCCTTTGTTTCGTCAAAGGTGCTGGGTGTTTCCAAGTGATCTAATGGTAAGTCATTTAGCAATGCAGGATCATTGGATGACCACTTCCGTAATTCATAACCGGCCGTACTCATGAGTGAGATTAATTCTTCCTTTAGTTCACGGGCTTCAGTAAGAGTGTCGGCACCGCCATTTAAGTCATCTACATAGGAATTTTGAACAAGAAGTCGTGCCGCCCGAGGGTATTTATTCATTTCATCATGAGCTAATTGATGTAGGCAACGTATAGAAATGAATGGACTAGACTTTAATCCATAAGTGTTTGTTGTTAGTTCATAAACAAGTAATGGTTCCGTTGGCGTTGATCGCCAGAAGATAAGCTGGTATCGTCTGTCCTCCGGATGAACCCAGGTCTGCCGAAACATCATCTTTATATCTGTCGTGAAAACTATAAATGGCCACCGAAAATTTAAAATGATATGTGTTATATCGTTTTGCAATCGTTCTCCAGAATATAAACAATCGTTAAGAGAAACACCACTACTCGTATGTACGCTACCGTCGAACACAACACGTATTTTGTCAGTGTCTCCAGATTTTTTAAAAACCCCATGATGCGCGAGAAAATAATGTTCATTATCAGAATCTATGTCAAAATTAGAAACCACCATGTGACCGAGCTCGATATATTGTTTCATAAATTCTGTGTATTTATCTCGAAATTCTGGCTGTTGTTTCATACGACGTTCGATTGCTAAAAATCTTCTAAGTGCTGTTTGCTTAGAATCACCTAACTTTACATGCTCTGGAATTATAGGTAATCGTACTGTATATTTTCCGTCAACACCTCGAGATGTCGTCGAAGTGAACAGATATTCACATTCCACCTCCAGTGGATTTTTATATTTTACAAGAGGTGGTTCTTCAGTTCGCCAAAATCTTTCAACCACTTCCACGAGCGTCAAACCCGTTACATAATTATTATTACTATTATTATTATGTAACCCGGATTTATCAAAAAACTTGTCTGAAATTGGACCGAATACCACAAAATCGAAAATCGTATCCAATGCGTAAGGTCCGTTTGATCCTAACTCTACCCTATGACGTAAAATTTCACCAAGAATATCACTACCAAAAATAATATCTATCCGAGAACTATTATGACAGCCGTCATCTGAAATGATGAGATCCTTAACCGAAATACCTAATCTGGCAGCAAAATAAGTCGTAGGATTCTTCAAAACCGCCGCTGTTACTGTAATCAAGGGTTTACCTTTTCTCTCAGGTCTAACATATAAATAAGTAAATTGTTGTCCACTAGTATATTTCCCGCCAACACCGGATAAACGAATATGTGAGTAATATCGCTTCAGTTGTAAATTTGAAACTAAGTCTGCTCTAACTATCGATATCTGAGCACCAAGATCCAACAATGCCCGTACTCGAATAAATTCGCCGTTGGCATGCTTTACTTCAACGAGAGCAGTGGGCAAGATAACGTTATTCGATAGCTTAGGTTGTGAAGCGATATTACATAATTGCTGTAATTGCTATTCTTGTGATCTTCTTACATCCGCGGGACTCAATGATCGAGTAACCCTGGCATTACTGCGACATTCATATATATTTTTTGAATTGTTAAAATGACAATAATCATTTATGCCGCGTTGATAACATAAACTACGCTCCGATCGGACCGGTGACGATGGACTTGCACTGCGCCGCGGTCGTCGCGATGTACTAGGCGACCGACGACCATTAACCGCTTTGTCGCGTGAAGCGATAACGTGGGCATGCCGATTACGCGGCTCGTCCCCAGTACGCGACGTTGCGCGCGCAATGTACGTTGTACATATCAATGTGTTATGTCCGGAATTCCCACATCGGCTACATGGTACATTCATTTTACACGAAGCGGCCGAATGTTTACCAAAACACTTAAAACATAAATAATTGCTTCGTATCCAGTTCTTCCGTCCGTCCCGAGATAAATGATTAAATTGGTAACAATTATTAATTTCATGACTAGATAACTTACAATATGTACACTGCTTATTATCGTAATAATTATTTACACGTTCATTTCTTTTTTGTGTATAATGACAATTGTCAATGACGTGAACGTTACGGTCCGGACGAGAGCGGTGTATCGCGGGGCGCGCTCGCTCCGGACAGTACTCTGCCGGTACCGGTTCTCTATTCGCCGTGTCTATCAACCGACATTCGTTTGACAAAAAATCCGTAAATTGATTAAATGTAGGGAAGTTGGCGTTGCTACCTCCGTAATTTTGTTCAAATCGAGTTTTAATTTCCGCTGGCAACTTAGTCAAACTTATGTGTAAAAGTATGTAACTCCACTGATCTATAGGTAATCCCAAATTTTTCAAAGCCTGAGTCGATTCCAATAATGGATTCAAGATTTTGGTTCGGAGTTCAACAATTTTATTAAGTAATGGTAAATGTAAAATCCGAGAAATATGTGAATCCGCTAATAATCTCTTATTATCATACCTACTCCTCAATATGTCCATAGCTACATCCAGCGACCCGTCGACCATGGGTAAATGTTTTATTAATGTTTTCGGTTCTTTATCTAAGTTCGAGAACAAATAATGAAATTTTTCGGTTTTAGATATGTCTTTTCTAGACAGTACCAATGATGTAAATAAACTGATAAAACTACACCATGAAAATACGTCACCGTCGAAAACCGGTAAATGAATACGCGGCAACCGAGCCGTGGCTACACTTTCGGTAGGTACATGTGTACCGTCCAAACCCGGGTAAGCTGATGATACCGCTTCTAACTGATCATATATCTCAGTAGCCTCTTTATATTTAACTTCGTAATCGTCAACGACCTTTTCATCCGTGCAAGTACTCAGAATATTTTCGTATGCCTCCGTTAGCAGATTAAAATTGTCTTCTAGTTTTCTAAGTCGAGCTGATATAACTCCCTTAGTATGTGATTTATTTTCGAGCATTTCTATGGAATTTTTGAACCAATCCGATTTAATTTTAAATTTACTTTCCCAAGTTTTTAACGCCATTTTATCGGAACCGTTACGTGTAACCTTACAAACAGATTTTATTGTAATTATTTTCAAAATAACCAGAAAATTCCTTCCGGCTCGATGGACCAGATGTTGTGGTGAATATCCCACACAGATCCGGGATGGCCTGGTTCAACACTGAGTCCGGTATTTTCATAAACCCATACAAGGCAAACCACTAACCTGGGCTGTTATATCTCCTTCTTACGGTGCACCGTCACATACACGTACTCACAGCAATCACGATAATGTTTATTGTCCTGTTGGAATGCTCTAAAAACCACACACACAAAAAATGATCCGTTAGCGTGTTTAGTCCGTCGTAAGTTAAAAGGCAAACTGACCGTTGCAAGGTCAGAGCCCGTTATCGCGATTTACCCACATATGAATATTATGAAAATGCCCGGACAAATGGTGATATGAATCGTATTAAACTGAATAATTATTATGCGCTGGCTAAAATGAAAAGGAAGTAAACAAAAACTAATTTCGTTGCAAACATATTCAGTCTTAACTCAGACCAGTTAATGTCAGAACTCTTAGAATAATGTTACTCCTGAGATATCACCCGGAACACGTCTTTTGAGTAATGTGAATGATAATAATTATTAATTTAACCAACATATTAACACCATAGTGCATTTTCTTAACAGTTCTTAGAGATTCTGACTGATTCTTACATTTTTTAATATAATACATTATAACTACTAGTATGTTTGTAATTCTTGAATTTGTAAAAGTACCTAATATTACAAACTCGAACGCTAGTTTGCTTGAAGTACTGTATATAGAATATCGCGTGACCCTCGAGTCTATGCAATCGATATAATTCAGCGCAAGTATGAGCTTGGTACAAACATTTAAATGAAATAATAAAATCTTGTACGTATTCATAATTAATGTACATTAGGTTACATTTATTAAAATGTTCATTCCCTTTATCATAAAAGAATGTTGTCTTAATAGAATTGGAACTGTAAAGGTTTACAATAAAGAAAAAAGGTTACCACAACTAACGATCTTTTTATATAATTACGATACGTTCGTAGGAAGTGCAAAATTCAATAAAAACCTCTGGTGTAATAACTGTTAAAGAAATTAAAAGCCACCTAAATATCTAACGCTTAATCTTCCGTTTAGACCTCATTCGAAACACGCGGTTTGTGTTTTGTGCAAAACGACCGGCTAATTGAACCGGCTAGGGGCTCGGTACTACGGAATTGTTTGATACACTACGCCTTTTGGACTAAACTCGGTGCGGCACGGGCGGCCGACGTTACTGCCTCATAAAATAAAGGAAATTCAGTCGCTTTACACTTTCATACTATTCTGGAAAGAATTCCTTTAATTTTTTTTTATATATTATCAGTTCTAAATTTAAATAGGTAGCTAAAGGATACCAGTTAACTGATTTTCAAATTCGCATATAAGAAAATACTTGTATTACGTCAGAAAGCGGTGCATTTAGATTTTTTTATTTCGAGAATGTTAGCCAATTTGACGAAGCAAGACCATTGTCTATAGAACTTGTTACCACTATACGTTTTCCATTACAAAAAACATTCTCAGGCGCAGGCGTATGACTTCAACCTTTGTCATTTCCAGCCATTTCAAACAATAAAAATACCCATCAGGCTAGCTACAAGTGAGCGTATTCAGTCACAAATAGGCTAATATCCTTGCCAACGGTTGGAGTTTTCGTTTAATGAAGATATCATGTTCAAAGCATAGCATAGTGATAGGGTTTTTACTAGGCCCGCTTGGCTAGCAACAATCCTCAAGTTTAAAAATAGACAAGGATCTATAGGAGTGCTCCTGTAGCTGCAGTTGAGACTTAGTGTTCTTGAAAGCACATCACCATTTAACATTAGGTGAGATTGTAGTTTAACACTACAAAGTATAAAAAATAAGCTTATAGAATCAATAAAAACAGGGACTGTTTTAAGAAGTAATGAGTTGGTAACGAACGAAACGATTTCAATGAACCATAAATAAAGCTGAGCGAAAATAACACTTTCCGTAATACCATGTCCTACATACAATTTCTACGCCATATTGAGCGAGCGAGCCGTGGCCGACCATTACCCGCGCTATTACATACCCGATTCCCTTTTACCCAGTTTTATTCAAGTCCGTAACTCTTATCACAATATATGTAGTCGTTCTCGCAGGAGCGCACTATTCTTTCTCCACGTGTGAAAATTTAATGAGTCTGAAGTGAATGGACACTTATTTCACTGGCAGTTTTATACCGCACCTTTTACGCTTCCTTCGCGGTGTAAAATATTTTTAAATTGAATATATATCTTTTTATTTTGTGAAAAATTATTACACCCGTTTTATTTTTGAATATAGTAATTGGTTACCTACTTATTCAGTCAATGTGCCACTATATCGGGGTGTCGCAACGATCGGAGGAATCAGAAGTCTTGAATCAGAATCAGAGTGCAAAAACGAAACTCTCTTTCTTCGTCTAGGGATTGCCGATGCATGGTCTTTTGAAATAATATAACTAAAGTATATACCTATAATTTATAGTTAGTATGTTCAGTTTTCATATTCTTTGCATAACGTATAATTATTCCTATCACCTTTTAGTTAACCTCCTGCACGGTTTTTTAAAGTCCTTCTCATTCACCACCATCTATGACTAGGTATACATTTTAAATCAAAAGATTCAGACTATCATTTCTTACTAGACACTTATAAGAAGCGACTAAAAATAAATTAATTTAGGAATATTCGGTTTTCTGAGATCATAGAAATTCTAAAGCAGTGCTAATCGTTATTAAGCTCCTATCTAAATTCTTTGTACTTATACAAAGTCACCCTTTAGTAGTAATGGTCGGTAAAGACCTTTAGAATATTTTTAGTATTCGGTAGTAAATGCTGGTAAACGGAAGACTGTATATCGTAGAACAAGCTTAACGTCTTTTCTCTTGTTAAAGTTTTGTTTTTTAAACGTTTCCTTGAACAAATGTTAATATAATATAAAATGTCGACAATGTTAAAATAATACAAGGTAATAACATTGAAAGAATAGAAGACGACAACGAAGGTTGAAAATATAAGGTTAGTTAAACAGTATAAATATTTATTAAAGTTATATGTATTTCCCAAGAACCAATGCAAGATTGTGGAAATATCGGATCAAACCTCAGCAGATGCCGTCTTTTTTCTATAATTGCGACGTAATTTTGAATTGAGTGATCGAGAATAAAGCTTCGCTTTGAGAAATATTTTCACAGTAACACTACATATAGAGAACTATATAGCTATATCGGCATATTACATCTGTTACGCTTGATTAAATGTTTATTATTT
Organism: Antheraea assamensis; assembly: GCA_035772565.1. Classification (NCBI taxonomy): domain Eukaryota; kingdom Metazoa; phylum Arthropoda; class Insecta; order Lepidoptera; family Saturniidae; genus Antheraea; species Antheraea assamensis. The sequence goes on from JAQQSE010000020.1 coordinate 1,011,249, forward strand.
TCTTAAAAGCCTTATTTCAACTGTGGAGCGTTTGTAGGTTCCAATCACAATATTTTCACTCAGAAAATAATGTCTGTTAGTGACAGCGAGAAAGGCTGGAACTCAGCCTTATAATGATATTTTTAATAAAAAATCATATTTGACATTGACATTTAATAATTTCAAAATTATATAAATATGAAAGGGGTGTGCTTACAGTGCGAACGTCAAACGTTCACATCTGCGCCATTGGACTGGCAACGACGTGAAATCCATGCATTTCTTTATTTTATAAAAATATTTCAAAACGAAATGTTGTTTCGGTACGATTTGAGTTGCAGTTTAAAATATATTATTCGGAAATGTGTCTTTACAGAAAGATAATATTCAGTTTTAGTCGTGTATAAAGATGATGTAACAATGCGTATTATAAAATATCCTGCAATGGCTTTATTATGATTATATCACAATTCAGTACATCCATATACATTACAATATGGATTATATCTGTATAGGAAATTTGAAGGCTCAGGAGATTGCTTTTTGTTTGTTTGAAAGTGCTAATCTCTGATAGTACCAGGTAAACGTAAAACATTATTATTCACTTTATAGACTATTTATTGAGGAATGTTATAGACTAATGGCTTTATTATGATTACATCACAATTCAGTGCATCCATATTCATTACAATATGTATAATATCTGTATATAATATTGAAAGGCTCAGGAGATTGCTTCTTGTTTGTTTCAAAGTGCTAATCTCTGATAGTACCAGGATACTGTAAAAGATTATTTTTGCATTTCATAGACTATTTATTGAGCAATGTTATAGACTATTTAACATAACGTTTATGTGTTTTAGGAGCTGAGTAATTATAATATAAAATATAGGTTAAAAGTTACGTTATGTGTGAATGAAGTAGTATTGCGGGAACACTATTGAGGTCTTGAAATCTGAGGGATGGTTGCCCGACGGACGAATACCGAGCATGATTCATAAGCGGAGAAGTGTGAATGCCTATATCAGTGAGGTACCACGCTGCGTAGTTCAGTCCCATAGTTGGCTCCCTACGAAACAGTTATACTGTATATAGAATTTATAATCTTACCTAACTGCATTGCTTTATAATTTGTATACAAAATAATTAAATTAAAGGTAAGTGAAACTCGCAGTTAGTATTTCACAATATTTCCTATACAAGTTGCAAATTTCCCTTTGGACCATATCCGTACAAAGATTGCCGGGAAGTGATTGCTGTCAGCAACAAGGCAGCCCTTTGTACTCATCATATAATTAGAGATGTTGATCTCTATTTACAATTAAGCGTACATAATTAAATTTAAATGAACAAATTAATATTAATTATACCGTAAATATTATCTTTAATGATCTTGCGATGCGATGATTAAAATGGGCATTTACAAGGATTAATTGTTGTGGACAAAGGTACTGTATTTAAAAAAAATGTAAATTATTGTATAATTATAACTAGTGGTCATCCACTAGTCAAAATTCAACCATAGTTAATTTATTCTCTAATCTTTGATACTATGTATTTTTTGATATTCCGTGTATAAATATTATAGATTAGTGGATCGTGGAGATAGACGACATTATTACTTAATATGTATAGACCTTTTAACGATTTTTAACTACGTTCGTTAAGATATGTCATTACTGCTAAAGTTTTTTTCGGAAGCGCAATGATGTACTGCTTCGATAATACTTCGAATTAATTCTATAATTGTTAGTGAAAGTTGCGCAAAACTCGATTTTGTCGTATCGAATATTGGTCCGGATAAACAATAAACACTTTAATTTTGTTTATATGTATAGAAATATATAGATGAGGAAATAAAAGAAGTAGAAGTAATTTTTATTGTTCAAACATATAGAAATAGATAACTTAAATATGAAGAGATGGAAATGTCCAATAACTAGCAACCTCATTCTGCCATATTATTGATAAAGATAAAATGTAAAAAGTCTATTTAAACAAAAGTATAAAAATTCCAGGAATGCTTTATTATGACAAATTGAGATGTTAAATTGTATTCGTACTACGCTAAAGTAACCTTAATTTCCATTTCAAGATTGTGCTTCCCGGCATTCTACTTCAGATGTTAAATCATTACGGAGAAAGGCTGTTTAGTTTCGAACATTTTGAATATAGTTTTATAAATGGTGTTACGCAAAAATCTATATATATAAAAAAACTCATGTTAGTTACACTATTTATAACTCATGAACGGCGGTACTGATTTGGCTGAAAATTTGTGGGGAGATAGCTTAGAACCAGGAGACGGGCTTAGGATACTTTTTATCCTGTTCGACCGCGTTCGAGTGTGACGTGACATAAAACGTTAAAGAGAATACAAGTCACTACAAAACGTGATATAACAAAAACGCAAATGACTGGTAAACGTAATTTTTTATATGGCTAAGTACGACTGAAAATTTGATAATTATTGATTTTGTCAGAAATCAATAATCAGTAATTTGTATTCTTTTTGAATCGTTATTAACAATGCCGCTGACCAAGGCGATCGAATCTTTCCTCATAAAGCCGTAATGCAAGAAAGTATACGAAACATTGCGAATTAAAGGACTGAAGAAGAACAAGAAATTGCTAGTGAAGAGAGCCGCGTTAGTATGGCTCGACTTCTAATAAAAAATTGAACTTAATAAAATCCAAAATCTGCTTATTTATTGCCTCTAAGGCGGGACAGAGATCGCCGGGTCAGCTAGTTATTTTGTAAAAATTACTGGAAAATAAAATAGAAGGAGCCGATGGATGGATGGAAATTGGAATATCTATAGAGAAAATGTATAACTACTATGGAAATAAGATTTTAAGTGATATCAGCGACAAAAACGTACATAGGAATCTGTGGAAGAAATATATGAGAGATTCTAAAATTTTTAAATGTCCGTACTAATTACAGTCGATATTTGCATCAAGCAATTGAGAGTTTGCGCGACTCATTATTTTTATTGTTCATGTATGGACTACATATCACGCCCATAGTAAGGTGCTGAACAATAATTTTTCGAATGGTTGGTATGTTTATGTGTCGTGTGGATAGCGCTGCAACGGATTCGTTCTCCAGCTTTATGGTCTGGGCTTTAGAGCACCTTCAGGTGAATGGCATTGCTATATGCCAGTTATTGGTGTGAGGGGATCCAGCGGTTCGAGCCTGTTTGCCACCCCACTGTAGTTCAGCGTAGCTTGCAGCCCACTCCATTAGGCCGTACTGTCTCTGTCATAGCGGTCGAATTAATTAACATTTTGCGTCCGCTTCTACGGCGCTACTGTAAGAATATCTCTCAGAATCAAATATCTTCACGATGGTTTCTTTCACCGTCAGCCGATGGTACTATCAATTTTATGTGAATACATAGTACATAGTAGTATGGGCTGGCTATGAGTTTCGAAACATCAAATAGATATTCCACTGGTCGAACTACTCGATCATCATTATTTGAACTGAATAATTATCTTTACTTTTTAATACTCCTTACAATTAAATTAGGGTCTATGAACTACTTATGACTCAATACCATTTTATAGAACATTTGGATGTATTTCACGTACCATGTAAATAAATGGTCAAAAAAACTTTTGGTGTTAATTTTATTTATTAAACAAAACAAAAAAGTAATAACAAATTTCTGCAGTTATTATATTTTGTTGGTGCGAACGTAACGAGGCTCCTGCAATATCCGTATATCGTACACGTACAGTACTAAAACTTATTGAACCCGTTAAAAATATCATAAATATTACATTGAATATATTGGAATATTGCCGGTTCGTTTACGTTACGATCGTATTAATGTAGTAGTAAGCGCATGTTTGAATTTACCATACGGATTTATCAGATCAACAACAGAAATAATCTTTATTACTTGTAATCCTTAAAACTTTCAATCCAGAGTACTTACTAATTATTTGAAGGGCTAAGCTTATCATTCATATTATAACTACATTGTAATAGATATGCACCGTAGGTTGTCTTCAAAATACTAAAATTGAAAACATAAAATACCGCAGTGACCAACTAGAACTGGTTACAAAAAGTAGGCTGCTAGTCATAACGGCGAGAAGGCTTGATTACACTATCAACGTAGCTGATGGAGATTGTATTCCGGCATTGGATTGAAATGATGGTGATGATAAAGTAAACTACAGTCCGAGAATAGTGGAAAATATTTAAAAATAACAATCTGCCAATACTCATCAAACTGGCCTAAAATTACGTGCAACTTTTTAAGAAGTTCAATAAACGTACCAAGATAAAATAGATTGCACGATTCATTATGATTGATATAATGAGTGGTCTTCCATACCATGTTAACAATTTACTTGAATCGCTTACAATATTTTGGTCGACGCATACTCTAAGTCAAGTCTTTTGTATATTGAAGATGAAGCAGATTAAGCCCGTTCCCCTAGTGAAGTGTAATGTATTCCCTAATGGCTGCAAATTATTCCGTTATTTCGACAAATGCATGCCTTTCATAAAGTTTGTCGAATTTTATTTAATAACCATTGCGTTGCATCGAAACATGCAACTAATTATAACGGAATCAACCGAACACGTGGTGCTGCCCTCTGGCGACCAATTAATTAATAAATTATGAACGAACACCGGTTAACCGATACACAAATAAGCACTAAGGTAATACTGATATACAACACGCTACAGTTGATATATTGTGGTCGCAAGTTATATTTGAAATTGTAAATTTGATGGAGAATAATTTGTAAAATCTTTTGTTTGTTTTACAAACCAGATATTACAATAAATAAAATTCTCTACATATATAGAACTACTGTAGTACTGCAACATGTAGAATTGTGGTATGTACACACACACACACACACACATGTAGTATATGTGGTGTGTATTGGGACAATCTTAGTTCATTAAAAAAAAGATTAAATATATTTTATTCAATTAGACCATGAGAAGAAGCTTATGAACGTCAAAACTATTGCCGGTTCCTAAAATCCACCTACTTATAAAGAAGAACCGGCAAGAAATTCGATAGAGTTTATCGTCTTTTTAAGTACAAATTTGTATAATAATACAAATATAGTTACGATGAACATGAACTGCTTGTTTGTTGTGTAAAAATAACAGCTATTACTAAATGTACATGAAAGTATGTAGGGAAATGTATAATAAAAAACCAATTTCTAAAATGTTTGCCTATCTGTCTCTCTGTCTGTTTAGGTTAATCTCTGGTGTCTTCCTTGACAAATAAGTAAGGAGTTGTAGCGACAATATTGCTTACGTGGTTTTCGGGTAACGTTCGTCGGTGCGCCTTGCACGGCCACAGTAGTGTTAGTCTGACTAGACCGGGACAGCGCTCGCCCACTTAATAATATGTGTGTTTAAATTGTTAACAGGTACTACCGTTAATAGAATTATAAATATTTAATTAAATTAAAGGCTTTCTGTTTAAACACTGACAACCCCAGTAGATAAATTAGACCGTCAAAGAGTAACTTTAATTCTAGAAAAATAATTAGCAAGTATAATAAAATAAAGAAGCAATGTCCAGTACAGTTTTTCGCGTGATTGCCTTAAGCGCTCTTTTTAGTAGCCCGGTGCAGCTGCAGAAGCCTGTAAACCAGTATACACTGTATCCACCTGTAGCCACTGGTATATAAATAAACCTAAAAACCTGTAAAATAAAATAAAGCATTAGTTTATTTTGTCCTTTATAATAATTTTAATAATCATAATTTAACAATTTTAATTTCTATCATCTTGTATTTTTCCTTAAGTTTTAACAAAAACCTACTAAGCTACTAAACGAATTACTACTACAACGTTTAACCCCTCGGCTGATTTTTAATAGGCTAGAATATCAATTATAATAAACATAAATCGGCAGTATCATAACTCCAACTTTCATATTCAAATTACATTGACATTCTTATGACACAAAACAATCTAAAAGATCCTGCATCCTGCAAAACAATTATCTTTCTCTAACTAAATAATTTGCTAACTATAAGTAACTATATTAGTTTTCTACGACAATGATTCGAATCCATTGTTTAAGTTATATATATTCAATGGAAAAAGGACTTGAATTTTATATTTAGATATTAAAGTAATAAAATAAAAAAAAAAATATCATCTTTCAAATAACAAGTTGAGATTACGTCCCAGTCAAACATTAAATAAATAACAACAGCGCTGCTTCTGTATACAAAATATCAAAATGTTTCTACGACCAAACCTACTGAAAAACGGAAAATGTTTTAGCTTACATTACGTTGCTATATAATTGGCATTTATCACTTTAAAGCATTTATCTATTGTACAGTATCTTCCGTTATGGCTTTTTTTTTTGCAAAATACGAAACTAGGAGACATATGAGTAAAAAGTTTTATGAGAAACTAATATTTCAGAGATAATTTGATATTTTACGCAAGTACGCAAGTACGCAAGTTTCTAGCTTACACTTTTATTTTCTCTTTTACCTTTCATTTGTACTGTAGAAGTACTTTAGTTTGGACTGTATATAGGGACGCAAATATATAAGAATACTGACCAAATAAATTTTAAACTTCAATAAAATGGTGAAATGAAAACATTTCAAAGGAGCATAATATAATGCACATAGGTTCGGTCGCTCTTTAATATGTCATTTCGAATGCCTTAAGTTGTATATACATATTTAATTAAGCAAAATATTCTTAACAGAATATAAAACAACGAAAAATGTTACATAAACATCCTTAGTTATGGTTTCCAACAAATGGATAAATTATAAAATCATTGTTACTGTGGGGTTGCAAAATAAAATAAATAAAAAAAAACAAAAATAATACACCTCGTCGAGGGAATAATTTGCGGCAAGTTGGCCCATTAACTTTTATCTGGCGGGAGTACGCCGGAAACCGAAGGGGGCCGGAATGAATGGCCCGCGTACCTTTTTGCTGGATATGATCTTTAATGATCGAGCATTTGGGTGTTTCAGCAGTTTGGATTCGGTTGACCACAGGCTGCCGAAAAACAAACTAAGAGTATAGATAACCAAGAAGTGTTAAAATTGTGTATTTAATTTAATATCCTTTAAAATATTTATTGATTGTGAAGGTAGCGAGAAGTGGTATTTTATACTTTCTGTCTATTCCAATCATAACGTCTCCTAATCATATGTACTTTGAAGATGTTTAGATACGATCTATCATTTTAATTAAATATTTAATGAGGATAGGATTTACCAAAGAGAATTGACTATATTTCTTAGTCGTCATCAAGTGGTCGACATTCGGCTATAAAAAGAGTTAAAAAAATTTCTTCACATGTTAATATATAGATTTTATTATTTGTATTTCTTGTCGACTTTTTTTCTAAATGCTAAAAAACTGTATGGGGTAATGTACAAATATTGTAGATAGTAGATGTAAGGAGGATGATATATGACGAACAGATATTTATAAATAAAGATTCGGATTCGTCTTTGGTATAGAAAAAAACTAAACATCAATAATTTCTAGATTAAAAAATAAAGAAAACCAATTTAGAAACAACGGAGAAAATAATACTGAACTGTTTTGTCTTCGCTTTTGTATATGCCGATTAATACCAATTACAAATACAAATAATCGAAGGGATTGGAAATACCCTTTTTAGTGCAGTGGTACTAAATTCTAATGTTTCATCTAGAGTGATCTGTTTTGTCTTCGTCTTTTTATACATGCAAATTAATGACATTTGAATTTTATATTATTCATTAGAAATACCCCATAGTTCAGTGGTACTAAATTCTATTGTTGCATCTAAGACGTTTCGGAAGCTATTCCCTTGAGGATCGTACGTCTCTATGACAAAAATCAGTTCTATGACTGAAAATTTTCTATAAAGGCGTCATAATAGAAGAGGAATCTTCAATATCTGCAATTTATAAACTATGATAGGCAGAATTTACAAATGTACAAAGCTCTATGAAATGAATGGGATAAGGCGTTGTCATTTAAATATGGTCTTAAACGACATTGTTTATTTTTCATCCTAAATTATTATAAAACATTAAATAATTTTAAACATTTTGATTACATTCAAATAAAATAAGTTAGTTTGATAAATAACGGATATTACTAGCTATTTGGCATGCTTTATTAGTAGTCAAATATTCGGATATAAGGCTGATGGTATTTATAAGAACTGGTGTATAGAATTCACGCTATTCTAATAAAAAGATAATCAAATTTTTGTCTTCATAAAATATGAACTGTATATGAGATATATAGGTAAAGAGTAGTATTAATAACCCATATATCCCACTATTATCCAAATTATTTAACTTAAAGTCTGGTCATAAAATTAATTGATATTTAATTAAAATGTGGTTTGAGCATGTAATATAATGGATTTGGAAAAAAATTAACTGTCTCTCAATTACCTCCAACTATAGTAACACACAGTAACATTAGCTGATTCTGCTATTATTATGTATAATAATAGTGTTAGCTTTGACATCAAACTCCCAAAGCATAATAGCGATTTGCCGAACTTGCCATGACAAGCGTGTTTGGTGGCAGAAGGTTATTTTATAGGTGGGATCAATATGTGAATGATAGTGAACTCTGGAAATAACATTCATCTTTTTACATGCGCTAAAAACAAACATATCTATACTCGAATGAATTTTCTAAATGTATACGTTTAAAAAAAATAAACACTGATCGAGATTCTTGCCATTTCTTCTCGATGACTGAGTTGTTTTCCGAACCGGTAATAATTTTAATGTTCATAAGCGTCTTCTTAGAAGCCTAAATAGAATAAAGTACTTTTTATTTATTTTTAGTATTATGGACTGGCTAACTAAGAACTTATGAATAAGTCGTATCTGACTAATATAATAATTAAATTGTAAAGAACCATTCAAAATTAAATATACGAACAAAAGAGAACCTATCATAATCGATTAATTATTGTAAAGTTCTAAGCTCATTAGATAAAATAGATTTACCAATTATAAATCGGTACAATAACTGTGAATGAAAGCTAAATAAGATAATAAGACCCAAGATCTTACGTAGTTTTGTGTATCTTCCAAGCCTTTGAAATACCTAAATGTAATAACGAGTACGGTGAGAGGGTTTGAAAGAAGTGCATTCTGCCCAGAATACTGAATAGGTCGCCAAAGTCTATAGTCGACAACCTTCATAACAAAAATAGAAGCCAGACTAAAAATATACTTGGGCAATAATTTTTAATTGAAAAATGTAATTCAATTATAGCATCTCCTTAACAATAGAATAATTCTTTTTTAACATTAAGGTTAATTGATATAAGATTTTGCATTTTTCCACTATTCTCTAAATAAGCAGATATTTTTATATACTTTATAGGTTTTAGTGTTTGGTCACAATCTCATAAATAAATAACGATGTGGTCTAAGATGGTAAACACGCGAACCTAAAAGTATTGGCTTTCAAGTGCAGCTGCTGGAACACATTAATAGGTTATTGGAACAGATATTCAACTTGAAATGAGTAGCCAGGCGGACTTAGAAAAATCCCTACTATCATGCTATGGTTTCATCACGATGTTTTCCTTCATCAAAAGCTCCAACTCAGTTGCAACTCAATCAATCCGAGTCCTACATCGATCGCCATGGTGTCCATGACACGCTATCAACTAAACCATCAATACCTCAAATTTCAGATTCATTTTTATTACACCGATATACGCTTACTGATAGATTTTCAATACGATAACGATATTTTCTCAGGCTAGCATTAGATACTGGGTTGTTAATGTGCAATTTTACTCTTTAATATGTGCTGAAGCTGTCCGACGTAATAATTTTTATATGATTGTATTAGTTTATTATTTGCACATAATTACTACAAGCTATTGAAACAGATAAAGGATAAAATAAAAGATTACGATAACAGTGTTTACTCTATTAAACTGTTTACAATTATAATGGGCGAGGAATATTTTACTTCTTAGTTACCAGTAACGCACATGACTTCATCTGCACTACATTACAACCGTAAACTTAATGACCATTAAACACACCCTAGGGTCACAAAACGGTGAGTAATGGGAAAAATTGATAATATAAAAATTTTCTCCATTAAAGAACAATTAGATTTCAAAATCATAATGATCGAACAAACGATGTTGGAGTTTAACGATCTTAGGCATATCGACATCCATTTTGATATTACTTTGCTATCTTTACTTGTCTGATACAAACAGTGAAACCAAAATCGTGGTAATTGGAACAGTTAAAAACAGAGGGTAAAATGCGTAGGTAGATACGGGTTAAAAATTAAAAGTCAAAACAAATTGGAAGCAAGTTGCAAATGAGAGATGTAACATCCAGAACTGATAACACGTTTCAAAACTACACAGAGCATTTTCAGGTCGATATGGACTCCTCCGAAGCTAGCTAGCAATGCTATTACAGAAAAGGGTATATGTAGCATAGATGTCAATGTTAAGATGGATGCGTGGTATAACGCATCAAACTAGAAATGAGTATGTCAAATGACGGCTAGTAGTAACGCCTGGTAAAAGTGTGGGAATGATAAGTTATCGCGGTATGGACATGTCATGAGATGAGGGTCGTATAAATAGACTATTAAGCAAAAAGATGGATTGAAATAGAAGTAGAGGAAGACCAAGTGTGAAGTATAATACATCAACAAAAGATTGAATTACTGAGTTAAAGGACCGGAGCAGAACAAAACATATACTTATAATCGAATTTAGTATGAGATAAAGGCAAGAAGATAATGATGACTTTTGTTTTATTATAATCTCACCTCACGCTTAGAAAATATGTTGACCTCTATATGAATTACTACGTTTACACTGAAGACTAGGTTCGAGTTGAAGCTATCAAAACACAGGACTAATAGATTTCAACTTGGAAATAATGCCTATCCAAATAAGAACTCAATTCTATGATATTGTTTATCTAATATAAATGAACTATGTATTATGTTTATATTTCTAAATAAATAAGGATTAAAATCTAAACTAGTTTTTTGATGAGGCAGGCGTGTAAATAGCCGTGCTCATGCCATGCCAGACTTTTTTGTAGATCTATAAAAGAGGAATATCTTACTATGCATTATTTTGTTATATCTACAAGAGAATGGGCAGCGTTTTCGACGAAAGCTTCGAGGCGGCTAGACTTTTTCCGATCCTTTCAATAATTATCATTATATGTTAACCAAACCAAAACTTTGAGCAAATTATATACCTAGACCTTTCTTCATAAATTACTCTATCTATTTGTGAAGACAACATTACAATCCGTTCAGTTTTGAGTCTATCGCGAACATACATATAGACAGACAGACGCGGCGAATAACTTTGATTTATAATATGTAGTAGTGATAGTGATAGCGGCGATGTTGTATTTCGAAAAAAGTGCACATCAGTGAAAAGTGACAGACGTCGACACAAAGTGACGTATCGACACTTGAAACTAATTATATACAAACTACATGGCGGGACATCCTGACTCGCCAAATAACTAAGCAGATTTTTTGAAGGACTCTGTCAACAATAATTTCGAAGCCAATATCAAATTTACGGACGTGTAATAATTTGCAAAATTCTCGTTAATATACCCGGTGTGGTAATTCCCTTCATTACCGGTTGTCACTTTGTTAAATCCAAGGGGGAAAAAAATCTGTTCCCCGAAAAAGGTGAACGGCAGACTTCGGGTATTCGTATTTCGGCCTTAAATCATGGCGAGACAAGGTTAATGGGGTTGAAACCGTCGGCCCGGGGCGGTCACGTACCTTAGACGAAATTTAATAAATTCCACTCTATTACGATTCTTTGCCAGCCGGTACAGCGCGGCGTTATGAAACTGTTGTTTGCTTTTAATATTAGTATTTCAAATAATTTCAACTTGATATATTTAATTGCTTTAAATTGAAACGTCTTTCTTAAATTGACTTCTTTGGCAAAGTCCTTCGTATTAATTTGTGCTATTGTATTACTTATTAAGCTTTTTTGGGAAACTCGTTACAAGAAAAGCTGAATAAGGTCTTTAATCTTACCCATTAAAAAAAAGAAACTTACAGAGTGTAATATCAATATAGAATTATTAAGTACTCCGGTAAATGTCACTAGATCATCTAAAGATCATTAAAAATGACGTTGTGATATTAGAATTATTCATTAACAGAGACTAAATTAATGTAAATACATTTTTTAACCCCTGGACTGTCCAAAACCATAAAGGCTTAAGTTCCATAGAAACGAATGTGGAGCTCATGGGGCACAGATTAACAGACTGTTGACAGCAGATGCTTAATACCAAACTTATAACAAATCTTTAAACACTAACAAATTATGTATTGTAAAATGTATTTTTAGGGAAAGTTTTCTTTCTTTTTCTTTTGTATTTGAAGATGAATATCGAAAAAGGTATAGCTAGATTGTATGTAAAAATGATATGTTTATAAAAGGTGTAAATACTGAGATGACGTCTGATAGGGGAGAATGGAAGAGGAAAACATGTTGTGCCGACCCTTAGGTAGACTTAGGTGGGATAAGGATAAGAAGATGATGATGATGTAAAATGTATTTTTTCATTCGTACGAACTTTTTTGTACTATACCATGAAATTTACGATGTATGGTGTCGTGAAATAAAAAAAAAAACAATCCGTCATTTTCAGCTATGGGTCTTAAAAAATCAGCCGAGGGGCTATACAAGAGAGTTTCCATATAAGATCACAAAAATTGTAACAGTAATGGCTCAGTGGTCAGCGTATTTTTGACACCGCTGTCGACTGAACATAGGGTCAACTGCTTGCAAATGGAAATGCAAATGCGCTTTTGGTGATGGAAAGCATCGACATGAAATCATAGCATGCTGGTAGGGCTTTTTTTTAAGCCCACGTAGTTAACTACCACCCTCATGTTGTAAATCAATAAAATTCGTCAAGGACCTGTGAGAGTCTTTGGCAGCTTGCTACTTAAGAGTCAAATCTCTCTAGGCTTAACGTGTTTACCGTCTTGGACCACATCATCACTTAACATCAGGTGTGATTGTGATCAAACGTTAACACCGATAATATATTAAAACTATACTTATGTTTACAATTTACAGTAAGTTTATTTCTTTACAATGTTTGCAAGTAGAAAACGGTATGCAGTTAGTATCGTCGCAAGAATAACAAATATCACTGCCAAGATATTTAGAAAGAAAACAGACTAAAGGACGTCCCTCGAATTCTCAGTTAGAATGAACCGCTGAAAAACGAATTTCGCAACGTTTCTATCTTATTGGTAACCATTAGTTGTTGTGAATGCACCATCTTTATTCTTGTAAAGCAAATAGAACCGCAGTCTGCGACGTTACAAATTACTTTGCTTTTGAAATAGTTAAAGATAATTAAGTCTTCCATTTGAACAGTAGTAATATATTGCTATGAGCATGTAATTAACGAAATTAAAACTAGAAATCGCATAGACAAGACATTTTTTTATGTTTTCTGAATTAGAAAACATTGCATCAAATACCAAAATAACCGGATTACTAAAGCCGTCATGTACTCTACCGAAAGGTTTTTGTAGGTGGTAGAGCTACGCTGAAGCTATTACTGGTTTCAGCATGAAAATGGGTCGGCTCGCCCGGTTTAGTACCACCCTCTCATAGAAAACCGACGTGAAGTGACAGTGATTGCATTGATGCGTTTCGTTCGGTCAGTGAGAGTGCCGGAGGCCCACATATATTAAAAGGCCGGTAACGCACTTGCGACTCCCTTGGTGTTGCTAGTGTCTATGGACGGCGGTGATCACTTACCATCAGGTGCCGCACCTGTTCGTTTGCCCCCTACAATATATAAAAAAAAAGATATTTCGTATACCTCAGGAATATTTGTACAGTATCACAAAAATATATTTTATATATAAACACATTTTAGATATATTGTTTGAATCACCGCGCGACGCAATACTCTCCATTAGCTGCAGTAATCGTGGCCTCCTTATTTCTGTGGAGTTAATGGAACCGCGTGCTCTGACGTCGAAAAATGACTGTTCTTAAAACGTGTAAAGAGCTAGTAATCTTATTTCTTACAATACAAAAATGTTTTATTAATAGTGGCTATAAATAAATTGTTTTTGTATCACGTAATCATGACCTGTACAAGTTGCAGTTATTGAATTGTTATTTTATTGAAGTTATATTTCTTTTGGTGCGGATAAACGATAGTGAATTTTAACGGTGGCGGCACCTAAAAGTGACAGCATGAAGTTGGTTTGTAATTTTCTTTCAAATTTTCGTGAGAACTGCTAACTATATTGAAGATAGTTATACTATTTATGAAATAATAGTAGCCTATATAAATTTATCTGGATTATTTTGTTTCAGATTGAAAATTAGGAATAAATATTGAATAAAATAATATTTATTTAAATGAGCTGTTATGAAAACATAAAGTGATTTTCTAAAATAACACGAAACAAAATTTGTGTTGTGTAACATTTGTTGTTGATAGCTCTCGGTTCAAATAAAACGTCTTTGCTTCTTGAATAGCGTTATTAAAATGTTCATTGAATTGTTATAATAATGGGTTTTGATAGGCGCTAATGGTGAATTTGTTCTGTGGCGCCTGTGAAATGAATCGAAGTTTCGAGAAAGAATAGGTATTGTTGCGTAATTTTATAATTTTTTCTACACGATTACATGTAATATGCTAATCCATTGAACCGATTATTGTATAAACCTTTTTCAATTCAAAGTTTCTCTTCAATTACATGATATTGATAGCCATTTTCTTACAGGAATATATCAATAAATGTTATATAAGTGTAAAACAAAAAATGATGTATATTATTTCAGTTGCAGTTAAGCCTTTTTATTGCATTTCAAATAATATTATATTATAATTCTCCAAAAATTTTGACTGTTTTCTTTAGATCTCTTTTTTCATCATATTTTAGGGAACAAAATTGTAGGCTTTCATCAACATGTTCATATTACTAAAGCTCTGGTACTTTGTTGTTTCACATTTGTATTCTTATAATATCTTAAAAGCCAGCTATATTGCAAAATTCAGCATAAAAGATAGCTTCAAAAGTTTGGGTCAATTAGTCTATATACTTTGTTGATTGTGTAATCATCAATCTGCATAATTATAAGTAAAAAAACATCATCACAAGGCAATCCAGGTTATTGTCACTTTTCTATAATTAATCTTATCTTTTCTGCGAGTATAAAATTGTCAATTAAATACAACTGTAATTTTGTGTTCATCAAGGAAATCTGTCTATCTTGTGCCGAAGAATTAGTCGCGAAGATAAAAATACATCATCTACCCAACCACCCGTTACATACAATTCAGTGAAGCGTCTCAATGTTCCACGTGTACACAATGAAATGTGGGCTACATTTAAATTAATATGTCTTTGAGAGCAGATGTGCGTTCCGGAGTGTTTTTCATATGTTATGTTACACGTTACATTGCGGTGACTTATATGTTATTTAGCATAATTATTTGTCGTGTTGGAGCAACAATGTTTATAGTAATTTAGCAAAGTTATTTATCGAGCTTTAGCAAATTAGGTTATAGCATCTGGAATATTTTAGGAATGGCAAGTCAACAGGCAGAATTGCTTACGCTGGTGTGTTCTCATGGCAATAATATGGTTGCCAATGTAAACTAGAATAAGGTTTTCTAACTCTGTACTCAAGAATATCTTTGTCATTCCGTAACCCCCACTGAGCAGTTTCTGGGCAAAGTTTATGGAATTTCACCTAATAATTTCGAAGAATAATTGTCCTGGATAGCTTATTTCACAACTGTATTATTTCAAATCCGTGAGGCGTTTAGTCATTTGAATTAATCTCGTTATATTATCAGCCGACAATGCAGAAAACCTTCGTGACGAAATCGAGTTCTTGTAAAATTAACTCTAAATGCCATAATTATATATGACTAGTCTTCATGCTGCGCGCATGAAGATAGCCTCCAGGTGATAGAATTTTTGCAAAAAATATTATACTGAATACATTATATACTATATATGGCCCGGCGGACGTTGTCCTGGCCTGATAATAAAAAAATATATACTTATGTGTGCATGAAATGCTAAAGGCGGCTTGACTTTTTCCGATTCTTTCAACAATTATTATTATATTTCAACCAATTTACAAAAAAACCTTGACAAATTACATACCTAAACCTTCCCCGTGAATTTACTCTATCTATTTGTGAAGACCGTATTACAATCCGTTCATTAGTTTTTGAGTTTATCACGAACATCCAGACAGACGCGGTGGACGACTTTGTTTTCTAATATGTATTGATATAAGATATTACTGAAAAATTTCATTAAAATCCATTTAATCATTTTTGCGTAGAAGAGAAAAAAATCGTCCATGTATCCTTACTAACTTTTTCGTTTATTATATAAATAAGATAAATTTTGAGAACACAACACTGAAAATTTGTCGGCTGTAAAAATCATAAAACGTCACGGACCGGTGTAGTGACGAAAACTCGTACTTATCTTTTGTCTTTTAACCCAGAAGTGTAACATTTATAAAACGGGTGTTATTACTTTTTTAAACAATCAAATTTTTTAAACTTTTCTTATAATGTCCACTCTTGCTGTAAGACAGCTGAAAGCGCCATGAGTTAGTTCATTCAGTACTTTAATTAAAGACTCTCAGTCACTAAATCCTATCAAGAAGGAAGCGCTTCGTATTTAATGACAGTTGACCGATGTTGCCAGCTGTCTTGTTCGTAATTGCTATCATTACATTAATTTAGTTAGGTGAAACCATTACTACTATTACTGCTACCTAGTTCGCTTCTGTACAGTTTATTTAATTACTATTACCTAGTTCCCGTAACTTTGTTTTCGTGAAAATACTTTTGTTGTTTCAAAACCTATGCATAATAATAATAATTTTGATTCTAAATTTGCTTTACTACTTATTTTTATATCTCTTTTACTAATTTGAAGGTACCCCTGCTAAATACCTATATATAATTACCTCATGTGAAAAAATGTAATGCTATTTATACTAATAATAATTTAAAAAAAGCTCTATCTGATATTAAATTTCTTATCATAAACGTCTGAAACGTTTCAAAGACTTACTCGGACAGATCGCTCTGTCCGGAATCTGCCGCCAAGCACTTCTACGTTTAGCGCGTTCACTGTCTTACCCCCAAAAATTATTTAACATCAGGCAAGAGTCTAGTCAAAACACTAAAATCTGTAAAGTACTAAAAATATACTATAATTTTATTTTATTCTTCATTGAATAACGTTGGTAATCATACCTGATAGATACCATGTGAAGGTGTGGCCAAAAATGTTAACTAACTAGAACTGGATCTAAGCTAAACTCTCTGGAACACGACGATAAGTGTTCGATGGGAGGTTTTCCTCATCAGAATAGAAACAAAATAGGCAAGTATTATAAATATTGTACGGTTTTGGTCCCATTATGTTTTTGTACGCCAATGCTCAGGATTATTATGGGATCAAATCAAAATCAATGTAATGTACTAGTATTGTATTTTTAAATTTATTAATTAATTTGGAATTTGCGTACGTTATGAAGTTATTTATTATATATGTTATATAGATATTTATACTATAAAATACTATTTTTTACAACTTCTATCTACATTTTTTTCATTTGGTAACACCGCTATGTACGGGACGGGCATTTAGTTAAGCCTTTGGGATGGCGATCAGTTACTTTAGCAATGTATTCGAAAGGTGAGGTTATTCAATGCGGAGCATCGATTCAAGTCCACCTATTCACATTACAAAGCTTTGTAGTGGGGTTAGATGGTGAAATAATTAACGTTGATAAATACTACAGTTCATATGTTCAAAGGATTTAGTAAAAAGAAATAATTAAATAAACTAAATTTCGATACAATGGTAATAAGGTTGTATTTGTACCTAACTTTATAGTTGTTTTATTGAAATACTGGTACTTGTTTGTAATGTTTTTTCATTATATGTTTATTTAAACCCCATATAATATGTTTATAATTGCACTATAGAAGTAAGTTAATTTTATATGCATGATAAATGAAAGAAAAGTGCGTATAATCGCAAGATATATATTTTCGGCTTATTAAATGGAAGAAATAACTTATGTTTCGTATATCTAGCTGTATCATTTACTGGTTGGAACAGACGATGAAGGCATAATTTTACTCTATACTTATTAATCAATATAAAATTGGAAATTATTAAAGATTTAAAATAACATTTAAATCTTAAATAGAAACACGTCTTTGTCACTTGATTTTGTGTATCCGTACATTTGGCTCGTTTTATAATGCTCCGCTGTCTCTTTCAACTTACAGCATAGTTCCTTTCTAGCTGTTTTCTGTGCTTTCTACGTTACAAATGTTGCATTAAGTATCTTGTTTCTCTATAACTACCCCATAGACTATTTTGTGCTATAGAAATTCTAAATATATTTTATTATAAATGAAAACTTTCATGAGAATAGACGATTGTTAGTTACTCTTTCACACAAAATTAAGTGAACGGATTTTGGTTACATGTTAATTTACAGTAATAGCTTATACATCATAATATATGCTATAATTTATAGGTATATGGTTTATATTGATCAAGATAAATGTCAAGTAAATTTGAAAAACTTCCTGGCATCCGAGAGCTATCACGACATGCGTTGTATAAACTGTTAGAGTTGCACGAAGATAATATATGGGGTCAATAAAGATAAAAACGCAGATAAAGTCGTGGACAGTTGTTAGTTTTACATATCGTCATAACAGGTATAGATAATGGGATTAAAATAATGATTGGTATACGAAAAAATAATCCCTAAAGATTGATCTTGACTTGTGGTTTAGCTGTGGATAGAATTCGACTGTAATAAACGACTCTCTCACCGTCAGCTCATTCACCAGGTTAATTACATCTACCCTAGACTTTACGGCTGATTTAGTTCCCGCATTAGGTTGAAAGGACCCTAGCCTTTTCGACCTTACCTTAGAATTATCTTACTTACATATCACTGTGGGTTTCACATATGGTGCTTATTTAATTAATATTTATGTGTTTATAAATCAAGTCAAGTAATACTTAGAATTAAGTTTTGTTGTTTCCTATTCTGTCTAAGTAGAACGCGCAGCTGTTATAATTAGCTTTTACAGGAGTTGACTTATCAAAAAATCATAAGACATTTTTTGTAGGCCATTCAATTTTCTATAAGAATGTAAGTTGTTTTTTCAGAACGATCATCGGAGGCCGAGTTAAAAAATTCCAAAGTTAAACAAAAAATATGTCAACTACATGATAAATGAAAAAATGGACTCGCGACCTCTAAACATCAATATTATAGCTTCAGATTTTGACAGAGTCTCTGTTTTAACATTCTTTGAAAAAATTACACGATTATTTGAAGAAAAAATGTCGTTTTTTTGATATGTATTTCTTTTCTTTAACTTAATCATATCAAAATAGATATTAGTGCAACTGTGGTCGATAAACTCTTGTACTGTTAGATCGTGAAACTTAGTACAAATCTAAGTGTTTTTGTTTAAGGAGAAGGTTTTTTATGTTGTCTTTCTAATCCTACCTTCGTAACTAATATTATAAATACGAACGGACGTTTGTTTATTAAGCTTTTAGATCTTAACTATTCAACTCATCATCAAAATTTTGCATACACGTTGTCGTATTACCAGGGGTATAGAAATGGGCATAGGGTATCTTTCGCTTAGAAAAAATGCTCTGTTCCCGAGGCATAGATTAAAAATGTTATGAGATATTGTACACAGATAATATATATCATTTTAGAACTAACAGACTAAGATATTAAGAAATTACAATTACGCCAATAAAAATCGAAATAAAAAGAATAATTTCAAAATAAAACATGTATGAAAATTATAAGGCAAAAATAATTGTGGGTTCAGATATTATAAATATAAAAGTTATGTATAGAATTTTAATATACTTTAGATATTAATTAAATCAATTTTACTTATACGAACATGTTGCTAGGAAATTGTAGTGTAGAAAAGCATTAAACTTGCATCTGTTTGTGGCCGTATAGACGTCAGCCTGAGAACTTGCGCTGTTTTGTACTGGCGACATAAGAATGATTATTCGGAGCAATCACGCTGCGGGTTTTAACAAACTGTAATATCTTGTGAAACAGTTTTATTTTGATGCAGTTTTATAGTTGATGCTCGTTATAAAATACTTATTAAGTTAAACTGGAATAACTTGTCTTAATTGAACCCTTAATAGACGGTGTAAATGTTTCATTGATATCGGCTTGATATTAATAAAAATTACAATTAATTCTTGGAGTCTTTTAAAAAATATAAGCATTGTAACAAGTAAAAAATTTGGATTTTTCTATAAACGAGTTATATAAAAGTATACCTTATAGTTACTAGAATAAAGTCGTATATGATTAAGGCCACTTCACTGGAAAAGAAGAACAATTGTTTTACTCAATAATTTGAAGTTCTAAGAATACCCCGTGAGTAGTAAATATGGCTACATATATTATTTTGTTTTTGAGTTTGTATATTCCTAAAAAATTGAACAGGGTAACACTTTAATTTTTGTTCTATTAGTGTCCGAATTTATAACCTTCTATTTTGTTTACCTACTATAGCTATGTAAATGAAACATTTTTATGTAAAGTATATATAAAAAAATGAATATAAATATTACATTGCTACTACATTCTTAAACATATTCTAAGTTTTCACAAAAAAAAAACAGTTACTCATAATTATTTTCAGCCATCAGTAAATGACTTGATTAACACCGAACTGGCACCAAGACTTTGTTAATATCTCGAAGTATTCAAACGAGAGATGAAAGCATACTAATTTATTAAATTTTAGCTATCTATTCATTTGTCCATACCACAGTCAAAGCTTAATCTAAAGTTGTAAGTTAGGTTTACTTAATTCCGATATTACTACTATTTTTAGTAACAATTACAAAAATATTTCCATAAAACTTTTGACGAATAGATAGGTATCTAAACTTTGACTTTAATTGGCTTAATTAACTTGGACTTCTTTGTACTGATATCCTAGTACATGCATTCAAGTATATTTAAGAGTATACTCATACAAAGTGTATGGTACTCTATTGTAAAAGAAGGACACGATGTGTGAATGTTAAAAAAGTTTTGAAATTGCAGTGACCGTTTCGTAACATCATTGGAATATCGAGTCAACGCATGCCCTGTCCAAACAAAAGAGCATATAAGTATAAAACAACATGATGGATCGATTACTGCAATAAATATTGGCAATTACCAACCAACTTCACGGTGTCCCATTGAGGTGTCTGTGAGCACGCGTATCTTAAAAATTGACTCTCAGTAATTTTTCTAAAACGCACCAAAAGAATATAACTACAATTATATCATAGTTATTACATTCGTTATTCTATTACGTATGTTCGTACGTCAACCGCAATATGGACGAAGTTTTGTTAGTGTCATCCAGAGAGAAATTTAGAAATTTAGTGCCACTCCAACATAGCAGCATAGCATACTATATGCCACTGTACAATATTCTCGCTACCGAAATATTTATGGCCTATAATATTGTTATGTTGTACAAATAAAGTAAAGTTTTATCAAACGGTAGTTTTTTTCAAATATATTTAATAAATGCTACATAAAACAATGTTGCCATTAAAAAAGAAACCTCGATACGGGAAGTTTTATTAAACGGTAACATTTTTAAAATATATAATTTAATAAATGCTATATAAAACGATGTTACCGTTTTTTAATTAATATGTATAATAGGCCTAAGACGTCAAAGCATATTGCCAGAGTGGTTAATTAATATACCTTAATGTGACTTTTTGCCTTAACAAACAGGAGTAGGCCCAAGGCCGAACCCTGTGGATATTTTTTCCTTCCCTTAAACAATGCCAAAATATAGAAACATAATAAGCTGTACATTTCATTAAAACCAAGTACTATTTCTTTAGAGTGAATTATGTTTATACTATTCAATGAAATATAATACGATATCAGACAAACTAATTTATATAGAAATACAAATTTTCTCAGCTTTTGTTTATCAATAATTTATTTGGAGTTGCTCTGAAATAGTGTATATAATTACATATAGTATAACTTTCGTTAAATTTAATACTTACTGGGGTGGTAACTACCATACCCAAACACAAATAAGAAATTCATGATTCAAAGGAGTACCAATTCCCGTGCTGCACTGGTATTCGAACAATGCGAAAATGCGAGTGCAAGTGACCGGTTATCCATGATTTTTAACTTATACAAGGGTTAAAAAATAATGTACAGTATATCCTACTTAATTTATGCTCATACGCTTAGGTACTATATTTTAAGACCTTTTAAATCAATACCGGCAACCAGTTTCGAATTCGTAAGCAATAATTCAAACTCAAAAATGCAAGAGTAACTTCATCTGACTGTCTGTCACCATTTCTCAACTAAACCTTTAAATTAGATAGCAATGATACATAGCTTCCATGGGCCCTGAGACCTGATTAAGGGCAGATAATATTTTTTATAACATTTCAAAAAAATATAGCCAAGCAAAACACAAAGTATTTGTCCAAAAAATATCCTATTCAATATACTTAGATAATATAAACCCCTATGATTAGTTTAAGAATTTTCAAAAGCGAATAACTACCTCCTATATCGAAACTCATAAACTTTATAATATTATTCATAAAAATGTTAAATAGTCATGTTCCAATAATTTGCCAATTTTCAGTGTTACGAGTATATCGGTTGTTTAAAATTTTGCAAATAATAAACACTAGAAATATGTAAGAGGCTGATTAAAAGTGCTCGAAATATGTAACGATTAATCCTATCCCAGAATAGGTAAGCTTAATACAATAAAATACTGCATTTAAAACTCCCTCATCAGACCAAATGTATTCTTATAATTAAGAAAGAGACAATAGCGTTCAACGCGACGGAGCTAGAAACGAATTATATCCAGATTCTGTATTATATTACCAGTTTATAAATCTTTGTTATTTTGCTTTTAGCGGAACGATGAGTTTCGCAAAACAATGGCGAATATCTTACAAAACAAAAGGGGAGGGGGGTGAAATTAAATCTGAAAATGCTTTCCGTCAGCAGCAAGGACTGTATAGTTTAATTAAAATCTACACACACGACTATGCAATTAAGCCTTAAGATGATATTAAGTGGAACACTGCAGACAACTCAAATTATTGTATAGTATCTTTCTGCCCTGTACCAATGAAATATAATATTAGAAGATCATTTATCGTGTATTTATCCAACGCCTGTTTCTTAGTCAATATTTGTTTAAAGTCTTTAAGCTTAACAGTAATGGACAGAGTTTTGAGAACGAGGACTTGAAACAATTTAGAAGGTAAAACGTGAAGTTAGAATGCACAATTAGGAGCAGAGCTAAGAAACTTGACTGAGACTCGGACAATGTAAGCTGAAATTAATTTTAATTTAATCTCTCTCTCTAGTTACTAATGCAACTCAGGTGAAGTTGGGAGAACGTTTGTTGAAAACTAGAAAATTGTTCTTGGAATTCTAAATACGGAGATATCGCAAGGTTAATGCAAATTCACCGCTTAGGGAGCACAGACTATCCTTTAAAATGTAATTTTTGTGTATTTAAGAAACATTTTAAGGTAACAGCTTCGACGTGGTCTACGAATTCTTATGAACTTTCGTTTTTAAATGTGGAACAAATTTTTGTTATTTTCTGAATAACTTGAAAATACATGAGCTTACCATGAAAGAGTTTACCATAAATTTAACATTAACAGAGAAATATTGAAACAAAAAGTGGCAATTTAAGTTGAATCGTCTTACGTAATATGCTAAATGTTTTCTAGTTATTAATTTAAACTAATATTATATTTACAAACATATAGTAATGTCTTTGTTTAGTAGCTATAATTTTGACTGTTAGTCAGATTTGAAAACGTATTTTAGCATTTACTTATCTGTTTGTTGAGAAAGATTACAGACTAGCTAATATAACGCTAAGACCTAAGTGTAGGAGCAAGTATTTCAAAAATAACGAACGGAGGGGAAAACTAAGCAATACCAAGAAAGACCGAAATGTATTTGCTTACCAGCGAAGTAACATACCGCGCGGTACAGTCGCTTCGTCGGCTCCAAACGCAGCACTAGAACAATACGGAATTTCTATAAACTTACCTGATTGGGTAGACCTATTGGGTGATTGGGTAGATAACCTTGAAGAAGGTTTATTTTTTAATCTTTTATTTTGACGAGACTTTCTTACATCCTTAATGACTATATTAGCCTGATACTATAAGTGAACCTTATAGGTGGAACCTAAATTTTATAATGGGTAGAAGAGTTAAAGAGTGTAACCATAACAAACAAACAAACATACTTACATTCTTATTTGTAATATTAGTTGGGATGTATTTCAAGTGATGGTTTTTGTTATAAGCAGGGCGTAGAGTATATACTGTGTTTTAACATTAAAAATGTATTTCTGTCATAACAATATTATCATAATAACAGTCTGTTAGGGACCCATGCTTGGCCAAGGGTCTCTTACCGAGAGTCCTTGTTTACAGCCACATCTATATAAGAGAAGTGTATAAAACTATAATAAGACCAGCCGTGTTAGATGGATCCGAGTGCTAAGCTACGAAAGAGAAGGATGAGAAAAGGTTACGTGTGGCAGAAATGTGAATGTTAAAATGGACGCGTGGTGTAACAAGAATGGATAAGATTAAGAATGAGTATATCAGAGGAAGTTTGAAAATAGCACCAGTGACAGAGAAGTTGAAGAGTAATAATAGGTTAGCGTGGTACGAGCATATTATGAGAAATGAAAAGTTTTGACTTTGAAAACAGACGAATATAGGAGTAGAGGAAGACCGAAAAAGGTGTGGATGGATTGTGTGAAAAATGATATGTGTACAAAAAGTGTGAATACTGAGATAACGTCTGACAGAGGAGAGTGGAAAAGGAAAACATGTTGTGCCGACCCTACTTAGGTGAGATAAGGGTAAGATGATGATGATGATGATGATTTGAGTCGATTTCTTCATTATTTTTCTTTAGTATCTATTGAGAAGCATTAGTTTCATTAATTAAGAATTTGAAAAACATTAAATAACTCTACTAAGCGTAACTAATATTATAAATGCGAAAGTGAAATTGATCATAGTGAAATGGTGTATGCACATTCTAGGTGGTAGAGCTACCCTGAAGCTATTACTGGTTTCAGCATGAATGGGTCGGCTCGCCCGGGGTAGTACCACCCTCTCACAGAAAACCGACGTGAAGTAACAGTGCTTGCACTGTTGCGTTGAGTTCGGTCAGTGAGAGCGCCGGAGGCCCACATATATTAAAAGGCCGGCAACGCACTTGCGACTCCCCTGGTGTTGCTAGTGTCTATGGACGGCGGTGATCACTTACCATGAGGTGACCCACCTGTTCGTTTGCACCCTATAATATAAAAAAAAAAATCTCAGGCGTACAGAAAAGGACATAGGTTACCTGTGATCATAGATAAAATCGATATTAAACTCTAAAGGCAGAATTAAAGCAAAAGTTAGCCTATAAAATTTGTATCTAAACTTTTTATCAAAATAACCCTAATAATTTGAATATTAAAAAAATATAGTCGAATTTCGACCACAGGAGGAACACTAGTAATATGAATATGTCATGATACACTCGTGTGAAGGGAATAGGTTGTAAGAAACATATGTATGATATGTGAAAATTAACAGGGGTTGAAGTTAACGTTCGATTCTCACGCGAGGGTGGTATTTAGAGGGTTGAATTACAGTGTCTTATGGAGTTCAATTAATGCATATCAGTATGGGTTCATAGAACTACATATTATTTTAGTAAATTTTAAATTTTTGTGTTATTACTGACTCTTTAGAGAAAAATATAGTAGTCGCTTTCCTGCAAAGATAGGTGTAGTGTCGGTGCTAACCGATATTTTTAACCGAATTGTACGTATATATGTCAGCGATTTTCTCAAAAACTACCCGTCCAATTTTGATGGAATTTTCGTTATTGAGTGTTTAATCTTTCAGGGAAGGTTTTAGTATTCAATATATTAGGATCTGTTAAAGAGATATATAATAGTACTCTTCAATAACTAAAAGCAAATGACCCTCGATTACTGTGATCATATATGTATGTATTGGTTTCACCATTTCATGCCATAACATCACGCCTGGTTTTAAGGGATAAATAGATACGTACTCGTTTTATTTAACATTAATTTATGCCACTATTTGACACTAATTTTAGCATAAATATATGTTGAGCATTATTATAGTTCTGTAATTGGATGATAAATTGATGTTTTAAAATTTAGTCAAGGTGTTATTTAAACGATGTTGATGATGTGAATGCGAAGGTTTTACCCCTACACGTACGTCGGTCCTGTGGAATCAACTCCGCTGAATGAAATATATTTATACATAAATGTATATATAGAATTGTGCGTGTTTGTTGGTAATGAATTGGTATGAACGGCTGGGACTTAAGTACGATTTTCTTATATTTAAATTATTAGTTTTTGCTCGCGGCTTAGCTCGCTTTAATGCAGATTCGAAGAAGAAGAAGAAAGGTACCCCGTGTCCTTTTCTGTAACCCTAAAAACAGGGAGGAGGGAGGGGATTTAATGATGAGCGGTTACGTAGCTAAGCTTTGAGACTGTAATAAAAAAAATACATTCACAATACAATATTAGTAAGTGCTAGTAATAATACAAATAGGGGTTAATAAACGCGTATCTTATGATACTGAAGCCATGTATGTACTTTTATTCATATTAATTAATATATATTTTATAAAACAAATTACTTATATTACATAAATACAACAATTATCAGTATCAAAAGCCCCGGCCAGAACAAAGAAGTTCGAAAATATTTATGTAACATATGGAACGTAAGTCATGTTCATAAAAGATTGTAAAGGTAATTGGAACGTAAGAGTGAGTGAGAAGACAATAGAATAGTACGATGAGAGTGAAAGAATAAATAGATTAGAAATTAAATAGTGTGAAAGAGATAGCTTAAGTATTATTGTGATTAGAGTAAGGGAGCTGATTAAAAAAGATAATATGCCGAAATGTAGTCTTGTTCATTAACATTTATGACTGCGGTACTGTGAAGCTGTGGTATCGCATCCCAGCCAGTGTATTTCGTTCGACTTATGATATCAGGCCCTTTAAACAATACTTGGACAAGCACTTTTGCAGGTCGACATGATGACGAAGAATGCCGTGGTTATTTTACAACGACAGCCATTGTTGTTTTTGGATTGTACCATAATCCCCATCAGGTATTTTACCAAAGTAGTAGAAAAAATACACTTTGAAGTCTATTCAGCATGAGACGCGCGAATATGTTGTGCGGAGAAGCAGCATAACGACTTTATCCTTCGTTGTCACTTCTCTTTTAATTTGTGTATTGCGGGCTACAAACGAAAGTCTATTGTTAATGATTGTACAACAAAATCACTGTTTTTCGATCAAAGTAACCAATTAACTAAGTTTTACGTAAACTTGCACAGGTTTTTTGTGTAAAACAAAATCATCATCATCTTATCCTTATCTCACCTAAGTAGGATCACTCCTACTCACGTTGGCAGAATATGTTTACCTCCTTCAGTCTCCGCTGTCAGATGTCATCTCACTATTCACACATTTTATACACATATAATTTTTCACACAATCCATCCTCTACTCCTATATTCACACACCTTCATATTTAAAACTTTTCTAGTTACATAGCTTTCATCTCTCCTTATGGCCATGCTGATCTATTACTAAATAGATTCTTTGTCACTAGTGCTATTTTCAAACTTGCTGTGTTGTAGGTACTCATTATCTATACATATAATAAGAATGTAAATCCAACGTGTCTGTACTTTTTTGATTTTTGAGAAAAAAATTGGTGCAGGTGTCTAGGAATAAGTAATAGAATCCATTTCGATCATTTTTAGAAATGTCTGTCTGTCTGTTTGTTTGAACAGGCATCAATGGTAAAGTACTACGTTTCTGATAAAACTCCAGCAAGAAAATAAACAAGCATATTCCGGAGCAACATAATTTTTTTGTTTCATTAAAATCGGTTCACTCTATCAAAAGTTATTGTAATTTTAATGACGACGGGAGTTAAGTACAAGAGAAAAATAGATAAGTAAATGGACTTTATCCTCATCCAAAAACCAGGGTATTTTATAACATAAATAAACATAGCCACAGTATTACATTACTAAGATATAGAACGAAAGAAAAATGGTTAATATTTTATTTTCACATAAATAAATATTAATACCCTAAGATGTTCAATAATTAATTAATATGCATTATTGCTAATAGATGGCGTTCAACCGTCATTTTCTAAATCTATTACTACTATAATATATGTCGGCGCCTCCCCAAGATCCATCGCAAAATATTACTCTTGACAAGAAATTATATTTATTTTGATATTGTCACTCTACAATGGTCGTGCCAAGAACGCCCTTTCAACTTATCTTTACACAACTTTACAACTTTGTATTACAAATTTGCAACTCACCAAACCACACACCATCTTTTATAATCTTATTATCTTTATTACAAACATAATTAATATTAACGTTTTATAAAACAATATAAAATTAATAATGCTATTTTTAATCTTTATTAAATGTCAAAATATATTTTAATTACCTTTATTATTTTAAATAACAACTGAAGTACACCGGAAATATCACAGTTAACGCATTTATGACAGAGAGGGAATCATATTTATATTTTAAAATTCTTAAAACAATATTAGATAATAAAGTAACCTCTGTATTATCTAATATTGATAATAAATTATGAATTACAATTTATTATTCTATATTTAATTTACTTTTCTATATTTTATTTACTTTATAACAAAGAGAAGCTAATAATATTTGCTGTGTTATTCAAGTTCTCAATTAGCTGATAGATGGCACTACAGATAACTAAGCTTCGATTTAATTTGTTACTTACTTATATTAAAACTAGATGGCAGCATAGTAATGCGCACCCATATATACAATCTAAAAATTGGCCAATTCCAAATATTACATACTTCTATAAACTGAATAACTTACTTCATACTTTGTATAAGTAAAATATGATTTTTATTTTTTGATCGCATGACGTTTATGATTAAATTTGTAAATTTCTAATTACTTTTGTGTTGAAAATATTACAAGTTATTGAACCTTATCACTTTTTAGGACAATTTTTTATTACAATAAAAAAATAAAGAGACTAAAATTGTTCATTGAACATAAATGTAAGAAAAAAATCGCCTTTAGAAGCACAAACAGGCTACATTTTTGACGATAACAGATGACGCTAAACTTAGTATTTTATTGGTTTACTATCGTAAGAATATTATTGCAAGGAAGAGTACAGATAACAATGAGATTATTTCTGTTTGTTACGTTTATTTCGAATTATAATTTTCATAAAATTACCTTGATTCTAATGTCTAATTACGCTTTGAATTAATGAATACCTTTTGATTTATGCATTAGGGTTTATGAAACGATGATGGCTCAGTTGGTAGTGTGTTCGGACACAGCGTCGAAGGACTTAGGTTCGAATCCAAGCAACCGAGTCCGAGCTTTCGGTGAAGGAAAACGTCGTGATGAAATCATAGCATAGTGGTAGGGCTTTTTCTAAGTCCGTCTGGCTAACTACCACCCTCAAGTTGAGAATCTGTCGCCAAGCACCTGTTGGTGTGTTCCGCCAGCTACATTTGAGAACCAGCCTCCCACTAGGTTAAGCGTGACTTACCATCTTAGACCACATCATCATTTAATATTAGATGAGATTGTGGTCAAAACGTTTACGTATAAAATATATTTTAAAAAAAGTTAGGGAGCTCGCATTTTCTTCCAACGGTACCGTGGATAAAAAAGGCTGTAGGCAGTTCAAATAAAAGAAAGGATAATATACAAATAATAATAATAATGATCTGTGTAAAGTATACATGAATGAATATTATAAGCCCTCCGCTAATTTTTTAAGACTCAGATCTTAAAATGGCAGATTATTTTTTCAATTATTATTTAATTTCACTACATCGTACATTTCATGGTTTAGTAAAAAAAGTTCGTACCAATGAAAAATTAATTTAAAAATACATTTTACATGAAAATTATTATTTTACAATTCATCATTTGTTATTTTTCAAAGTTTTGTAATAAATCAGGTATTTATTTAAGCGTATGCTGCCAACAGTCTATTGACCTATGCTTCATGAGGTCTACATTCGTTTGTATAGAAATTAAATATTTATGGCTTTGGACAGTCCAAGCGTTAATATTGTTTTTACAGTTGTTGAATTAGAAATTTAGAATATTAGCGTTATGTTACTCCTATACTTGCGTGCATCGTCACAAAGTTTTGTCCATGTTCGCAATAAACTTGGATGTGGGCACACATTACCATTGTGTGCTACGAACTATCTGACTGTATGACGATAGATACAGCACTATAGCTAGGCCCACAGTTTTTACACACATCAAAGGAACTTGGAAGCCCTAATTTTTATTGAGTTATTATTGAAGTGACAAAAGGGTACGACCATTATTAGTTTTTAGCCTGACACATTACATTACAAATATACAAGATATACAGATATAAATTCAGATTGTATCATTAATCACTGTGTTTTGTATTCCGTCCCATGCGGACGAAGTCGCGGGCACAGCTAGTATAAAATAAACATTTTTTTGAATTTTTATGTCACAGGTAAATCATAAAATTATATGCGTATAATAAAATTACGCTCACTAGTAACAAGTAAAGATGAAAAATCTACAAAACATTGATCAATTTCAATTAAAATGCAATACTGCATTCGACGTAATATGCAAATTTCCTTATATCGCATTACTAATGTTGTAAATAAATTCCTAGCCGGAGCGCCCACCAAAAGGCGGTTAAATGACTTTATTTACGATGTCGTTAACTTGTTAAGGTAGTTGTAAATTACTCCGATTATGATCTTCGAGGCTGCCTGTTTATAAAATGTTGAATTATTTAATTTAAATTGCTTCTGACAGCACCATACTCTTTTTAGTGTTTCTCTGTGATTATGCAGTGTTTCTCACTGCAACAGATCTACGTTGAGAATGTAATATGGAAAATGTGATGTGCTCTTGATATTAAAACAATATTTTTTTATTTCAGTATAAAGAAGTTATTCCTCGTCATCATCTTTTTACTCTTATCCCACCTAAGTAGGGTCGGCACAGCATGTTTTCCTTTTCCACTCTCCTCTGTCAGACGTCAACTTAGTATTTACACCTTTTATACACATACAATTTTTCAGACAGTCTATCTAGTATCTAGTCATACCTTCTTCGGCATTCCTCTACTCTTATATCCATCCACTTTCAAACTTAAAACTTTTCTAGTTTAGAACTTTTCTAGTCTAGAGGCTTTCATCTCTCCTCATGACATGTCCATACCATGCTAACCTATTACTCTTCAACTTCTCCGTCACTGGTGCTATTTTCAAACTTTCTCTTATATACTCATTCTGAATCTTATTGATTCTGGATAAATCACACATCCATCTTAAAATTCGCATGTTTGCCACGTGTAGTTTTTCTCATCCGTCTGTTTCGTAGCCCAGCACTCAGATGCATACGGCATGACTGGTCTTATAATAGTTTTATACACCTTCCCCTTAAGTTTTAAGGGCATTCGTGGGTCAAGCTACCCCAGGTACTTTTCGCCACTTCACCCACCCCGCATTTATCTTATTCCTCACATCCTTGTCTATGCCGCCGTCGTTTTCGATCAATGAACCGAGATACTGGAAATTGGAGCAGGCTGGTAAAGATACATCATTTAAGGTTATATGAGAATAACTTGATGGACCGCCGAACTCGCAAAACAAATGTTCAGTTTTTGTTCTACTAATCTTTAAACCAACATGCTCCAGTTTTTCTCGCCATTTCCCTAGCCTACTTTGAACCTAGGTAGTATTTTCTCTGACAAGAACAATATTATGAAATATCGACAGCATAAATAATTTATTGTAAAACATTTATAGTTTAAATATCTATTGGCGCACTTTGGCAGTAAATTTGACCCGAATGCCGTCACGGCAAACGGTATGATGCTGTTAAAACAGTTATATACTTTATGATAACATAAGTGTTATCATGCTCTTTCTACGCCACGGCTCTCGACTCCCTTGTATGTGTGCGCGCGTCTACACTTCATTGCTTCTCTGTGTGAACAGTATACTGTATAGTATATTTGATACGTATTTAATTGTAAATTGTAATATTATCTGTTTCACATCTGCTGGGTGTTCCGATAGATTTTTTTTATCTGAGTATATGTTTGTGTCTGGGAACAGTGAAATCATAAAAATAATAATGACCTCCGATAGAATGGCCTATGATCCTTCATTATTCGGCTGCAAGCCTCGAGATAGACCCAAAACATAATACACTAAAAGAGAATCACCATGTATATCATGGTAGTAATCTAGTCAGTTTGGTATAGCTACCATACTGCTTCACTTTGATACTGGATATATATTGGCTGATCGCGAAACGTGAAACGTCTAAGCAGTATGCTTCACAAGCAGCACAGGAACAGGTGTTTCACTTAGTGTATGGTGGCTATGCTCCAATGAAAAACCGCTGTCATATCTTACCCACATAGTGTTTCTTTATTTATATAGATTACGCCGATCTCACGAACTACCAAACTTAAATTTTTCATTATATTTGGGTAGAAATTACTACTGTATCGTTTGCATAGAGTTGTAATACTTTTTCCGTGAAAACGCGTTGTTACAGAAACATTTAAATTTTTATACAATTTGTATGACTCTCGGATACGTTTCGCTGTGACGTTTTACTTCGATATATAAACGTAAATTATGCTGTCTAATATTTTACGGCTCCATTTTGTTCTAACGCTGCAGCGCAAAATAGTGGGTGCCTTCAAGTGATTGCGTTTTCTCGTCGAAGCGACGTGCAACCAGCCATATGTTACGATTTCAGTAAGGATGTACCTCGAGAACCAGTTTGTACACTTTTGATATTAACGATTATTATAGAACTACCATGTGATCGATTTGCCCTTGCTTTGCACGAATATAATAGGGTGAATGTAGCCAAGCTATTTAGGTAAATGTACTATTAAATCAGTTTTTCGTATTATTTAAAGTTATTCAGTTTTGCGAGAGAATCAGCCCGGTTATATGTGAACTCAATAGTAAAGCTAGCTACCGCAATAATTGATAGTAAATAGAGCTCCGTATTAAAACATGGAAGACTGGAGGAATGAAGAGTCGTCCATCATTGTAACGTTATTGTCACGCCTGTTGATCATAAATAATATAAAAATCATTAAATCATTACCAAACGTGACGCAGCGAACTGACTCACTGTTATGTATTTTTACGAGACTAAAAGCCCGTATTTACGTAACAAGTGTTAAAGAAAATCCCAAACAACCATTCAAAAGACAGTTGAAACAAATTTTAATCCCTTATCCGCGTGCAATTCGAAGGGAAGAGGTCTTTAAAGTTACGCGATACAGCGCCTCCGACGCCATTCGTTTCCCGCCGGCCGTCACGTGCCGCGTTTTATTGTTCCCGCCGCGAGTTTTCTAGAAATTTCTCCCGGCGAACAATGCACGACCATAACAAAAGGGTAAGGGGCTATTTCATTACTTTTGACTTGAAATCTTTAAGAATGGATGTGTGATTTATGTGTTTACCTTGTTTATCTCTACACACAATGTTGTTATGTTAGTTTTTTGTTTTCTTGTCAGTATTAAAAAAAAGATGCATATACGAAGTATTTAATATATCAAAATTATAATTGACACCGAATGATGCCATCCACGATGCAACGATTTGATTCCGTTTTTTTATTTGTTGCATTGAAATCTATACATATAAAAATCAATTAGAAAATGTATGTAAGCAGCCGGCAGCTGCTCGGTCAGCGACCACCGCTACCATCACTTAAGAACAGGTGCTGCTGTTTGTTGATAATTATTGTTGTAGTGTTTGTAATCATCAGTAGATACATGTTTTTTTTTTTGTACGAAAGAAAATGTTGAAAAAATGAATAATTTTGGTTAAAAATTCTCTATATAAAATTTCGCAGTGTGAAATAGAAGGATAGTAGATCTTCGAAAGTACTGGCAGTTGTTCAGTTGCTATTTTATTTCATTGCATGATTGTATTGTAATGGGTAAATTTGGTACCATTTTATTCCTTCATATGCGAAGCCGGAGTGAGCAGCTTGTAAAGACTACATGCTTCAATTGTTTGACAGTGTGGTAAAACGATAGAAATAAAATACACTGTATAAGAAAGAGGGAGACCACTATTATTGACTGTATTCATAAGAGTCACGACCAATGTAAGTGATATTTGTCCATAAATGGATTTATAAGTTTTTTATCACTGGGGTGCACCAATGATATTTTGAGCGGTCTACCTGTATACATTCGATAGATGTTTTGAGATGAAAATGAATCAAGACTTTCAAGACAGACAAGACAGACTCAATAATGAAGCCAGAATCCTAGTACAAATTTTGCAGATATATTTCTAAGTGACAAACATGGTAAGACAACGTACTACTAAATTCAACTTTCATTTTTGGTACTACTGTGTTAATTGTTATGTGTCTTTGCGGGATTTCTTTATTATTTTTTGCTATTATTATTTTTCTTAGACATTATTTATTGTAATAAATACTTGTAAAAATAGATATAGAATTAAAGTTGATTAACTGCAGCGCCATCTATAGTGTTGCGTCGTAGGAAAAGTTCTCAATGAAATAAAGATCAAATGTGTCGATTTTCACGGTTATCGTATAAATGTGGAATTTATCGATCTTCAGATACACTATATCAGATTATAAGCACGAACGAAGCCTCAGGCAACGTTTGTTGTATTTTTTATTTCTTTCAACAGAAGTATCATTGTACTAATAAATTTAAAAAAATCATACGTCTGTCTACACTGATAACATTTTGGTGAATTTTAGTGCCAGTCCTTGTTGTTTATTTCATGATTAATTGGAACAAAAATATATACCGATAATTATAGTTAAAAATTTACATATTGCGTGTATTGATTAGATTATAAATTAAATAAACATAACTAAAATAATAATTCAAAATTAATTATTTCCTTGACATAAAGTTAATTAAAAAGTAAACCAAAATAGGAATAGAAACGAAATTGGTGTAAATAAACATATAAAACGAATTCATAATAGGATCACGCGAAAATAAAATAAAAAAAGAACTCGTTAAGGACTTGTTAAATGTATGGGCGTATGCACTAAGTTGGTGGAACACTCAAAGTTTACGATAATGGCCCGTTATCGGGAGCCAATCTCTGCTTTCCAATGGAATTTTCTTTTCGTTGGCACACAATTAGCTCTGATAGCTTTTTGTACTGCGTCATGCTTGCGTGGCGACTTGTGTATGCTTGTTAATGTCGCCGTAATAAATGTCTTGTTAAAATTGTTTTCGAATATTTTTTAACTATTGTGAGGATATATTTATCTATCTATCTATTGGGCATTCCATGGTTTAAGCTCAGTAAGACCAGTACCATCTTTTTAGATAATAGT
This sequence comes from Antheraea assamensis, assembly GCA_035772565.1. Taxonomy (NCBI): domain Eukaryota; kingdom Metazoa; phylum Arthropoda; class Insecta; order Lepidoptera; family Saturniidae; genus Antheraea; species Antheraea assamensis. The sequence goes on from JAQQSE010000020.1 coordinate 1,046,918, forward strand.
GTTAGGTTTAAGAACGAAGCCCCAAAATACATTACCGATTTGCTGGATGGTAAGTTCAGGCACCATGTTAAATGGGGTTTTCTGTCTAAAAGGGATTATAGGTTGGATCGTAATGTCAACGATGATGATGTCTAGAAATAATATCCCTCTCTGTGCATCAGCCAAATAGGAATGTAACTATGATGAAATTTTATAAAAATATGAAGTGAAAGAAAACCATATCGGTTCTTAATACTTAAATATGCTATGACCGAATGACGTCGGGGCGGTTCTTAATATACATAGAAAGGTCTGATCACTTGTACATTAGGTCGGAAAGAAATGAATAAAAATAATCATCACATTGTTTTTAATTATGTTGCCGGGGTATGAGAATTTTATTTAATGTCAAAGTTATTGAAAAAAAGTAAGTGTGTATTATATAAGTTATACTTTTTTGGCGTAACAAAATAAAAATCTTTTCAAAAGTTTTATCTTTCGCCTTATCCTACGTTTGTAGAAAAAACGATACAAACAATAGAAAAAACATATTTACATACATGGTTTTTTTAGATATAAAAATACTAGTTGATTGAATAGTAAAATTAAAATTTGACTCAAAATACAACAAACATCTTATTTCCTTAAGTTTAAATAATTTTTAATTGTATACAATAAATTAATCTCTCAGTGTATATATAAAAAATATAATAACTATAATTATTTGCAGTTATTTACAGTACATGATCGGATTAAGATAATCTATAATTAAAAATGTTATCCACGAGTTATCTTTTAACTATATTTATATAGTTTTTATTGTCTATTAACTAATAACTTGCCCTTTCGATGTTTATAGTTTACAGATATGTGTCAAAATAATTTTAGAATACAAACTTACCATGGTTAAATGGATAAAATGTTAATGGTTACTATAGCAACGGCAACGCGTAACGCATAAGTACAAAAATAAAATGTTGACTATACCTAATTTCAGGATGTCGGTTTTTCGTGACGTTGTGCGTGCGCATCGTAAAAATTTACTCTCATCATTTTCCCTAACGCGCCAAAAGAAGTATAACTTCTAACTTCAAAAACAAATATCTAAATTACTTGCTAATAATATATACTTGCTAAATTCGGTAAACTTGGTAAATGTGTTGTAATATGAACATTTATTCAAAAAAAATAATTAGTAACAATGCCTTACTAAATTTAGTTAGTGGTATCGAATACAGAACGTTTCACAGGAGTGGCAACAGTTATAAAGAGGCCTTCTAAATGGTCTAAAGGTTTATGTTCGCTTAGTAGTTGCTGAATCCAATTCGAAAAGTAAATCAATCATTGTTATAATTCATATCATTAAATATATTGTGCAATTTTCTTATGAAATAAGGCACATTGTCCAAGTCATATAGTTCTTTTTTATATTATTTGGATTTTACTTTCGCAGGTATACAGTCTGCCGGTTAATTGATTTTATGCATAGAAAAAAAACACTGTGACTCAATGATATAGATATGATATATCTATGATAACAAAAAGATTTACACTGAACAGGGAGTAGTAATAGTGGTTTACTGACCGATCCTTGTAAACTTTAAGGTGTAAAAAACTATTGGAGTTTATAAATCTGATATATATTATAGGTACAGTACATACTTACCAAAATCCACATATGAATGTATAAGATATATTTGTAATGTATATTTAAAGGGCAATTTTGCGAGTTATAAGCTCGTCCCATAGATAAAGGCGAGCAAACAACAATAACAAACTACGTTTCCACTGTGTGTTGTGTTGCGATGGTGGCGCAAATCTGTTTTCTCTCAATGATTTGTCCTCTGTACGTACGGAATCTGTGCTGGGCGTCTGCCAAATGTGCAACTTCTACTATATTGATTTTTCTATTATCAACATCCTTAAAGCCAACCACATAAGGTTTATTTCATAATGTATTTATCGTTTTGGTATATTTGCAAGTACGTAAGCTTAAATTTCGCTGGGCTCCTATACCAGTACCGAATGCCGTTTTCAAGTGTCTGTCTTGATCCTTCCATGAAAATAATATTTTATTATTGTTATAATATCAGATGCGATGAGGTTCTATAAATGTTTGCTGAGCTTTGAGTGGAGTAAATGAAGTTATTCTCATTTGTACACGCCCAGAACCGACGGGTTTATCGTTTGTAAAGTATTTGATTATTTTGGTATGAGACTTGTACAAGTTTTCTTTTTCAAGTAGTTTATTGCTTTACCCTAACAATTTTGAAATGTAATAATTTGTATTAACTACACGATGTAACGAATGGCTTCCCTCATTACATTTAAACAAATTTATAGAGTTTCTTTAGGAGCCATTCACATTATAACCATTTAAAATGGAGCTGTAAAACTAGCAACTTTATTTCACACACCGTAAACAACAGTGTAGTTTGATAGTTATTTAGTACATGTTCTACATGCGACTGCGAAATACCACTAATAGCTTTTCCAAATTCTTCAGCAGTATTACGTAGAAAAATGAAGCCATTTTCATACAAGGCTGGCTCGGCTCTTTGCATTTTTGCACGACTGGCTCGTCTAGAATTCACGAGCTCTAATATAAAGTTGGACATCATTTGACTGCGCGAAGCTTCCTCTAAATGTTTGAAAGGGGAACCCATTTCAGGCGAAATGCAGCTTAATTTAAGTTTAGTCGTACCGCTGAGAGGGAATGACCGCCCTCATAATTTATACCCGTGGGATATAATTTGGCCGGATTTAGCAACAAGCGCGCCAACTGAAATGTTTAGAAATCATCCAAATACCGATCTAAATACCATTTGTGAATAATGTTGTCAGATTGTTCATTCCATTTTATGTTCAATACGCTTTAATCTAGAGCTTAAATTTCAATTCAATGTTTGCTGAGGTCTTTATTGTTGCGAACCGATTCGCATTTTTCACAATTACTTGGACGTTTTCACGTTAATCCATCTTCTTTGTCCTACGGTTGGATTTCATTTGCGGAACAAATCGTACCATTGACTTCCTTTGTTTTGACTTTAAATAAATTGGGGATAAAATAATAGATTACGTCAATTGAATGTATTAAGAATATTGATTACTTTAATTCAAGTAATCATTATTATTTTATACTAGCTTGTATTCTCTTGCTTCGCTTATGCACTTTTTAACGTTATGAGATGTCATACATCTTATTTTACAATATAATCGACTTTTAAATTGTATTAGAATACATCCAGTCATTAATGCATAATTTAAGGACAAAATGGTACGGCAGAAAAATCCACGAATTGCTAAAACTCCTTGCAGCCTTCGCACCGAACCGAAATAGATGGTAGCTCGTGGTTACTCTCGGTAAAATAACGATACAATTTTGGTAATCATCCACTCAATTTTGGATATAGGATAAAAAATGAGCACACCTGCCTTGGAAGTACGAAGACTTTGTTGAGATCCACTTAAACGGAATCAGGTTGCCACAAACTTTAAAACTACATCGATGTTATAGATTTGCGCGCGTAACAATTTTCACATACACGATGGTATCCATGTGGATACCATAGTGGTATCGCTCCAATACTTGATCAGTAAGTGACACATGACAGCTGCTGTCTGATGTCCTTTGATACTGCTTCAAGTATTGAAGATTTGTGATAACGAAACACTCGGAATATACCCTTATCATTTAAGAAATTATCTATATACATAAAAGTTAATTCATATCCGTATATATGTAGGTGGTAGAGCTACGCTGAAGCTATTTCTGGTGTCAGCATGAATGGGTCGGCTCGCCCGGGGTAGTACCACCCTCTCACAGAAAACCGACGTGAAGTAACAGTGATTGCACTGTTGTGTTTCGTTCAGTCAGTGAGAGCGCCGGAGACCCACATATATTAAAAGGCCGGCAACGCACTTGCGACTCCCCCGGTGTTGCTAGTGTCTATGGACGGCAGTGATCACTTACCATCAGGTGACCCACCTGTTCGTTTGCCCCCTATAATATAAAAAAAAAAAATATATCGATAATCACCCAACGCAAATTACTAATAATAGGAAATTACAATTTTTAGCGAATATAGACTTTATATTGTAGATATCATTTAAGAGGGGGTTTCTGGAAATTTTACTTCCAAGGAGGTCAGGAACGGTGGCAAAAATTTGTACGGGACGTGATATTATTTTCGAGTAACCTTTTCTTTAAGAAGAATAGAAATAATATTATTCAGGTCAAAATTATTTCAAACCTGGTGTGAAACAAAACTGGTGAAAACTGTGTCCACTAAAGTATGACACATTTCTGCCCATTTTTGATTCAACCCATGATGTTTTTTTTTTAATATTTTATAGGTTAGCGTTTGATCACAATCTCATCTGATGTTAAATGATGATGTGGTCTAAGATGATAGTCACGCTACACCTAGAGGGAGACTGGATCTCAAGTGCAGCTGCCGGAACACAGCAACAGGTGCTTGGTGACAGATTTTCAATTTGAGGGTGGTAGCTAGCCAGACAGACTTAGAAAAGCCCTACCATCGTGCTATGGTTTCATCGCGATGTTTTCCTTCACCGAAAGCTCCGACTCAGTTGCCAGGATTTGAACCTACGTCCTTCGACGCTGTGTCTGAACACACTATCAACTAAGCCATCATTGCATTGAAAAGGCAGAGCATGTAAAATTTATTTGTCACAATATTTTAGGTCAGATTTATGTTATTTCTAGAGTCTATTCCAAGAGCAGCCTTTTTTTTCTTTTTTTTTTATTAATGTGGCGAAATCCATCATGGACACACCACCCTTCCGGGGGGGAGAGTGGGTAGTGTGAGACTCTTACTCACTAAAACCCCACGGTGTACCGACCACCGCTTGGTTGGGGTGACATAGGATCGTGCAGTGCTATTACCATGCTGCCCTGGCAGGCCAGCCCAGCAGAAGGTGTCCGCCAGGCGTCGTTCTAATAAGGGGCGTAAGCTGGGTACACACCGGCCGCCCCCTTCTCATCAACCGAACCTATGCAATGGTGAGATAGGACCGGTTATTGAATCACTAGATAATGCAACACCTTTAAGCACAAAAAATGTGCTTTATTGTATTGTAACTGTTGGCGACTTTTTTTTTCTTATGGTATATTATATAGTCATACATTAGTATAATCAGCCATACCATTTAACATATTATATAATCGATCTAAATAAAAAAATATATCTATAAATAATTTGATATTTAAGAAGACAAATAGATATGAAAAGTTGTGTAATTTGTATCACAGATTTTAATTACAGTTATTGAGAATAATATTTATTTTAATGAGCACTTTATGACATGAATCTTCAAAACTTTGTAATAGAATTTCATTTATTATGTATAAATGGTTTATGATATAGCAATTTTATTTATTGTTGTAGTTATCTATAATTATTGCAATAAATCTTATAAGGATATCAAAACATATTATCATGAACATGTTATAAAGGATTTTGGATAATATATTACCCCAATTACACATAACGCAGACGATCATAAATCGAGTTAGGCTACTTTACGTACCCACCCTTATAAAGTTATGCGAAAAAAAACTATTCAACCCACCAAGGGACCCCATTAAATATGGCGAGTGGAATTAAATTAGCCGCACACGCTGTATATCATTATTACTTGGTGCGTCCAACCCGTACGTACTCCTAATTTAACTGTTTATATTCATGACGTGCACACTCCTCGTTGTATCGTTGAAGCGGCTTTGTTTATCTCGCGCCATGACAAATTTGCGGCCAGAAAGTTAGCTCGACACGGGGATACCGTGAGTTTTTCTACGTGTTCAATTAATTTCAGTGTTTCTGACAGGCCGTTCGCTTTTGATAAACACGTTCATATTTTATAAGCGTGTTTATAAATTAACAGTGGAGTGGACGGAACAAATTATTTGTATTGAATGGTATAATAATTAATCGTACTATAGTAGTATGATAAATCACAATTTTTGTTTGTATGAAAGCGCTAAGTTCTGGAAATACCAATTAGATTTTAACAATTATAATAGGGTTTTAAAGACTATTTATTGAGGAAGGTTACAGAGCATCTAAATTTACACTATCCTTAGGAATGGAGTGAATACCATAAGAAATGTAGATCACAAAGTACGCTAAGCGAGAACGGAGAAATAATGTTGGTGATCCTTGAGCACACGGGAGGTTGTAGAAAGTTCACGTGGAGAGTTAACCACCTAATAAGAATTGATCATTACCTATATAAGCGAGGTGACATGCCTCCCTTTTATCGACTGAAATAGGTCACATAACACAGTAGTCAGATACCAAATACACATATACATTCGTGAAACATGCATGGTCACACATTTATTTTTCACGAATTCATATATGTGTATGAAATGGAGAGATAGCTGAGCTAGCTTAGTTAGGTCGGGAATCCGGCGACAGCTCAAGCCGAGGTGCACCGAGTGCCCTTGAGGTGTACGACTAAAAACCAATCGGGTGAGTGCCCTAAGTGCTCCCCTTAGTAGTCCGGTGAAACTGTGAAGGCATTTTTGCTGGCAGTGTGGGGGTCAGTTCGAAAAAAAAAACTCCCTTTTATCGTAACAATCGTGCTTAATACGAAATTTGCGGAATCTGACGGACGTTACCAGCAATTCTAAATCTTAAATTCAAATCAAAGGTAAACCTCCAGTTTTAACTAGTCTTACATTCCAAAGGATAGTAGTGACGTGTTAAGCTTAGTACGAGTCTGGTTTTTAAACATATTTACCGAAATATATAGTAGTCGCTTGGCAACAGAAGCTGTGGTTGATTATTAGAAATGTCTTTATGCAAGATTAATTTTATCAGTGTATTATCCTAATAATGATCTTAAGTGTACAGAAACTTATAATTTACTATGAAATCATATTTACATAAAGTACTCTTTTATTTTTCTTCCATTACCTTCTTTTTTGATCGCAGCGGTGATTAATTTTGCATAGTTAGCAGTTTAGTTCACCAGAGTTACATAATTTGTTTGTTCGAGCACAAATAGCATTTATTTCTGACAGACGTATTATTGTAGTGAAATCACAAAAGATCTGAGGAAGACAGGTCAATTTATTCTATTGACGAGCATGTCACCCGTGGATAAAATATATGATATAGGTTTATTGAGGTGTATATGATGAGAAATTCTAAGCATTGTTCTTAATTCATGGCATCCATTAATAAAATATAGAATGAATATTCCTCACGAGTATCCTTAAATTGCGGAGAAATTACTCTTATTTCATCTACATTAATAAGAATTAATTATTGAATGTATGTATCACTTCATAATGGTTGTATGTATGTGGCTAATTAGGTAATTGTAATTGTCAGGATAAGGTTTGTATGAAAGAAGATGTTTGAAAAGTCGTGCAGAAAATTTTCAGTTAAGAATCTCCATATAAAAAGTGAGTGAGACAGAAGACAGATTTACCTTTAGTTGTTCAATTGCCATTTTATTTTCAGTACAAGGTAAAGAAAGTTTTGTGTTCATTTTCATTTTAGCATACTCGTGTGAAGCCGGATCGGGCAGCTAGTTAAATGTAAAAATAAAAAAAAAACGCAATATTTAATGGGGATGGTCACTGTGACGGATGAAAAAATAAGTGATTTTCGAGATTTTTTATAACCTAGGGAAAAAAAGAATATTAGATTTTTTCTTATTTTATTAAGCATATGCATTTAATAATATGTGCATACATTTTTTAATACATAATTTTGAAAATGTAGCCGAAAATCTTAAAAAAAAATGCCTCTTCCGTGGTGAAAACGATATCAGAAAAATGGGTTATCTGAAAAAAAAAAAAACATTCCGAGTACACTATAATCTGTAGGAATGTGTAGTTATTGTTGTGCCCGATTTTCATCTTATTGGTTTTTCTCAAAATAGCGACTGATTGATTTTTTAAAATTTTTTAGTCATTTTTATTCGTTTTCAAATAGTTTTAAAAATTGTAATAATTTAAAAATTTCACATCACCTACGCATATACTTAGCTATTGCGAAGACGAAGAAAATAAAATTTAAATCGATCAATAATTGCCCGAGTCAGTGATGTCACCATTTTTTTTATCGAACTGACATACCCTGTTGACCCTGGGGCCTCTACAGATTCACCGGATTAGTAAGGGGAGCACTTATGGCACTCACCCGATTTATTTAGGCGATCAAAATTCGTGAAGAATATATTTGAAGTTTTTAGCCCATTATTCTACTTATCAAATCATGTATCTATAAAATCTGTATACCTATATTATACCTATAAGCTGTCGAGTACTGGATCATATGACGGTTTTTCTGCTTCATCTACAGGGCTCTTCTTGACTTTCCTCGTTATATTGTTAATCTTTTCCATGCGATTCTCAGCAGTTTTAACCTGGTTAGAAACATGGTTGATTTTCTTCTTTGCCCAACCCAACACCAATTAACCTCATAGCAAAAATGAAACGACGATTATTATATACGCATTATTAATTTTAGAGGGCCGTGTGAACCAATTAAAATTGGATCACATTTTCCACAGCCCACAACAAGCTTGAAACCTACTCCTCTGATACTTCGTTCAGTAAAATTAATATGTCCACCACATTTTTTACACGATAGACAATTACTATGCACTGTACAAATACTGAAAAGTTTGAAATTTTATAATTGATAGATAAATCATCATCACATTCAGTATCTTGTAAAGTTTCTTATTTCGAAGCACTTATACACCGTTTAGAACGAATATCTTCACCCTTTTCTATTTCATATCTATTACACGGGCCATTACATTTTTTTGCTATTTCTTAATGGCTTACCTTTATAATTACTATTACATTTACGATCCATTTTTTAAATAAAAATATAAGATTTTTTAAATAAACATACATACATTCAAGTTTTGAACATAAATCCGATCGCATAGCGCAATATTCAAATTTCTAGTATTATTTCTAGTATTATTAGTAGTAAGGTTAATAAAAACCAGAGAAGTCACGTGCGTTCACTAAGAAACTACGAAAATGATTGTTTATCTACGGAAATTCTGGGTAATCAATAGTATGAGCTATTATGTTATTATTTAACCTGTATTATAGAAACAGGATTTATATAACAAAAGAAATGCGAATAAATGAACCCTAATATGTCATTAGAAAGGGAGTTCGAAGCGCGTCATTCTCATTGGAACGCCATCAAGGCAAAAACAGTCCGTCTATCTGTTTTCATTAAAATTGTTGTAACTCATTCAATGTATGTTAGTTACTTTGGCCTGAAATTTTGTACACATGTTTTAAGAATTTAAGAAAAAAATCATTTTTGTACCCGTTACAGTGGTCTTCTCCCTTAATATTTTAGTTAAATGGATTAAGAACCTATCCAGGTTACAAAGGTTTAGAAAGCTTAGCTAAATTTAGCTTAAAAAAAGTACTATAATGGTATAGTTTTGTCACTTTATCTTCACCGAAAACTCCGGTTCATTTTCTATGATTCGAATTTACTTTGATCGACACAATGTCCAAAGTCCAATGTCCTTATCTCTAAGTGATCATTATTTCAGATATATAGAAGAAAAAAAAATTAGTATATTTAGTAAAATAAAATTGAAATATGTTTACTTAAAATGATAACAAATTGAAGTATAATAATTGTATAAGATCGTTAATGACTAAATTTTACTTATTTTCAAAGTTAGATTCTTAATAAAAGCAAAATCAAATTAAGCTTTGTCTGAGGATGGACTAGTTAAAGCTTTGCAGTTTGTTAAAACACAATTTCAACTTGAATTAAACAACTTCCTTAGGAATTGACAGGGGTGAGTCCTTTCATTAAAATTGTTCAGCCGCAATATTTTATAAGATTCGTAAGTCGGATTCGGGAAATAAAACTAATTAAAACGGAGCCCAATCTGAGGCCTCTGCGGCGTTTGTCGCGGTGAAGGGTGATGGAGTTGTTTGCTTAATGTTTACAAAAGGTATTTGACGATAAGTGTCTTTACTTTTAAATAAAAAAGAAACATTTTAAATTGCATCATTTAAACTCCTTCAGAAGACTGCTTCGATGAACATCTACTTCTAAAGGTGTTTGGCAATTTTCATGCTTGTATAAATGTAGTTTCTTATCCTGTTCTTTTTCTATTAGCTCGGCATAGAGAAGACATTGTACATTATGGAAATTCAAAAGCAACGGCGACTATCGAGAGATTATCAATCCAGCGACAGTCACCATTTGCTATGCCGGTTTGCAAGCCTTTGAAATGTCTGAGTACACGCTAGAAGATGATTAATAAAGCGAGAGAAGTTAAAAGAGAGCCATTGTCACTTATTATCATGTACGTGATGTTTGCAACCTCAACAAGAATAGATTAAAACTAAGAATATGTTATAGTCGAGTATTTAGTAGTTAGTATTTTATTAAACGGCAATACTCTCATAAATTTCGCTAAAGTATAACATTGTAGTGTAATATACTACATCTTAATAAATAACCTGTCACAAGAGTAGTTGTAATTTATGACCAGAGACGGTCATAATAGTAAGTCATTTTCGCATCAGTCGCTTTCGCAACAATATTTATAGGCTCATGTAACGACATGTTCCCTTTACGGAACAGTGGTCTTCAGGCGATCATTTTCATTCTTAAGTATAACTGTATGTACTTACAGTAAGGTACATTTGTGTTGTTGAATATCAAAATCAGCTAAGACCAATTTTAATCGCTACATCAGTTATTAATTTTATTAAGATCTTCAAAATGTTTATTACCTTTAAAATTTAAAGATCATACAAAGTAACTAAGAATCTTACAAATAGTATAATTTGGACTTCGACCACGATGTATAAAAGCAGAAAAATTAAACATGTTATACGAATGATTAAAATTGGATTTAGCTGATTTTGAAATGTAATGACGACACATTTGTCTAAGTTATTTCGTTATGTACGATTTGTGTTTTTTTCTTTATTTCTGATATTAACTTATGCTATATATATTTAACTTAACTAAATGTTTTAGGTTCCGTTATCTTTATTAATATTAGAAATACAAATGTGAGTTTTTTTATTTCTTACATATTCACGTACATCCTGTCATCATGAAATTTTTGTTTCATCCAGAGAAAAGTAAAGTTCCCGAGAGATAAGTCAAGTGTAAAAAGATAGTTGAGTACAACAAAAAAAATTGCCCCATCAACAATGATTGCTGTTACACCAGAGGGCATAAAATTCTCATGCTCGATGAAGTCATTTAATTAAAAGAGGAACGGACAATTTCAATTCTTCTTCTTTATAGTCTTCAGTTACTCATGCCTAGATCATGTTATTACAGTATGTTGTGGGAGCAATGATTTATCAACTGTACAATAAGTTCGTTTACGAACTGTACTGTAAACTCATCATCAGCATCGGCTCAACATGTTTGTCATATATTATTTGGCTTAATTTTTATGATCGGCCATCTGCCTGACATTAACCCTCTCTGGGATTATCTTGTAGTACCGCTATATGTCGAAAAAATATGTAACTGTTAATTATTCTTCATTTACTACACTGATATAGGCTGAAGAGATGAGTATTTTAGTTGATTCCTCCTGGCAAAAAGTTTTTGCGTAGCAGTGGTACACATACAGGCTAACATTATATATTATGTCTATATAGAATTATAAAGGTATTTCGTGTGATATATTTACTGTACTGTGAAATGTAACTTCAAATAACTTCCAAATTTACTATATGCAGAGTTTAATTTAATCATAGTTTTGAAATGTAATTGAAACAACTTTAATAATCACATAAAAGGAAATAAACGCATTGTTGTGCCTGTCGATATGTATAATAAATTGTTTCTAGGAGTAAACAGTCAAAAACCGCGAACAATAAAACATCAAATAGAGACTGTATAATAAATCAAAATCCATTAAACCACTGCACCAAATTCCCGTATAAAGTTTAGGCGGTTGATATACGGTGTGAGGTATCGGACGAGAGCGAAAATCGGATAGGAGGTGTATATAACGTATTAAACTTGAGAATCAAAGATTCCATGGGAATGTAAAGGACCTAAACATCTCTCACGGTAATCTTTGAATAGCATGAGATGCAAGAAGCTGGCCGTTTTTCTTTATTCTAATTACATATAAAGTATGAGATGAAAGCAAATATATGAGTTACATTTTCATATTTCAATTATTGATTTAAATATTATTTTTTTCGATACTGATAATTGATCAATCAATCAATGTGAATCAATCAATATGTTTACGAAAATCTCGGAAGCTACTGATCCAATGTCGTCAAATTTTTCATTTACCTTAAATCTAGGTGCCTCTTTAGTGGCATAGGTTACTTCAAATGTTATTGTTAGGTTTCCCGTAGCAAGTAAAATTAAAGTCGCAGATAAAACCTATTTTATACACAATCAAGTTACATTATTGTATGTTTTTAAAATAAATTTTAGACATGTGTTAGACATCCACTCCAAGATTGAGCATGGATTTATTGGTTGACGGTGATTTGAAAATTATGTCCGGCAGACTTGTAAGTTATTCTAATAGTCTGTTAATCCATCGATAGTTGTCATTGTTTTTGAATTGTAATATACCTGTCAATATACTGCAATATGCAATATATAATGCAATAAATATATAATATATAATGCAATATGCTACAATAAAAACCACGAAAAGTATTTAAATTATAAATGTAGAAAAATCATACATGTATTACGCATTTAATTTATTAATTAAAGGTATGACAATAGCATTTGAATATTTTTAAAATGCCATTTTATTGATATATCTATTTTTATATACTTTATTGGTTAGCGTTTGACCTCAATCTCATCTGGTGTTAAATGATGACGTGGTCTAAGATGGTAGTCACGCTAAACCTAAAGGAGACTGGCTCTCAAGTGCAGCTGCCTGAACACACCATCAGGTGCTTGGCAACAGATTTTTAACTTGAGGGTGGTACCTAGCCAGGCCGACTTAGAAAAAGGCCTACCATCATGCTACCGTTTCATCACGATGTTTTCCTTCACCGAAAGCTCCGCTCAGTTGCTAGGATTCGAACCTACGTCTTTCGACTCTATGTCCGAACGTACTACCAACTGAGCCATCATCGCGAGTTAAATTAATAGAGTGCTGATTTTAATCATTTATCACTTGCACTACACACTGAAACAGGATTCGAATGTCCGAAACCAGTTTTGACGGACCTCCAACTATTTCGAAAGCCACCCTTTGATCGGAGTTTCGATTGCAACATTCCTCGGTTTATATCTGTTACAGTTTTTGGTGATAATGTGTCTAGAGTTGATATGGACAAATAATAAGGATTAATAATGAATGAATTATATCTATATAAAAAGGTATCTAAAAAGGATATATTAGATCTGACCGCTAGATAAAAGATTATTTCGCCTTTGCATTGTAATTATTTGATGAATGTAGATGATGATGTTGTTGATAATTGATGTATGAATGAATCAGCATTGAAACTTACTACTCGTAAGGTGTTATGACTCAGAAGTTAGCGTGTTCAAAAAACACATCGATCTAATCCTTGCAGATGCATCGGTGCTTTCGATGGAGATAACATCGCTATGGATGGTGGCAGTGTTTTTTCTAAGCTCTTCTGGTTAATTACCACTAAACTATTCAAGTTGAAAAGTTGTCACCAAAAACCTATAGGTGTGTTCCTTCAGCTGCATTTGAGCACCAGTCATACTACAGGTTTAGTATATTTACCATTTGACAGGCAAGCCACCAAAGTACCGACGGGTACGTTATCACAATGACGAGGGGAATCTGAAGATGGGAAACGGGACGTCGTGCACTATCCTAAATATTACAATAGCAAATTTAATCAAAATCGGCTCAGTAGGTTTTGCGTGATACAGATATAAGCAAACGGACAGAAGAACAATGCGCTTTGCTATCGATTCTAAAGCCCCCAGTTTTTTCTCAAATATATTTAATATACTATTTGGTACCTTTAGTGTTACTTGCGATCTATAAACTATTAGTTTACCAAATTTCGTAAAAAATTGTCCAGTAGTATCTTTCTTCAGGTACAAACGACAGACAGATAAAACTTCTAAAACCATGAAACTTTAGTCTGTTATTGCTTTTAAAGACCCCCAGAGTATTTTTTCTTACATTTTTTCAACATATTATCAATGTGACAATTTAAATTTCCAAAAAGTGATAAGATTCAAAAAGTTGTAATATGTACAACATCAAACTAAATAGAAATTTAGACATAAACTTATGGAGTTATAGGAACGAAAAAAAAAATTCTATTTTACTTATACAAAGTAACCTTTCAATATATAGATATAAGTAATGTACGAAATTAGCAAATTTTAGGTTATATTATTATAGTGGTAATAGATTTAGAAAATGTCTGTTGAACGCCATCTATTGGCATTATTAAATATTTACGAATAATCAATTACTGAAATTCTTATAGCGTTAATATTTTTTTATTTTGTGTGAAAATAAAATATTACTCATGTTAATTTCGTTCTATGTCTTAATAATGTAATACTGTAGTGACATTTATTTTTGTTATAAAATAACCTGGTTTTTACCTATATAATTTCTCTCGTACTTAAGTCATTAAAATTAAGATATCTTATTACAGTGTTAACCGATATTAATGGAACAAATACTAAATGTTACTCAAGAATATGTTTAATGATTTTCTTGTTGATGTTTTATCATAAACCTAGTACTTTACCAGTGATGCCTGTTCAAACAAACAGACAAGCAGTCAGACAGACAGACATTTCTAAAATTGATTGAAGTGTTATTTTGTTACTTATTCCTGGACACCTGCAACAATTTTTTTCTGAGAAATCAAAAAAGTACTAACACGTTAGATTTATATTCTTATTATATGTATAGATATACGAGTATGTATATGTATAGAAGATAAAATATATAGATAAGGTGTGGTTGTAGTCAAAGGCTAAAAGTACGTTATTACCTATATCATATTCATTGATTTTCGATTATTTATGATAATGTAATGACAAATAAAGAGGACATTTTTGATGACTTATCAAATCAAAACGGGTAGCTGCAGCGACGCGACGGTTAGGCTGACTGTACCTTCACACTCGTGGCGTGGTAATGGTAAGTTTTACCATCAAGCTGTAAGATCGTAGATTCTATTTCCACACATGGCTGCCTGTTGTATGATATGTTCCTTGGTATTGAATATCAATATCCGTATACATACATATATCACATATGTATACACAGTAATACAAGCTATGCTTTGTTTAGAATTAAACGGTTGTGAGTGCCATTATGAAAGCAAGGTTAGTTTAACAAGCATATTTGTCATATGTGACTTACCCATTTTGATTTATCCATGTTTGTGAAAGATTTTAACTTCAGCTCTAAATTTATAATTTTGTCAATAATATATGATAGATCTGAAAGAAGGTTTCGACTTCTATGGATGTAAAATTTCTAACGCAAGCATTTCTGTGCGACGAAAACCGGTGGGGGTAAGCGTTCTGTCGGATAGAGTTTTGAAACCATCGGTCTACCGTCAGATGACTGGAGTTATGACATCGGGCACGGTCAGTACTTGGGTGGGTGACTGCCTGTGAACACCGGGTGATGTTGGGCTTCTGGTGTATTTTCTTAATTCAAATGTTCCCCTGTAATACACAAGTTTCACTACTATCGTGTGTCTTTACAACACACACAATTTTTTATGACTTTTATGTTTAAATATGATCAAATACCTATTTACTACTAAGACAAAATGTACCATGACTATAATATTAATTACTTGTGTAACGGTTATCTACCTTACGATATGTACATAATTGTCAGTTGTAAAACTTATGTACACAGATGTAATAAAATGTCTCCGGAGCCTTTATTATTGGAATTGATCCGTCAGCTAGTGTAGCTCGGCGAGACGCTGGCACGTCGACCCTCCTGATAATTGGCTAAGTGGCCCAAGAAATTAGATCCCACTTTGTTGGTCACGCGACCGCAAGCTCGGGGGGGGGGGTTCGAGTTTGTTCCGTGTACTATGAGGTTAAACGAAGGTTTTTGTGGTAAGTGTGTACGTGTTACTCGGATGAGTAAGCAGTTCCCCAATAATGTGCTTAATATGAAAATTGAATATGGAGTTTTAGTATACTACATTGTACTGTATACGCTGTAGAAACAACTGTGCACACCGTTTTCTTTATGTGTCTTTAGCTTTTATCTTTATCTGTATCTACAAATTTCGTCTACTAGGGTCTGTATTTGATTACCCGGAGAAGTAACAATAATCCAAAACAAAATCCTTATAAATAATACATTTTATCGTTTTATTTTATTTTTTTGTTACAGCCTTTATTAATAGACTAAATAATATTTATAATTGACTATATAGATAGCCCTCAAAATAGAAAAAAAGTATACACAATAGAATAATATAATGTAATAGAATATACAGAATGTAATTGATAGAATAACATCATTTTAAGTATTTAATTGTTGCGTTTAAGACGCTTAAACCATTATACTACATTATTACACAACACGTATAGTAATACATACAATTAGAAATTATTTGCCAGGATGTTAACGATCCACATGGGAATCTCTAAAAACGTAGTTTTCTGCCATCTTTCATAACTTCCTGTCAATTGTAAATAGTCAATAGTACAATCACTAGTTCATAGTATAAACACGAGGTCAATAGTGCGATCGCATAGTTATTAGCATAATTTCAATAAACATACCGACAAATATTGAACCGTAGGATAATTAAATTCATCAGCTTTTCTTAAATATATGTAAATTAATAAAGTTTTAAAATTATTTTTCCACGTACATAAAATGTAAACAGTTTAATGAATGTTACTGAATTCCATATCCATGAAATGGCGAGCACGAATGTTACCCCTCGCATGATTAAATGCAATTTTAAACTGGGTTAAGGTTTTCAAATTTATTCGGCCTTAGCATTACTTGCTCGAGTGTAATTTACGCTTATTAGTATAATTAGAACATTCATCAGTTCAAAAAGTATTATTTCAGAACGTTTCGATTAATGTTTACATTGATTTGTATTTCAAATAAATGAAAAACTATACACCGTTACTGTAAAAGATAAAGTGTTTTTTGTACTTTAAGAACTACTCATATTATATTTTTTTAGTAATGATTGACTCTCTTCTTCTCTTATCTTTGACTGACGTAGGTTATAAGTTATAGCTATTAATACGTATAAAGTCGCGGGCAGAAGCTGGCATTAGATAAATACAGTTTGTTTCGGTTGTGTTCCACTCCACAGATATTTATATTTTAGTATAATAATGTTTAGTGGATACTCATTGCTAAGTCTTGTAATACCTTAGCTCTAGAATTGCAGTTAGCTATAGGTCTTGGTGTATGGTTTAAAATTGGATTTATATTCAGGCATTTTTTTACAAACAAACATCGAATTTATAAATAGCCTATAAAACATATGAAATTATCGATCTTTCACATAATAAAAGATGAGAAAATATTATACAGAAAATAAAGAAATTGTTGCACTATGTAATAGCCTCGTTACATACAATTCCGACGACTCTAGATCGACTGTATTGTTGATAACCGATTGTACACTTACTTTAGGTCAAACCATTATACAGTATTGAGTTGAAACTTTATAGTATAATGGAACTTCGACCTTTCATTTTGATAATTGATTCTGACAATTTGCTGGCTTATCGCTACTTATAGAACGATACGATTGAAAGAAGCATGGCAATAAATGTGGGAAAAGAAACCTAAGTTGGGAGTGAAAGGAGGATTATGTAAGGAAGAGGAGATATATAATAATAAGATGTCGGATATCCCATCCAAATAGGTTCGGCACAACAATTTTGTGATGTATGATTTGGCATATTTATTACGATCGGCTGCCTGCCTGACATCAACCCTCCTTGGGACTATTTTGTAGTATCACTATAACTTCTACTTCCTAACTTCGTATGGATGCTAAACGTGGATATTTGATTCTTCAATAACAGTTCGTATGGAATCAAATGACGTGCTTGTATACGATGTATCCGTGTATTGTACCTCCACAGGCTCTGGTTCCAGGTCTGTCGTAGCCATGAGGATTTCTTCCTGCAAATCTGAGTCCAGAGGTCAATTGGCATTTTTTGCCATTTCTTGTCCTTATTCACCATTATTATTAAATATATATTATTATAAAAATAAATTGTACAAAATATTTTTGGTATTGTCATTGTCATCTCGTTGCCATGACATGACATGTATAGTTAAAGTAATAAAAACAGTTTTCATAAAGTTGCTCTTTATTTATTTATCTCTGAGCGATTCTCACATAGATTTGGAGGCGATATCTAAGACAGTGTTAGTAAGCTCTTACTAGATTAGGTAAGCCAAAGAGAAAAGTGCGGGCAGTGGAGGTGAGAGTTGATACATCGATAAGAGGACGCTTAAACCTGCATTTCGGTCCCAAGACCTACGTAATATCCTATTCACCACAAGAGATAAGTGTTTTAGGTTATTGTATGAATATGTAGATATATTAAATGTAATGAATTGAGAATTAGACGACAGAGATAGAATAGATTAGATGTCCTTAAATAAAAAAAAAATACTTTGATACTATAATATAATCCAAATATTTTTAGTAAAAAATATTGTATTTATTTAATGAAATTTCAAAATTTACTTTACCTATACTATATATATGAACCATATTTTTTATATTCACTGCCTATATTATAATTTATTACACTAGTAGAAAAAATGGAGGAATAAAAAAAAATCAACAGAAACGAAAATATTTCGTATTTTAGTTTGTCATGATATTCATTACAATTAAGATACACATTACTTTGAACATTTTTTCACTATAAAATCTAAAAACTAGAATTTCAAGTTTCGAATTGCTATTTTCTCACTCCGATTCGACCATTTTTTATGAAGATACAGTCAGCCATTGGAAAAATTGCTAAAAATTGTAATTTTTTTTTATCCCTTAGCTTCTTATACTAGTAGATATTGGATTAATTAATAATAAAGGAGAACAGCGTATCGCGATATAATATGTAGCGCATTTTTCTATATAAACAATTTCAGAACCTTTCAATGTAAAGTTATTTTTAAATGTAGATTGTGACTTCAAGAAAAAGTATTTATTAACTAATTATCAATTTGAAATGTTGGTGGCTCAGTGCTTAGCATGTCCGTATACCGCGTCGATTGATGTAGTTTTATATCCTTGCAAATAAGTAGAAACTTTCGTTGAAAAAAAATCATCGTAAAGACTCCATACCGTGGTGGTAGGGGTGTCATCAGCCCTGGCTGGTTATCCAGCCTCAAGTTGAAAATCCATCACCATGCACTTTACGTGTGTACCAGAAACTGCAATTGAGAGTCGATCTTCCTATAGGTTTAGCGACTTTCACCTCCTTAGATCATATCGTTCATTTAACATCACGCGAGATTGTAATCAAATGCACCTGTAAAAAAGTATTAAAAAAGCTACAAAAACCTTACCGATAAACAAACAAATGCGTGTCGTAGCTGAAAGCGCTTAATTCTGTGATTTAAATGTCTAACCATATATTATTACTACTTAATCATAACGAAGTGAGAAGGTAACGAAACGAAATTTATTCACTACTCAACGGTGGTCGATTCAAAATATGTAAATTTATTATGGCACGAATAATTTATTATTAAATAGCGGCTGAGCCTAAAAAAGCGGGGTGTTGCGTGACCCTTGCCTTTTAGACTGTGGAGCCAAATCATAAGCTGTGCTAATGCACACATATATTATTATTATGCACCAACATCCTGTAGTAAATAATGTAAAGAAACGGTATCATGTCTTTAAATGGCGTCGTTTATAGTAGTATCAGCTTTTTTTCAAGTGCATTTATAAAATTATTAGTCCAAATTAATGAATATATCCAGTATTATCTATACATATCGTTATGGTCTTTCCTTATAACAATACAAATTAATTTATCAAGGCTATTATCAAACCGGTTAGTTGGTATCAAACGATCGTTACATTTTATTATTCAAGTACATGTTCGTAGTCAAGTGATGCATTTAATACTGTTCAAAGCAACATCTGAAAACAGTATCAAAAAATATTTTCTTAAGAACCGACTACAAAAATTACCGTCGTAAAATTTTATAATTTTCGAATTATTTCATATCAGTTTTATTTTATATCACAATAAAAACAGTAAACGATATTTAAAAATAATTGAATTCTAAAATTGTTACGATATGTATAAAATATTACTATTTCCGAACAATTAAAAATATTCGGAACATTCTAGAATTTTCTACAATCATCACGGACTTATTCACAATAACATATAAGATATTGTATTCTTATCGCTACGAAGTTACTTAAGCAAATAAGATTCGAGGTAAAAACATTTAACAAAAATGTAACCGAGCTGAGAACTCGTTTTATTAAAGTCGGTTAATAAAGTTTTGGTCAAATATTGTTATAGGAATGTAAAATTGGCAATTATTTATCTTTAAGTTGTCTCGATGTTATTTCATATAATATAAACACATGTTTACACCTAAATTTGTGTTCTATTTATTTACATTCTGATGCATTTAACTGAAAAGTTTCGGAAAATTATTCGATTTAAAGTATTAAAAAATTGCGTTTTGAATCTTTTTGAAAACTTTGCATAATATTTATTTAAATCATTGAATCATTTTGAATTTAGCCATGGGCGCCGCCATATTGGTCTTGGCTGTTTTTTTTTTGAACTGTCTACACTGTTGACCTGGCAAGGTGCCTCTACAGTTTCACCAGACTATGACCTTGGCTGCTCTGCTGAGCGCCTTTCACTTTACCTCTATTCCACGGCCGGCTGTAATGCGACCTGCGAAAAATTGTATCCGATTTGTTTCCTGATGTTAACTCGATCGCTTGCCACCTGTGACTTACTACGTACACGCGGTTCGAAGGCGTTTAAAATAGTCGATAAAGTGTACGTACTGTAATTAACAAATAATTGCTTTTACAGATAACAATTTTACTCCGTCGACGGTGAACTTTAGTAAATAAGTTATTATAAAACGGGGTGGTTTGATAATCGAGTTTGTTACTTGAATTTTATGTAAATTTTAGAGACCGCTTTTTAATTATATGTCTAAACAAAATCAAAATAATATATTAGTTTATTGTTTGTCGACGAGCTTTTTAACATAGTTAAGGGATAAATAGCTTATCTCGTAAGTAATCCTAAAGCCGTGTATAATCGTTTTCGATTCAGGAAGATTTTTTTATGTTGGCGTAAGCGACGTGAAAATTGCCAGATACCAGTTCAGGTTCTGATATAATTGCTCTGGTATAGTTACATTTCTTTTTATATGAGGTAACATGATTCTAATACTCAATTGGATGCTGATTGTCAGATATCTTTTAAAAATAAAATGTTAAAGATCTGCTGTCGTACACACATCATATAAAAACTACGGCATAGATTTTGTGATCAAAATCCTCTGTCTTCCTAATTTTTTTTAGTTATAATTTTTTGACATCTGGTTCTTATATAAACAAAAAATAAATCACGATATGGTCATTGAATGTGAAGTTGTTAAAGTTTAAAAAATAACTAATTTTTATAAGTGCTACATGTTAAGCGATGTGTATGTTCTTGCTGCGGAAAAGCGGGGTTAGTGGTATGGTACGCATGCACAGGACAACACAGGTGTAGTCACGGGAATCAGCTAGTATCACATAAAATGTCGTTAAGTATTTTTTTTTCAAATATAATATTTGTTTGAGTGTCGTGAGAGTAAAAGTTCAAGGTCATATTTTCATGCATCTCAATCTTTCAAATGAAAAAAGACGGAGAATAGATTCTCGTGGAGACGACACTTTTTTATGTTTTCTACATTTTACATCTAATTAGAAAATACATCTGTGACCTGAAGATGCGATCTAAGATAGTGACGTGTCAAAAGGTAGAGATTTTCGTCTTGCGGATAATAGCTATCCAAATAGGTATTTGAAGAAACCCTGCCACCATGATACAGTCTTATAATTATATTTTTCTTTTTCGAAAGCTTGGGCTGAGTACAGGTATTTTAACTACGTTAATCGACGCGGTGTCCAAAGATCTTACAACTGAGCCATCGTCGCATAATATATCGTTTTTTTTTGTTAGGTAGGTACACTTATAAGGAATAATACAGCATAAGGACTTCCGATAACGTTTAACCACTTCAATCAAAACTTATTGTCCTTACAAGAAAGTCCAGTATATTAGCAAAAAAGCATATTACTGATCTACCAGATTGTAAGTTCAAGGCGTCATGTTAAGTGAGTTTTGGTGTTGAACGGCTATTATAGAATGGATCAATACGTGAACGATGGTGATGTCTGGAGTTGACACCTCTCTTTGTGCATCCGCTAATAGCGATTGTAAAGTTAATGTAGTTTTTGAATGATAAAAAGATAAATCCGATTAAGTTTCTTGCCGATTCTTCTCGATGACTGGGTTGTTTTATAAACCGGTAGTAGTTTCTGACGTTCATAAGCGCGTTCTAAGGGCCTAAATTGAATAAACTATTTTTTAATTTTGATTTTAAGTAACATTCCGCTTCCTTATATCGACTATTTAGGTGACAGAAACTTTACTATTTAAATATATTATGTACAATCACTTCGTATATGGTATAGTCTAAATAAAGTTTTATTTTATACATATTCGAAATTTGAACTTACACTCAAACAACATGGCGGCGACTAACTGCCAGCGAGACTAAATTACAAAATTAAAACATAACAAACAACAAATGAAGCAGGGGAAACATCAATTTTTTTTTTATATTTCCTGGCTCACGTGGCACTTTGTTAACGTTGGTAAAAGTTTTAAATGCCAACTCTCACGTTCGTGTTTTGACACGAAAATAAAACAATGTGCTCTTACAAATCGTAAAGGCGATCGTTAAAATCGCCCTAAACACCCTTCAGTAAGCCGCCGGCTTATATCGCGGCTTAAAATCGGCTTGAATAACAACCGAGCGGGCATTATACTATATTATGTCATTTTAGAGCTACGTCCAAAGGTTTATGAATGGTTATTTTGTTGTGTGTTGAGTTTTACTATGGTACAAACAAGGTTTTTGTACGCCCTTTGGGGATTTAAATTTTCATATTTCTATGAGTAATAATATATATAACTAATGATACATATATATATATCCCTAGCTTTAAATAGGTGAAATTTAACAATGAATTATTATTATGCTACAAAATACCAAGAAAGGTAAACTAGTAAAAATAAGTATAAATGTGATTTAAAAGAATTTGCACTCAGACTAAAGCCATGCGCAACATTTTGTAACACGCTTTTATTAGTTATACTTGTATGTTTGTCACTGACTCTTTAGCCTCGATTTTGCCCTACTTTAAGGGATCAGATTTGAATGAAACGTGGCACTCGTGTCAAGCAAATCGAACGAAAAAGCGAAAAATAAATTATAGTAAAAAAAAAAACTAAAGAACACGCTTTATCAAACTAAAAAGTAAAAAATAATTCTTGGCATATAAGAATAAAATTACGGGTAAGAAAATTAATGTCACTATTATAAAAGCGTGTGGTCCTTTGTATGACATTTTTAAACTAACTACCAGATCTATTGTTTACGAAACGTAGAGTTTTTATCAAATATATATATAGTATATAATTTACAGTAAAATAAAGCTTACAAAGTTCTTTAAGTTTATATCTTCCAGTAAGTAGAAAAATAAGTGCTTAATTTACAATTAAATTTATCTTCATCCTAACTGTATTAATCGTGTAGGTATTCTAGACATTCTTAACATCGGGTACAAGATTACCTTTTTGTTTCTTAATTATACGACACATTATTAATGCATTATTGTGTATGAAATAGTGTTTGCATATGTCTATTATTTGTTTTAAGCAAAAATTGATTCAACAATCCATTAGTATCTCATTTAACATTAAGTATCTTGTAAAGGATTGAGTAATCATTGATCTAAATTCAGCGACCGTTCAAGCCGAGGCGCACCGAGTGCCCTTGCGCTGATCGTCTGAAGAAATCGGGTGAGTACCTTAAGCGCTCCCCTTAGTAGTCCGGTGAAACTGTAGCGGCCTTGCCAGGCGAACAGTGTAGGTCAGTTTGAAAAAAAAAAGTAATAATTGATCTTGCATCTATTCAGCAGCGTATTCATCTTAAATAATTTTGATTTCTCCCCATAACTACATAGTATAAAACAAAGTCGCTTTCTCTGCCCCTATATCATAATGTATGCTTCAATCTTTAAAACTGCGCAACGGATTTTGATGCGGTTTTTTTAATAGATAAAGTGATTGAAGAGGACGGTTTATACGTATAATAACATAAATTAAATAGTGGAGAACAACTGTTATTTTTGAGGTTACTCCAAATTTAACGCGTGCGGGCCACGGGCAGTAATGAATAAATCAAAACTACTGGATCGATTTTAATCATTTTTTCAGTGAATGAAATAGGCTATATATTTTATACATTTAATATATAATGTTAAATTATGTCAATGCCGAATGACGTACTAAACGTGTTAGCCGTTTTAGAAACATCCTCAATTCTATCTGTATGGTTATGATAGATCGGAGACTATATTACCGAACAGTACACTAAAATACTTCTCACTAAGCATGTGATACAACGAAGCAATATACTTATGTGACTTATGTCCGCCTGGCTAGCTACCACCCTCAAATTGAAAATCTTTCGCCACGCATCTGGTGGTGTGTTCCGGCAGCTGCACTTGAGTGCCATCTTCCCGCTATATTTAGCGTGGCTACCATCTTAGACCACATCATCATTTAACATCAGATGAGATTACGGTCAAAGCCTACCTATGAAGTATAAAAATAAAATCTGAAGTTATAAGTGCTTAAACTATTTAGATTAATTTTTTGTCGCGTTGATATTAACAGTTCATCCAAATCTTAGAAGCTACGTCAGACTCTTCGAGAAAACAATTGGTTTTTGTTGCGAGTAATTTTAAATTTGTCACATTATCTAGAATATTCATTGAAATGATACGCTATAATAGGTTGTTTTGATCTACATCTATTGGATAAGAATTGATATATCGATTAAAATAATGTCGCCTAAGAATGTAAATTTAACGTGTAATTTTTGGTAAAATTAATAATTGCGATTAAGAAGAATAATTAAATACATTTAAATGATTTTTATACAGGTCATGTCTGTTTGTCTGTGCACGCATCAATGCTAAAGTGCTTCGTTTATGATAAAATGCCACCAAGAAAATCATAAAGCATATTTTCCATTAAAATTTATTCTTCGTTTTATTAAAATAGGTTCACGCTAACTAAAGTGTATGCTTTTCACTCAAAAGCTACTGGATAGATATCCATCACATCTTTAGATACTTGGTTCTTAACTAAAAAATATATTACGATATCTTAACGTAATAAAACTTCATTCAAGAAACATAGATTTGTAAAAGAACTACTCACTGATCAATGTGTGAAGTGGGGCAAGTGGTGTAGTGCGCATGCGTCGGAGGGAGGAAGTAAACGGACAACATTGCACAGAAATTTTGTTATCAAAGCATTTTTTTTCCATGGTTTCCCCTGTTTAGAAAATATATTGTTAAAATTATAAGTGACGCAGATGAGGTCGGGGGTATCATATTATATAAAAATATATTTTGCATGTAAACTTACAGACAAGAATGATAAATAATGTACGAGTTTAAATTGCAAGTTATCTTGACTAGTCTACTGATACATTTTAAAACCCATCTTGTGATATATCCTTTGAATATATTAAGTCTTTTATTAGGTAACGAAACTATCGCTACGAATTTCTCGCTTGATGAAACGTGCAAAAATATTAAATACCAACCCACACGACGTTTCCTTCATTCATGGAACAATCACTAAAAGCATCGGCCCGTGAAATCTCTTCACAAATATCCCCGGTAAGTTCCGTTCGACCTGAAAAACAACTATAATATCGTGAACAGTACACACGTCTGTTAATAATGAGAGAGTGGACAGTGGTCATTCCGACGGAGGGTCGCGCCAAATTGAAGGAGCCCGCTTGGGGTTAGATACTATGCATCAAATACGACACGATCGATTGTAACGTCTCCACTTGATTGGAACAGTTGAATATATTATCGTTTACGTAGATTTAGAACTAAACAGCCACGCGATCTAAACATATGTAGAGAATTTTATTTCAATATAATTTTTAAGTTCAACATTACACAGTTTATATCGTATCAAATTATTTATTGCAGAACAGTTTTTGTACAGAATATCTACTAATTAAATAACTGAGACCTAAATGGGAGACCAAATTGGAACATATAAATACCTAATATATTTTACTGATAGTTTTTGCTTGTAGCTTTGCCAAGGTAATGCAGATTTGGCCAAACAGGAACACTACCTTTTTTGGATTAAAGTAACTTTATGTCAATTTCTATATCTCTGACAAAATTATATGCACATATTTATGATAGTTGGTTATTATATCGGCGTGAAAGCGTAACAAACCAGCACATTAAAATTCACCTTTATCTTATTAGTTAGGATCAAGTAGAAATTATTTAAGAATGAATTATTAAGCAGGAATTGTAACTTCACGGGGTATTTTTGTTATTGTAACAGGGAAAAGTGGTTACACTACGCCTGATGGTAAGCACAGTATAATATAAAAACAATGGTGATCACCGAAAGATCGCTCTATTGCTGGTCGCCTGCTGTCATGTCGGCCTGCGTAAATGTTTATTCACGTTACGCCTGAAGGATCCCATGTTATAGGAAGGAGGGATCATATTGACAGGAAAATCGTTCCTCAGCTTCATGGTACGGCAAAGGTAAGACGCTGCGAACTTTTTAGTCCGTGACCAGATACAATTGCGCCGTAAATATGACAATAAGTTGTTCTACTCAAACTTTTAACTGGCATTGCTTATTTTATCCAAACTTGAATCACAATATAATTTGCCAATTCAGAATTAAATTTATTTTACACACTAAGTATTCGTATTGCTCCATAAGTAGGTATATAAAAACTGATACAGTGTGTTTGAGTTGATGAATGAACTTATTTTTAAAGAACATTGTTCTTGGTATGTGCTGTGCTTTAGTATAGTCGTCATTTTCCGTACTGTTATACAAATATGTACTACTATCAGCACCCACGACATGCTCTGCATTTATATCTTTATAAATGATTACATTTGCGCCGAACGCAATTTTTTTTCTATAGTAAAAGTAGCCTATGTTACCTATATAATATAAGATAACTGCAAGTGAAAGCCTCAGTCAAAATTGGTCCAACCGTTTCGGAGATTCGCTGGAACAAACAGATAGGCAAAAATTTTAAAAATCTTTTTTTTTTACTATAAGTACGTCTTATAATTTAATACCCATTTAATAAAACGCTATTTTTACGTAATTACTAACGGACACTTCAATTTTATATCTTTGTATATATGCACATTTGTATGCATATATCGTGTTATTTCATAGTTTCGTTCTAACCCTCCAGGCACACCCATTGTGTTCCATACACTCATTTTTATTATTACTAGGGAGCAATTTAATTTTCTCCGCCCGTGTCCGGGTATTTTAACTGTCACACGAATACACATTTTTTGCTTTTTCGTTTGATACAGTGTACGTTTTAACTTTATGAGTAGAATGTAGGGTTTTGTAACGAAACGGTCCTTTTTGAATTAGTTAATACCGACGTAAATAAACAGACAATATGAGGATACAGTTGTAGCCAGAACCGTTTAATTCTAAGCTAACTTAACAGTTAGTTGATAAATGATAACTCATTGGGCTTTAACCTTTTTCGAAAGATACAGGTGCACTTTTTTGGTGATTAACCATACCGACACAACATCGTCAGTTTACCTGTACCTAAATGAATTATTTGTCTATCTCGGATTTAAACAACGTACCTAAACCTTATAATACATTTGACAGAGATTTTTTTAACCCGATTTTACTATGGAAATTGGTACCATTAGTAACTACATTTGTTTTAGTATCACGGTTTTCTCCTGATTTTACCATCAGTGATAGTTTATAGATAATATACGATATATGTACGAAACAGTCTAGGTAGTATACTTTAACCTCAGGCGAGGTCTGTCAATTAGTTTTTGTGCTTGCACAATATCCCCTGTGCCTGAAGAGGGCCTGCCATAGTAATTATAAGGGATTTATGTGGTATAAGTTTCCCAACAACACCAAAGAGTTATGCATAAACATGGCTTGACTTCTGTGCCTTAATAAAATGTGCAATAAAAAAACTACCACTAGTTCCAATCAGTGTAGAATTATTCTGTTTGCTCGGAAACATATATATCTTTTGTAAACTCACTCTGCGTGGGTTTAAAAATAATTATTTAACAGAATATAGGAATAAAATGTCTTGAAATGAAGAGTAATACTCTTTGTTTATTATTATTTTGATGTCCGGTTGATAGGAGATTAGTAAATCAACGTCTGGCGCGTGTCGAGAGCCTGTCAAACTTAAGTGAGAAGTGAGCTCGGCATCCACTTACCGACCTCACTTCACTTGACAGATACTGAACAACCTCTATAATTCTACGGGCATCGAGATTGTACTAGATAAATATTAATAATTCCTGATTCATGAAAGGCTAACATTCAGAAATTCATAATGATTGAATGTATGTTCGCAAAAACTCAGGAAAGCCGGATTTAGTAAAAAAACGTCAATATTTTTTATAATGGAAACAGTGACATATTGGTAATCTTATATTCTAAGTTCAGTAAGACCAGTAACAGTTTTTTAAGTGATACTGTTAACAACAAGAATGTTACAAAGCGATAACCGATTTGCCGGATGGTGGGTTCAACCATCATATCAAGGGGGTTTTGACGTCTTAATGCTATTATACGATGGATCAATATGTGGACGACAGTGATGTCTGGTAATAACATCCCTCTCTATTTATCTGCCAAAAATAAACATAACTGTAATGCATTTGTATATAAATATGTACGATGTAAACATGATATCACGTCGGGTTTCTTGCGTCCAAAGCAATCGAATGTAGGTGGCGCTCGGGTGCCCCGAGCCTCTCCCGCGCCCTCTGTCTCGACTTCGGCAAAAGCTCCGGCTAGTGAAACCCGCGGTCGCGGCTAAAAAGCCGCGCCCTCCGCCCCTTGTCACCTTCCGTGACAAAGCTCGTTAGGTAGAAATCTCGAAACACATTACGTCCAAACAGATTTACTACAAGTCCGCCGTCAACCCATTGCCGGCATTTCTATTAGAGTCTCGACCCCCGATGAGCATCGTCAGCTCACGAAGTACTTCCGGGAGCGCGAAAACTCCCTATCTTCACTCACGGACTCGAGGACGAGCGCGTCCTCCAGTGTCATCATTCGCGGTGTTCCTTCAGAAATCGCCACCGACGACGTCTTAGTCTACCTGGAGAAGCAGGATCTCGCAGTCCAAAGCGTACATCGTATGTACCACCCCCGTACGAAGGCTCCTTACAATCTAGTTCTGGTCACTCTGGATCGGGATAGTTTTGGAAAGGACATCTTCTAACTTAGCTCTTTGTGCGGTCTCTACCGAATCACAGTCGAGCCTCCTTGCAAGACCTATGTACCCTCACAGTGTCACAACTGCCAGGTGTACGGTCATTCCGCCCGGCACTGTCACCTGCGTTCCAGATGTGTCAAGTGACTCGGGGATCACTCCACCTAGGGAGTGCTCCAGCACTCCAGAGTATACCGAGCCTCCCAGCTGCGTCCTCTGCGAGCAACCGGGTCATACCGCGAACTATCGCGGGTGTCCCCGCGCGCCCCGCTCGACACGCCCCCGCCGCGGCAGACGTGTGTCCTCGTCCAGGGCGCATGTCCCGTCAGTCCCGGTCGAAACCGCCTCCTCCTCCACTCATACAAAGCCAGAATGCTTTCCCTGTGCTGCCGGGTACCCTCAGTAAATCGGCAGTTCCCACACTGTCTTGGCGTGTAAAGCCAGTCCCCGCCAGCTCCCTCGGCTCCTGAAGCCAAATCCCAGCCTCAGAAGGTTCAGTCCACTCCTGTGCCACCTACCGCGTCTTCAGTATCGACCACCGGTATCGACTGGATAGTTCAACTCCTTTTAATACACGATGTACAAGAAATACTCGCGTTCAACGCGCTCGCCAATAGTACGTCTGAGCTCGAACCTCTTAAACGCGATCTCAGCTTTCCCGGCCAGTTGCGATTACGTTACAACGTTTAACCCACGCCGCGCATAAATAAATTGGCGATAATCATAATATCAGTTCGAACCCGCTTGCCCATGTACATTACACCGATACAATAGGAACTCGTACGTAATTGTATAGTTAAGTAGGCACCGCACCCATTGTTCTTTATTTTCCGCTCGATGTCCTCTTAAAAGATGCGTGTTTGCATCCACACCCGCGACTCTCTCTGCTCACGCCGCCGTGAGCGGGGGGTGAAGATACGATCCCGCATATTCGTCGCGTTTTTTTTGTAATAACTCGAGTTTATCCTAGGTTTGTCCCTCAGTGTGGAGCCCTCGAGTATGTTACTCGCGCGAGTACAGTGACTCACGCTAGTTTTCATATATACAGATCACCCCACACACGTGCACGCATAGGTACACATAGTGGTGGGCTGCTTTTTTTGCCCTTTTCGGATTGAAATAGGTCACACTTCTTAGTAATCAGATGAAAAAATACACGCATGCATTCGTGAAACATGCATGGTTATTCATGCATGGCTATGTATGAAATGGATAGTTACCTTAGATTAACTTAATCAGATTGGGAAACTTGGCGACAGTTCAAGCCGAGGTGCACCGTGTGCCCTTGCGCTGATGGCCTAAACAAATCGGGTGAGTGTCCTAAGCGCTCCCCTTAGTAGTCCGGTAAAACTGTAAAGGCCCTGCCGGCTAGCAGTGTAGGTCAGTGCGAAAAAAAAAAACAAAGGCCTTGAGTGTGGAACGTCAGTAACACGCAAACGTCAAAGTGTCGTCTACATAACCCAGATTGGAAGGGATAACGTTTATAAAAAGAGTGTTTTCTTAATTCCCATATCGCTCTGAACACTCTAAGTTATACTTGCCTAGGAACTGTACTGTGTATTTGAAAAACCTCCTAATTAAATAGTACCTACCTATTTTGATTCACGATAATAGTTCTTTCTACCCTACAAAGTGTTTATTTTCTCGCCTGCATCGCTGCTGATGCCCACAATGAGTGCCCGTGTAGATATAGCTTCTCAGACATATACATTCCATATAATTGAAAAGAAACTCCTTAAACTATAAGATTGGTTACAGTCACTTTGCCGTGATCAGATAAAAAAAAAATAGAGATAAATAAATGCTGTACAACATTCGATATATTACTTCAACCATGATAAAAGTATCACTTTCGCTTCATAATTTATGTTAAGAGATGACAGTTGTTTTCCAAGAACACCTGGCCAATATGAAGTACTAGTTCAAATTTTCAATACTCGTGTGAACAGAGGTCGTGGAGGTGTCATCAGCCGGGATAATCCTATCGATTCACACCCGAGCTGTGCTACGGCTTCGATATCGAATATCAATAGTACTGTCACACGACACTGGGCATTAGCCTATTAGTATCAGCTCATAGCTTTGATAGCTTGATATGAATGACCGAGTATTATTATGCCAAGAAGATTAAGATCTAAGGTTTAGTATAATTAAGAAATAAGACGATTTATATAGTACGGTCATTTATATAATAAATTCGCTTATCTATTTTATATGCTCGTTCGTTTCATCAACGGCCTTAAAGTACTAATACAATATTTATTATGTCCCCTAACAGCTTGGTTTAGTAAGCGTTTTATTTCTAAAATTTTTAATTACATGTCAATGCAGTTCGCCAAGGCTTAGTAAACTGTACTTAAATACTGTAATTATAGCGTAGCGAGTAGGCAACGCATCTGATCACCATGGAGTTTTATCTGGTTGAAATAGGCATTCACTTTTTGAAACTTTTCAGTTCTACTTGATCACCAAAGTCGCTTTTGAACCCTGATACCCTGCGTTTTATCACACGAATCGCTCGCACTATTACTTCACATGTAGTCATATCGTACTTTCTGGCATAAACCATCTATGGTAACTACTCCGGTCCCCACCATCGCAGTGTATGTTAGATAGAATAGTACGTAAACTATAAAATGCAGAAAAAAGCTAATCTGACTTCATATCTATATATATAATATCTAGAGATTATCACGTTCAAACAATGACCAGTTCTTTAATCAGTCTTCTTCCTTTATACATTTTTCATTTCCCTTGTTACTTCTTTAATAATAGATTTTCTAATATACCTGTTTACGTAGTAAATTTTATTGTTTTATAAGGAATACGAAGGCTAACATAAATTTTAAGTAGATATACTATTTATCGTAGCTATAAACTTGTTCGTTCTCGCGAAGATTGCCTCTACGCTTTCGTTCGTCGAACCAATAGCTTCCAAGTCAAAAGTAATGAATGATCGGTCGTTCCAATATTATGCGATCTCACGTCCGGGTCAAGTCCCATAATTAATGCACACGCAGACTCGCGCTCCGCGATCCGACTGTTTGCTAATGATAGACTTTTGCGCTGCGACAGCTTTTTTCTTTAAAGACCCTTTTTATTTTGCACTAGTTGATACCGATGACTTCGTCCGCGTTGTTTATTATTTTAACAATATATTATACAGAGGATAAAACAAAATAATATGTAAAATAAATAATGATATCCATTTATTTTCTCTTTCTCCTGTGCATGCTCACCACACCGCTCACCCGCATTTCACACAGTAGGTACTCAAATGCGTAGTGCTTATAAAAACGTAGTTTTATAAAACTTTAATTACTTTGTATTAAATTAAACTATGGTATTTTTTTTAGACCAAGAGCCCGAGAAGTAAAAGTAAGAAAAAATGATCGAAGTCTAGCTCTATTCTTTTATTTACATGGGTAACATGATCTTAAACGTTATATTCATTGGACATTCTTATCTATGCTTGTAGTCTGTATCCCACGATGTCACTAGCGTTTTTATTTTTCCGTTCCCTTGCTACTTCCTCTGTCACCGCCGTTACGTAAGCTTAAACAAATTCTGTATAAAGTAAGACTGTTGCATAAGGCGCTTATAATGTGACTAACTCAGGCAGCATGGAACCTCACTGATATAAGCATTCACAGTACGGCCCTTTTCAATCGGCTACTCCACTATTAGGTCCCAATGCCCTATACCGCACGACGCGGCCCACTAACTCTGCACTTCGCTTGCTGCCTCCACCTTTTTGCTTAGTGACCTACATTTTGTATAGTAATTGCTCCGTTGTTAAGAGTCGTAGAGTGACGAGAGATAGTATATACACTTCTTCATTAAAATAGACAAGTCTATTAACATTAAGCGATCATGGCTCAGTTGTTAGCGTGTTCTGACACCGCGTCGACCTACTTAGGTGAAAACCCTCATGAGTTATCCAGAATTTTAGTGAAGGAAAACATCGTGATGAGACCATAGCATAGTGGTTAAACTTTTTCTAAGCCCACCTTAATTTATTTTATTTTATTGTATAATCCAAAAACAACGATGACCACCGAGAGACAACTTGTCCATCGCCAAGTGCCGCTGTCATGCCGGCCTGTGTAAATGTCTCATCACGTTACGCTTGAACGATCTCATGCTTTTTTTTGTTGCAAGTAAAAAAGTAAAAAATCTGTCACGAATCAATTATGATGGTATTCTGACAGCTGAAATGGAGAGCCCTTATTCCCTTAGCCTTAGCATGTTTACTATTTGGACCACATTACCAACAGTCATTTAACATCAGGTGAAATTGTGGTCAAACGCTAAATCCTATGAAGTATTAAAAGAAAAACAAACATACTAAATAATAAGAAACTACACAAGCGATTACCCAATATTTGTGTTTCCATAAAATAGCAATCGGCTTCCATTGATACATTATAACATGTATTTCCTAAATGACATCACCACAAAACACCAAGAATCAAGTGTTAAATAATTTATTTCATGTCGATCGGTACGAAAACACGTGGGATGTGAATAAATTATTCAACGTCGCATTCATTATTCGTATTTATACCGTAAGAACCTAATTGACTGTCTGTGTGTTGTCTGTTTCGTTGTCGGTCCCTGTTTAATATTGATTAAAGCCGCTTACTCACCGTGTACGAATATTTCGTTGTATCAGTGTTGACATTGTCTAATAATCATTTATTTCTTTTTATAATTGTCGATACCGTTAACGAAAAATCATGCCAGTATTATAAAAGTTTAAAACATAATTTAGATTTCTGTATTTTCTTTTAAGTGAAAACTTCTTTAGGTGCATTAAGCAGAAAAGTAAAATAATATGTCACGTTAAATTCGGTGACGCGGAATCGTGACTATAAAGCTACTCTAGACATCAAGCGCTCTCGAGTCAATGATGCATTGAATCGTGTATACTCCGTTTCAGTCATCATCAACCACGTCTACTGTCTGACAAGGAGTACAACAATGTTAATAATCACGATTTTATTAAAATAATAATGTGATATTAAGTTCTTACTTACGAAATTGGCGTTTTATCAAACTGGCCACTTTTATTTTAAATATCTGACGTTTGGTTAGGAATTCCAAATTCAAATTTATTTCAAATTTAGGCTTGTGTATCTGTGTTTCGTAGTTAATTATTCATTCCTTGTTGCACCATTTGATTTTTATTTCACATCGTTTTTTTTTTTCACAAAATGAAAAACTTAAAATATTAAGTTATATACAAATACGAGGCCCATTATGATATCAGTTCTACAGAAACTTTTCAAGTCACTTTTGCTGATTTACTCCTTAGCCTATGTATTATACGTCAAGCACAAAGACTAAATTATTTATTTTTCTGGTAATTTCACCCTCAAATGATAAAAATACAAAATCAACTCTGTACACTGAGTGTAACAGATTAATGGGTGTCTACCGTGTTATTGTGGAATGCGTCTGTAATCTAGCAGAAAAATAAGCGTACTGCGTGACGGTAAATAAGGATTTGCGTTGCATTGGGGTTAGTAACGGCATTTTGGCTTCAACTTTGTTGAATGAAGCCAGGATGCTGTACAGGCTAGGAAGTAACAATTGATTGTATGCGTGTAATTTATGTCTTCCAATAAGAGTAGCATGGTCGATTTGTCATCAAACCTATTGAAACAAATTTAAAAAAGAAGCTGTCGAAATATAAAGATAGCTACTTGGCCCTAGATACTTACTGCAATACCAAACTTCATCTACGATCCTCAATTGTCCCATCCATTTCATGGAGCACGATATATTTGTCTAACTAAAGTAGAGTCATAATATTCTTGTTTCCTAAGTCCTACATATCTTTTTGGTTTCATAATAATGTTAGAAACTGACGGAGATTATTTAAAATCCAGAAAATATTGTTTTTCATATATTAAAACCAAAAACGTTCTTGAGGAAGTTTTATAATATACTGTGCTATGGAACGATTTAGAAATGATTTAAGATTTGAATATGTATAAAAACCAAAAAAATGTTGCAAGTGTTAGTACTGTATACACTCTGGCTTTAAAAACAGGTAATTTCAATAATCACCACTCGGAGTATTATGGTTCTAATGGTGAACGTAAAGTAAAACTGTAATGGTTGGAAACACACGTACTAATAACTATGAGGTTCCTACTAAAACGACTTCTAATTTTCTCCATACGTTTAAAATTAGGTTAGTGTTAGACGATAGAAAAGGATGTCGTAAAGTCGCCATTGCTATGTCAAGATTCAAACATTTGGTTTGAAGAGTGAGACATTGAATAAGCTGAAATATATGCTACATGGAAAGAGATCATTAGTCATTTAGAGAAAATGAGAGATGTAAATAAAACTAATGCGTTTATTTATTGTACGGAATAATCTCAGAAACAGCTAAATCGATTTTAACATGACCATCATATAACAAAACAATTGACATTAGAACAAGCTAGTTTAAAACAAAAGAAACTACATATTATTATTATTAGGAACGATTAAGTTGTAAAGATAAATATTAACAGTGAAAGTAATGCTAATAAATATACTTTGCAATGGAAGTAAAAAATGAATCTACTTTTTATATGTATTTGGAAACATAAGATAACCTACATATAAGCAAATAATAAAAATCTCTCACCACAAAATTATCACTCAAGTTTTTTTTAGGACATAATTACAAGGTTTTTATAGTAAAGACAATTCAGAAGAAGCGTATTCTTATACCGCTTTGATCACGGTCGGATCATGAAATAAGCTAGAGCTTTCGATGGAGGAGAACATTCTGATGACACCACAGCATGGTGGTACCTTTTGGATATCTACCACGCTGAACTTTATAGTCTGTCGCTAAGCACCTATTAAATGTGATTCGGCAGCTGTATTTACTCCGGCAGTTGCAGTTTAGAGTGTTTATCATCTTAAGCTGCAACATCTTTTAATATCAAGCGAGTTTACGGTCAAAGAATAAAACATGTAAGGTATAAAAAAAGAATATCAATGTAGATCATCTTATACATTCTTTTAAATGTAGAAAGTATGGTATGATCGAAGCAGTTAATTGCGGGATAGAAGTATGTATTTTTCCAAACGAAGGTGTGAGTTAGGCTGGCAAGTCGCCAACTTTGCACTGATTCCGGTGACTCCCGCAACCTTCTCCTAGGTTATTGCGTTTAAACGGCACGTTTTGTACGTTCACACCCTTCATATCTGCTTCAGTGTCAGCTTTTTGCTAAGATTAAGACCGTTGCTCTTAATGCTCGTTACATTCACTGTTTTTCATTACGCGTCAAATTGTATATTTTAGTATTGATTTAAATGCTTATTTTAACATTGTATTAGATAGCTTTTTCTTTCTTGGTATATATTATACTAGCGCTGCGCTAGTGACTACATTCGAGTTTTTTATGCGGAAATTATTTTCCACTTCTTCATTTTCTTCGAGTATTTGAAAAAGTTTATTGATATCTGAAAGTATTATTGACAATCTTTATAAGTTATTAACTTTGGATAACTTACTCTCTGTGGTATTAGGTATGTGTGATACAAAGGGTATGGTTGAAAAAGAAAAAATGTTTTTTGATAGGATTCGCTCATAGTACAATCTTAGTGGGGTATTGAATCGAGAAAGGAGCACCTATACCAAATTTCAAGTAAATAGATATTATAGTTTTAGATATCCCTTGATGATTTAATGAGTGAGTGGTATAATATATTTGTGTAATGTAATTATATAAGCTAATGTCAAATTTCTTGAGTTTCGTGTATATAGGTATTACTTTAGTTTTACTTGATAGTAGCTTATACTATTCCTATGTGTTTCACTCTCGTGTTCAGACTGAAAATCTGGAGTTATATATCTTTTGCGTATGAAATCTAAAAATTAGTGCGCTATTAAACAACGGTATCTATCGGGCGCAATTATAACTAAGAATCATCCAGATGACCCCATTTTTAGTAATTAGTAAAACATATTGTGGACACCGATCCAATACCGTTTTGAAATACAGGGATTATGAATACACACTAGCCGGAATTTTACATACAAAATTTATTAAGAGTTAAAGTTTGTCTGTTTTGTAGAAAATTCCATAAAGTGTTGCATTAATAGGAAGGTAGATACATTATTCCTCAGTGTACATAAAATATGTTTTATTCTTTTTATTGTTTAAATGGTAATTAACACAAAGGAATTCAAGACCGCTTTTTAATACACACATATTAATAATATTCGAAAGTATTTATTTGTCCGACCTAATTTTCTAAATGGCTCACCTGATTTAGTCGGTCAGGAATTATCAGAGCATTATTTGGGATGTACTATATTAATACATTTTATCCGTAAGGGTTTTGTAGTAACGATTCAATTCATCAGAGGAAATTTAATAACGGAAAAAGAAATGAAGAAGTCCAAAAAACAAATAGGCCACAAGAAACTGGGGATAAAACAAGTAACTCCCATGTTAATAGTTTATCCGATAATAAGTTTAGCGTTCCTATCCTTGATATGTATTTTATACAGACATTGAAACTATTTTCTAAATGCTTAAGTTTTATTTATAGTAGTACTAACTTTTGGCCGCGGGACTCATTCGCCTTAATGTAGATTAGACTTATGTCTCAGAACTACTTAGTTTGCATATACTAAAAATATCTTAAATGCAATATTAACTCTTAAATATAAACTCTTTACATATTCCTGTATTCGTTACTTCAACTACCGTTATATACGACTATGTACATACTTTAGCATGTAAAATAATAAAAATCAGGACACTTGTGAAAGCTGAATCGTTTGTAAAAGGTATGCACCTGAATAGAAATCAAATATATTACCCACAACATGCCACGTTTATTCAGCTTAAACCTTAAACGATCGTCGAGGATTGTCCGCGTGCTGTAAACGCCGCCTACGACAAATTAATTGGCCATAACGGTGAAAATATTGTTATTGGAAACATAACGTTTCTATAGGCAAAAAGCCAAAACGTACCTCTAGTATGGAGCAAAAACATTCCACTCGTATTGTGAGATACGACGGTTTTTTGAGTTATTGTGTTTTTTTTTTATGTAGACGTACAGACTGGTAGTTACCGGATACACGACAGCCGATCCTGGAACGTAGTACGCTTAAGCGTTTCGCTATAGCGGGTGTTGAACTAGTGTATGGATTTGTATGAGTAATGTATGAATTGGCAAATATGACGATTATGATATAAACTATTTTTAACCGATTTTAAAAAGGGAAAGATTCGCAATTCGGTTTTAGTCCTTTTCAGTGTTTGTTATCTCAGAACTCTGTCATTTATAAACCTATTTCCCTCTTGAAGAACTCCAGAATGTAGACCCCTGGAAAAACCTCTGCGGGAAGCTCATTCATTCAATTCTGTTTTTGTTGGAAAGGGGATATTTTTAAGGAGGTCCCATTTTATTAACCTTTGATATCGAAAATATTTTAGGGAACTCCTAAAAATATATAGTGGTTAAGATATGTTCATCTTCACATGGATATAGATAACTGGAACATAAATTTAGACAGACTACTTAAGGATAAATAAATGACAATTTTAAACTCTTATAATAATATTTTAACTTTGTTTTGTATTAAGCTATTGAGTTTATTTTGCGCAAGCATGAACTTAAGGCTAAATTTAGTGTGGCCAAAAAGATTGACGAGTCCCGTAAGTAGGGACTTAACTAGGATTAGGGACCTGAATTTTATCAGAATACATCTATTTGAAATCGGTTATATTTATTATATAATGGAATCATAATTAAGAATAGAAAAATATTGCGTATATTTTATTTTTGGCAACCAATCTTCTGGTAGATTATTACGTCCATTGTCCAATAGGTAATGATATTACAAGTATCTGTTTCGATCCTTTCAATGAACTAACTAGATGGTGGCCGTCTTGTTAGAACTTGTTAGGGAGTTTTTGTGGCCAGCCAGAATCCATGCTCCGTGGCATTATTTCACATCCACTTCACTCGTGGACAATAACGAAACTATGTTACGTAAAACCCTACCAATATTATAAAATATAGAGCCAAATAACACAAGATTGTACATAAAATATAAAATCCACTACATGACATTCCAAAATCCCGCCAGAAACTTCAAATATTATGTTATATTGCGCTGTAAAATGTTACATAGTCACAAATATTGTTAGTAAAGTAACTTAATATATAATATGTGGATGTAATATCACCGATCTGATAGAGGAGAAGACAGTATTTTGAGTGTTGGAATCCTGCCAAGAACTAAAAGGTTTAGATTTAACAATCTAAGCTCAATAATATGAGGTTATTTTCTTAACGCTATCAGGTACGAAATTTTATTCACCTTTATGATTCAGTAATTATTCAAGCCCAAGCGATTGTTTGTTTTGCGTCGGTTCGAACAAAAACTTCTGGAATCATTAGTCAGATTTATTTTCGAAGTGACAAGTTCTTTAGCCGCGTTGAGCGATTTTTTTGGTAGGGGTTTTCGTCACCGATGACCTCGACATGCTCGTGACGTATTGCGTTTGTGCCAGACAAGCGATGCGTAGCAAAGTGGCTTGTGTACATGTGATATTTATATTTTGCAGTGGACTTGTGAAGCCCGTTATAAGTTTGATTACACAATAAACTGTATAAAAATGTTTATAATTTTTGCTGGGAGTGCCAATAAATGTGAAAATCTGATTAATTTAAATAATTTCAATTGACAAATATAAAATTTAACTATAATTGAATTCAAAATTCAAAAAGGAACATAGTTATTTTGATGTTTTGCGTTTACATTTCTTTTTAATGTCATAGCAAATTCATAGAGAAATCTTATGGATTATATAGTAATACATTATGATTCTCAGGAATAGAGCAATTCACATAGAAGTTTTAGCTTAGAAAATACGCTACGTGAGAACGAAATA
This sequence comes from Antheraea assamensis, assembly GCA_035772565.1. Taxonomy (NCBI): domain Eukaryota; kingdom Metazoa; phylum Arthropoda; class Insecta; order Lepidoptera; family Saturniidae; genus Antheraea; species Antheraea assamensis. The sequence goes on from JAQQSE010000020.1 coordinate 1,087,453, forward strand.
AACCAGTGAGGGCGGGCAGTATGCTATGTGACACTGAGCGTCCGGTACTGAGGGTAAGGAAAGTTAAACGCGAGTAATTTACGCTACGTAACTACAACTAGTGATAAAAGCGAAACATATACACAGATAGACAAAAATGCTACCAAGTTCTGTTCCGGTGTCGATACGCTTTGGATTTAAAAAAATAGTTTGCGTTGTATATCGTTGTCTGAGTAGTTGTATTTCTTTTATGAAATTAAACCTCTCGATAAGGATATTTGGAAGTATAAAAAAATAAATAATATTTTATGCAAAAAGCTTTTTGAATAATATAATAAAAACCCTGAGTATTCGAAAGATACTTTACTACCATTTTATGTAAAATCATAGGTATATAGAGTCTATTGCAGAGATAAAGCTCGTGTTTCATACGCAAACAGGCTCTTCTATAGCGCTATTTAATGATGCTCATTATTACTCTGACTTGTAAATAATAAAATGTTATGCGAGGGCTCTTTTTCAAGGCAACGTATTGACTTAATCACCATGTTAACTTACAAACTGCTGATGTTTTAAATAGCTGAGATATAAATAGTATTATGGTAATGCTTCTTAAGCGTTTGGGTGCCATGCCATGTTTTTATTGTTAGTACATTTTAAAATATTCATTGATGCATGCAAAAACTTCAATGACCTCGGATCTGACGGAGTGACTTTAACCGTTCACTTAGTCGATATATGGATATATAGAAAATCTCATATAAAGATAGTCATGAGTGATTGTAATTGGATAGATTTATAATAATAGGTCTTCGAATTGGTGTCTATATTTACCGCGTTTAAAAACCTAAATATAGGTACTATATGTAGTAGATAGAAGTATAATTTGCAGATTAGATCTTCTTAGAAGAGCAAAGACATAAAGTAGAAGTAATATGTTTAGAGATGCGCCTTTGTGCCATTTATGATGACAGATTATTTTTCCTTGATTAAATATATATTTATAAATTGACCTATAAACTTGATAAGCTATAAGTTTATCTAAATTGTTTCAGTGTATAACGGTTAATTTTCTTACGTCATTTTATTAACTGAGCATATATGTATATGATAAATATGAACAATGCCAATAAGTGTATGTGGGAATATATAAGTAGTCGAGTACTATTCAGTGATACTTAAACCGGGTTTCCTTACCCGTAATATATGTTCGTGATCATATATCGAATCGAGGTGACTAACACCGTATGGTATCCTACGTGAGTATGCTAAATAATTAGTAAAATGCCTAGTTCCGATACCACCAGTTTCGGAATCATCTTGGATATATTCTTCTGCTCTGTGGCTTTTATAAGTTTTGGCATTTCAAAATGAATTAGTTCATCTCTTAGCAGTTGTCGCTACCACAGGAGTTTATCAGAATAGCAATAATTCTGCCTAATATAAAAGTAAGAGTCAAAAAGTAACTTTAAGATGCCAATTTTTTTATAAATGTAAATAAATCTGGAAGTCTTTTGATAACTGTATGGCGTTTTAAATTTTTACTAAGTTAAGAGATATCTTATACGTTTAGAGCATTTTAAACAATAGTTTATGTCAGTTCCTTTTCATTGAATCATACTAATTACTTTGTGGCTTGCCCCGTTCCCACTTTACTGTATCCATGGAAAGGCATTTCGTATAAAATTTTCTTGTCCTATTCTTTCATTACATAGTCATCTAATTCCGGTTTATGTACTTAATTGGATTTTACTTTGTTCTTGTGTGTCACTGCAACAAAAAACGTTAGATTTAATTTGTTTCATGTGTAGCATGTGTACATATATACATATTGTAATTATTTTAATTGTAAATTCTTTACCATTACCTAGTAACGGTGTCTAAGGTAAACCGTACCCGTAGTCCGGTGAAACTGTAGAGGCCTTGCCAGATCAATAGTGTAGACAGATCGAAAAAAAAAAAAACAAAAAACCGTATCCCCATGATTAAGTAAACATTTATATAAGTATTTTTTAAGCTGTTCTGGTTTCTTTATTGAGCCATGGGCAACAGTTAACAGGTCTAGAAATAAGGAATTAATAGTCTAGACATGAATTAACTTTTAGTGCTTTGCTATTAAGGCGATAGTAGTGGATAAGGCCGCGCATCTCACATATCAGACCTACACATTCTCCCTTCCCTTATGTCATCAAAAATAAGCAAATCAAAGACTCCTCCGCTAATCTTTAGTGCTTACGTATTACTTGAATGGGCCCTAAGGGCTCCACCGTCTTTTGTGTGGTTTTAGAACTAATACTAATACTAATTTTTTACCTTTTATTCCTTCTTGCAGTAACACATTAATCAATAAAATTCTGGCCTATGTTCATAGCTTCAAGTATCTAACTCATCAGGAAATTAATGATCCATTATAAATTACTCCTCAACAGATAAACATTTAAATGAGTTAATAAACGCGTTGTAATATAAAATACATTTCCTATAAATAATTATAACCTAAAGCCATTAAACGTAAACACGTTGATCGGTCAACCGCCATTATAAAGTTATAACAATGTAAAACATAATTGTTTACGCAATATTTGATCTAAATGAACTTCGTGTATCATTAATAGAGCGCAATCAAACTTTACAGCAAAGATCAACTGGCACCGAAAACAGAACAGTCTATTCTAACTAGTTACTTTTTAACTTTGTTATCTTTTTATATTTAAACAAACATCGGTTTCTGAAACATTTGAACTACAGTACATACATTATTTTTATCTATGTCATATTAATGATTCTCATTATGGTGTTTACTTCTAAACTTATTGTAGTAAACTATGTTTTTTGTACAATTGTATACATAGAATGATGTAATTTTATTCATATTACGTTTTCAACGTAAGAATTAAATAATTCCAATGTATTTTTATTTTACCAGCTAGTTGGAGGTTGATAGTCGCTTAAATCGTGGCGCTATCCAGAATGTGCTAATCAGGAGCTTAACTTTAGTGATGTTTTATAATACCTTCAAATATATTAATAGCTGCTAAACAAGCGTTTTCGTCCACGTTTAATTATCAAAATTTTGAATAACTTTCAATCACGGTTAGGTAAGCGTAAACTAATTCGTATAAAGCACAAGTGATACGTCGAAAGCTAAACACATAATTTAACCGCTCTGCGTAGTATCTCGCTATCATAGGCATTCACACTACTGACCCTTCTCGGTAATGTTCGATACTCTCCGAGTAGACTAGTCGCCTCAAGACCGTGATACTCCACTTCGCTTACATAACCCATCTATTAATATTGCTTCGATACCGCTTAACATATTTAGAGATCTACGATTTTTATGATAATTTGTCTGCACCTAAGGGTCCTAGATTACAACACAACTTAATAGATAAACTATACGATACAAAACGAACTTTGCAAATTTAACTGGTACTTAAACGAACAGACAACAATCTCTTAAGCTTTATAATATTACTATAGATAACTGTTCTATTCTAACGAATTTAAATTCTTTTATATTACTTTTTTAGAATCTAAATTTTTATTTCAATTATCCTACCATAGTGTTTAATATATATCGAATTATTTTTTAAAACGTGGGTATGTGCCACACGATAGACGTAACTAGTTTCTGATCTTCCCATTAAATAATAGTAATAGTTTATTATTAGTATTAGTAGTACCATAACAATGTAATCATTGAAAAGATGCACTCCTTTTCTAGAAAAAATTCTCTTGGACAATGCTATAGGTACTAGTGAATCTAAAAAATATCCCGTTGCTTTCTAGAACAAAGTGTCACATCTTCGTTAATAATATACTCTCGAAGAGAATTGCAAAACATATATCGCTCGGCTCATTAAAAGTTTAATTAAGTTTCGAGCCGCGCGGGAGTCGAATGTATAACCCCAGGACGGGAATTGCTCTAAGATATCGTTACGGGGTGCCAAATATGGCACTCCATTAACACGGTCCGTAATACTGTAGTTACTATTAAAAGTTACGTTAATGGCTTTGTTTATGGGATATTTTTTCTAACTCATATAATCCTAGCACTTTTGCTAATGTTGACTGTATTAATTTTCGTTTTAAGTTAGTAATTCGTGTGAATTAGCCAATATATGTGTGAATTTTTCTTTTTAGAATCTTATTACTAATATCGTAAGCGAATAAGTTTCTATGAGGAGCGAATTTTTTATTCTAGTTCAGGCAAAAAGTGCTAACGGATTTGAAATGTAACTTCACATTAATGTCATTAGAATGATACTGGCTATATTTTATAATGATACTATCTTCTATCCTTCAGGAATAGTACACTTTTTTCTGGTCAAAAGCTATATCTTTTTCTAAACCCTTGAAGATGTATATGCAAAATTTCTTTATGATCGATTGGGTAGTTAAGGCGTGAAAGTGTAACACACAGACACACAGGGAATTTGTAATATTATTTTAAATTAAGATCGTTTAAATTGATCAAAATATTATAGTAAGTATCTTGGCCGGCAACGCATCTGTGATGCCCCTCGAGTCACAGGTGTCCATCGGCGGCGGTGATTACTTACCGTCAGCTAGCCCGTCCCTTCGTACTTCTACCTCAGCATATGCTGCATAATACAAATCTATTATACGGGTTACATAAGTCTATATTTAATTATTTACAAAGACACGCACGAAGTCTCTGGAGGCGCTATTTTCATAAGCGTATTCGTTGTACGGGCTTGTCTCCGAAACGGCTAAACCGAAGCTGACGACCTTCTTTCTGGCAGTTAGAAAACTTTTCATTGTATTATCTATCCTGCTTATCGGTATCCTTACTAATAACATAAATTAAATATGAATGTAAGTTTGTTCCTTACATTTTCTAACCACTCAATCAATCATTATAACATTTTTATACACGTCCAGGATCTTTTAAACAGAAGAAATGTACTATTTCTCAGGGAGAGGTTAGATCTACATTCAATCGAAAGCAAAAGGTACTAATGGAATTAATGACAGCCCATAATTAAATAGAAAAAAAACACAGTGATGGTGAAGTGTAAACAGAACCTTTTTTCACAAGTATGAGGCCACGGGCGGTTGGTTTTTCACAAATTTACCGCTGTTATCATGTTCGTTAAGAGAATATAAAGAAAAATTCGGATTACTTGATCATTTATCAATGTCAGCCTTGTAGATAGTTTAAGAAAAATCTTCAGGTTCATTTTAATGTAAACTTTCTTACAATCTAGGTGGATTACATTGTTACAATGATAGCAGATTTAGTTAACAATGAAATTTAGGTTACTTATGTGTAAGATATTAAAAAAAACTATACTTGTAGTATATTAGTAAGCGATGATAGCTTAGTTGATAGCGTGTTTGGAGACAGCATCAAAGGACGTATACTCGAATCCTAGCAATTGAGCCGGAGCTTTCGGTGAAGGAAAATATCGTGATGAAACCATAGCATGGTGGTAGGGCTATTTCTAAGGTCGCCTGGCTAGCTACCACCCTCTAATTGAAAATCTGTTACCAAGGACCTGTTGGTGTGGTTCGGCAGCTGCACTTGAGGGCCAGTTTGGGCCAGTTTCCCACTAGGTTTAGCATGACTACGATCTTAGACCACATCATCATTTAACATCAGATGAGTTTGTGCTTAAATGCTAACCTATAAAGTATTAAAAAAATCTAAGCATAATACGCCACACAAAGTATTCCCCTACTTGGATTATTGTTTGTAACTACTGTTCGTGTGTTTCCTGGGGTTTTTTTTACATATTCTGATAAAACCGTTTACTTCCCTTCTGCAAATTTTACGGCACCTACTATGCCAATTTTCTTTGCGATCTATTCAGAAGTTTAGTAGTTAGTGTATAGTAGTTAAATCATTAACAACATTACAATTAAAACAAAGCGTCACCTAGTGGCGAGTTTAAATGAAACGGATACAATAAAAATCTCCATGGGAAAATTACTTAGGTAATGTCAATTTTCACAATGGGCGGTCAAATGTTGTTTATCTATTTGAAATGTATATACAAGCATACATTTTTATATAATTATATGTAATAATATACTTATAGTGGCTATAACCGACATATTACGAATCGCGTTAATTACAGCGTCGATTGAAAAGAATATTCTAGACTAAATAAAATTGAGCGTAAACAAATCAACACACTTTCTCATAAATATAAGAAGCCCATCGCGGGGTTTTCCTTACTTACTTAAGTAAAAATATGACAACAATAAGACTAATAGAATGCTGATGTAACGAATAAGCAGAAAGATAAGTATCCACTAAATTTTTATGAGGCATAAAGAGAAAGTCGGCGACGGCATGGAATAATAGGAACACAGAATAATAAAAAAATAGTAAGGTTCCTTCGTGAGTTTGTCTTGGTTACGTACTTCGGAAGGGAAGTTTTGGAATATGCAAATTTGTTTTGGTTGTTACCCGTCATAATAATATGTCATGTACAAAATTGTGTGTGGTTTTGCTTTTTCGGTGAAACGTAAGAAAGATGAAAGAACGAAAATAAGATACTATACGAATGTACATGGAAAAATAGCTTTGATAGTAATATGCTTATGCTATACACAAAATAAGTAGGAAAAATGAACATACTTTATTTAGCGTTTCAAATGAGAAGATAATTGCGTCCGTTATAACTTCACTCACTGGTTGTCTAAATTATAGCATGTCTTATAATAACTCCACTGATGTTCCGAAATGGCAGTAATTTTAGTGGTAACGCTTCCAATCAATAATAAAATTGATGTAAAACTACTTTATTTTATTTGCTTGTAAAATAGAAAACAAAACTGTGTGATAATAATTTTCTTTATTAAAACGTATAGTAGTCTGAATCATTGCTAAAGCTTGTTTACCATAGAAATATTTAAATTTATCTGTAAAGATTTAAAAAAGTGCTACTCGATCAAACTTGCTTTTAGATTCATTCATTTTTATCACTTTTACTCGTTGGAAACGGTCAGCGCAGCGTATGGACGCTTGGAATAGTAGGAAGCGTCACACATACATTACTGACGGTTTAAAAACCTGTTAACTCCGTCTTGAAGGACTCCATACTACAGTCTCCGGGGAAATTTTCAGCAAAGAGAGCTCATTCCACATTCGAAGCGATTGCGGAAAACAACTTCTGTGAAAGAGGAATGCCCGTGATCACTTATGTCTCATTTTTTCTGCCTACATTTTTGCAAATAAATATCTTTTTAGAATAGCCAATGCTTTATCTGAATGCCATCAAATATTTATAAGTGAGGTGCTCTAAAATAGTAAGCACAGTTAAAGAAAGGGTATTCTATTATTATTTTCTATTACTTTAACTGCAAACTCACATAGGTGTTTGATTGGCGATTGATTTACACTTTCAGTGTTTCAGTTAAAGGGCTATTATAAGATGGGTCAATATGTGAACGATGGTGATTTTTGGAATTGACTCCTCTGTGTGCATCCACCAATAATGATTGTAACGTGTAATTTATTTGAAATATACATCTACATATGTTAAAAAGATAAACCTGATCGAGTTTCATACCGATTCTTCTGGATGACCGGGTTGTTTTCCAATGTAATATAGTACTTTTTGATCTTTGAGTGTTGTAGTTAACAGTGAAAATATTTTACTACTCTCCAATAATTACTTCACAAGCCTCTTTTCAGCGATTTTCTAGCTCTTAGCAATTAATATGTAATTTAATCTTACATTTCAGACAAAAGCGTTACAATTTAAATTGTTGGGAACACAATTAAACATCTTCGAAGGTAAAAGCCAACAATTGTATATTAAATTTAGGGCTCCGCAATAAATAAGAGCGAACGCAATTTGCCTCCATCTGGTCTGTTTGTTTGTCCAGTCCCTAATCCAAAGTAACACAGTTTACCTAACAGTGGCCCGGTTTGTTTGTATTTGTGTTTGTAATTTACCTTACCTGTACGTGTGGACATGACTTCGTCGGTATCTCTGAGGTGTTCCTAATAAAATTTTGTTTTTTTTTTTAAACCTAAGGTGTGTATGATATGAGTGTAATTGATAAATGTTTTAATAACTGAAGTATATAAGACAGTTTAGAAGTTATAATGGCGAAGAATAAGCGCGAAGTCTTAAGCTTTGCTGCCTTCGATTTAAAAATGAACCTGATATTTCGGTGAAGAAACTGTACCATGGTGCTCGGAAAGTTAAATTTTTATTGTAAACCACTCATTAGTGCTCCAGTTAACCATCATCTACTGACTGTATTAGTGGGTATTTACACAAATAATCCCCTACATTTTGTTAACCCATGAACCTTATACGGCCACAGGTCATGGTGTTATATAATCAGTAATCAAGTGCCTATACCCAACTGATTAGCTACCATTCATACAGTAATAAATCCGTTGCATCGTCTTTGTTTTGTCACATTTTGGAATCAAAATTTATATCCAGCTGTTTAGAAGCTTCCAGCCCATCGTGATAGTAACAAATGCCAATGGATTGTAAATTTTCCGGTGTTAGCTGTTATTTTTGGGTTGTACTGTATTTGTCAACAGGTTTAGAGCTGTCACTTTCTATTGAATATAAATCTGTGTGTAATAGGAACATGTAATACATCAAGACTACCCTTCCGTCCCTCGAAACACAGCGTGTGCGCGCCCACGCCCGCGTAATCACAGATCACCGCGGTTTGGTTGTGAATTTTGCCCCAGCACACATCCCTAAGCCTCCCTCGGCAACTGCTCTAGCCGAGGTCCGATCCTCCGGTATGGAGTCCTCGAGCAGCTTGCATGCGCGAACAGAGTAACACTGATTCGATCAAACATTCGTCTACAACACAACACCGATCACCCCACACACGTGTACACACACTCACTCGTAGGTACACATAGTGGTGGGCTATTTTTGTTTTTTTTTTGCCCTTTCGAACTGAAATAGTTTAGAAAACAGATAGACAGATACAAAATACATGTACGGGATCGTGAAACATACATGCTTGGTAACCATGTATATTTCACGAACTCATACAGGTATGATACGGATAGGTTTAGCTTAGTTTAGCTTAGCTAGTTAGATTCGGGTTCTCGACGACAGCCCAAGCCGAGGCGTGACGTGCGCCCTTGTGCTAGTCGTCTATATAAAATCGGGTGAGTGCCTTAAGCGCTCCCCTTAGTAGTCCGGTGAAACTGTGAAGGCATTATTGCTGGCAGTGTAGGTCAGTTCGAAAAAAAAAAAAAAAACATGTAATACCAGTCAATGTTAATAGCAGACTTTGACTCTTTCAAAGTTTTTATTGCTTTATTTAGAGAGTGCATACACTGGTCTTTTTTAACACGTTTTTCTATTTCTGTAGGTTCATAAAAGGCTTTAATTTTTTTTTAAGTTAAATAGCCATTTTATTGCTTCTTTTAACGTTAGCAAACATTACATTAAAAATCATTGCATAAAAAAATATTGCAATAAACTGACTTGATGACCCTACCTATGTATAACGTGCAAAATCGCGTCATCTTTTCGCTAACTACATCTAATTTGGTAAAAAAATAATGTTCATGTTAGAAGCTGAATAGTTCCATTGGGAGCGAGAAAATGAATACAATACCAGGATTATACTGAGCTAACGTTGAGAAAATAAAAAAGGTTCCTATATATAACGGACAAAAAAGCTCTGCAGTTACTATTAAACATACATTAAAAACCCTTGACAGTTAAAGTTGTCATGAGTTTAAAATATGACATGTTAGGTTAGATTATATTGGACTCTGTTGGTACCGACGTAGCATTGCTTTTTTCAACTTTTTCTTTATTTGTGCAATTCATTTTCCAGTTTCCAAAGGCGAAAAAAAGAACTGAATGCTTGTCCAAAATATTGCCACTATATTTTCAGTAAATTCTCACTAAATAGAGTGAACGATTCCGCTATTGCGCTAAAACTTCACTGCTATATTTTTAGACGTCTGAAATTCAAACTTCAATAATCACAATCAACGCGCAGAACACAGTTTCATATTAAAAGTTCGTTTCATTTATAGCTTAGAATAAAAAAAATTATCCGCGAAAATATCCACCAGCAATTCGTTTATCCCGTCCTAAATATTCACCTGAAACCGTTACGCTGTCAAATGCGAGAGGCAGGGAAAAAAGTCCAACATCGCCACTGAAAACAACGATGGCGCAAAAAATACTTTATTAAAACTTCGACGGTTTCCGAACGGGAAAATAATAAAAAAAGAACAAAAGAACAGCCGGTAATTGACACCCGTCATAAAATAAAAAGGCGTAACGTGAAACTTTCGTTTGGAATCGAAGTCGAACCGTTTCAAGTGGAAGGGTCAAACTTTTGACTCAAAGTGACAAACTTGTATGGAAGTTTCTGGAATCCACGACACCGGCCAGACGGCGTCCATTGTGACTATGGCTACCGAAGTAGTGTCCGATGCGACATATGAAGTTTGTGCCGTATCAGTTTTGTGGTATTGTTTGACGTGTTTCTGTTTATATTACGAATTCTACTTCAGTATATATATGGAACAAAGTCAAATAAAATACTGTTATATTGGGAATAAACATCACATTCACATCATGCCCCCAAAGTTATTCTTCTCTAGTATTACCACTTTCGATTGTTTTATGAACAGTTTTTGAAGTGAAACTTTATTTAGCCTAGTTAAGTGATTTAAAAATTTTTAATTTATTTGTCAAGGTAAAAACTTATGGGTTCTCGTCACCGATGACCTCGACATGTGCTAGTGAAGCTTCACTTAGGACCTCGACATGCTCGTCACGTATTGCGTTTGCACCAGATATTGTATATACTTGACTGCTTCATATGCCTGTTTGAATATTTATATTCCTAAAATCTTTTGATTATGCGTCACCGATAACATCGACATACTTGTGATAATACATCGCGCTTGCGTCAGACTAGCGGTGCGTATTGTAGTGCGGCCTGTGTACATGCAATATTTATATTCTGTTTTGAGCTTGTGCAGCCCATCATATATTTGATTAATTAATAAATTGTATAAAAATACATAATATTGCTGGAAGCGCCAAAAGATTTGAAAACCAAACTAATGGTAATGGTATTTCAGTAAGTGACAAGGTACTTTATTGGAGCTGAAACAGATAGTTATCAACTTGCCGGGGTTAGAATGAAAAATATATAACGACTCACAGTAACGCATTATAATGTGTTTTTAATTTTACCCTTTTTGTTTAGGACAACTACTAACTACAACTACTAACAAACTAATTGTTTGAAAATTCAGAAAGATATATTTTTGACATATAATAATGTATTATTGTAATTAGTTTAATGGCAGATAGTATTACAAGTAAATAACATACTCAATGATATATCGTCTTAAAAGACTATAAAATTAGAAATACAAACTAATGATTAAAATGTAGTATCTTAAATGGCTCTTATACATCTTAGAATACTGCCCATAAGTTGCGAAACATTCCTGCTATCGAGAAGAGCCGGCGATAAACTTAACCAAGTTTATGTGTTTCTTTTGTATATTCTTTTATTAAAACAAGCACATTTAGCGGACGTACAGGGAGGGACTCATTTCTAGATATTATTATCGTTCACGTAATGATTGACCTTTTAAGCTTTTGACATATGCTCGAACTTATTATCCGCGAAATCGGTGATATTCTTCGGAACGTTATTTTGGAACATAGCACTGTTACATAAAAAAAAAACTATGTTGGTCTTATTGTGTCGAAAACATGGCATGGTAAATTTCTGTTTTTAATTCTGGTATTACAATTACAAAATCTAGCTTATCTAAGTGATTGCGAATGCACATTCGATTATAAAAGATGTTTTGGTAAGGCAGTGTTAATATACTGAATTCCTGAAACTTGTTCTTTAGAGGTTTACAGAGTGTTATTCTAAAAGTGATGCTTTAGCTGCGAACGGACTGAAGCTTAAGATCTGCATTAAACGTTGACAGGAGTATAAAAAAAGACATGGGATACCAGTTATTTACACAAAAAGTACTGTTCCCGGGAATATGTCCATTTAACATTAAGCGAGCGAAGTCGCGAGCAAAATCTAATAGTTTTATAATTACATTTTTACATACTCTCAAAGGGGAACCTTTACGCAATAGTGAGATAGATTCGTATAGTTTTATTAACTACTACACCTTTAATCTTGGTAATTTTTGTTAAGTATCATTAAAATTCCGTTAACATTAGTACATGATAATAACCAGATCTCTAAAACGCTCTTTAAGTTGACGAGTTTAAAAAACTTGCTACATATCTGTAGAAACATCAGATCTCATAAAAATAGTTATTGAAAGATAGATGGGGAAAAAAGAATTAATCCATTGTGAATATTTGCAACACGTCGAGAGAAGACTGAAGCGTATGTTGGAGGCATGTATGCATAATACCGGCTTATCTGAGTCCGGTCCGCTTTTATTCAGTGCTTCGCTACAAAGCGGCCGGAGAGGCTTGAAAGCCGGTGCGGATTAATCTCCATAAAAACTATGATAATGAACTATAACAATGTTAGTATCTTACTAAATTATTATTTTTTAGTAATGAATAGGAGAGTAGTGCCATTTTGTACGAAGAAAATCTGAATTATAAAGAATTATCAATACTTAATTATAGGTATATATATGTATATATATATATGATATAGATACCTATTCTATAATATAAATCCTTACTTAATGTGTGTTTGTTTGTTACGCTTTTGTTATCAGGAGTACAGAAAAGGGCATAATATATCATTCACACAGAAAAAAATGCTGTTCCTGAATGATAAGCCACAAGCAAAAGCTAGTTTCACATGAATATTCTAATAATTATTCTGCCATTCTAAGGTAATGAAGCGCAATTTTTAAATACCTACTGATTTGTAATATAATAACTGTATTTAACCATCATCATTATCAGCCTGTAACAAACCCACTGCAGGGTCATAAGCCTCTTACCGAAGGAAGGTATGGGCGTAAACAATCACGACGTATTGGTGATTTCAAACTCTGAGAAATCCACAGTTCTATATTTTGCCGACATACGGTGATGCTACAAGAATATTTCTCAAACTCAAGTTTCCTCACGATGTTTTCCTTCACCGTCAGCCGATAGTGTTATCAATTTAAATGAGTAAATCTATGTGAATTCCGAAAACTTCGTTAGTACATGCCGGGATTCGAACCTGCGGACATGGGATCGATATTCCACCGATCAGGATCGCCACGACATTTTAAATGAAAAGAGTATATTTTTAACAGAAATAACATTGACACTTGTTCAATATCTACAAGGCTCCAATTCTTCATTAATTGTAGCTCTGAGAACACTCCAATGGTTACTTGAGACATGTCATGTACGTGATTGTTTCGTTACTGGATATAATGCTGTAGGTGGTAGAGCTACGCTGAAGCTATTACTGGTTTCAGGATGAATAGGTCGGCTCGCCCGGGGTAGTACCACCTTCTCACAGAAATCCGACGTGAAGTAACAATGCTTGCACTGTTGCGTTTCGTTCGGTCAGTGAGAGCGCCGGAGGCCCACATATTTAAAAGGCCGGCAACGCACTTGCGACTCCCCTGGTGTTGCTAGTGTTTATGGACGGCGGTGATCACTTACCATCAGGTGACCCACCTATTCGTTTGCCCCCTATAATATAAAAAATAAAATAAATCAGAAATTTTAACTACATTCTTTCATAAAAATTGAGTGTATATTATACAGTAATTTAAAGCATTAAATTTCTATGGTAGACCATTAAATAGCCATTATGGAGAAGGATAATACAATATACTCTATTCTAAATCCGCTGTTGAAAAGTTTATGTGCATTTTAATGCATTTTAAGTGCAACTCGGTAGCGGTGCGAGTGAAAACACGGAACGGTCTACCTCAGAGCATAATGCCAGCTAAGCTACATCCGACCCAGTTTCATTGTATATCTCTACGCAATATCTCAATGCATACAGGAAGACAATTCATGTTTTAACGACACATCAACACCGTGATATATTAAGAAGATACTGTCCATTAAAAATCGTCTCCAGCTCTAAAAATATAAATCTTTACAAACTTATCTATAGATATAATAAAAATGTAGTGTCTGTATGTAATATTAAAATAACGACTTTTTACTGATTGGATATGAACGTAAACACGATACTGATAACAAAACACAATTTTAAAAGTTTTTGTCTGTCTATCTGTTCCTGGTAATCTCCGAAACGGCTGAACCGTTTTCGACAGAAATTTCACTGACGGGTAGTTAAAAAGCATAACTCTTTGTTACGTTCCGCCTAAGCGGAGCATACAAGCGAGAGTGTGGAACAAATGACAGAGAAGCGTTTTCGGCCTAAGCTTGTGACACATCTATATCTTTTCCAGTCCATCGGTAATTTTGTGATAATAATTAAATTCCATTCATAAAAGTACTTTACAGACAACCAATTTTTTTATGTATAGATAATAAAACTAGAGTTATCTTCAAACTCACTGGTATTATAATAAAATTAATATTTATTATATTATTTTAGTTGCTAGATACTTCATAACCCATCATCATCATCATCTTACCCTTATCCCACCTAAGTAGGGTCGGCACAACATGTTTTCCTTTTCCACTCTCCTCTGTCAGATGTCATCTCAGTATTCACACTTTTTATACACATATCGTTTTTCACACAATCCATCCACACCTTTTTCGGTCTTCCTCTACTCCTATATCCGTCCACTTTCAAACTCAAAACTTTTCTTGTTACATGACTTTCATCTCTTCTCATAATATGCCCGTACCATACTAACCTATTACTTATAACTTAATACTTCATAACCCATAATAAGTATATTGAAATGAATTTTCGATTATAAGTGTAACATGTTATGAGTAGAGGTATGTATACCCAAAGGAATTATTACCTAGAGACCAGCCGCATGTAGTATTTACATGACTATGCTTAGCCACTGACCGAGGTATTGTCCAATTCTATGGTCGCGAGACGTATCGACCAGTCGACTCGTGAGGTCATTACCTACATCAAATACGACATGCACTTGGATTTCACCGTCCCATAGTTTAGATTCGAAGCCACACAAATACGTATATATCACAAGGGTAGCATATTTTCACTCTTCAAAGCTTATTAAACAACTACATTAGCCCTCAATAACTGTAAGAGGACTATGAGATATTGCCAAAATATCGGTATATGCAGTATTCTGTACCAAAAGGCAGAACTTCTAAGGTAGAGAGTATATACCGTCGAATCTCTTGCCTTCATCACACACCAACTAATTGATTCTAATATTACTGGCACATTGACAAACGCCGCTAGCTAACACCAGGCTGAAAGTAGTACAAGCTCACTTATTTTTATATATTTTAAAAATTAAATATATACAATAAAAAAACGTAATTGAAAGCCAAAACTGATAAGAACGAATGCAAGAAAATGAAGGTAGTAGAAGCTGTCCAAGGCTTAAATGGGAAGTGCTTTCGCCACAGTTATTTCTAAACAAGTATCAGTGCTTGGTGGTTTGACTTATTGATTCCGCCTGGACAATTTCAAACGGGTAGTTAGAAGCGTAAACAAATATATGACATGATTTAACCTTTTTTTTCGAAGTGTCTACACTGTTGACCTGTCAAGGCCCATTTTAACCTAACACACAGAGTTAGCAACCTAACATTAATTGTTTTTAGATTGGACTGCAGACGCTGTACAGTCGGTTATATCTTTCGACGCGATCGCAGTTATCAGTTCACGTGATATTTGGTACATTCATGACAATTATTTTTTTTAAGCGTCTGACCACTGTCTCACCTGATTTTAGTGATGATGTGGCCTAAGATGATAAACACGATAAAACTAGAGGAAAGACTGGTTGTCATGTACATCTGCTGGAATATACCTTTAAATGCATAGAGATAGATTTTCAGAATGAGAGTGATGGACATCTAGATGAACTTAGAGAAATGTCTCACAACCAGGTTATGGTTTCATCAGGAAGTTATACTTTATACAAAACTACGTCTCATTGCAAAGTTTCTAACGTACATCGATTGACACGTTGTGCTAACACGCCACTACTAAATCATTATCTCTTAAAATAAAAGATGAAAAATTTAGTAGTGAGCGAGTGAATGAATAAGCGTAACGTTGATTTTAAATAATGAACAGTAACGGTTCATTTTGTTTGCGATAACAATAGGTGGCTTCCCAAAGCCTTCTGATTGATGGCCAAACGTAGACGGGGTGAACAAAGGTTCGGCCGTCGGACAAAGTGCCCAAATAATTTAGATGTAAAGAAATCCCCTTTAAAAGTATGAAGTCAGAATATCGATCGAGATTTTTGCTTTGTAACAAGATGACTTCGTTTTATTGCTTTGAAACGTTATAAAGAAGAGGTATTTGAAAACTAAACTCTCTTGGTTTTGGTATTAAATATATTAGTTTTAAATACATACTAGCTATGCCGGCGATTCTGCACGTGTTTATTATTTGATACAATTATTGTTTATTTTAATTATCATTTCTTGTACAGTAGTATTTGATTTGGCACGTTGGGAAGAAGAGTGAGAAGTGCGACTAAGATCAGCTTTCTTTAGTTATAAAGCATTTTCTCTATATTGCACAGCGTAACAGTACAGCTTTATTATTCCGGATTCAGCCAACTATCCACATATTTCCTCCGACCAACGTGCTAATTTAAAGTCCGAGTATAGGTGCTAAATCATCGGATATCATTATAGCAAATCGAATATTAAGTAATTGTTTTTAGGCTTTCACGTTTTAGGATCAGTCAAGTTGCATTTTCAATTGTTCAGAGGCTTGCAGATTGGTATAGCAGCGGCGATTGATGATGGGTTGTAGATCGGCTTATAGTCACCATTATTTTGGATTATACTGTTTGCTACCACTTACAGTGTAGTTACTTTCTGGATGGATATAAAAAAATCTAATATTGTAGTTTGCTTTAGTGAAATATAAGCAAATGTTTGCGAATAATTGTAATTTTTTAAGTGTGTTACAAATATCATTCATACCAAAACGCTATTAAATACCTTTCACACAATTTATTTTCAAATTTTATCTACACACACCATAATAGATTTCGGAATAAGGTTTCCAATAGTTCATGAAATATTGAAAACATAAATGTTACATCTGCGATGAACACACTGAATTCAAATAAGTGTAATCAATTTTTCGACAGACCGCTTCTGTAGCAGAAAATATCCTTAACAAAGTAAAATATTATCGATACAGCAATAAGAACGTCTGAGTTACTTGAAATTCAAGTATTAGACGATTCAAGAGCGTCTTGCCAAGAACAAATATTACAACTAAAATTATTTTCATTCAAAGGAATATGAAACGAAAACCTCAGCATATTTTTAAATAAATTTGAGTGGAATCAGTATAGTTACAACTTTTAAAGACGTTGATAAATACTATTTAATAGGGACTTTGATGTGTCGTAAATGGATTTGTTACTTTTAATATTTTATTTTTTATTATAGCATGAAAAATCAAACTATATTTTTTTATAGATCTTAGCAGTTGACCACAATCTCGCCTGGTGTTGTTAAAAGACTATGTTGTCTAAAATGGTAATACGATAAACCTAAAGGGGGACTGATTTTCAAGTGTAACTGCTGGAACACACTAGGTGCTTGTAGGCAAATTTTCAACTAGAGGGAGGTAGCTAGGCAGGTATTGGATAAGTCGTACCGTCATACTATGGTACTATGGCTTCGTCACAATACTTTCCTTCATCGAAAGCTCCGACTTATTCACAAGAATTCAAACCTACGTCGATCGAGTGATGTCCGAACACGTCACTCAGTCGATATCGCTTCAAGTTTAGTGAAAAACAAAAAAAAATAGCGACTAAGAAGCTACCTACAATTCATGGGAAACAGACACTCTGTTACATTGTCTGTTTTTTTGTAAGTCAAAGCACCGCAATCAGGCAGTCGGCTCATCACATGTAAAAAAGTTACCATCGCCTATGGATAACTGCAAGATCAGTGGCATTACTGTTGTATTGCCGAACTTGAAGAGCGTGTTTCAATACCTTTTTGAAAAGCCCCATGCCATAACCCTGGGGAACACTGTACTAGCTGAACTATTCTACAAAGCTAGTGTGCGCATAAAGAAGCTTCTAGAGAACCTTATGGTTGTCGCTATTCTAAATCGGTTACTAGAGACACGATCTGATCCTAGAATAGGAAATGTCTAACGTGTGCTACAAGAACGAGTGTTATTTGAGTATTCAGTTGTAACGTTCAATTACAATGTAAGTACATGTAACTAAATGTTAAGTCACGTAGCATCGGTAGAAGCCAAATTAATTTATCATTTGGTGGCGTCGGTATTTATTAGATGAGGGTGGTGCGTTCTTGATGAACAGATACTCACTAAATCAATAAAACAAGGAGTGATAGATTATTTTGCAGGTCAATTTTTTAGGGTTCATAGTATGTTGAAAGATTTAAATTTCTTTATCAATGGACTTGAAACGTTGACAGCAAACACAAGGTAATTTTTCATTATATTACACAGTGTCCTTAATTTTACTGCCTTCACCTATAAACTGACAGTTGAACACCTTAACACTAATCTTGTTATGGTAAAACTTTGATGCTAAAACGTACCTTGCTTAGTTTAATACTTACCTGTACATTCTTGCGGCAGTAAAACCGTGTTTAATAATCATTGTGACTCGTGTTGTTATATTATTTATGATTTTCTTTGCATTCAGTATGAAAATTGTTGTAATATGAATATCGTTTCAAAGCAGAAAAATGAATATAATATTGAATAAAATATAATAATCAATTACACTCTCAAGATACGGTAAACAGAATCATAAACTTTTTAATTAAAACTGTTAGCGTTAAACCTCTTTTCTTTGTATTTTTTTAATACAAACTGATTAAGTATAATGTTTACTTGTTATGAGCCTTAAATAATTTAGTAAAAGTTGGCTTATTAAAATGAGCATCAATCCATAATAAAAATGCATTTTAAACATTAATGTTTAAAATTATTAAGCACTTAATTGATCATTGATTGATATTTACTGATAATTACATAATTTTTAATTTCAATGTTACTAATCGTAATAGTGAAAATCGTCCTCAAACTTCCTTTGAAATATTATGTTGTTCCGTCATTATAAGGTTATTTAGATGCGAATTCTATAATTACTTTAATACACAACTTTTTGCCCTTAACTTTAATACTAATTTCTAAAATATAAAATATGAAAATAGATATTTGATTGGTGAACAGACATTTATTTAATGAAGACAGAATAAAAACAGACATTTCAAATGTATGCATATCTCAAATTACTTTGAAATAGTGTTAGGCTTAATAATTGTCTTTAACAAAGAGGTATTTAAACAAAATTCAGCACGTTAAATTTAACTGTACAATAAAACTTTATGCTTTTCAACCGTATTTAAAGTCCATAAATAAGAACCAGTACTTGTTTTTATTCCTTCCTAAATATTTGTTGTATATTAAATGAAGTTTCTTTTACTAACAAAATCTAAATGACATGTGAAATGAATTCCCAAATTGCTATGTGAATATAAACTGTCTAGAATTGTCTGGACTCAAATTATTTAGATACCGCAACAAGCAAACCTCGGCCTGTCCTAGACTTATCCAAATTAGTGTGAATATCCTGGCCACTCGCCAAACCGTTTTTGTTATGCCCTTCTATCGTTGTGTTTATGTATGTATAATCTTCTGCAAGATTTATATATTTTTACTAACCATAACAAATGAATAAAATCAACAATGCGCATTTTTACTTTAAATAAATATAATACAGAATATTTCAGAGATGTCACACCTACGTTACTAAAATTAGATGATTAATATGTGAAAGTTTTCAAAGCAGAAGCAATAAACGTGCGGTTGAAGGATGTAATAAAACAATTAAGCAAACAAGGTTGTTGGGTATTTCTGGAAGTTTTTCTGTAGTGGGTTTATAAACGGACTGCACATGGCTACTTGCAGTTCAATTCTAATCGGAACGAATACGAAAAGATAACTTAAAAACTATCTGCAAGAGTACTACGACCACGACATTGTGCGATCTTTGAACAATATTGTAGTGTTTACAAGTGTATGTACATTGTTTAAAAAAACTCGTAATCTATAAATCGTTCATCTATTGTTTAGCTTTGTTCATGACGAAGCAAGGAGGGTGCAGCGTTAGCATATTTGGAAACTGCATCGATCAATGTAGATTCCAATTCCTGCAATGCGCCAGAGCTTAAAACGTAAGTAAATGCCGCTATATAGCCACAGCATGATGGTAGAGCTTTTTCTAAGGTCGCCTAGCTAGCTATCACAATCAAATTAAAGAAATCGCTACCAAACACCTACAGGTACGTTTCGGTAAGTACACTAGAGACTTAGTTTAGGCTGTTTTCCAATCTTGACTACACAGTCATTTCTCATCAAATGACATTTTGGTTGAATATTAAAACTTATAAAGAGAAAACATAAATATAAATAGCGTCATCGTAATACACGACAATTAACTTTACCGGCAAGTGAAACTATATAGTAGGCTAATCAATCGAGGCCAATTATAAGTCTGATTATAAACCTTTAATGGTGACCTATTGTAAGCTATTGAATTTTTTTTTCTATCAGCAAAGTTCGATGTTATGGACATTGTGTAGTATATTTATGACGAAGAAGAAATATAACGCGAACGTATTTTATTGTAAAAGTTGAATCCGTATAAAAAAAATGCAAAAGTATTAATACCAGAAAAAGTAGATAAAGATCGTGGATATGAATCTCGACGATAAATAAGACTCTCTGATGATTCTTGACTTTCTCAGTCATGGTTTATATCAATTTAAACTTGAAGTCATCGCGAGTCGGTACTAAGAGTAACAACCTGTCTCACTAGCAACCTTGGGATAAGTTTGTCAGAAAATTAAGATCTTGCTCTGGCTTCTGTGTCGCAACAAAGTTTGGATGAACTAGTTATTATTGTCAAGGGTGTTGTTAATCATAAAGTTTGTTTTGCGATGTTTGGGATCTTATCACTTTACATTTGTAAACACCAGCAATGTTTTAAGAATACTTTCTATTTTACACTTTTATATATATATAAACATTTTTTTGTTAATTATTATAACTATCTATATGAAGAAAAATCAATTGTTGCAGGTATGTAATCGCATCACTTCAGAAGGGTTGCACCTGTTTGGTAATTCTTCATCTGCTATGTTTGTAATTGTCAGGGTAAGGTCTGTATGAAAGAAAATGTTTGAATGTGATTGGAAGCAACAAATAGATGGGTTACCTGGTGGTAAGTAATCACCGCCGCCCATGGACACCTGCAACACGAAGGACATCATAGAGTGAAAAACTTGAAATAAAATATTTCCAAAAAAATGAGTTAGAGAGATCGATTTTCATTTGTTCAGCTGTTATTACATTTTATTGCCTATAAAACTAGATCGTAATCTTATCCAAGAACCTATCTCATTTGTTTCTAGTTATGACGACTGAAATTAGAACGATTTGTGCTACGAGTTATGGTGGAACCTTAATCTATGTAGTTTTTTTATAAATTCGGATTATTTGACTGTATATTGTGTAACATTGTTAGCAGTCTGCTTAATATAATTTGTTAATTCTGTGATGAATTTAATTTGGGTACTAATATCACCCCAAGTCTCTTACTCCAAGATACAAAACATTTACCCACTTGACAGTGGAGATAATAATATTCACAAACGAGCATCAGCTGCTAAATTGTGTAAAGAAAAATAAGAAAATTGTGTACAAGACTGTATTCCTAAGTCTTCCTTCAAATCTAAATACAGTTGTAGGAACACTGTTTTGTGATGAAAAGTTGTGTGACATGTTGCTTTTGAAATTGATTTAACGTATGTACACTATCCTAATCCTTAATATTACAGACAAGAATGTTGATGAGGATAAAAGCATGTTCGTTACTCTTTCATCCAAAAATTACTTAACGGAGTTTGATGTAACTTTACAGTAATACATTTAATACATCAGAATAACTTATACACTATAACATATTAAGACATTGCTTAAATTGGCCAAAATATATCGGTAAGTATAAATAAATTTGAAAATATCCTGACATCTGAGAGCAACCAGGACGTGCGCTTTATAATCTATTATCTTCTTTTTTTTTGTTTTGGCACCGCAGAAGAAATTTCCCATTGTCAATGTTTTGTAAACTGTTATAGATGCACGAAGATTATATGTAGTGACATCATTTATAAGGATACAAACGCAACCGATGTCGCTGGTGCATGCTAGTTATACATGAACTCTATAACTCATTATTCTTTAAAATTACATAAAAATGAAATATTATTTAGAACCGCATAAAAGGCACCGACGTGATTAACATTATGCGACAACAGCAAACGAAGTGAGTCGTTTCAAAGATGTATGAACCGGGAATGTGCAAACGTTTGTGAGACTATTAAAATACGCCGCAAATGACGTGTTTGATTTAATGGGTAATTTTCTTTGTTAGTTACTTAGGCGTATAGTTTATTGCTACTGTTAGCTAAGTTATATAATACAATTATAAACTTTAGAGATAACTTTTTAAATGAAGACACGTATGAAATAAAAGAGATTTATTGAGCTTTAACATTTTAAGGACCTATGCGCCAAACGATGAACTGAAACTGAACTGAAATTTGAATCTACTATAAGATAATCATTTTTAATGAATAGTTTACTATTCTAGGGTTGAATTGAAAGTTAAGGATTTTCGATACTACTATACATTTATTAGTTGATTTCATTTTTACAATGATCGATGTTGAACCACAAAGAAATATTGCGGGAAACTTGGATTTTTTTTTAAACTTAATCACACTGAGAGGGTAGTAAATATGAAGGTATTGAGTCATTTAAACTTCAATGTTCACCGATTCAAAAAAGGTTCATTGCAGAACAAGTTATCAAAGTCAAAATAGCTTCCCGTGATATAATTTTTACTCACAAATGAACATAAAACTTGGACGAAATTTAAGTGTCCGGAATAAGAAGCTACAAAAATTTAATATCATAATTACTGAGCTAACCTCTTCTTGCTTTTTGTGGCGTTTAAATTTGTTAATATAGATAGTACTTGTTTCTATCTATAAAAATAATGAAATAAACATTCCGACGTTTGCCGGGTCTTGAAACTCAACACTATTTGAAAAATGTTTAGCAAGTTATTCAAACGATTAATAGTAACTAATGGTAATAGTTTTGTTAAGATTCCTTAAGCACATAGTAGAAATATTTTGGAATGATATTTGTAAATCGTTTACAACTAAAGCCATTAAAGTCAGTTGTTTATAAAATGTTGTCGAATTATTCTCCTATCTGGAGTTTTACTGAACACTCTGTTGGTTCTTTTATTTATATTTCATAAGTTATATCATTTATTGTTTTATAATCTGGTTATTTATTATCTCTCACTAAAGTGAACTCAAAATAATACCTTTGTGAAGGATTTTGTTCTTCGAGCCGAGACGTGGCACTACAATGTCTACTCGTTGCTCATCCTGTGAATGTATAATTCTTACTTTTGATACACGGCTGTGGCAATCAAAACAACAGTCAGTAATCTCAAAATTTGTCCAGCAGCTTTTGCGTAAATTGCTTCTCTTTTGTGTTGTCTTATAAGTAACATAAACACCTATACGATAATGTGATATATATGTAAAGCATACCATATATGTTATACCGGTGCGTAATTTACCACCATATCAAATTTCGTCAAAATCTGTCACGTAGTTTTTGCGTGATGCGCGTACAAACAAACGACAGACAGACAAAATTTCTAAAAGAATAAAAATGCGTTCTGTCATTAATTCTCAGACCCCCCGGAGTATTTTTTCTTAAATATATTTAATGTACGGATTTCCTCTCGTTAGCCTTTTATTTATGTATAGAATAGAAGATATGTGGACCAAAACGATTTCTTTTAGATAAAAAAAGTATAATCCCAATTTGTACTAGTACTAATCGAAGTATACATTTTAACAAATACGCGTATATCTGTGATATTGCGCGGAAACTTTTTTATTACCCTATTACGGAATGAGGTTCCACAATATTCTATATTAATATATAAACGTCCAACGTTTCACTTACTTGGAAGTTTTTAGTGGTATACACAACGATACCCTAATCTGGTTCAGTTGAGTTTTTGCTCAGAACTTTCCCGGCCTGTGGATTAGTACTGTAGAGTTATAAGCTAGGCTTTTTATTTGTGGTTCTAATGGCCACTTGAAACCGTCTGGTAATTATAGTTTATTTGATAAGGCATGTCGTTTCGCCTTTTATTTTTACGTTATTTATCAAGTAATAAAAAAAAATTGGTTGTCTCTAAAGTCGGCTTACGGAGGGTAATTTTATGTGATAACGTCATAACAAAACATTAATGAAAAATTAAGCGTCATAAGCCGAACGCTTAGGCCGATCGCGCCTCTCTATCGTTTGTTGCCCGCTCTCGCTTGCACACTCGGCTCAGGCGGAACGTGACAATGAGTCATGATTTTTCGTGCGTGCCGGCGTTCATCGATTTATAAGAGGTTATTACGTCAATTTTTTGTTATAAATGATTAAATTAATGTTAAATACGCGACTAATTATGATTGTTAGATAATTAAAAATTACGCAAAAGTTGTGTTTTGCGTGTAATTTAAATGATTAGTATAATTTTTTACTCACATCTATACTATAATATTAATCTATTTTAATATCGGAACTAATGAAGTTCACAAAACTATTTTCTTTTTTTTTGCTTTCACGCGCTAATCTTTGGAATTACCAGTTATAATAGATTTTTTTTTTATTTTGCATCTTACAGTTTATTAGCAGTCGTCCACTTTCATCCGGGCTTGTACTTCTATAGACGACCTCATCTTCCTGCAATTCTAACGGTTTATGGAGCGCACAACGATATTGCTCCCAGATGATAGGATTTATTCAAACTCACTTATCACTTATCGCCACATTTTGGTCAATTAAAGCAACAGTTATAAATTGTAGTCTATGTCTTGTTCTGATGTATAAGATATATTAATTTATAGTGTCAAGTAACGTGAAAAAGTAACCAAAATGCATTCATCCTTACAAACTTTCTCGTTTATAGCATTAATAGGAATATGCTAACGCTATGAGCGTTAGGAGTGGAACATTTTTCATACAATAGTTAAATTAAGGGTCATGCTAAGCGAGAATGAATTTATAGTGCGCGCGAGTCGTATTGCGCGGTTTATAGTATCACGGGCGCAGAACGGGAGATTAAAAGCAAGCGAAATCACGGAAAAGTTAATTAGAATATTAATCCGTCTGTATCTATTTTCTCTAAATTTTTGGCATATGAACGATTAGGTGTGTCTTGGAAAAGGCATGATAGTTTTTACTGTTAACAATTCACGCTCAGTAGAAGATAGAATATTTTATATAGTTTTTTTAATATGTGCCCTTTAATTACCCTTGAAAGGATAGACAAATTGTAATGACATTTTATATATATCGTATGTCACAAAACAGCGCAACGTTCATAGTTGGAAGTGCAATATAATATTCTAGAAATTAGGCAGAAATGAAAAAATCTATATATTTCGATATTGAATTAGATAAACACTAAGCAAATTTTACGATGAATGTACATAAAAACATAATGTATAATTTCACCAGCTAGCTTAGTTAATATTTAAAAAAAACGAATGTCGGCAGATTACAAATGCTTACTTCTTACTGTACAGTATTTCACTGATAATATACCTATAATTGAAACGAGTACGAATTAAATAATGCTATGCTATGCAATACTAACCGGAGTTTGGTGAGTGTGTTCTTTACTTAAGTCTTGTCTATGGAACACAAGTGCTACTATTATGGCATCGGCCAGTATTCGGACCTGCATAAGTTACTAGACTAAAAGAAATATGAATTAGACAACTTACATTTATAGATCCTTCCCAATATGAAATGAATTATTAAAATAACAGTGACTCATGAAGAATAAATCATTATTTCACATTTCAAAACCATTTGAGTAGACATCGAAATAATTATTCGAGCAAGTAATTGAATTCTGATTCAGCTTAACATTATAATCCAGCAGTTAGCCTTTATTGAGTTCGGTTTCCACAACAACAAAATACGAAAACCCTTTCCATTTATTAGATACTGATTTTGTTACAGTTCAATTTATCTAGAATTTTTAAATGAAACGCAATAATATTGAAACTTAAATTATTTATGAATTATTGTCGAATTTACGATCACAGAAAATATTTATGAATTATTGTCGAATTTATGATCACAAGATGATCATAAAAATGGGATACAAAATCGATATTGGTATATCTCACATGATAAAGTCCAACAGCATTTGGTGAATTGCACCATGAAAGTTGAAAACGTCAAAAAATGTTATCTATATTTTTATAACTCGTCAGTAGGTGGCGCCATGTTTTATTCTTATTAATTGAGACCCCTGGACTATCCAAAACCATTAAGGTTTTGAGTTCAAAACAAACGAATGTTGACCTCAAGAGGCACAGGTCAACAGACTGTTGCTTATAAAAATACCTGATTTAGTACAAAACTACGAAAAATAAATTATGTATTGTAAAATCATAATTTTCTATGTAAACTGTATTTTTAAATAATATATTTTTCAATTGTATGAACTTGTTTTACTAAGCCATGAAATTTACAATGTACGATGTTGTGAAATTAAAACCACAATCCGTCATTTTGAGATCTGGGTCTTAAAAAATAAACCGAGGAGTTAAATTTAATAGTGAAGTCACAGAAGATTACTAGTATTATAACATATATATATGGTAATTTAACTTTTATCTAAGTACGTTTTACATTTTAATATATTCAAAAACTATAAAAGACGGTTTCAAAGGAATAAAACTTCATTCAACATCCCGCCCATACAAATCGCTTCACACTTTTTCACGGCGTCCATAAAAGTTCACAAATCGTGCAGTAAACTCTCTAACTTTACTAAGGGACTTCGGCACTTGGCTTTCTGAAACTCTCGGTATCAAGGCGGCCTAGTACGGTACCGAGTAAACTTCGGTCATTGCCGACGACTTTAATACGAGTTTCGCGGTATTTCGGAGACGTTATCGTTATAAAATTGACGCTATGTTTTTCTTTCCCAGTTTTCGTGAATGCGAAACCGCGAATCAGGGCAGGAATTTTGTTTTATTTAACTTATCCAACGTTTTTATGAGTTGGTTTATATTTTTCTATTTTTGACAATGGTTTTGTTACTGCGCGATTTTTTTTTAACAGAAATTATTAATATTATCTAAAGTCATAATTAAAAAAAAATGCTACTTTAGATAGTCTAAAGTGTTTGATACAACCTACATGTATTTTGATGTGAAACATTTTAGCGGCGGGTCAGACCGACTGTTGATGTGGCAACGCATCGTCACGACATGCGTCGCCACGCTATACATATATACTATTCTACGTTATATACATAGGTGTGTAGGTAGTATGTATTTTGATTTTTTGATTTTATTTAATGTAAATTATTCTTTGAATAAAATGGATTCTTTTTCTTGAAAAAAAAACTTAACTTTCTATTTTTCACTATGCCATATTTATTTTTATCGTAAACTATCCTTTCATGCATATCACCCGTATAAAATAATTTCGATAATTCACATCTGACAGACGTCCCGCGACGGGTCATTTTTTTAAGCATAAACTGATTTTTTACCTATACATTTTATCTTATTATATTATTGTTATTATACTATGTAATGATTTTAAATATTGAAAATTGTATATGTTTATAATAGTTCTTAAACGCTGAATATGACTATATCACAGGCAAATAGTTTTAGAATCCTACGAATATAATTGTGGTTCAAGCTACATATTGCATACCATTATACATGAGCCTGTGTAGATATTACAGCTAAAGTAATCAATTTAAATTTTATTGATTGTTTAATGAAATGTAACTTTTTTTTTGTTAGGCTTTCACGCCTTAACTATTCTACTGATTATGGTAAAACTTTACATACACATTGTCAGGGTTTTACTAAAGGCCATAGGGTAGGTTTTATCAAGAAAAATGTACTCTTCCCGAGGGATGGGTCGAGCTATATTAACGCGAGTTATATTAACGCCACGGGCAAAAGCTAAATATATGTAAAGCTGATAACAATTTATATCAGTGATGACCAACCTTTTTCAAACCAAGTGTGCAATTAAATTTTTTTGCAGCGCCGTGGTTGCATGTTTGTTGTTTTTGTTTTGGATGGGTAGTAAAGAGAATAAAATAGATATACAATAAAAGTATTATTACTATAAAATTATTTTAATATAGCCAATCAAAGAATAAAAAAAATGAAAATTTTAAATTAGTGTTTTGGAAATCTTGCCGCGGGGGTATTATAGATCAACCGTGGGTCCACTTGTTTGCACATGCCACCACTGAATTACGTGAATAAAAGTCAGCAATTTCATAATGACTTGTTAAAAGCTTTTGTGGTTTATGGATCGCAAATATATTATCGTTGATTTTTTTTAAATATATATTTAGGCAATCTAGAAAATACGTTTATTAGTAAAGAGTTAATCAAATATATAGCCCAATTAATAAAATGACTAATAAGACTTCGTTAAAGTAATAAAAAACAATAAACTTAAATTAGGACTCATTGACCGCCGCGCTGCCGCGACAAGCACGCTCTATTTTTAATCGTAAGTTAAACCTAACCAAAACCGATTTACCATATCGTTATTAGGTCACGATAGGATTAAGTAATTCTGCTCATGGTCAGTTAAATCAGAACGGGTCGTCTGACCCAACAGCGACGTGCGAGATTGAGTTAGATTGGACTTGTGATAAACAATAGTACAAGCCAGCCACGGTAACGAGCCGTGCTGGATATTATGTAAAATATCAAAATCATTCAATTACTTCAGCTATCCCTTTTCGATCTGAAATAGGTTACACAATTTAGTAGTCAGATACAGAATACACGTATGCATTCGTGAAACATACTTGGTTAAATATGTACGATAGTTCAAGCCGAGACGCACCATGTGCCCTTGCGCTGATCGCCTCAACAAATCGGGTGAGTGCCATAAGCGCTCCACTTAGTAGTCCAGTGTAACTGGGAAGGCTTTGCCAGGCTAACGTGTAGATCAGTTCGAAAAAAAACTTTGTCTCTAATAATAACTTTATCTAAATTGGTTAGGTATTTACACGCAACGATTAAAGAATATCTAGATTGATTACTTTCGCTATAATATATAGACCTGTCAAAATGAAAAAAACAAACGAAATTGCTACTTTTGTTAGATCAATTGCATTTGGAGGTCATTTGTTTAAAAACTACCAAATCTTGATGTCATTCCCCTTTAATAAGAGAAGCAAAATTTGTACACCGTAAAATGTTCCATAAACGTAATCGTTCATTTCTTAAATCGTGTTTTTAGCTTTTAAAGTTATGATGGCTCAGTGCTTAGCGTGTTCCGACACCGAGTCGGACGACGTGGGTTCAAGTCCTTGCGAATGAGCCAGAGTTTTCGGTGAAGAGAAAAATCCTAATAAAACCATAGTTTGGTGGTAGGAGCTTTTCTAAGCCCGTCTATTTTCCTAAAGTAGCAAATCTGTTACCAAGCACCAAAGGTGTGTTCAGGCAGCTACACTTGAGAACCAGTTCCTCTCTAGGTTTAATGTGTTTACTGTCTTAGAGCACATAATATCAGGTGAGATTGTGATCAAAGGCTTAAGCTTATAAAACGTATAAAAGACTTCAGGGCTCTTTCCTTACAATTAAATAGAATTATCACACACAAGGCAGTTATCGCTTCTTGTTGCCTTTATTACTATCCAACTCTATGCTGTTACCGTTTTTATATAGTCTTATCAAATGACCTTCGGTTATAATCTTAAAGTGTATCAGCTACATATGAACTCCACTACAGATGTCAACTTTATGAACTCCACTACAGATATCAACTTTATCAACTCATAACATTGAAGATACGTTGGTTATTATGAGCTCGCACTAATGTGTGTAGGGTTTTGAATTCACTCATGGATAATGTTGTTCGAACACTGTGTCGATCTTTCGATGAAGACAAACATAACGACAAAACCACAACACTGTGTTGTGGGACTGCATTTTTAAATACCTGCCTGGCTAGTTAACAACTAAAGTAAAAATACGTAGCCAAATACCTATATACAGTAGCACTTGAAAATCGGTCTTCGTCTGGGTTTAGCATAATATAATCTTAGGCTCCTACGTTATCTAATATCAAATGATGTTCTTGTAAAATATAAAAAGTAACAACAATAAATTGACTCCTCGAACATATCAATAAATTCCTTACATTAATCATAGCTTAATGTCTTATTACTTTAAAAAATAATAAAGAAATAAAGGTAAACAGTTTGTAAAGAAGTAAATTTCCTCTCCAATTAAACTGCATGAACGGTGGTCGGACAACAACAGGGGGCGCTACGACCCTAATGATGTTCCTTTAACGGCAACAATAAAAATTCAAATCGCCCTTGCGGCCATTCAAACGTAAACTGACTAAACATGGCACGTGGTCCGACTCGGAGTGTGTGAGGATACGAAACATTTGATACACCCCCTCCCCTTGAAGGCTTCACGGCGTATTGCCTACAGTCGCACGGGTCGCTCCACAGCGAGCGGACGCCACGTCCGAAGGTGTTCCCCAACTTTCTGTTACGTCATTCCTGGAGAGTGAACAGTGTCTCGATCTATTGTTTTGTGGTATGGTGATTCAAGTGAGATGGTGCGAAGGCGAGTTGACGGTGTGTCGTTGACGCATCTGTGCACTATCCTTCTGCTTGTCGCTTGTTTCAATGGTAAGTTTGCCTAAATTAAAGGGGTTGTTGGATAATTTGATACGGTCCGTCGGACGTGACCGTTGGATTGTTTGACTTTAAAACAGAAAATTATTTAAAAAGAGAAACGGTTTTGTCTTTGACGTTTCGGTTAATAATGTCAGCTCAAATATTGGAGTTAACAAACGAAAATGATTCCTCTTTTAAAGATAAAAAGTAAAAGAAGTCTGGAATCCGGAAATTTGGGATTCTCTTTGCGATTTCTACATTTTTATCAGGAAAATTTGCCTGAAAAATATTTAGTGAAAACAGTTTTCTATCTTGAAATTACAATTATCCTTGTTTTGTCTTTTCTCTTAGGATATTTAGATGTTCTGATATTACCAACTTTTTTATTGGTTATTCTGTTGTTGGAATTGTGTATATGTGAACAATGAATTTATAATATTTTTTAGTTTTTATTGTAAGACAATTAATTTATTCGGTTATGCCTGTTTGTCATTTTTATTTTTAAATTATTTGCTAAATTCTATAAATATCTTTGTGTATACAATTGCATTTTTAATTCAATATCTACTATTTTATCTTCTCCTACATTCAATTTATTGAACATATAATGTCACTCACCCGTCGATGTTGAAATTATTTACAATCTACTTTCTACGAGACATATATTTTGGTTTAACCTTAATGTTTCTTCTTTAAGTATACCAAATCTAAGGAGTTTATTTTCCTTTCTACTTGAAACCAATAAATCGAAGTGGGGTAAGGATCGACAAACGCTTAGTTAATTCCCGAGAGGATACCTTATCTTATTCAGTAGTTGGAAATACTATATTACTGTTAATGGAAGAATATCGATGATGGGCATTATTTAGTGCAGCCAAACAGATATGTTTTATTTGTAACTTTATCTTCGTAATAAATTAAACCAGTGGTTTTTTTATCACTTTTTAGTAAAAAAGTCCGTTTTAAAAGACTCACTAATCACAGTTCATGAAAATGTAGTTATTATTTCGTTGTAAAAGAATTATGGGAGTCACATTATACGAACATCTGAAAAACATTTAAGTAGCTGGCATAAAATGAATTTTTAATAGTTCAGTAATGAAATTGTACATAATTATATTTCGAGTTCCCAATTCAATTACACCTATAGGATTATATTAGTTTGGGAATAATTTTACATTGTTTGCAAAATTTATATGTACATATATATATATAACGTTTATGACTATCGATTCCAAATTTTGTTTATGTAATTCTACGGTGTTATATTAATTTTTGGTATAATTAATTTATATATAAATAGCATATAATAAATATTGGATATGTAAGTTAACAATATTTTCTTGAATTTCTATACAATCTAGTTTCATTTAAATTGTTACAACTGTGCTTAAGTTTCGTGCAAATATTCCATAAAGTCCATAATTGAATTTCTAAGTTCTTATTTCTTTATGATATATCTCGTTCAGTGAACTATATTTATTAGATAAAATAACGGGAAATATGATATTCCAGTAAGTTAAGCCCTTTATGGATGACGATAAGTAGATGTATTTTCATATAAAATGAGTGGAACTGCCGATATCAAAGGGGATTACGATCGTCGTTCAGAACCAGATTACCGACCTTTCCTTCGGATTGAATTCTATTTGGTCATTATTGAGATGTTACTGAGATTTGTGCGTTTTACCGTTCTTATCAACCAGTCATATTATTGTAATATATTTAGGCCGTATTAACCCAATAATTATGAGTAAAAAATTGCTTTTATATATCTTTTCTTATGTATTTACTGGATTATTTTATATTCTATGAAGCATTTAGGTATATCTGTGACCTATAAACTCAACATTAGCCTGAAAATTAGAATTAATGATTCACGAAATCGATAACAACGGAACGATTTCGTTCTCAGTTTCAAGACGAATTGCTCCAATTATCTTGTTACTTTGTTTCTGTTCTACAATATTCAACACTCCATTTTTTATTTTTCAAATAATGAATACAACTTCTTATTCCTTTCCATTAAGTTTGTAACTCAAAGTAGAATGTTATTTTTTTAAATAACAGTAATTTAAAGATAAAAAATAGTTTTATTTGCGATCGGTGAATTGTAAAGTTCTAATGAGAGCCTATCTAATATATCATATTCATAATTTCTTCAGGTTAGTGATAGTATAAAATTGAAAAAAAAAATACATCAGCATAACTTGGATACACTACGTATGTGAATTAAAGAAATTTCGCTTAAGTTTTTAGTCGTAGGTTTAGTGTATCAGACAGTAGTTCTTATTTTACATTCATAAACATTAATATTTGACCGTATATTATAAGTGATACTTTACGTGATATAGCTTGTTTATTACGTACATGTAATTTGGATTAGTAATAATAGTATGGAACGTGAATTATTAAAACAAAAACTCTCTAGAAAGTTCCACCATTTTAATACGTCACTTAAATCATCACAAGACATTTTGTAAAGAGAAATAATCAACTACTTAATAATGACAGTAATAAACTTCAATAGTGAAGATTGCTTAATCGTGTAGAAAAAAAAACTATTGCTTCCTACACACATATTAGTAAACTGCCTCTTTTACACTACATAGGATGTAATGTTTCAACACAATGTTAAATGGCGATATGGTCTAATATTGTAAATACAGGGGACTAGCTCTTAAGTGCAGCTGTCTGAACACACCAACAGATGCTTAGTGATAGTTTTTCAACTTGAGTGTGTTAGGTAGCCAGGCGGGCGTAAGAAAAAGTCCTAGCACCATGCTATGGTGTCATTACGATGTGTTCTTTCGCCGAAAGTTCCACCTCAGTTGCAATGATTCGAAGTTACGTCGATCGACAAGGTGTCTGAACATACTATTAACTAACTCTATCGCTTCGAACCTTTAAAGTGACCCTTTACAGTAATATCAAGTATACATATTAAAAATGATAATTTTAAACCATTATTGTGTAAACAAGACTATTCAAACAAGTTCGGAGCTATTTATGGTTAAAAAAAATCAATTTAAACGGCTTAATGTTACACTACAAATGATGTCTCAGTTACAATAAATATCTCAAGGGTACGTTGTCTTTTGTCGTAATATTACCTCGTTTTCCTCCTTCCAGACAGAAAGGAGGAATTGATTGTAATGGAAATCAAGAGCTCAATCTTCAACGTGATAATGAATCGTCGACTTTTATAACTTGAGTACAAAGTCCACGATTACATAATGAAACATAGATTCAAACTAATCTCAGGGGTATCGAAATCAACAGTTAATTAATAAAAAAAACTAGACAACTTTTGCCAACTTTTACGATTATTATTACTGGTGGAAGTCCTCCAGTAATAGATAATCGACTACAATTCATTTCATTTTGTTTTAATTTTATTCACATTTATTTGCATAAGAGTGTACAAATATTGTACACTAATAGACGTAAGGATTGTAAAGTATAATGAATAGAGACTTGTAAATAAAGTCTTCGACTCGTCGAAGGTATAGAAAAAAACTGGTTTCAAGTTTTCTGTTGGTCACACTAAAGCTTTTCAATAGCTTCTAATAAAAAAAATTAAGGTAATCGGTTCACAGTTTCAGAATTTTAACAAATGTAGGTTGTAAAAGTCGTGGCGGTCTAGTGGTTTGACCGGTGGAATATCATTCAGATGTTCGCAGGTTTGAATCCCGGCATGTACAGACTAATTTTTCGGAATTCGCTTACATTTGCTCATTTATATTGGTAACACTATCGGCTGACGGTGAAGAAACCTGAACATAAGAAATGTTCTTGTGACACCACCGTATGTGGGAAAAATATACAACTATGGATTTCTCTGAAATTTAAATCAGTAATACGTCGTAGGCTGGCATGGTGGATTATGCCCACACCTTTCTTCGGGAAGAGGCCTATGGCGCTCTAATGGGTCTCTTACAGGCTGATAATGTAGTGTCTATATGTATGTGTTTATTTATGATTAAATATATGTATATTTGAAAATTTACTCATTTCATAATCTAACAATATAGCTTAAAATAAATGTTAAAGCCCATTAAGGTGCTTTTTTGTAAAATAAGCTGTCTAACCCTATCCTGGCTACCAAGATAGACTTTGGATAGCTAGTTTAGAAACTATTATAAAAATATTTGAAAAAGAAATTGATTTATAGGAGAAAAAGGTATTTAACTGTTTTGTTTTCGCCTATTTACATATATATATATATATTTATTGTCGGCTATCTTTTGTTTATTACTACATAACCCCAGTTACCCCATAACCCCTATTTCCCGATTTTAGATTGCTTCTGTTTAACTTCACCATTAATGCTTAACCTCAATGTAACTTAGATAATACTTACAATATAATTAATAATTATTCTCTGTCTGGAAATGAAAGTCTTGTCAAATCAGTTCAACCATTACAACAGAACCTATAGTTATATTTATATGTATTTTAACAATTTCCCATAAGTGTGTATCTTACCCTAGTAAAATTTTAATAAAAGTAGCTCAAGAATTTTTCTTTAGAAAATCGGGCTACAAATGAATATACTAAGTTAACTAGACTAAATCAGCACACTATAATATCACCCACCAATTATATTATTACAAGCAATATTATATATTAATTATAATATATAATTAAATATGAAAATTAACAAAATATATACAAAGCATATTACTTGGATATATAAGGACAAAATAAATAGGTAAATAATAGCAATGACTGCCCTAGATTTAGTGGAAGTGGTCAACCTGTTGCTGATCGAAAAATACGTTCCAGAACTCCTTATTATATACTGTTTCAACTACTTTTTTTTTTCGAACTGTCTACACTGGTGACCTTTTTTTTTTTATTTACGCGGGGAAACCCTTTATGGATACCCACCCTCTCGGGGGAAGAGTGGGTTATGTCCGACGCGGGACTAAAACCCTACGGTGTACCGGGCCGATACATGGGATCGTGTGCAAGGAGGAGATGGGCCCCCCAGCCCACCTCCTCAACGGAGGTGGAAGGAGGCACTCCTTCCACCGACCCTCCTTTGGCGGATAAGAGAGTTCAGCTCTCGGACCCTCTCCGCCGCCTCCTTCTGCGAGATAATTTCCTCGCAGAAGGAGGCCATGGCCATCCATGCTTCTTCGCTGCCGAAGGGACACAACCACGCTCGGCAGCGACAAGTCACCACCTACCGCCGCAGTCAGAGCGCGACGCTGTTCTCCCCACGCAGCACACTCAGATAGAGTGTGCTGCGCGGTATCTTCCTCAGCGCCGCACTCGTGACATCGGTGGGCCCCTGCGAGCGATCTAAGTACCAGCCAAAGCAACCATGTTAGTACCTGCACCAGTCGAAACGTCAGGGAGCCTCACTCCCTATTACACCATTCCGGCAGGACCGGGCCGGCTTGACCTGTCACCGAATATCCCGAGTCTAACTATGTTAGTATAAACTAAGCACGTGTACCAAGCATGTATGTTTCACGAACTTATACATGTATCTCGAATCTAACTACTAAGTTAGTCTAAGCTAACTTCATTCGAAAAAGGGATTAAAAAAACAAACCCAACCACTATGTGTACCTACATGTGTGTACGTGCACGTGTGTCGGTGTTATACTACATTTCAACTACCTTATAACTACAAATATATATTTTCCTTTACCCGGATGTATTAAGAATGTTTTATCCAAAGTCTCTCGCCTCTCGCCTTGATGATAAAGTTTAACATGTGTGAACGAAGTTTTGCGGAATCCATGTAGATTCTTGGGTTGTATTAAATTAGTAACAGTTACCGGTTAAGTAAAACATCGCATAGAAACTTGAACGCTTTGTTAAAACATTTGAACAGTGAAAAAATATACAAGTATTGATTTACCAGCATTTGTAAATGCCTAGTAGGCAACACTTTACTATTCCTCAAAAGACTCAGCTGTTAGATATTTACAGGTGGGTGTTATTATTGATTTGGACACAAAACGTAAAACGTATCGTCTTAACTGGATCATCACGGTTTTTTTAAATTGTGATTAAAAGCCTACTATTGCCAAATCAAGCGGTTCCTCCTAACTTCGAATACTTTTAAGATATTAAAGAGAAATTTACCGTATGAAAATATTGGGGGAGTTTAACGAGATATAAAAATGTGTGTGTATACTTATGACTACACAGAAGAATTGAAAACTTTTTTATATGTCACGCGGTATTCCCAGGCGGTCACCGATCCAAATACTAGCCGCGTCCTTACGTTGCTTAAGTTAGATGATCGGACAAGAACCGTTGCAATCGGGCGAGTGCCTTAAGCGCTCCCCTTAGTACTCCGATGAAAATGTAGAGGCCTGTCGAGGCAGCTGTGCAGTCAGATTCGAAAAAAGAAAACAATCAGAATTTCAAAGCCCTCCCACAACAAGTGTAACTTAAAAAAAACTTATAAGAATGAAGCAAGCGATATTTACGGTATCTTTCTCCAAAAAGAATGGGACCTTTGCGAGTCTAGACATAAAACGTTAGGAGATTTTTTTTGTAAAACTATAAATTTAAAAAAGATTCTAGGTTACATTCGAATGTGCAGATGAGACTACTAATATCTACGTATTCTATAATGGTACTATTAAATGCGAATGAAGGCTTGAATGTCTATTACGGAATAGATGTCGTTAACATGACGTAGTTATTGTACCGCCCGTACAAGTTATAACAAGACTTTGCAACTACCATCAGAAGTAAATTAATCCATCCGTGCGTATCACACGATACAAGCCTAAAACGTAAGTTG
This sequence comes from Antheraea assamensis, assembly GCA_035772565.1. Taxonomy (NCBI): domain Eukaryota; kingdom Metazoa; phylum Arthropoda; class Insecta; order Lepidoptera; family Saturniidae; genus Antheraea; species Antheraea assamensis. The sequence goes on from JAQQSE010000020.1 coordinate 1,125,123, forward strand.
CTCAAGGGTGGGACAAGTTTCGACCCCGTGTATAGTGTTACCAGGTATCAGTAAGTGATCCCGATATTCTCGTAATATAAATAGGTCATCGATTCATTAAGCCATTTTCATTATTCCATAATAAGGGAGAATATTTTGTTGTTGTATTGATTTCATAATTTGGCTATAATAAAGTTGCTATGTTCGAAGTCGAAGTACCAAAATGACGTGTTTTATTTTAAACTGTTTTAATTACAGATGAGGTTTAAGTAGGATTATAAAATGATACCGCAATATCTTATATAATAAAACATTCGACAAACTATCCAATAAAAGAAATATGAAGATTAGTAGTGTCATTTCTGAGGAAACTCGCACACGTATAAACGTAAAAGAAAAAAACAGAAATGCATTATTTGAGTCCCATAATTAAAGTATATTTTATTTTTTGATTTAATATATTGATTTCTGATTTCGCTCGATATATTGTATTTGCCTTCCTTTAATACTATTCTAAATATGCTTAATGTTTTTAGTTTCTTCATTATTATTCGTAATATTAAACAATTTCCTGGAATTTTTTATTATCCTATTGAGTAAGATAATAAGTTATTTAAAAAAGTTTAATCTGTATAACATCATGTAATATCTATATCACAGACTAATTAAGTGAATTGCATATCCCTAAAGATTGGGGTTAAGGCCGCGAAGATCTGCATACGGGTTCATTTTGCACTGTAGCTGATCATTAAAGTAGGATTTTTGGAAATTCAACCCCTAATATGGTGGAAGAGGAAATTAAAAGTTGTATGGAAGTCTGCTATTTTCCTTTAGTCAGTCAGTCCGTTAGATATTATTTCATATATTATGTAGATATTTAATAAAGAGTCAAAAATAATTAATGCATAGAAAACGCATGCAAAACCACGGGAAATTGCTGGTTTTAATATAAGTAACTAAAGGCATTGTCTAGGTTTGATTTGAAAATCTCTATTTATAAATAGCACTGCAAAAGGAATCTAAACACTTGAATGATCCGAAATAAATACTCTATATGAGCCAAACACTCCAAGAAAGTAGATCTCTATCTAAATTTCGCCAAAGAACGATTTAGATAAAGCTTTAAAATTCCTGTTACTAAAATAGTAAGAATGTTCGGCCATTACATCTTCTTTTCAGAACAAGATAAACCTGCGACAGGAGGGTGTCCTTTGAAGATTTGTAAAGTAAACTCATTCGGTAATATCTGAGATCTTACTCCGCGAAGTCGTAAACTAACCGCGTCATTACTAAACTTTGTTACTGCCAGCAATATTCATGCCAGTAACCAATATCTGAGCCACTTGTAGGTAGCAATAATATAATGGAAAAGTTATTATGGTCAAGTATCTTGAAGTGGAATTCATTGGTGATTTTACTGTTCTCTAACGGTCTCTTTTATACTTGTTCTTATTCTTACGTGATATGCTTCAGTTATATTTGAATCAATATGAGGAATAACTATCATTACCTATTTTAATCAGGATATAGTAAATGGCTCAACCGCTTTATGATAAATCAATTAACACATATAAAATAAAAAAGTGTATTTTAATTAAAAACTACCGTGACTTCTATCTCGTTTTTTTTTCTTCTGTTATTCCCTGAGAATTTCAAGTTAACTGAATTAACATATGGTAATTTCATCATTACTACTTACCTACTATGGGAAAGCGGAATGAAGCATAAACCGTCAAAGTGCCAGGTTTTTTTTTTCTATTTCAGATATATACGAATACGTACAAAAACAATAGTGTTGGGGAGAGACACGGGTGTCGGGGAGTATGACCAGCCGCCGATGAACTGGCTTACTATGTAGAAAGGCACCACACGATATAACGATATAGCGCATACCATATAGCTTAGATAATACTCTGCAAATGTTTCTACCACCCAATAAATGGCCGTTAAAAGCAGTTCAATCTTTTCGGACATTAGTCTAAAGAAGCTATAAATAACTTTATTTCATAGACCAGTTTTATTATAGAATTAGTTTCAGCTCTTGTGGATTATTCAGACCTCTTGTTAAATGAGAATGTGATCTATTTGTAAGATGGTCAGTATGCTAAATCTCCTCAGTTTTACCTCCTCAGGGATTACCACTCAAATGCAGCTGTCCTAACATACCTATAGTTGTAGCTAATCAGATGGGAAACTTCGGCTTATTCGCAGGGACACAAGGACTCGAAACACACACAAACGACTTATCATTGCCGCTTGAAAGTAGTTTATACATTCTAAAAAACACTATTAACTTGGCTAAAATTCAAATAATATCCTCACAGATTACTCAACGTGATATAAAAATTATTGGTATAATTCTCAAGACAGTAGTAGAGGAAAGTTTAAACTTTTACATTTTTGAAATTTACAATGACTTACATGCGAATAAACTTTCTTATACAATTTTACTTCTACCTATGAGACAGTATATAGCTCGTCAAGGATATTACCTAGAATTTTGTCTAGGATTTTATCTAGGAAATATAACAAATCCTTGATGCAAATTTTCAAATGTAAACTAATAAAAATATTACGTTACCCACACAATTATATTACCCACGCAATTTCGGCAGGAATGTTGCGTGGTAAATACCGACCACTGTTTATTAGCTGTGTTTAAAATTTCAAGAGGCATCACAGAGAACGTGGCGAAGCAAATAGCGCATTCATTTTATGCGAAAATTCCGACAGTGAGACCGAATGTTGGGGTAAGTGTGGTTAATATATAGGAAGCGAAGACACTAAAATTCTTCCCGTTCAATACAATACAAAATTATTAACAATCAATAATAATAGCCGAGTAACATCTATTTGCGAATTATAGTAAAATGTATAATATAAAAACTTTCTCCATGAGAAAGTATTAATTTAGGCTTACCAATTTTCTTAGGGGTTAGTGAAACTGAGAGTTTACCAATAACATACCAACATACATCTGTTTATATAAAGTCATACTCTAAACGTTTAGTCTATTATAAAATAAAAATCGTTACAGACTCGTATAAAGATGGTTGATATAATGGTTATTATCAAACTATTACACGGTTTCATAGAATCTCCAGATTTTCTTTTAATAATACCCTTCAGTGTCCCACGCATACGTAGCCGCTTAATTATATTAATTAACAGACAAATTTTTAATTTACCACTCGCAAGAACTAACATAGGAGAACATTGCCCTTTATATCGCATGCTTTCTTTTTATAATTCGTTATTTTCTTTTGTCTTTCTTTGGCCTCAACTAGAAAACAAAATTTATTTAAATGATTCACTTATTTCAATTCTACTCTTTCTTTGTTTTAATACTATGAAATATATTCTCTTATTTTGTGCATGTTGTATTCACATTTAGCAGGGTTCACGTCTATTTCTGTTCATCGAACTCAGTTTTTTGGACCTTCAATAAATAAATAAAATATGTAAGCTTAGTGTTTGTTAGTTTTCGTGGTCACTGAAGGTATTCCTTTGATTTTAATAAGTACTCAAACCAACGGGCATTCATAGAAGTTACCGATAGAAGTGTAAAAATATGTCTAAAAATACGAGTTGGATGACTGAATTGATTAACACCATGTTCTAGTTGATAGTAGTCAGACGAATATTAGAAATTCATTATGTGCTATACCATGTTTTTATATCCATATGTTTTCTAATCGAATGAACGCTCGTCGAAGTCTTACGGTCTTATTACAAAAACAAAATACCGGAGGCTCACATATTTAAAAGGCCGGCAACGCACTTGCGACTCCCCTGGTATTGCTAGTGTCTATGGACGGCGGTGATCACTTACCATCAGGTGACCCACCTGTTCGTTTGCCCGCTATAATATAAAAAAATGAACACGCGTTTAACACGAGTTTTACTAAACAGTGTCTAAAATTTTAAACACTCGTTTAGAAATACTTTATTACAACAGAATGTCTAAGCGGTCTCTAGCTAAATATCTGGTTTTTGTTTTTTATGCAAACAACTCTGAATAGTATTCATTCAATTCAACCTCATCGTTCAAAAACGTTCCAATTTACGAATTATATTTTTGTTTAGATCTTCATTAAGTATATTTTTTTATTTTAAGTGAAATTGGTTATAATTATTGTAATTTTTTTTTAAAGAAAATGAAGTAATTGTTAAAATAAGCAATATAAAGTTCAAAATAATACCCCAAATTGCGTATCTTGGTTCAACAGTATAAGCTCAGAATAAATACATTTTGAAATGTCAATAATGTCATACTGTAGTAGTTGTCATTTACTTCAAAATTGTCTAATTTGTCTACATCTTCCAAATGAATTATACATACGAAATGCATAATTTACTACGAAACGTCTTTTGTCGGCACATAGAACTGAAATAAATCACAACAATAAAATGAGAACTGTGAACTTAGACAAGTGTTATATAATGTTGAAATTTAAATAGTGGCTATTTCTAAACAAAGGTAAGACACTCTTATGTGATCAAACTTTTGTAAACAAGTGTTCGACGCCGTATTTAACTTTTTTGTAATAACACTGTTAATGTTTAAAAGTGTTTGCTTTAATTCTCTTGTGTCCGGACCCGTATTGTAGTCATCACTAAGCGTACACAACCTGCCAGATAAGCCTGCCAATCTCCACACCCCACATCGCAGATCTTAGTTCTACCTACCGATTAACAGGCCTCGATACGTTTGTTTTGGGCTTTTGGGCAACATCCGGCTGTGCGCCGGAAGGGGCGCGCTTCCGCCCCCCATGTGGACGATACCGCCATCTATAAATCACGTGTGCGAACAAGTGTGTTGTTGTAACGTTTTTTTATTGTTTTATACAGATTTTTCACGTTTATCGTAGAATAGCTATTTTTTTTTGTGTTCATTATATTAGTTTGTAGCTGATACTCGTGACTATTTTTGCATAAAAATAATTTTGTTCTTTTACGATAACGAGAACTTATTTAAGCGTACTAATTGTGGACTGCCTTTTATTTATTTTTTAATGTAATTATCTCCTTATTACATATAATACCGATTTTAAACTATTTCTGTTAAATTTTAAGGTTACTGCTTAGTCCTTATGGAAATTGTAATTATATATAGCGTAGATAATGCTCCGAAAACTCCATATATAATATTGGTTTAGCCGTTACGAGACTTTAATTTTATCTGCCTTTATAGATAAAAAATGTCCAGTATTTTATTATTACTATTATATAATATATGTTAGAAAAATAACTAATGTATTTTACTTGAGTCAGCAAAGGATTCGTCTATTATTTTGTGAATATCGATTTTAATAACAAGAATTTGAAAAATAAATGACATCAAGTAAAAATCTTTTAAAAAAAGGAAGGAAGAGAGGACCATATTTTTTACGCGGTAACTGTAAAATCGAATTTGTTTTGCACTAAAACTGGTGCTAAAACAATGTCTAGTGAGATATGTATTATTTTATTAGCATAATAGTCCTTACTAATGTATTATAAATACGAATATCAGTTTGATTGTCTGAATATCAGTTTGATTTCACGCCTTAACTACTCAACCGATCATCATTAACTTTTGCGTACATGTTATCAGGGGTACAAAAAAAGGCACAGGGTACATTTCCCCGACGAATAGGTCACAAATCTACATTAACACAAGCTGGACTATTATAAACAGAAAACATAGTGGTTGTACAAACTTGTATGATACTGACAGTTTCTTCGTTAGTTTGTCTGATATTTGGTCTATAAAATTAACCATCTGCGATTTGACGATAAGTAATTTTTTTTAAATATATTATAACTGGCAAACGAACAGGTGGGTCACCTAATGGTAAGTGATCACCACCGTCCATAGACACTAGCAACACCAGGGGAGTCGCAAGTGCGTTGCCGGCCTTTTAATATATGTGGGCCTCCGGCGCTCTCCGGTGTCTATGGACGGTGTTTTTAACCGTGTTATTACAAAAAAGTTAAATACGCGTCGAACACTTGTTTACAAAAGTTTGATCACAAAAGAGTGTTCATACCTTTGTTTAGAAATAGCCACTATTTAAATTTAATCATTATATAACACTTGTCTAAGTTCACAGTTCTCATTTTATTGTTGTGATTTATTTCAGTTCTATTTGCCGACAATTACAATCCAAGAACGATATGATAGAATTGTGACCAAGTATTTGATAAAGCAATAGAAGTTAAGTATTCAAACAGTCCACAAATATAAATAAATCGAAAAGTCATTTTATGTATCGCCAAATTAACAGTCCAATTGAATTATTTCTTTATTTCAATTTAAAAAAAATATATATAGCCAGTAAAAGCTTTCTTATCCAGAATTATAACGATTTGCGTAGGTTTCAGTTTATAACATTAGGTAAGTGCTGTGGCTTTATTTAATTTCTTTTGTAGAGAAAAATATTTTTCTTTTATTCAACAATTGTCCTCCGTAACCTATGTTCACAGACTGGCTTGACTTCTCCTACTGACCTCGATCCTTCATCAATCGCTTTCGAAGCCTTTAATATCACAGACTATGTTTTACTACTCTTTGTTGACCGCTATACTTTTGGTATTTTATGAGATAATTATGTTTCCAGATTTTTAACTATACTTTTATTTACAGGGCTCATTTTGTACAAAATCTCTTCTATGATGTATTTATTTATATTGGTAGTAGGTATATGAAGCTACTGAGTGGAGATGTTTTATAAAAATGTAACAGACGAATGTGAAGTATTTAAAAATTGCTTTAAGCAGTTCTATTTGTTGAGATGCAGAATCTATAAATGAATAGCAAGAATTTTGATTTCGAATTATAATATAAATAAAAAATGTTTTTTTTTCAAACTGACTACACTGTTGACCTGGCAAGACCTCTATAGTTTCACCGGACTCGAATAAATCTTTGGTTTAAATACGTGAATAATTTATTTGAGCAATGATCTGGCTCTCTAAAAAATAGTTTTAAGTACATCTAATTAGTTTTTCGGAAAAAGAGTTATAGATTTACTCTATTCTGATACGAAACATCTCGTGGTACAGTTGGAGGTAAAGCTGATTGTATAAGCCGTCACGTAACCGTCAGATTAATTTTGAACGCCATCTGTTCTTTCGTTCTTAGAACTACGTTGTTAGCTGTCTAAATGTTTGATATATTTTTGGTTATCAGTAAATTTGTTTTGAACGACATTGTTATTAATATTTTAAGTTACTTTAAGCGACGTGACACGCTAGTAAGCTTTCCGCGATAATTCATATTTTCGCGATTCATAAAATCATCGAAAAAACTAAGCATAGAACTGTATCATAACGTTCATACCAAAGGTCTAATTGTAATGACACTCTTAGAATAGTTATGTTAGATATTATCAGCTAGTGTATATCGGGATAACTAGAGATATAGATTTATGCTTTAATAGGCAAATAAGCTGTTCGTGGGTATTGTACACAAATGTATTATTAATTTGCAATGAGGAGAAATTGGATTAATTGATACAAAATTATAAACAAATAATAAATTATATAAATACAATTTGACATATGGCCATTTAATCGCAAACTTATATGAGAAAAATTTGTGATGCCTCTCGTGTCGCAGGTGTCCATGGGCGGCTGTGATTACTTACCATCAGATAGCCCGTCTGTTTGTTCGCCTCCAATCGCATAAAAAAACATATACACACACATAACACATGTCAACAGAGTATATAAACACGGGCAATAAATAAATGTCGCATGGCATCAAACTGGTTCCTCTCCCAACGTAAGGCGAGCACTAGAGCGCTGATATTCTGGCAGTACCTAAATCAACGGATATCATAGACTCGCGGACGTTGAATAGTTTGAACTATTGATGCCTCAATACTTAGCGTGCTTGGACACCGCGACGATCAACGTCGGTTCAAATCCTTGCGAATAAACTTGAGCTTTTAGTGAAGAAAGATTTCGTGATGGAAATATTGCATGGTCATAGGGATCTCTGAAAGCCTTCCTGACTAGATAGCACTCTCAATTCGAAAATCTTTCGCCGTGCACTTATGGCTTGTTCCGGTAGCTGTACTTGAGACCCAGTCTTTTGTGTAAGTATAATGTGTTTACCACCTTGGACCACATCCTCATTTAACATCAAATGAGATTGTGCTCAAACACTAAAACTTATAAAAGATAAAGAAACCGAAACTCTAACTTAATTATGTAATTGAATTATATATAATACACCAAATACATTCAAAAATATACATCTGCTATAACATACTCCTTCTGTCTCTATATAAACAACGGAATCATATACTCTTTACGACGGTGCCCTTAAATAGCATAAACTCTTATTAATTTAATCAATGTTATTGCATTTTTTTAGTTAAATATTACAAAGCTGTTCTCACAATAATTACAGTTGTGTTATATATGAAACAAGTAATAAATATACTTATAAAGATATTTAACGCCTAGATTCATAACGGAAAATTACGCTCATAATAAAAAAGTGGATCGAACACGTGATTTGTCAACTCAATAGGAGGTCATACTACTACCATTGCGTCTCAAGGCCCTATATAAATTTCTGCTTACTAGAAGAAATAAAATTTCATGCGATAACATAATACACATAAGACAAGGTTTTCAGATTCATAGATAAGAAATAACAAAAGCAACAAGAATAGTAACAGAGATCTTGTTATGAAATAACATAAATGTAATACTCTAGCGGCGGTATCCATTGGAGCCATCAATAATTCACTGGCAAACATTTTTTCATTTCTTATCAATATTTTGTTTGCCAACGAAAAACTGATTCGAGCAAACATTTCATGTCCTTTGTAAACATGTATTGTTGTCCTTTTACGGTTTTTTTTTCTCCGCCGAGAAAAATGATATCCTGGCCTTATGAATATTTAACATACCCGGATGCGGTTAGAATGTTTATTCGAGACAGGTAGCCGTAAAGAGTTCCCTCAAACGAGGTTTGGATAGGTCCGAGACGATTACAAAGGCACCGTGTTTCCCTAAATATTGTAAGGGGGCTCGGGTGATCCAATCTGCTTAGAGAAAAAAATTCTGAATCGACGTATATGTACGTGACATAATAGAAAAAATATAAGAAAATGGAATAGAAAATCGCAAATATTGAAGTTGAAAAGTGTATTCAGTATTCAGAAAATCAGAATTTACAGCAGGGTAACGTCTCTTTGTCTATTGGTCCATTAGTGAACACAATTATTTTTAAAATCTTAGCTTTATCAATTGTTTAGAAGAATTATACTAATCATTGTCTGCTTATCCTTATCTCACAACATGTTTTTCCACTCTCCTCTATCTGAGGTCATCTCAGTATTCACATCTTTTATACACATATCATTTTTCACACAATCTATTCATACCTTTTTCGGTCTTTCTCTACTCCTATATCCAGTCCATCTTCAAACTTAAATCGTTTCTAGCTACATTGTATTCATCTCTTCACATGACATGCACATACCATGCTAACCTAGTTACATAGTAACTACTCTAATATTGGTGCTATTTTCAAACTTCCTTACATATACACATTGTTAATCTTATCCACTCTAGTTACACCACACACCCATCTTAACATTTATATATCTGCCATATGTAATCTTCTCTCGTCCGTAAAACTAAAAATAAAAGTGGTAAAGAGACCAAAATCGATCTAACTTAAAACTGTCTTTATAAATATTAAAGTGTTAAAACTCATTGAATACATTAAAGTATTAGAACTAATTTGAAAGTCGTTTATAAAATAACAATATGTTCACCTTACTTTCTGTCGTTATCTTAAAATAATATATATTTTTATAGAAGCGTATTTGATAAAATTAAATATTTTATGCTCTCTATAATATGAATAATGTCATTAAATCTCATCATATAAAGTAATCTAAATTAAAAACCAATAATATCGAAAGTGTTCTATATAGATATATACTAGGATTTGCAACCATTCGTATTTCTTCGAGATTGCCTTGTTTCTTAAGAACTTCTGGTAAGGTCCTCTATTTTAAAATGCACGTGTCACTATTGTCTTCAGTTATACAGTGTATCAATCGACCTTGTAGCTCTTAAAAAATATACCTTCTTAAAAAATACTAATCCTTATCATTTGAGTTTCATTTGTTACCGTTCACGGAATTTGACTATCCACAAATGCTTACTGAAATTGGAATATCCTAGTAATTCTATCTTCAAATATTGTTTTCCAAAGTTTGGAGACAGTAATGCTATCGTAAACCCCTAGTAGTTTGATTTAACGAGCTGTTTGTTTTAGTTATGAGGTTGAGATGATAGCTTCTTAAACTAGCGTTATTTATATAAGTTTTTAAAGAACATATATGCGGCGATAAAGATACACTCAAGGGTCATTGAAACAGATAACATTGTATAGCATTTAACAGATCTATTACCTTATATTTCTTCATAATATGCGCAGTGACCGTAATGTGCTTTAGATGCTAGATAAAAAGAATCGCATATAATTAATGAGAAACAGGTAAATAGCAAAAGTATATCTTTTATAATTTAGAAAAATGCGTTACTAAATATCATTTTCTAAAACTTAATATCTTCTTCTGCCTAGTGTTTTCCTGGCTTGGTGCCAGGGTCCGCTTGCCTACTTAACTTTCTCCACGTTGCCCGGCCTTTGGCATCCTTTTCTGTGAGGTGATTCTCCTTCATGTCCGCCAACAAAACGTCCAGCCAACGTTTTTTGGGCCTACCGCGAGATCTAAACCCTTGCACGGTGATGTTGAGATATTTATTCCCAACGTAATATTGTCCCTTATGTGACCCTACCAGCGGAGACAACATTTCTGCAGCTTATCTGCGACGTCACGGACTCCAAGGCTGCCACGGATGTGTTCGTTACGAATGCTATCAAGACGTGTAACGTCATATATCCATCGCAGCTTTTTTATTTCAATGACGCGTTGCTGCTGTACATGTCCATTTAGGAACTGGCAACGTTTCTCTGTCATGCAATAGGACCGGGCAGGTGATACTCTTGTTTATTAGGCCTTTTAACTTCACCGGTATCCTATGATCGCATAGAACACCGGTGGCCTCTCGCCATTTTGCCCATGCATGTGATCGATTGATCCGGACTCATATATCACAGACCCAAGCTATTTGAAGCTGCTGGTCTTTGGGACGTTTTCGTTACCTATTCTTAAGGAATCCTAAAGAAACATATATTTACTTAAAATTAATATATTGTGTAAATACTTAATATTATTAAATACAAGAGAAATTATTTTCGTGTATGTATGAATAATTAAATCTGTAGAACTCGTTAGGAAAGTTATACGTTAATATCACGGCTTTTAAGAGACGAGCAATGGTCATACAAAGAATAGGCAAGAAAGTGCGCTACGTAAGCGGGAAGTAATAGTGCGGACAGATCGTGTGGGCCGGCGCGGTTTGTTGGGGATCGAGTGCGGATTGACCGTCTAACGAGTACCAAGCATTACCGACAAGGGGCGAACTGTAAATGTTGAAGTCGGAGAGGTAAACTGCGTGATACATTAAAAAATAAAATATGTGTATTGTATACATAAACTTAAATGTTTATATAGTATTAATTATTACTGTTAAGCGAACTATAAATTTCACGGTAACCCAAGCATTAGTCGAGTATTTTCCCTAATACACATGCGACATAAAACTCCACATAAGTAAGCATCGGGTCCAATTTTATCAGTTTCGTGAATAATATATAAGTCGGGTTGAATCTAAACGACCGTCGTCCATATTGGAGCAATCGATCAAGTAAATTACATCTCATTTATAATGTAATATAAAGGTAAATGTTAAATCATTACGAAGATTTGTCATTCGGTTATGTTTTTGTTAATGGGCTTTTGTGTCATTTTTATACACGCAATGATGTTTACGTTTTCATTGAAGATTATAATTTAATGTACAGAAAGAAACAAAATTCATTGTACGAAATAGTTCTGATAAGCTATGTTTTTGGTTCAACTAAGTATCTTTTAATATCTACTGGAGGCAATGATGACTTCGGGCCCCTACGTCGATTAACGTAAATTCAAATCCTGATATGGACCACAGCCTTCGGCGAAGGGAAATCGTAATGAGAACATAGAACGGTATTAGGGCTTGCTAGAAAAGTTGTACAGAAATCTAACACCAACGTGAATAGTTTCAAGTCCATAAAACCTATACGTGTACTCTAGCAGCTGCACTTGAAAATCTCTTGATTTAGCATGTTACCATCTTAGGCCACATCATCATTTAATATCATGTGAGATTGTGGACGAACGCAAAATCCTATGCAGCATAAAAAAGATTCGGTACATCGTATTTTTTTGCATTTGTATTTTTTTTTATATTATAGGGAGCAAACGAACAGGTGGGTCACCTGATGGTAAGTGATCACCGCCGTCCATAGACACTAACAATACCAGGGGAGTCGCAAGTGCGTTGCCGGCCTTTTAAATATGTGGGCCTCTGGCACTCTCACTGACCGAACGAAACGCAACAGTGCAAACACTGTTACTTCACGTCGGTTTTCTGTGAGAGGGTGGTACTACCCCGGGCGAGCCGACTCATTCATGCTGAAACCAGTAATAGCTTTAGCGTAGCTCTACCACTACATTTATACATTACATTGGTAGGCTACATTGTATATGGTGATTAAATAGAATCTATAAATAAACTCATATGCATTATTATAAAATTGCCAGGATTTATATATAAATTAACATTCTGTATCACATTTATAGGTAATTTAATAAATCATCAAACTATCGATTTATCGTTAGCACAACATTATATAGACCAATAAATATTACATGATTATTATTGTAACGTTCTAAGATTGATTTATAATTCTCTGGCCTCGATTAAGGAAAATTATATTTTAAACGTTCGATCCGTTCTCGTTTTTATTTGCTGTTCATTATTACTTAAAGCTTTAATCTTTTCTCTTATTTTGTTAATACTGTATTCATATTGTAAATGTAACCAAATAAATCATAATCTTTGTAGTTATATTATGGAAATAGTTTTATGAACCTTATGAAAATAAAAAAGAAAGCTATCTCTGGTAAAAAGTAGCATGGTGAGAAAACATGAACTATTAAGGAATGTATCGTAATACTATAACATAATGATGAAATTACAAAAGAGCAAAGTTATCCTATAAATTAGGATCCTAAATAGTCCAAGAATATGTGAATCAAAACCACAACAAGTTATAGGTTGAAGTAAGCTCGTGTTTAATGATAAGAAAAAATCCGCCAAAAATTTACATGATAAATTTGCTGTTCTTAATTGTCCTCTAAACGGGATACACATAGAAATTCTTCCTTGTATAGAATATTTTCAATGATCTCTGCAAATCTTAAGTCAGATAATAATAGTTCATTATATTGAGTCTCAGGTGTCGCAAACTTTGTCGAGATATCTTTCCTACCTTGTTACGTCTCCGAGACTCTAAAGTGATTCACAAATGGAACTGTGAGGTATATTATGTGATATTGTGCGTTATTTTTAGTATCATATTTCTGAGAAAGTATATTTATTCGAATAGAATGATTCAATTGGTTCCTACGCGAACCTGCAAAGTTGAACAAATTTGTGCAGTCGACTATAAAATGTAGTCTAGCGTAAATTATTGTCCTTTATATAATATAACACATATTTGTCACAATATCGTTGTTCATGAATTATACTACATATTTGCTATGTATATGTGTTATGTAATCCATCCTTTTTTTAATATTTTTTAAGTATTTTTACCAACATAGAAATGTACAAACATGTAAATTGGAAAAATAAAATTTTGTATGCGCATTTTTAAAATGTCATCATTTACACAGATAAGAAACATATATCACATGCTTTGATATACAAAATACCTCGAAATAAAAACCTATCTCTTTGTAGTCTGGAATTTGACGTACCGAGAAAAAAACGCAAACTTTCAGAAGATTTCAAGTTTCATACGATGAAACAAGCCTTTATTGTATTGTAAACAAAACACATTTTCCATCTACCGACATATCAATATTTAAACGCTAAGCACGAATATATTAGGAAACAAAACTTGTTCGTGTCAAACAATACGAAGGTATGAAAAGCGACAAGAATTTTTTTAGCTACCTTTGTTTCTCGACCTACATTTCTCATAACGTTTTCTTCATACGTATACGGAATATTAAAGCTACGAGAACGTTTTATACCATAACAGTTTTACGACGCACCAGCGGCAATAAAACTCAAGGACGTGTGACAGTCACAGTCGATAGTATTGGCATTTCTTACAGCCAAGTAATCTTATTTTTCATATCAATCTTGACGGATGGTGACGGAGTAAATTGAAGTTCTGATACCGAGCTCCTGTAGATAGGACTGTAGAAAAAATATTTTAAATACTATGTATCGCGAAGATTGTGTAGAATAGTGATTATTTTATGAAAGTGCTATACTGGAGATTATGGATGTTTGTAAACTGAACTGGAAGGAACCGCAGTTGTTAGGCTAAATATAATAGATTGCAACTTGTGAGCACTGAGATGAAATATCCTTTTGCCAATGTGTAATGTCAAATTCATTTTGGACAAGCACATAGAAGCTATTGAAGAAGTACTATTGCTTTGCGGTAGAATTAAGTTTCGGAGTAGTGCTTCGAAGATAAACCTTGTACAAGTTTTATTTCTCTCAATAATAGAAATGAGTGAAACGGATAAATGACAATTCACCTTAAGTTACTGAAATTAATAGTGTGCAATTACTTTGCTTGACGTAATAAACATAACTCATAGCAGCACTTCTGAAATCATTCAGTTTCTTTTCACCGAATTCAACGTAGAGCTGCTTGTATCGGTCGGCGACCAAGTGTTTTCCTTAAGGCTTGACCCTCTGGCGCTTTGTAGGGTACGTTGCGTCACTTTGCGTCTTTTACAAAATCTACCTCGGAGAGTATACCGCAAGCTGTTCGCATTAATACCTGCTGCTGAGTTTCGTTATCGAACGACTCGCAACGAGTTAAAATACCAAATTTGTATGCATTTTTTCCACGTACGTCGGTTCTTTGGAATGAATTCCCAGCGACGGCCTTTCTGTACCAATATAACTTATAAACCATTAAGAAAAACCACCTCCTTTCTCAAAGGCCGGCAACATATCTGTGATACCCCTCATGTCGCAGGTATCCATGGGCGGCGGCAATCATTTACTGTCAGGTGACCCGCATGCTCGTTTACCGCCAGCAGTCAACATTCGGCAAATGAATTTTAAATTAAATATATAAATTAGATATATAAATAGATAAATATAAACACTAAACACACATAAACTAAGTTAAATTAATATTTCGAAGATGCAATAGACAGTGAACACTAACATAATGACAAAGACTTGAAATGCTTTTCATTTTCGTCCTTCTTGATGTATTCAATAAAGATTTTCGTTATTCATTCGTTCATTTTTATAAATATCTGTTATTTACTTTTATTTGTGCTTTATTAGTTTTTGCTTCATTATGTCTTTACTAGGGACCACCTATATCTTCATTTCCATTTGTAACTTTACAAATGATGACAGCATATTTTAAAGTTATCTTTATAAGTTATGCAGTGCACGCCAATATATAAGCTATATTTTACTGTGAGGCTTAATCAAAATTCGCTGAATCGTTTTTGTATGAAAGAGTAACACATATCTATTCATCTTCATAAACTTTCTCGTTTACAATACTAGTTTTTGCACGCTACTTCATACGTTTTAATGTAGTTTGGACATATCCCTTGGCTACAGGGATTTCTGGATGAAAATTACCCTATCTTCATTTTGTATCTCTTACAACGTGTATGAAAAATATCGTCATGGTCGGTTTACTAATTAGGCGTAACAAAACAAACGGGCATTTGCATTTATAATATTAGTTTGGTTATAGATTAGGATTTTAAAACTGTAATAAGGCAATAGTTAGTCATTCTACACTTCGATCGCCGTGGATTTAAATCCTACATAAAGCTAAAGTTTTCGTGGGAAAATAAGACGCCGTAATAATATCGTAGCATGTAAGTCGATAAAACAGCTTCACTACCAGAACTAACTAAAAGGCCTAAATCGAATATTTTTTGCCGGTCAATGACCCGTGATCTACGAACCATTCGTTATGCAAAGTATAGTACTTGTAGTGGACGTTCTATAGAATTATAATAACATATTTCACACACCGGCCATCTTGCTTCTGACGTTAATGACTACGCCATTGAAATATTGTGGTAGAAAATCTTTATTGGAATACTTGAAGGTTGACGGGCGAAATTTTAACGCTAAAAGGTGAACATAAACGTTAAATATGCTTCATTTTTTGTGTACAATAATTTGTAATAAAAATCTTACTTCTTCTAAAACGATCAACTAATTGGTTAATTGGATAACTGAGACACTTATTTTGTACATTGTGCTCGTAAAGGGGCGAGATTATTGCAAACGACATTTTGATTATGGATTTAAAAAATCAAAATGATTGTTTATCGAGAAACAGAAGCAGTAAAAATATTACTTAAGCTACTAACATTTTAGTAGCTTGCCTTATACGAGTACAATGTATAATTAAAGTGTTCTTGATACATTTATCAAGAACACTTTAAAATCACCCACTAAGTGGTTGACTCAATAATTGCCTAGTAATAAGGTATTCTAATTTGAACGTCGGATTACGGAAAACCGCTTTTGAATGAGCAGTAGCTTTTTTACAAACTGGCTTATACCGTTAGCTTAAAAACCTTTCTAGCACCATAGGGCTTGGTGGCGCGCACAGAAGGCACTCAATCGTCGTGCATTTAATTAAAGAATTATAATTCCAGGAATTTTAGGAATTCAGTGTTCATTTGTTAGGTCTTCACGATTTGTGAAAACTGTGGAGAAAACATAGGTTACTTTATATATATAAATGTGCAAATTGAATAAAGGGTAAAATTTAGAAATGTTATATTTTAGACGCAAATATTGTTAGGGTTACTTTATCAATAATGTTTGTCTGCAAAAATCATATGACAATAATAACGCTTTACGGTTTTAATATCGTGCAGTGTGTGGACACACGTTTCGCAATGACATTTATGGTCCGGTGAACGCGGTCCGGCGTTCCGGTCTTTTTTGGACGGTACCTATCCCTTTTATTTTCGTCCGTTTTGTACGCATATTTCGTGCACCGCGCACCGCTATACGAATAAATATAAACATGAAAATCAAGATAGCAAAGAGAAAAATAAGCATATTTTTATTGTGTATGATAAATACATTTTGTTATTACACTATTTTTGTGGTTATTACACTAATAGTGTCATTGCTATCGCCACTCTTAGATTAGTGTAAACAAATTCCATATAAACCACAACTGTTGAGTAGGACCACTATTCAATCGCGCGGCATTGTCACAGTTCGGCCCTTCTCGGTAATACTCGGTTCTCATCACACGGCCAACTTGAACTCCGATACTTCGCGCCGTACCATATGGCCCGCTCGCAAATTACATCGATGTCGCTTGTCGTACGTTCTGAACTACATCTTATGTCATTAATTCCACTCCTAAAGATTGTACCGTGACGGCAAATAGTCTATAACCTACCTCGATAACCCGGTTAAGAACCTAGTTCTTAAAATTAGAACGTACAGACGATAAAACAATAACTTATTTATCTTTGCAATATTAAGATAAATACGTGATTCAAACTTCGTGATTTATATTAATAGCTGTAGTAAATCATCTATCACTACAGTGGTATAAAATTTAAATATACATATGTTTAAAATGTACATACAAATACCCACAGTAACGCCATTATGGGGATCTAATCACCAAACATAAGTCTGTCGCGTTACAGGAATGATAAATTACTCGAACTGTGTGCCGTCCCGTTATCGATTGTCGATTATTAACTGACACTCTGTTTCCGATCAAAGCGCGGTTTTGTTTATATAATACAACATACAAATTTCATATTCATACATATTTAAATTTTCAATCGAATATTCAATGTTCAAACGCAATTTGTTATTCATTACAAAGATATCTACGTTATCTGTCGATAAATTTCGATAAGTACGAGTTAATTCTAATTATTATATATTTTATATGAAATGAAAACAATCCAAAACTAGAGCTAACTATGGTTAAAGACATTCTGGTGAATTTTTATTGGGAGTAGAATACTTGAACTCTGTTTTACTTGTTTGTTAAAGTGCTGTTGTTTTTGTAATTAAAAACCGTCAGTAACATTTTATCTGTGTTTGTTTTTATTTTAATTTATTCTAGCAAGATACAGTATTATGTCTCTAAGTAATCTGATAATAACATCTACCGCGTACAGATTTCCAATCAGCCAGTAACGTCGCTGTGACATCAGCTTGGAATTTCTAGGCGTCAGGATAAACACTAGCTGATCCGAAAACGATAAACCAAAAGAGAATCACTATGACGGGTTTATCTCTATGTAATAGCAGCGACCCAGTCGGTTACAGACTCGCTACCTCCTCGCTTGATTATTAGACATACGTTGGTTGATCCTGGAACACGACAAACCAGAAGAGAGTCACTATGATGAGTTTATCTCTATGTAGTGACAGCGACCGAGTCGGGTGCAGACGCGCTACCACTCCGCATGGTTATTAAATGTACATTGGCTGATCCCGCAACACGATAAACTTGAAGAGAGTCGCTATTATGGGTTTATATCTATTTAATTAATAGTAGCGATCGAGTTGGGTACAAACAGTCTACCACCTTCTTTCATTATTAAAGACACTAATGTCATTTTCAGGAATAAGTAATGAGTAAATATGACACTAGGGGTGGGAGATACATCCGGTGTATGTCTAGTCGAATTATCGATTAATCATTGTACATAATTTTATAGAATGTGATTATAAAAGTAATAAAAAAATCAACTCTGAGCGCTTTAAAATTTTTCTTTCATTCCGGTAACTGATTTCTTATATTTTCTTCCTTTCATTCGCCATAATTTATTTTTGTTGACAACACAGTAGAAAGCTGTAAATAATTCGTTTAAAACCGCCACCGTGGTAGCAGCTGCTCGCGATTCTGCGAAATCAAATTACTTGATTTATTAATCCGGTTGTGCGTAGCGAACGCTTTTCATTACATTATTTATTCACCAGTCAACTTCTTGCTCTCGCTGACATTGAATATTGCGTGAAATAAAATTGCGTTGGCCATGAATCCCTCTGAGTTCATTAGGATATTCTACTAAATAGGTTCAATAACTACTACTACGGGTAGTATAGTTTTGACGTTCATGTGCGTTCATGTCAAGGATTAAATGTATTGAAATGGTCTTTGATTATCATTTTAAACAATAGAATCGTGTAAAAGTACTGCCGTATCACTAAGAGGGCCTATATTGATCGATTCGATCAATATAAATTCGTTCGATATAAATACGAGTGATACTTGTGATATTGTATTTGCTTATCTTTTAATAAATCGTATATGCCAGCGTAACGGCTTAGTCTGCGGTAAAAAGTTTTCATTATTCCCATCCCACCAGATCGAATAGTATAAAAAGCGTAGCGTACGAACAGCGTGGAGGAGCATCCGTAGTTCGAAAAACAGAAGCGGGGAGCATAGGTGCCATCTTCCTAAATGGAGTCCTCTGACATGGTGCTTATGCAATATAATCGTAAACTAGCTAACAACACACAATACTGTACCTCTCGAAATAGGTACGTGGGATCTGTAAGGGTCCTTCTTTTTTATTAAGACAGTCAATCGTAACCATCATTGTCAGATTCTATTTATATATGGGTGTATATACGTTATATATATGTATACATAGATGGCTAGTTACGTCGCTTGAATAGTCAGTTTTAAAGTTCGAAGAATTTACATGCATGCCAACGGTTGAAGGTGAGGTTCGGCTGCCGTGGCTTCTTTGCATTAGTTGCCATTTCGACTATGTGCTTTCCGCCCTTGTCACAAAACCCAGCGAAGCTGTCACAGCCTTTCAGGCCAAAAGAATGTTGTCAACTGGAAAGAAATATAAGCGGAGAGCTTTCTTGTTTGAATCAACAAAACGTTCACGTATATATGAAATTGTCGTGTACTCAGCTATAGATAATGAATAAAACAACATTCTTAAGTTATCCTTCGTAGAACGATCCATTATCATTAACATTGATGAACTCATATTGTCATATCCTTTGTTTGTTTGTCAGTTGAAAATATATTACTACTTATCTAAATTCGATTTACTTTCTCTGTCACATACTTTATCATAACAGCTGTTTTTATAATTATATAGCTCAGTAAAAATATACTTCAGAACGGAAACAAAAAAAGACAATGAAATCCTGTTGCCTGGAAGTTGAGAACAAAGAAGCCACAAATACGGATAGATTAGTCAATCGGCTTTCGGAAACTTTCTCATGTGTTGTCGTGGTTATATACCCTTTTAGATAAATAAAGAGTATTAGCCATGAGATTAGAATTTACTTGCACTATAGTTCAAATACTTTTGCATAATCCATAAAAACATGGGCATGTCATAACTTTGAACCTGATTTGGTAAATTAAAACGATACTGCAAAAAACAACTGAAAAATTATTTTAATTACTGATTTTAGTAATACTACCAGACTTTGAAATTTTCTCACTCACGACGCTTACCGTTTTTATTAATATCAAGCGCATATCAACTGTCAGGAGACATATCTGTGTACAGAATTTTCAGTAAAGTCGCGTTATTAATGGTTGCAAAATAATCATCATCTTTTCTGCAGTTTAGATATCAAAATCTGATTGTGACTGAATAGCCTATATAAAAACAAAATTGAACAGTCCATTGGTTATTAGTTAAAATGTGATATTTGTCTCTAGCAAAGAATTATCTGCACTAGCTTAAAATTACTAAGCGGAGAGAACTGCAATAAGTAGAGTGAAATGGTGAATTCTTGTTTCCAAAATTATGAGCCCCTCTAGGATCTTATACTTTAGATAGTGATAGTAACGGCCTTTTCACTATTACATCTAGTATATACCATACGATTTATTAGTTTTAATGTATTTAATTCGTTTATAGAAAATAAAACAGGGTGTGAGTGCTTATTATGACATGAAAGAAGTGAAACTTATTTATAAAAAGTACAATGAAAAACCAACGTCACGCGGTGTTTCCAGGCGGTCACCCACTCGAGTACGGATCGTGCCTAACACTCTACCGATACAGCGTTTACCCCACTTTTCCTCACACAAAGAGGTTGCGGATCAGAATTTCAAAGCCCCATCCCATAAGAAGATACACTTCAATAATTACATACAGTCTCATATATTCTGTGGTTATGGTCACAGTAGCATCGCTTAAGGTTAGTCCCGTGTAGAGTGTGACGTGTATGTAATTACTTAGTGAGTTAGAGCGTAGTCATGCCTTGTCATTTTCGCTAACGGCCGCAGCTACGTGCGTTCGGGACCAAAGTGGGATCGTTTGTAATTTGAGTGCTGACATTTTCGTAGCGTTTTCATGTGTTATTTCATTTGGACATTTATTGGATTTGTCGGTGAGCTCTGCCTTTATACTGATACAGAAATCTTAGTATAGACAGAGCTCGGAAGAAGAGTGTAGAATGTTACAGTTAACTGATATGAAATTAAATCCTAATTACTATAAGAAATGAGAATGTTAGTTTGCTTGTTTGTTTGTTAGGCTTCCATTCTTTAATTATTCAAGTGATCGTCATAAAATTTTGCTTTCCTGTTATCAGGGGTACAGAAAAGTATCTCTCATTCAGAAAAAAATACTGTTCCCCAGACAGAGCTCAAATCTACATTAACACGAACAAAGCCGCGGGTAAGACTAAGGCTAGGAGTACTTAATATTTATTCTTGTTTTCTTATAATAATAATACTTTGTATATGAATAATTTTGTTGAACATTCTTATTAGTCCAGTCAAATAGAAAGGAACGCAATATTTTCATTGCTACAGAACAGAGCATAGTTCTCCAAAATTAGGATACCACTAATAAACAAAATCATTGTAACTATATAACAATAACGCTCCGTCTTACATAATATCACTCATTGCTAATTAGCGCAGCTAGCCCCGATGATAACCTGAAGTTGCTGTCAAATAGGGTTATCTCAGATTTAAAAATAATAAGCTATAAACTTGTTTGTGACATTATTTTGATATTCAATATGTTATCTAAAAATGGTCATAGCATCTCGTGTAAAACAATCTTTTTTATAAATAATATGTTTATTAAAAATAAAATCTATAAATCTTTTGAAGTTATTACAAATAAAGAAAGATCATAAAATTCTAAACAAATCTTATCTTAAGCAATATTTTACAGGTTTAAGCGTTTTACAAATAAAGTACTACAGACAATATTGTAACTACAGGTTTTAAAGTTACCTGACCATGGACTAAAGCAATGTTATAGAAGTTATAGCTTTTTTGGCGCGTTTGGGAAAAATGATGAGAATTTTTACGATGCGCGCGCACACCGACACCTAAAAGCCATGCCATGAAGTTGGTTTGCAATGGTTTATCAAGTTTTAATGAGAACTGATAACTATGTTCAAAGTAGTTAATCAAATATGTATGAATCTACAACATTTGTTTTATATCAGTGGGGATAAGAAAATGTATTCATACATAAATATATCTGCGTGTATATTTGTGTGTGATTTTAAATTATAAGTGGTGGTGAATGATAATTAATTGTATTTGTGATAAAAATGTTTTTTTTTTTAATATTTAAAAGTTTTTAAGTGGGTTTATAGATTTGAGGTTAACTGTCGGTTTATAGCCCCAGATGAATACATCTGTTTTATAATTTATTATTATTCTACTTCTTTTTATGTTACTTGATTCTGTATACAGATATATAGAAAATGAATTTAAAGCCTTTTAAAGTTGATTTTTTTTTTATTTAAAACGTTATCAATTGCATATCATGTCTTTTTTAAGCTAAAACATTATAACTGCTTACATGCGTACATTAGTACACACACGCGTTTAATTTTTATTAACAAATAAATAGTATTTATTAATACTATGCATAAAAAAGATCTATACAATTATATACAACAGAGAAAGAAAATATTATGATGGAATCACAGTATTTTCTAAGTTGAAAATCTGCAGTTAAACTTGTAGATTTTTTTCAGCAGCTACACTTGAGAACCAGTCTCATTAGATCAAACATTCCCAAACCCTGAACTATGAAAAATATAATATGAAATATAAATGTATATAACGTAAACAAATCCACTGCTATATATATCTTTCTGTCGTGTAAACAATAACAGTGTGATAGAAGGAAACCTCTCGATATGCTACACTTTAGTGCCGAATTTTCATTTGTTTATCTAGTACCTCAGTTTATTTCGATGATAAAGATTAAGAATAAAATGTAAATACGGTTCGCTCCATACGCCAATTGCTCCGACCTCGATTCACATATGATGTACCAAACAAAACGGTTCTTTTAGGAGTATTGACGCTTCGCACACCAAGTTTCTATCTCAAGAAAACTACGGCGTTACCCACACAGACAATATTGTTATTGTATCTCGTGAAAATGATGGGTCATCTTTTGTTATTGATGTAAGCCTATAAAAATGTATGAGTGTTATAAAAGGGGATGGAATACAAGATACAGTGTACTTATTATGTGAAAACACAATACAATCTGTGAGAATCGGTGATCATATCATATTGAAGATTACAAAGTTAATACAAGGTTGTGTCTTGAAGGGAGCGAGTAAAAAATTACTTGTTCATTTCGTGACTTCTATATTATTATATGCCAGAGGCTTCGTTATTATGATCTTATACATTATATAATGTTATATAAGTACGTTAACAGGTTTATAAATTTATTGTATATTTTAGAAAGGAAGTTTCTTAAGGCGTCTTGCGGGTGAAAGAGGAGTCATGAGATAAGCTGCTCCAGAGGCTGGAGAGGGATCCGTGGAGGCGCCTGTATCAGATTGTTAGAAAGAAGTTACGGTCCCGGGCACCTCCGATTACGGAGACCCTCCAGCCGGAGGTGGTGGCGAGGGTCGTAGGAGAGTTGTTCCCCAACCCTCTGCAGCTGCCACCTCCTCCCATGCCTCCTCCTTGGATGGATGTTGTGCAGGTGCTCGACGGTCCTTCCCCTATAACGAAGGAGGAGATGGTAAGGCCTGTGGAGCGCCTCCTCAATAGACGTAAATTGCTCGGCTCTGACAGGGTTCCAGGTCCGGTGCTCGGCTTGGCGCGAAACTATTTAGGGGGGTGGCTTCAGGGACTGTTCGACCAGAGTGTGTCGGTCGGGCAGTTCCTGAAGGCCTGGAAGCAGGGGCGGCTCTGTTTGCTGGAGAAGGATGGTCGCTCTCGGGACTGCGCATTCGCGTATCGGCTCCTGGTGCTGTTGGACGACTCTGGAAATACATTGAAGAGAATAGTTGTTTCCGAGTCAACCAAAACCTAAAGGAAGTGAGGCCGAATTTAGTGGACGCACAGTTTTGCTTCCGGACTGGGTGTTCCATGGTAAACGCCCTGTTTCTTCTAAAGTCGCTGTCTGTGGAGGCTACCTCCCAAGGGGAGAGACTTCTGACGGTGTCTCTCAATATTGCCAACGCCTTCAACAGTCTGCCGCATGCAGTATTACGGGAGGCGCTCCGGTTCTTCGGAGTGCCCCCGTACTTACGGCGGCTGTTGGATGCGTACCTAGTTGAGAGAGAGTGAGGTCACCTACATAGACAACGACGGTCGAATGGTCCGGCGAGCAATACGGCGGGGGGGGTCGACCTTGGACCCACTGCTGTGAATCGTGGGCTACGACTGGGTGTTACGCGGTGCATTCCAGTCGGAGCGCACCTAATATGTTACCCGGACGATACTCTAGTCGTAGCCCAGGGGAGGATTTTGACAGTTTGGTGCGCCTGGCCACGAGCATCAGGCGCATTAGACGTTTAGGCTTCAGGGAAGCCTACAGCAAGACCGATTCATGGGCCTCGGCAGGGGCCACCACCTGGGATCCTCTTAATTGCCGATTGTGCCCATATCAGGGCGGAAGCCCAGTTGTGGTATCTGGGTCTCACCCTAAATGGGCGCTGGCGGTTCAAGCCCCATTTTAAAGGGCTTGAACCGCGGATTACGGGGGCGGCGGCGGCGTTCGGCCGGTTACTCCTCAACATTGGGGGGCCCGAGTACCGGCTGTCGTATATTATGTATGGCGTATATATATTAATACTCTCCATAGGATAGTAAGTTGTAATGATCAAATTTCATAAAAGCAATTTAAAATTGGTAAATGGACTGTTAGTTAATTACTCATAATTAAAATCCAATTGAGTAAATTAAAGAGAACCCACAATTCATCTAGATATAGCACGCGTTTTCCACGATACAATAAAACCAGTCTTAAAGAATAAGGTAGAAATGAAATATATCTGAAACGAAATTGTATAAACAAACATTGTGATAAACGTTCCATAATAACCTACATTCATTACATGTCAGACCGTTGTAGAGATCGGACGTTCCCTTTGATATCTTACACTTTACTCTGAGATTTTACATAAACCTGGCCTCACGTCGGTCGAATTGAAGGATATGTTTTTTATGTATATCGATTTATTTCTAAAATAATAATAGTGTTTTCTAACACTTAGAAAATTGTATTGTTTGTATTTCCATATAGCACTCCTTAGTTTATCATTCTTACATAATAATAAACTTTAGAATGAATCTGATTATTTTTTAAATAAAACAAAGTTTTAATCGTATACAGTTAAATTGAAATGCAAATAATTCAAATCCGTAGCCAATTTACGAAACATCAACAGGATCGTATTTCATAGATGTTGTGTCTGACTTCATTTCGAGTTACGTTTTGTTATGAGCAGAGAAACGAAGCAATCATGCAAATATTCTTCTTTTCCATTGCAAATCGATTGGTATACAAACGAGGCAATATTTTCAATCATACTTTCAAAACATTCACGGGCTTGTGGAGAGAGATTTTTTTTTTATTGAGATTTGCAGTTCTACTGTTTTCATAATTGATGTTAAGTACACGCTAATTCTAGAAAAAGAATAGACCCTCACAAGTAATGTCTAATACAAAATCTCATTCAGTGATATATTTCCATATTGAACAAGGCATTAAGATGGTCGATAAAAAATGTCAAACCACTAAGCGATTGTTATGTATATGATATTGCAAAATACAGGAGATTTCAAATGCATGTCTTTATTAGACAAATAAATAAGAATTAAAAATATAGATGAAAACATTCCGGATAGACAAAACGGTATTCCTGTATTTAAACTTTAATTTTCTAGAACATTCCTTTGTGTTAGATCGCATTACACGGAGTTTTTTCAAATAAGTCTACTCCTTAGTACATATATCCATAAACACATATACCCAATAATACTAATATCCATTGATATATTCCACCTACTAGATCTCTATACCTCTATTAGAGAATCTGAATTTCCACTACGAGTGGGAAATCTAAGGACAAATAAAGGAAGCCTATCAGTCATTATTATATTTTATATACGGCCTTCTTTTACTTTTTCCCCTTTTGCAGTAAACCATAGTTAGATTCTTGTATGTAACTTGGACAGACTCGAATTGATTTAATCGAATTCATGAATTCGAATATTTTCGTTTTTTTTTATTCTGGATGTGATATTCCAAAACATTAAATCAAAACGAACGTTATATCATTATATTAGTATTCTTTTGTATAAAAATTTTATTTGTCATAAAGTTAGAATAGGTATTAACAGAGTAAGGGGCAAACGATGCGGCGCGTAGGCCCAGCGGCGTTGAGATCACAAGAAATTACACGCCCTGCAGCTTTAGTCATACAGTCCAAGTCATACGTTAACTCATACCGAGTCTATATATCCGTTTTTATGTTAAAAAATAAAGTCTTTAAAACTATCAGGAATTCGTTTTTATTTTTTTATTTTATTTTCTCAACATTCTAAAAGAGACTTTAGGAATAAGAGTAAAGAAACTACATTTAGAGATTAGGTAATTCCTGTATTTTTTATATAAGGTTCATTAGGCATAATTAAAATATTCAATTATAATATCTTGGAGTATGAGTCTACCTTTCTTATGAGATGGCACATATATCCCTTCTGACACTTTGGCATCGTAAAGTCTTTCAGGATTGAAGTGACTGCTATCTCAACAGAGTATCTTAAGCGGTACAATTATACATAAAAGATGTTACCTTCCCATTCGTGCTAAATGAAATGCCAGGTACTCTACCAACGTGCTTAGGAGTCATCATTATCTTACCTTTATCCCACCTAAGTAGGGTCGGCACAACATGTTTTCCTTTTTCACTCTTCCCTGTCAGATGTCATCTCAGTATTCACACCTTTTATACACATATCATTTTTCACGCAATCCATCCACACCTTTTTCGGTTTCCTCTACTCCTATATCCATCCACTATAAGTACCACCGGCTCGGAAAGCAATCGAGTTATAGAGAAGAACTAGCAAGAATCTCAATCTGGTTTATATTTCATCATATAACCGTTTCCGGACCAATAAAACCCACAGACAGAAGAAACAAGCCTACTCCTTCCTCAAAGGCCGGCAATGCATTTGTGATGCCTCTCGTGTCGCAGGTGTCTATGGGCGGCGGTGATTACTTACTATCAGGTAACCCGTCTGTTTGTTTGCCTCCGATTGCATAAAAAAATAAAAACAAAAATATATCATAATATATAACATATTTTTACGAACATATATAGTTATAGATATTCATATATTTATACATACATACATTCGTTGTCAGTGGAGACACAGAAAGGAGCGTTATATCTAGAAATTTCTATGTACGTAATTGTTATCGGTGTCACCAAAATTTGATTAGAGCAATCAGCATTATGCAATGTATATCGTTATTTATGTATTGTGTGATTTTTGTAAATCGCGTATCGCTTATGACTGGCGAGCCTCTGTAACATCTCTGTAAGTTACTTCGGGACGTTTTGACCTACATTCTATGCCCATTCCCATCTCACGGAAGCAGCGATATTTTTGCGTGGCAGAAAGCTACTTTGTTCCGTATTCGGTCTTTTCGGTTTTAATTAATTAAAAACGTTACTTGTAACATCTTACTTGCGAAAATATACGAATGAGACCATCTATTACTTTGTTGTTTTTGTAATGGAAAATGATACTTTAATTGTTTTTCTTTCCTCTTGTGTTTTAAATATCAGTGCTCTGCCCTGCATAATTAATATCATTGTTTACCAAAAACAAACTTAAAGTATAATTAATGTTTTCGGTTATATATCTTTTTTTTATCAAAGTGCCCAAAATGAGGGTAATGTTTTATGTGTGTATATAAACGGCTTGGTAGATTTTAATATACAGAGATAATTAGATTTCTTTAATCGTGAAAGTGATACAGGATATATAATATTTGAATATGACGTCTATGCATGAGACAGTATTTTAGTTTTTCTCTATGAACAATTGTGCTTGTCTTTTTGTAATGTAAAAGTTCAATAGTAAGAAAAGCATAGCAATAGTCGGGACATTCAGTCCTGGAAAATAAATTAAACAATCCGTAAGTAATAAGGTTGTAACAATCGGAACAGATGATATTTGAATTAAAGTTATACTTTTGTTACTATCGATTGCTTTACTATGGCCCCGTTTGGAACCGCGTTATGTAATTCTTTTGATTTATTAACGTTAACAATATGTATTTTTCATTTTATTAAATGATTAGAAAAATACGAAGTAAGCAAGCTCTAAGCACCAGATGATTGTTATTTGCATTTTCTTATTCATTTTATAACAAAAATAATTCTCCTATTAAATCAGAAATGTATTATATTAATATACTATATACTATATGTATGTATATATACTATATGTATATATACTTATATATTTTTTTTAATGTCAAATTACATAATATGAAATTATGAGGTTAAGGTAAAGGAACTAGACACAAAATAACTGCCAGTACATACTATAGTCATAATTTACTTAAACTATTAAATATTAGTATAGTACAGTAGATATGTTTTGTAATTATAATGCATATACAGTTAGCAGCATTATTCGTTTAAATTGCTTAAATTAAAATAATTTGGAGTGAATGCTGATTAAAAAACACATAAAAGAAGTACTCGTCTGTACGGCGCTAAAAATGCTATCGTTAGTGTCAAATGCAACGTTGGCAAAGAGGAGTCGTTATTAATAGCCACAGAGTAGCCCAGAGGTCGCGACTGCGAAATAATGTATTGTGACCTTCTGGTTTTGGCGGAGACTGCCACACGCTGGCTATCGCTGGGAGGTTTCGCTTTAAACAAACAAAAGACGTTGAGGGCAATGGATTATTGATTTCTTTTTTTTTCAATTTAAACGTCATATGGAACACTTTGCTTTCATTTGTTTTCTTTACCTTCATTAGTTGACGTAGTAGGCGTTCGACTAGCAATAAAATAGAAAATGTAGATTTTATTCCTATATAAGGCTTGAATTTTCGATGATTGATCGCCAGAATATATACATATTAATAACAATTTAGTTCTACAATAGAGAGATTATCATACGGGTTAGAAACTAAAAACTTGTAAAAACATGTTATGGAATAAATAAGTTGTACATTTTCTAAGATTACATTACTTCAATTGTCGAGGAAATTTTATTGAATAAATGTAACAGTATTCATTACAAAGACCGTTTCCCGAATGAATGTAAAAGTTAGACCAGTACGATGATCTATTGATGATTTCAAACGCCTCCAAATTTATAATTCTATCTTTATCCTCTTATGATGTACTAGTGTAGTTATGCTTCTCAAGTTTCTTAATACCGCAGACTTGAATGTTAGTTATAATATGTTCTCGTGAGGTTTGAGTGAGAACACCTTGTATGTCACTCACTATATATTGTCAATTATACCGTATAACCCAGAATACAGCAATCTGAGCACTTCTTCTTTGCGGCGGAAATTACTGTGGCTGTGATACTCGCGCTATCGAACTTTGCTAAATTCAGCTACTCTTTTGCTTTTAAGGATACCTACAGAATATCGATTTAAGTGAACAAGCTTATATACTGGTTGAAATTCAATGAGAATTATTTATGACACAATAGAATGACTAGAGTCTATTTGATGGGAATTAAAATGCAATCCAAAAATAACGTTGACTGCTGAAATATACCGCCTAGTATATTAAGGATATGTATCAGACTTAGTCGTAACTGTAATGTACATTGTGATATACACGTGACTGTCATTCTTATTTAGTTTGTCGTGCTTAGGGATCGACAGCTGCACACTCAAGAGTTAAGAAATTTTCAATCCGGTATTCGATCCAGATACCGATGGATTATATATCTTTCGGCAGTCAATTTTATTTTTGGATTGCACATTACTTCCAATCAAGTACACTGTAGTTACTTTGCTGGGTTATAAAAAATACTAATTGAATTTATAATAGTATATAATATATGCGTGACTTGTAACAATCTGCTGAAACTTGTTCACTTCAAATCGATATTCTTCTAGTACAACCGAATGGTTATACGGAATTGTTAGCCAATGGCATGTCAGCCATGCCTTTTTACATGCACCACTAAATTATCATCTCTCTTTAACTGTTATCTTTCAGTAGAGGAACAAAGTCATATTAAATCCTGTTCATATTACAAACGAGAATGTTTGTAAAAATGCATCGACTCGTTACTTCTCAAATAAACTTCTCAACGGATTTTGGTACAAAATTCACAGATATCTAGTAGCGCTAGTAATAAAACAAACGAAAACAATTTCATCGGTGTCACAATTTCGAAACGAGATTAAATATAAATAATATAGAAGGGTCCCGCAGGGTGGTTGAGAAAATCAAATTAAAAAATAATAACATCTCAGAGGACCGGTCGGTGATGTCGCATCGATCGATTTGAAACACCGCGGGGCTACTGCGAAGTTTCAAATTTCATTATCAGAGTAGGCAGTATTCAATTATTAATTTATAGTGGACAACCGGAATAAGGTGATATGGGCATGTTCGTGTTTCGGCATGTGCCTACAAGTTACCTACTTGTCTTAATTAATTTGATTTGGTTTTATTTATTTTTTTTGCTAATAAAGTGCACTAACCAATGTAAACTAATCGTAGCTCAATAATACCGAAATAAAAATGTATCCTTTACAAATCCTAGAAAAAGATCCTACGAGTCGTTTAATTCGTATAAATAAAATACATTTACCGAATGTATTTAAGCACATCACTTCAGAACAGCTGTGTTTATGTGGCTAATTCTTCATTTGTTGTGCAAACACAGTTAGCAGGACATTAATCCTAAGGATAAGGTTTGTATGACAGAAATTGTTTGAAAAACCGTACGGAAAATTCAGACGTTTGATTAGAATATTCCTACATAAATGTTGGTAAGTGAGAAAGAAGACAGTGGGTACATATTCAAAAATGTTCTTAGAATGACATCCAATAGTTCAGTTATCACTTTATTTCATTCTCATGGTCATACTGTAAAGGGTAATATATCCTTGCGAAGTTACTATGAAATAATAATCATCATCACAGACACACTGCAGGGCCATAGGCCTCTTCTCAAAGAAAGGTATGTGCATAATCACCACGCCAGCCTACGACGTATGGGCGATTTCAAGCTCTGAGTAATCCACAGTTCTATATTTTTCCCACATACGGTGTTACTATAAAAAACATTTCTCAGGTTCAGGTTTCCTTACGATGTTTTTCTTTATGGTAAGTCGATAGTGTTACCAATTTAAATTACTAAATGTAACGCGAATTCTGATAAATCTATTGGTACATCCAGGGGTTCGAACCTACGGATATCGGATTGATATTCCACCGGTCAAACCACTACACCACCACGATTACCCAATAGACCAACATGATTATGAATGGTAAGAAATAACTGTTACCATAAATTTTACAATTCAGTAGTTACCAGAGAAAGTAAACAAGTTTCGCGTCCTTACATGTTATACTATCTTTTTAAATTTATCTATTTATAATGGTCAGTAGATGCTACACAAGTGTAAATTTCACTGATCGCGGTAGTTATTTGCTAACATTCCAATGCTCCGCATGAGTTTTTACAACTCGTTATTGTATCTGCAATAACAATATTCCAACTTTGTTACACTTTATATTTTATTTTGAGATTCTTATAAAATTCTAAACTTGTCTGATGTGTTAAACTTATGTGAAAAAAATGTACATGTTTAGTATCAGCAATAAAAGTTATAATAATAATAATGTTATTGGTTTATTTTTTTCTTAATATGTCACGAGTAAGCCTCATAATCGATCGCAATACATTTGCGAGAAAGACATAGAATATATTTCTATAGTGATATAGAAAAAAATTACGAACAGCAACGAAAAAACTTACGAACTGTTAGAAAAAGCATAACAAATATATAGTCATGTTTATAATGGAGCTAATTAATGTTTATAAATATTAATTTGTAGTAGGACCCTCGATATATGAGATATAGAGAGACCGATCATCGGTTTCGCATTACAGGAAAGTCGGACGGAAGCCCTTTAAGAAATAAGGAGTCTGAGCGAAATAATATTTAATTTACATCACCGAAATGGGAGGATTCTTTTTATATTATAGAAAAATAAGATATTTGTCTTCGTCTATATTAATATTATAAAGCGAACAGATTGAATGATGGAAAAACAAATACACAACCGATTTTAAAAATTTAATTCATTTTTTTATATTTCATTCTGAAAATCTACATTATCCGCGAGCGCAGCCACGAGCAAAAGCTAGTGGAGAATATAATGATCCGACAACTGTTAAAATATTACATTAGAGAGTAATTTCATTAAGCTAAAGCAATTAGAATATTGGTAGTTTAACGGTAGTTAAACTTTAGAAACGAATATGACTCAGTTGGTAGTGTGTTCGCACACAGCCTCGTAGGACGTAGGTTCGAATCCTAGCAACTGAGTCGGAACTGTCGGTGAAGGAAAACATCATGATGAAACCATAGCATGGTGGTAGGGCCATATCTAAGTCCACCTGGCTAGCTACCGCTCTCAAGTTGAAAATCTGTCGCCAAACACATTTTGGTGTGTTCCGGTAGCTCTACTTGAGAGCCAGTCTCCGTCTAAATTTTAGCGTGACTACTATCTTAGATCACATAATCATTTAACATCAGATAAGATTGTGATCAAACGCTAGTTTATAAAACTTAAAAAAAAACTTTAAAAAAAGGATGTAAGCGCAATTTTTATTACGAAAAACTTTTTCCATCACAATACCGCTCATTAGATAGAATAAAACGCCTGGTGTAATAGTACAGTGTACGAACTAAAAAGTACAATAAAGTATACATTAATGAATTTATTAACTCAAACTATGTAACCATGCAGTTCATCTGAAGTGACCACCACAAGCTATAATTAATCACTAATCTGAAATACAACTACGATCCTGATTGACGTCATGCAGTAATATATTGCTGCGTCTGTGGATTAAATCGGATCGCTTAACGGATCAGTGCGTGTTGCATTTCTCTTACACCGGGCACTAACTACCATGCCACTTAGGGTATTCCTATTAAACACTATTGATGCGAGAGGTGGACGATTTCAATTCTTACTAAGGCAGTGTTTCATGTGCATGAATATTACAGCTAATTCTTACTTTAAATATTAGCTGTAATGCCCTCAATGTATACATACTGTAAAAGAATGTGATAGAACTTATTATTATATATAACGGGATAAGAAAGGCTAAATAACTCTCTCATTGAAATTCTTAAAGGGAAGGAAATTCTTAGTTACATTCTTCCCTGATAACTATTGAATGTATCAAAATGATTTCAAGTACTGTAACCTAGCTTTGGTTTAATGTTATTGAATAATTCGTCAATGCTTACTATCGGTATGGAGTTTATCCCCACATAATTCTAATGTATGTCCGCAATAACTTAGATAAGCGGGATTTAGCAAAATACCGATATAATTAAAATATTACAAAAATTATAAGTTTGTCATACCATGTTTCAAGCTCCTTAAGACCAGTGACAGTTTTTTAGTTCTTAGGTTTTATAACAAAGTGACAAAGTACATTACCGATTTGCCAGATAGTAAGTTCAAGTACCATATCAAGCGGGTTTTAATGTCATAAAGGTTATTTATTATGCAGTGGATCAATATGTGAACGATGGTGATCTTCGGAAATTACGCGCCCCTCTGTTTCTAACTGTCTATTTTTGTAAAAATATTTATGATAAAAAGATAAACCCGATCTTGCCGGTTCTTGTCGATGACTGGGTTGTTTTCCGAACCGGTGGCAGTTTTGGTGTTCATAAACGCTTTCTCAGGGCCTAAACTGAATAAAGCATTTTTATCTTTCAACATACATGCCATTATGTGATTTGTACAACCCAAATACTTTAATTATTTGGAGTAATATTATCCCATATTAATGCTATTTATATATTAGATGAGCTACTAATTAAGGAAGTAACGCTCAGCCTACGCAAGTGTGAATATCCGCTAACATTCTCAGTGTTGCGGACATCCATCGTAATCCTACATCACATGCCGACACTTTCGAGTTTAGATTGGCATATTATAACAATCATGTTATTAATATCAGTAAATACCCTGATCTGTATATAGAAATATGGATACTGACATGTAAATATGTATATATAAAAGAATTGCTAATTGACTGACAGACACATCAACGTATAGCCCAGACTACTGGGCTAGGGCCATGAGAATTTGCATACGGGTTTCTTTTACACTGTGGCGGAGCAGTATGAATAAGAATTTTTGGGAATTCAAACCCTAAGGTGTTGAAAAGGCGATGAAAGTTTGTATGATATATATAAATTAAAACACAACTATTTTTATTTTAAATTTCTGGGTGAGAAAAGACAATCAAAGACATTTTAATTAACGAATTAGATGGTTATGTTATATTAATTGTTTAATATCTATATTCATATATATTTGAATTGCTGTTCGTTTTTATCGCTAAAACTCGAGAATGGCAGAACCGTTTAGATAAATTTGATTTTGAAATATTTGTGGAATTTCAAGGGACGTTTAAACGGTGAGAAACAGAAATAAAAAGTAAAGGAAAATAAATACTAAAAATGAAAATTTAATTTTCAAATACAAAATGTTCCTAGCTATGAAACATTTGATGTCTATCGCCATTTTAGAAATAAAAAAATAAAATTCGTTTTTCAAATATTTATAGGTGCATTCAGAAATTTGTCTGTTTCATAACCGTAGTATGAGGTTCGTTCTCTTTCATCTGTTTTGTTGGAATACAAAACAGTTCTGGTTCTGAAATAATAATAGTACATGAGAAAGCAATAAATGATTAAGTGCATAATAATTGTGTTGCATTCATAATGTTAATAAAAAATTTGTATTAAAGTTCTGACCACAGTTTACACAAATATATGTAAGTGATACGAAGTTCACCGGCTCATCTAGTACTTTATATAATATTATATCATTATAATGGAATCTACGTACATGCTGACGGAAATCGAATATGCAATGCAAGGTAATACGCTAATAGAGTAAAATGAAATATTTTTCATGCTTGTACTATGTATGCCTTTCAAATGATAAGAAAATAGTCAAACCGTCACTTGAAAATTGTGCATTGGAGAAACAAAAACATGGATATACCAAACTGCCAGTTATGTAACCAGCCATAAATATTTCATTTTTAACCGTACACAATAGTATAATTGAGAAGTTAAATCGATTTAAATCACTTATTTTATATACATGAAACATGTATAATCTAAAATTTGTATTTTGCATAATTGGCATACTTTGTACGAGATTGTAGCTGTTATATTTGATGATATTCACGCTCGTACTACAACAGTGTAGCACCATTGTAGACGATTTGTTTGTAGAGACTATCCGTGTGCACGAGTGCTCGTTAGCTACGGCGACTTCCTCTGACGGTATTTTATTCACAAAATAATCTGTACTATTATTACAAAAAGGTGAATTTGGATGACTATGTGAAGATTTCTGTGGAACTATTGATCAGATCCTAAATGTTCTTTTAGTGATAGATCATTATTACGTTGTGTACTGTACCAAACAACGATCCGTAACTATGTCCCTGTTGAATTATAATGTAAAACTTAATAAGTATAAAAGAGTATAAGGCTACTTACTGAGAAGTTGTAGTAACACTCGGTTCTTCCCGCTGCTATGTTCGCGTTAAAAGTGATTTCATCTATCCCTTGGAAACAATACATGATTCTGAATAAAAGGTGCCCTATGTCCTTTCCTCTACCCCCGATAATCCGTGAAAGCGTAACAAACGAACAAGCTCACTTTCGCCTTTGTCATATTAGTTAAGATGGATTCCATAAAAATTTTCTCCGTGAAAAAATGCTTACATGTGCCATATTTAATAGTGGTCGGTCAAACAGTGTAGGAGTTTGCTTCAAAATGTATAAGGTATACTAACTTTTTTCGCGGCTTTGTTTGCGTTAACGTGGAATTGACGTATCTGTCGAGAATCATACATTTTTCTGGATGAAAAATATTTTATACCCTTATCTTTTTTGTACGTGTGTGCATAATTTCAACAGACAAACTCACTTTCGCGTTAACAATATTAGTAAGGGTTAGTAATATTAATATCAACTCTGATAAATACCTTTTAATATATTTATTTACGAAAGAAGTCGATAACTATTCATTCAAGCAATATTGGTTTATCCGAAGATGAGTTCAATATTATTGCAAAACATTTACACAGTAACACTAATTCAATATAAACTGAATAAAAAATTTCGATAACTCGCCACTTACATTAAGAATATTTAAAACTAATTACGAAATTTAGAAATAAAAGTTTTTGTCTCTAAAATGGAGTTTGTTACATATATTTATCCATTGTTTTTTTTTACATTTTGGCACTATTTTAAATATTTCGTGCCACATTATGGATTTGTGTCATAGAAAATTTTTGATTTAAGATTTTCTGCGATTTCAAGTGTAATTTAACACATTTTGCCGTCGAAGGGAGAATATTTTGAGAAACAATAAACACATTTTTGACCAGTCATATTATTTTTATCTTGATCAATCTGGGATTTTTTAATGCGTTCCACGTATAAATTCATAATAATAAAATCAACAATTATATTAATTCTGAATAAAGATTATCTTAGTCTATTTAAAACAGAGTATTATATTAAAGGATTTATTTCGACTTCATCGCATTGATCTTCTTTTTTTCAATTTTTGTGACCTTTTTTGTGCCTAAGCATATATAAACCATTATGTTTTTATTTTTATGTTATTGTAAATATATATCGGGAGTCCATTCAGTTTTTGTCATATTACCTTAAACGGTATATTTTTACCGGCCTGCTCCAATTTTCGGTACCTCGTCTCATTGATCCAAAACGACGATGGAATAGACAAGGACATGAGGAATAGGATAAATGCAGGGAATTGGCGAAAGGTGTCTAGGGTGGTTTGTGACTCACGAATGCCGTTAAAACTCAAGGGTAAGATGATGACGATGGTGATGATGATATGTTTTTTTTATTATTTGCCGCTAAGTGATATACGCACAATATGTAATGTAATAATCATCAACTGGATAAGTTATTCTATACTTTTTATGTCACCAAGACGCAGGATAATGCGTCGCGACTTGTGAAGGGACAATAAAGTTGGATAAGGCCATTATCAAGCATGACATTTTGTTATTATTAAATATGTTGAATCTAAAAAGTCGGCCACATAAGTTGTATACCTACTTGAGTCCAACAAAAGCCTCTACGATGCGCACATACGACTTCACAAGGATCGTATGTTTCATTCAATGCCACAGCTCGTGATATCTCGTTACAATTTTGTAGCCCCGTTGAAATCTCGGCTATAATGCGGTTGTGAAATTTGGTGTTCTTTATTTACGTTTGTTCCTGATAAAAAAAAACGTATTCGCTCAGGAAAGCCGCATCAGGGACGCGACGTTCTTTAAGATATCGAAAAAAAGTTTCATTTAATATTTTAGGGTATAAGTAAACGTATATAAATCCTTGAGCCTGAAACACACAACAAATTTTATCAAAATCTGTCCAGTCGTTTAGGAGGAGTTCAGTCACATACATAAGTACAAGAGAATTATGTATAAAGATACATAAAATAAAATATATGGAAAATAAAATATCATAAACAAAATATAAAAAATTGATTTTTTTAAGTTTCAGGTGTTTATTATTACAGGTATGCAGTAGACAGCCCGCCAGGCTAGTCTACTCCAATTTCAATACTCGCATACACACACACTTGTATACAATAGAAAAAGAGAGAAGAAGTCGAATGGAGAAGGTTTAACGTATTTTCCTTACGTGACGATTTCTATCAGTTAAACCTTATCATAAACTACGTTAAGGAAACTTGTAACTTGTGTCCGGACGTTGGGCCTCAGGGTGGCCCTCGATAAGACCGAGGCCATATATTTCCATGGGCCTCAGCGAGGGCCACCTCCAGGGGCCCACTTATTGGTGGACGGCGCCCGTATCAGGGTGGGGACCCAGATGAAGTATCTGGGCCTCACCCTGGATGGGCGCTGGCGGTTCGAGCCCCATTTTGCGGGGCTCGGACCGCGCATAGCTGGGGCGGCAGGGGCACTTGGCCGGTTGTTCCCCAATGTGGCAGTCCCCTAGTGCCAGGTGCCGCCGACTGTACATGGGAGTCGTGCGGGCGATGGCCGTTTACGGGGCCCCGGTGTGGGCCGACGCCCTTGGCGCCACCAACGTGCGCGCACTGCGGGCTGCGCAGCGTGTTGTGGCGCTGAGGGCGATTTGGGGATACCGCACCGTGTCCTCGGCGGCGGCCTTCACGCTCGCTGGCTCCCTGCCTTGGGAGCTGGAGGCGGGGGTTCTTGCCGCCGTGTACGAATTCACGGCGGCAAGGAAACGTTTGGGGGTGCCTCCAGCTCCCAAGGAGATAGAGAGTAGGAGAAAAGAGGGGAGGGGGGCCGCTATAGAGCGGTGGCGACAGGACCTGGCGGACGCGCGGTATGGACGATATACGGTGGACGCCGTCCGCCCGGTCCTGCCGCAGTGGTTGGAGAGGAAGTGGGGCTCCCTGACGTTTCGACTGGTGCAGGTACTAACCGGCCATGGCTGTTTTGGCTGGTACTTGCACCAGATCGCTCGCAGGGAGCCAACCGCTACATGTCACGAGTGCGGCGCTGAGGAGGATACCGCGCAGCACACTCTGTCCGAGTGTGCTGCGTGGGAGGTGCAGCGCCGCACACTGGCTGTGGCGGTAGGAGGAGATCTTTCGCTGCCGAGCGTCGTTACGGCCATGCTCGCGAGGAGGAGGTCATCTCGCAGAAGGAGGCGGCGGAGAGGGCCCGAGAGGCGGATCCTCTCAGCGGCCGTGTCCGCCAAAGGAGGGTCGGTGGAAGAAGGCGGCGATTTGCCCGCCTCCTTCCACCTCCGTAGCCGAACCTGAGGGGATGGGCCGGGGGGCCCATTTCCTCTTTGCACAGGTAGGTTCGGCTGACGAGGGGAGGTAGCTGATCGTGTACACAACTACCT
Source organism: Antheraea assamensis (assembly GCA_035772565.1). Classification (NCBI taxonomy): domain Eukaryota; kingdom Metazoa; phylum Arthropoda; class Insecta; order Lepidoptera; family Saturniidae; genus Antheraea; species Antheraea assamensis. The sequence continues at coordinate 1,164,749 of JAQQSE010000020.1, forward strand.
CCCTATAAGGATTGAGCCCGGCAGTCATCTGCCGCCGGGCTGACCGCTGGGAGCGGCATGGTGTTAGCCTAGTACGGTCCCATGCCGCTCCAACTTAAAGCGGTGGCCGGTGCACCGTGGGGTTTTAGTCCGTGCGAATCGGACATAACCCATTCTCTCCCCCGGGAGGATGGGTATCCGATAGGGATCTCCCCACGTTAATAAAAAAAAAAAAAAAAAAAAAAAAATAAGGAGTTTGTAGAAATAATTCTAAGGAGTTATTAACAGACAACAACAGTATATTTTACACAGAGTTTAAAACTAGAAAAATATATACTAGAAAAAAGAAACATTATTGGAGGTTAATAATATTCTGAAGAGAATTTATAATCCATATTTTATTGCTCCTACATTCCAGTCAAATAATATTTCCTTAAGTGCTATCGATGTTCTTTTTATGAATTTGTAATTTAACACTCTATTTTATTTATCCGAGCGAAAATTTAAAGTAGGAACTTTTGGGCCGTGCCTACCCCAGCTTTTAAGCAGGACTAAGGATGAATTTAAATAAGCTTTCAACGGCGTTGAGTTGGGAATTGCATAAATATTAATGGTCCTCGGACTACAAGACTGATGGATATGGATTAGCCGAAGGGAAATAATATTCTTTAAGTGACTTCAGATATGTCTCGAGCAAATTGACTGTTGGCATATCAAATAGGTAGTGAAATCATTGTAATAAATAATTTAGTAAATCGGATTATAACAGGATTTGTATGAAAGATTGATAACAAGTATAACAACAACTCATATAAATTCTTATAACGCTCACAGAAATCTACAATTCTGAATTTTTTTGTCCATACTCCACAAAACACTCCACATAACACTCTAAATGTTTACTTCTTCATAAGTATATTTATTAATTCATTCCGTTATAGACTTCATTCTGTGGAACGCAAAAGGCAGCACTTATGGCTCCAATACAAGCTATTATTGTAGCTAGTACCATTAATTGTGTCCCTTTACATTTTTCATGATTCCAATAAAAAATTGATTTGATTGATTGTTATTGAACTTTAAAAAAATACTTTGAGACATGATTCTACAACTTTGTTTATGTATAACCTCAAAGTAATACAAAAGTTGATTTGGTTTTTTTTATTATAATTTAAGATTTGCTAACTATATAAACACAGTTCTTAAGTAATGCCTAAAGATCTAGAGATTTCGTGCCCTTAAATAAATTCAAACGTATCTCCAATAAATTGTACGTTGCCCATGAATATTAATTGTTTACATTATCGTCAGAATGCTCGACTGCGTTGTTTACTCCAATATTGGGTGTTTCCGATTTATTATTACTGTCACGGCTAATGCGACGCTGTCAGTCAAAAGGCGTGAATCTACGCTGACAAATGGGCAAGAGTTTATGATTAGTTTGTTTTTTATTACTTGTGCAAATTTCATGGAAGATTAAACTTTACCGAACCCAAAATATAATTCAATGTAGATTTCTAGAGAATTAGAATTACTCGTTTAACAGCACATAGTGGGAAAAAAGCACATTTGTAAAAACATATTCTTTTTTACATATTCGTATTTCTACGTATATGGAGTTGAGTGGATTGATATTATTTGGTAGTTCTTGTGATATTTTATTCAGAACAATGTCATAAGTAATATCGACAATAATTTTCAATAAACTAAAGTGAAAATACGAGTTCTTAAGCATTGGTACTTTAAATACTATTTAAACTATTCTTCCTTCATTTTTATATTCATTCCACTCTGCGTTGTGTATCATTTTTAATGGCTCTTGTAACATCAACGAAATCAGAAGCCACCAAAAGGATTAACAGTAAATTAGCTGATGACTTAAATTATCTCAAGTTAGTTGAATTATTTTAGTATAAGGTTAAGATCCAAATAGCTATAATAAGAGACAACTTCAAAAGTATTATGAAGCTAATACATTTTTTTGTCATTGTTACAGTAATACGTGGAGTCAAGATAACAAAAGTGGTAGTGCCAGAAATAATCCAATACGGTGTCGAAGATGCTGTTATATTAGACTGTGACTATACATACAGTAATGACACATCAGGTCTCGTAGTTAAATGGTTCTTCAAATCGAAATCGAAACTAGTTTATCAATGGATAGTGGGACAGAAACCTCAAGATATAGGTATACTCAGGGGACGAGTGGACCTCACCTATAGAGCATCTAGTGATCCTTTAAAAATGCACAGGGCTTTGCGTATAATTAAAACGAACACTGATATTTCTGGTGATTATACCTGTGTAGTGTCCACTTTCCTGGATGAAGATTCTAAAACGAAGCAGATGACAGTATTTGGTGAGTAATTATATTCATCACAATCATCTATACTAATTCTATTCACCCATTATTGAGATTTCAGATTAATTTATGATCTGATTATAGTAATAATACTACGATAATTATTTGTGTCACAAAGACACAGCTCTATTTGGTATTAAAGTACAGTCCGTACCACACCTTTTTAACGCTTAGATTATAATTGCGCATAAAACAAATGTATGTACAAATATGTATTATTGTATATGTATATAAGACTTTTAAATGTTGCTATAGCATATGATACTGTAAAATCGAACAGTATTGAGTTTCTAAAATATAATCTATAAACGATATTAAAACTTTACTTTCCACAAATACTCTTTTACAATTATTTAATTTAAAATAGCAAAATTTGAACTGTTTTCTATAAATGTCTTTTCATAACAAAACCAAGCCACAGATCACACAGTACTAAATCACAGACTTCTTCAGCCATAGATAAATAAACGAAAATAAAGGAAAGGGTATATTTTCTTTACATGTATAATATTAAGACTTAAACGTAAATAAATGGCAATTTTAGATTCCTATAATAATAATAATATCGTGGGACGCGGGAGCGTTATTGCGTCACTAATTTAGCAGGACATGGCAGCGTAACCACCACGTTGTTAGTATCAGAAGGTTGAAGGAGATATAAACGAAAGAATTGATTCCGATTTTGTTTACTAGTACGCAACTAGTTTACGAATCTCTTTTATTGAGCTGAAGAGGTATATTTAAACGAAACAGAATACGGGTACAGGATTAAATTCGGTAAAGATACCAGCAATATTAGTGTAGTAAAATCTAGGAATTAACACAATATCTAAGCAATAAAGTAATTTCAAAAATAAGCAGTGTACAATAAAGTCGAGTAATAAATAAATGTGGGAACAATAACGAACACGGATTAGTGGTTGTTGTTTGATGATATGCGCTTTGTCTTTTGCGCGTCGCAGGTGCGTTCCTAATCCGGCTAATTTGCACGCATCTTACGTTCCTAGGACGCTTGGTCTTTAGAGTACTGCTTTTGGTTTATAACGTTGTCTGTTACCTGTGTATCACTACAATATTTTAACTTTGCTTGTATTAACTTCTTGACTAACTTTGCTTGTATTAACTTCTTGACTACATACCGCGTGAGTCCAAACATACAAATATATTCAGAGCAATTAAAAATTGAAGAGAATGTTAGAGGCTTGGGTACAGATTTTGTAAACTTAATGACAATGTGCAACCCATCCTTATAAAATTACTGTACCATTTACGTTTAGTGATAGATGCAAATGTAGTCCAGTGAAACTGTAGGTAGTCCGGTGAAACTGTAGAGGGTAGTCCGGCGAAACTGTCTACAGTTCTCTACAGTCTCTGTCTACAGTCTACAGGCCTCTACCTTGCCAGGTCAACAGTGTAGTCAGTTCGAAAAAAAAAAGATGCAAATGAGTTTACGAGTTTCAATGTACTTTAAACATGGCACTGCATCGTTATTTCCTACTGCTTTGTCAAAGAAATTGCGTTTGTAATAAAAGCTGGAACAAACGGGCTAATATAAAAATGTCAATATTCTTATTTGGCTTCAGTTGTGTCTAGCAAAACGTTTACTTTTTGGGATACGTGACGGTCACGCCGGACATCGTCGTTGGATTTCGATTTAAGACGTAAGCGAAAAGCGGTCGAATACATAAACGTCTTTAAGATTTAACACAATCCAAACTCTTTAACTTTATAACTAAAGAAGTGGTTACTTAAGTAACTAACAAAAAGCAACGGTAAGATGAGATGCGAAGATGACTCTTTACAGCTATAGAATAATCTTTATTACGACTCGACACTTTGAAAGTTGTTTAATAACTATTTAAAAATTCATGAATATAATAAAAACTAAATGAATACCTATGAATTTTAACCTTTTTGCTAGAAGAATTAAAATAAAAAATCCATTCATATATTAAATGTCAATATTAGAATATACAGCCCTGTTTCAGAGGGCAGGCCGTAGAGTTAATTTAATTGTTTATTTCAGTTGATACTGATGATAGAACGGATAAGGTTGACAAGTGAAGAAGTGAGGTAGGGGATGAGGTTGAAAAGTTCTCGAGTGGGGATCACGCTTCGCAAGACGCAGGGTGCGCGAACTTGTTACAGCGTAGATCGACGACTTGGTGTAGATTTTGAAAACCCACTGGTTGCGAATAGTGCACAAAAAGTGATCTTTGAAGAAGGTTAATGGTGTTGCAGCCAAATAGATGAATAATTTTTCACCTAGAAAAGGATATAACCAGTAGAGACTGATCCAGTCGGTGTAACACAATTAAATCATAGTTTGTCGTTTACACATAGACATAATTTTAAAATGTTATAATAAAAAATCTCATCTTAAAAATTATACTGTAGAATCTTTTTATCATTTTCGACTTGGAACTTTCACCAAACAGTATCCTTTTTGTGCGACTAAGCGAGTTTTACATATTCTAACATCTGCTATCCGCATCGCATCTCTTTTTATGCCGATGGTACTTGTAAGCTTTCTTGGCAAATAAAATACCGGAACCGTACATAAGTTTTCTGTGGATAGCAAATGCTGTTCAAAATTGTAAGCTTTCGTTTTTGTTATTTGAAGCCTTAAATGAAATCCATCTTAATTGTAGAACTGGGAATTTTCTATATACTTGTGAAACAAAATAAGTGCCACAGGAATGGACGGAAGCTTGATTGGTCATGCAGTTATTATTAATTGGGAAATTATTATACAAAACGATAATTTCGGACTGCATATAAATTTCTTTGCAAAGTTTTGGCTGATTTCATATAATTGTACAACAATTTTAACTTAATATGATATTTTATGAAAATGAAACATTAACACTGGCAAAAGTTTCGCATCAAGTGGGTTATTGCAATCTTCACGAGATCATTGGTCTACAGGGAGGTAAATATATCTAAGCTGCACTTTCTGATGTACATGCACCAATTGAGAACTCTTCAGCCCTATTAGTTATCTATTTATGAGTAATATTCTCCGCTGGCACTTAAGTCTGGGAAATGTAATAGAGCAATCAGAAATATTTTAAAATCTTCAATATCAGCTGACAAAAGCTAGCTACACGAAGAATAACAGTGAAGATATATGAGTTTTATTACCATGTAAATGTAATGAAAATAGAGGGACTGTCAATATCCTAGATGAATTCACAGAACATACAAGAATGCAAGTGTTTGTATTTTGGAAATTACATGTTATATATATGTTGTTGGAGTAGTTTTTACAAAAATCTTTGAATCATCAAAGAAACGTACTTTTATGGTAGATCAATTATTGATTTAAACTTGTAAGTAGCCCTAATGCGCAATATTCATTGTCAACCATACAATTCAAGTTATAAAATAACGAAATAAGGACTGTTGTTTTAAATTCTGAATTCCTGTCTTATCTTTTCTACAGTGTAATGAACTTTAGTATAAAAACAAATTACACAACACAAGTATCTTGTTACAGTGCCGGAGACGAAGTTCCGGCTGATACAGAATAAAACGGATGACGACACAGTGAACGTCATCTGTGCGGCGGAAGGAGTGTATCCCGCGCCAAACCTCACGCTGGCCACGCCGGAAAGGTGGGTTAGACGTTTATTATATGCAGGTTTTTTATTATCTTAGTCAGCATTACTTCGTATGGTTACCGTTATTTCATTAACACAATAAGGGAAGTAATTATTTATGAAATAGAAGAGTAGAAAATATGGATTTATTAACTCCATACATTAAAATGTGAGTTTGTTTCTTTGTTACACTTTCACACCGTAACTCATCTGATTATCATGAAGTGTTGTATACACTTTGTCAGGAGTACCATAGGGTACCTTCCACTGCGGATAAATGTACTATCTCCGAGGGATAGATCAAATCTATATCAACACGTGATAAGCCATAACCAAAATCTAGTAAGTAATAATTTAAGGGTCGTTTAATAATTTAATTCACGGTAATACAACATTTAATACAATTTCTTACTTCTTATACTTACATACTATCTGAAATATCAAAATAATACCTAAACAACTATTGTGTTCTGAGTCATACACCAAAAAGATCAACTTTTACAAAATCTGTCGGCAAAACATGCTCTTACCAATGGCATATCATTTATTTATATACCTTACTATACTGCTCATATTTATCTTTTAAGAAAATAAATGTGGAAAAGTAAATGCGAAAGGAATACATCCATGAGCGATCAGTTAACAAAGGTATATAGCGCAAAAGCTTGCAACCTAATTTACTGCGCTTCACCTGGTTTGATTAATTGAAAATCAGTAAACCTGAATGAATTACTGCCTTTAGACTCCAATCAGGGAATATTCCATTGAACATTTTTTTTGTATTTAATAAAAGTTAAGTTGTCACAAAATAGTGAATTATGCAGTAGTATAGAAGATGTTTACCGTATGATAATAGAATGTACACGTAACCAAGCCCCAAGATTAGTACTCGAAAGTAAAACCAGTGAGTCATTGAGATCTGTCGGTTTGTGTAAAACCATCCTTGCTTTCCCGACGTCCAGGGACTGTTTATGTCTGATATTAAAAACCCGCAAAAATTTTGTTATTGTTGATTATGATTGGTATAAACTTGGTGCTAATCATTGTGGTGACAAGATCAATTTGTGACCAAACCCCAATTACAAATGAAGAAGAAAAAAAAACTTCTACAAATTAATATTATAATATATGCAGCTTCTATTTGATTTGGAATCAAAGCGCCTGATAATTATAACAGACAGTGTCCATTAAATTTCGTAGAAGATGAACTATAATCACTAAAATTATATAATTTAAAAGTCTCGCTTCTCTCCATCCCCTTTAATTTGCGCTGAATCGCTTGACAGGTACTCGAAACGTCCAATATAATTTGAGCTGCCACTCCCCGCTCTTCGGTCTTTAACGTAATCGGGGGTGGATGTTTCAGAGGAGTTTCACGTGTCAACCGTTGTGGTAGCAATGATGTATGAAGTTAACCGTAATACAGGCGGGCCGCATTGCGGACCATGTTTCTGTTATGCACTAATGTGAATAATAACAATTTTGGCATATATATATTACTCTTATTTCACGAGTATTTTGGTGTCATTTGCATTGAAAATAGTCTTCGATACTGGGGAATGTTTTCTGTCATTCAATTATCCATTTGAAATCGTGTTTGAATTGATTAGGATCTGTCGACTATCCTGACTTATGAACACGAGTTTTACAATATTCCTTAAAAAAGTTTCCTTATCCTTTATATTGATAATGGTTACAAGGTTTATTATTTTTGCATAATAGTTACAAAAGATATTTATATTTACTGACTGTATTGAGTATATAAAGATGCTTGGAAAGATTTGGTGCCTTCTACCATGCTTTATCTCAATTGTTGTCTATTATTCTTGAATCATTATGGGTGTGTGTTTCTCTGAGAATATGCAAAGTTTGTATCTTTTTCATAACCTTAAAAGATGGTAACTTTTACTTTTTAATACTTGTACGTATTACGTTGATGAAATTTAACTTTTTCTCGTGATAAAACTTTATTGTAGTTTCCAAGAGGTATTTCTCCAGAGGTTCCTTCAACTCGATTGTTCGGTGCAAATATGTCGCCTCACCATTGCCGTTGGTGATGTCAGTTTACACAAAGTTAAATTAGAAACTGGAGTGCTTTCGTGTTACTTTGAAAATTTGTTATAAAAATGGTTAAAGTTTGATAATTTTTCATTCCATTGTTCAAGGAACGTCATAGTTTCATGGAAAACTTATTCGACGTCATTGATTTAGACTCGAGTAAGCCAGTCTATTGAGTTTTAAACCTGTTTAAAATTATATTTTTCGGTTTCTTATCTTATTTCAAAACGAGATCTCTATTTCTTGAACATCTGAAATATTTGTTTCTTTCAATACAAATTGAAGAAAACTTTATAATGTGTAGAAGTGACTTTATCACCAGAATTTATTGAATCAGACATCTCAATATCATTTCTTAACCCATAATCTCCAACACAATTTAACAGATCCCTATAAAACGTGTCATATTCGAGTGTTTTTTTTTTCTCATTGAGATAGTACTTGTGCTATTTTACTGTAACTTACTACTGGATAACGTGTAATTGATATATGTCATTATGGTATAACAAAACAATTTGTTTCAGTAAAAAGTAATCATAATGTAGACAATATTACGTGTCCGGAGCCTCGAGTACAGCTAGTAACGTATAATATTAAACAATTAATATCTTACTGACATTAATCTGCCAAATGATCTGATCATGTTGTTATATCATTGAACACGGACAGATGATGTCTTGTCATTCAACTTGTTGTGCAACTCCGAATATATATCGATGTAATCAATATGTTATTATTAAATGAAACCGTAGCTATGAATACATTTTTTTCTGATCAATCTCAATTCTATTTATTCTGAAATTTAGATGGTCTATTTAGTTATTATTCTTGATATTTTTGCTAAATTCAGTATATAATAGACTTATTATAAGATTATCTGTAAGAATATTATAATGTCTTTTATTTATTACATCTTTGTATCCAGACGGTTGAGCGGTGTGGCGCACAATTTAAAGCTAGTGGACGGTAGATATTCCGCGGTAGCGACCGTTACTCTCAACGACGCTGATCTACCATCACCTGCGGAATTCATCTGCACGTTGTGGATACCACAAGCTAAATATGCTGTTAGAAAAGAAGCTATATACTATCCAGGTAATTATAAATATCGCGAGGTTAAGAGTAAGTTATATTTGGGTTATTTAAATTCATGATTATATCTAAGAAACGCTAGGAGAAAGTTATTTGGCCCTGATATTTGCAAGGTTTTAGTGATTTTTGTGATTCCTGCGTGGCTATCTACATCTACCAGCCTTAAGTTGAATATATGTTTTCAAGCACCCATACCTTTGTTTTGGCAGCTGCGCTTGAAAGTCACTTCTTCCTTAAGTCTAATGTGTTATCTTAAGTAACATTGTAAATTGGTAACATTAGTGACATTTCATAAAATGTAAAAAAAATGTTGCTACTTTTAATATCATAATGCCACCGATTCTCCCTCCTTAGAACATACCCATCAAAAAGTTACCTGGAAGAGATTGCTGCTATATGCTATATATCGCTGTAATAAAGCCGCTCTTTGTACCAACCACATAATTTGAAAATTCCATTAGAATATATGTATAATGTTGTACGATAAAGTTTGATTAAATAAATATAACATTTTCTAATGTATTCCCAAATACGTACATATACCTATTGCTAAAGAATTTGTAGTAATTAGTATCAAGGAAAATTTAGTGTTATCGCCCGATGACAAGATTTCTTAATCTTTTGTTTAACTTTGAAAGAATAAAGTAAAAATACACGTAGAATTCCTTTTTAAAGCAATAAGATAAAATTATAGATGCTATGAGGATAAAGAACGACGTTATAAAACTGAAAGCTGTTTATTTATTTAAAACAAACAATTTAACCGCTTTACAAGTCGACGAACATCATTACAGCCCGCTTGGGTGGAACCTAAAAGAATAAGAGATGCAAATAATTTTCAAGCGTTCCCATGAAAAATAACATTCCTGTTGAATAATTTGCGAGACGGCCATTTAAGCTTTTTATCTGAAAACTTTGTGTACACAGCTACATAAATGGTATAAAAGAGATGGAACGTTTCCTGCAGGAGTCCTAGAGAATAATTTTTCGCTTCGTTAGCTCCATTGTGGGAGGTAGAATGCGTTTAATAGGATATCGGTTGAAGCCCGAACAAACACTTTTGGCGTATCTCATGATCTTTAATGAAATATCAACAAACCTTGTAGGTAGTTGCCAACTTAAGCGGAAAATCTTTTTCTTTTGGACATTGAAAGATGGATTATTATGATGGATTGAGTTTTTTTAGTTCTGCGAAGTCTCAAGGGTTTTGAACTTATTTGTTCGCAACATACTGTTTGGAACAACGATAGGTAGTATATTTGTAGTACCTTTTATGTATTTCTCAAAGCTACGTGTATAAACAATAAAGTAAAATTTGCCATAGATTTTCAATTATACTTGGTGTAACTTTTAATGAGTTTTTTTTAATGCCTACTTTCAAATAGTTCGTGTCCTGTGCAATTTCCTGATCAAAAAATTAGTCTTCGTTTCAAGAATCTTATTCAGCATCTATAGTACCAAAACAATTCGCTTTATCGCAGTTATTTTAACTTCAATAATTTCCGCAGAATAATGTCTTTGAGTTTACTAAAGTTTCAGTGACATTAAATCACTTTTGTTCTCATACGACTGAGGTCTTTCTTACGACAATTTGCCTGTGAGTTAGTTTATTCCAATTCACTAACTGAGAGACAGTATCACCAATTTTATCTTGAAATTACTTTATTGAAATGGTGACGGCTGTGTACAATTTTGCGAATCACTAAATCTAGGCTTTAGCTCATAAATAACTTATTACGTTTATATTTATTTCTCGTGTTTTGTAAATAGTAACACTAACATTTTTATTATATCAATTGTAAAAAAACATAAATTTAGTGCTTAAGGATAATTAGATGGTAATATTGTTATTACAGGACCTATAAGCACAACACCTGAAATGCCAACGGCAGCAGATATGCAACTCGCAGCAGCAGTTGGTTCGAAAGGTAAACTTAATTCTAATATAAACGATACTAATTCAATTAACCTTAATAATAATCAAATTTAAATTGTACTACTTATGTATGAAGTTAAATATTATATTACTTTTTCAACATCATATATTTGGAAAATAAACTATAAAGCTTCTAATACAATGATTAGAACTAATTAATTAAAATCAATACTTAAATAACAGTAAATTTATAACAAAGAATTCGACACCAGCCATCATTTTCTGAAGGGTGTCGATTTTACTCATCCAATTAGCGATGTAATTAAACGACAGACAATGGCTTTGAGATTAAATTTCACAGCTCCTAAGTAGAGAAGCAAAGGCAGTCATTAATTGTTACATATTGCATTTAATTGTTGGATTTAGTTAATTCTTTGGACAATTGACATAATGTTCGTGAAATTTGAAACATAATTCTATTCTACATTTAAATTTAATTAGTGTAAATTAATGTAACCTCCCGAGTTCGACTCCAACGCAATTTTTGTATATGAATAACAATTTGTAATATATGATCACAATGTGTCGTTTTTTTTTAGCTTAAAGCATTTCTTGTGCTCCTGTAAATGTTAAAAAATGTATATTTTTAATATATTCATGTACATATATATGTATATGAATAAGATATTATATAATTTCCATATAGTATTCACCTTGCTATACAGTGCATATATTAAATCTCTTATGTCTGTTTCCTGATCATAATTTCTTAATACAAATTCTGTTACCATCAATTCTTTATTACTGAATATTTATTATATATTCAGTCTCTCATTATCAGATATTTTTTGTTTAAGTCTGATAGTTTTATCTATAGTTTTGTTGTTTATGTTCATGTCCATTATGTTGTAATGACTATTTCTTGTATACGAATGACAAATGTACGTTGTAAGACTTTAGGTAGACTAGATACTTTAATATTTGCACGTTTGTTATTGGTTGCATTAAGAACTGTAGTAATTTTAATCTTGCTTTCATTTTATTCATAAATATTTATTTAATTAACTTCGTTGCCTTAATTGTTTTCTTTTCTATTGAATGATCGGTACTTTTTTGTTTTCTTGTCAACTTAAACTATTGTGAACTAAAATTAAGCTACATCTCTTTATGGAAATAAAATGTTGTTTCTGTCTTCTTTATTTTCTTTCTTTATTCTTTCCTTTTATTAACTCTTTCTTTCTTCCTTTCTAACTTCTTCCTTTTCTTTCCTCTTTTCTCACTTATTTGAGTTTATTAAGTAAAATGACGACAACGCTATTTTTACTTTTATTATTATGTTATTTAAATAATAGAATTAATTAATGATAAATGGAAACAACCAAAATTATGACATTAATCAGTTTATAGTAATAGTTGAAAGTAATTGACCACTTTAATTATTTTAAATAAATAGTCTAGTGACATTCGTTGTAACTGGCTCTACTACTACATACTTGTCGGTGTTTGATGTGATTTTAATACGATTTCATTTTTCAGGAACAAATCTTTTTACAGCACTCAGCATATTCTTGGTACCAGGTCTCGCTCATATGCTCATCACATAAAATATTACAAAGAAAAGAGAAAATGTGAATATACGATAGAAACATCTCATAAAATATACCGTGTCAGTTCAATCTGTAACAGTTAAGTTTCCTTTATATGTGACAAAAGTTAATATGACAGCTGATATGTGGAAATTGTTACAGTTTTTCCTTTATTTATTGTTTTTTTTTTACGAAGTAACATGTATATAATTTATTCCGAATTAATAATGTCGCGTATCATTTATGATGAACTATACTTTTCTTCTTGTTCCACGTTATTTTTCATGACGTAAATTCAGTTAGTAATTGTTTTTATCAACGTAATAATTTAATTTTATTCGTAAACTGTTGTTTTGCTACCTCTAGTCAAAATGTCCAAAGTGAAGTTTCGCCAAATCAAAAAAAAAAATTCAGTAATTTTAAGCAAACACGAGACACATTAGATACACACATTACTGAAAAAAAATGTATCATTGCGTATGAAAAAAAATTTGCTTTGTGTGTATTAAAAATTGAAATAAATCTGCGCTGAAAATCGGTACAGCGTCATTTTTGCATTTTTAAATTTCTAATTATTTTTATACTGTTAAAGCATTGATAAGCTAGTTAATATATATTATTTCATGGAAATATGTACAGATATTTATATGTAGCATAATAATTTTATTATTGTCACTGGCCTAACTGAGTGGGATAATCAAATTTATTTGTGAATGCATACGAAATTTTTGATTTAATATACCATTATAACATAACAGAATTGTAATATTAAATTAAGAATTCTAGAAATTCGATAAAAATGATTGACAATTAAAATTTTAAATATAAGCAGTTACTTCATTGACGTTATTACTACTTTAATTAAAAATTAGGTTGGACGTTACTTCGCACTTCCGCTAAGAATTGGTTGTCGTTATCACGTCTTACTGCAACAAAAAACAGTTGTGTAAGAACTAAAAATAATAAAAAGGCGTGGTTGGTCGGCAGTTTAACTCGATGTTGACCAAGCAATATTAGCGGAAGTGCGAAGTAACGTCCATCCTAATTTTTAATGATGGATTTCCGCGAAGTAACGCCTTCATCAATCAAATACTACTTTCATTGTAAAATAATATACAATATACGTTATTAAACATTGGAAATGATTAATTCTTATTAATTATTATTGTTCAATCAATCTTACATACTCTTGTATACAAGATGATTTAACTGAATTATACTTTATTATTTAAAACCAGATCACGTCATTGAGCATGCTGTAAATACACCGCTCGTCGTAATACAATATAAAACTTTACATTGTTCAAGCTGGTGGCAAGCAGTGAAATTTCAATTCGTTTTTTATCCAAGGCAACAGCTCAAGCCAAGGTCTGGCCGCTCTGGCTCGCTTCAGCTTGTTACCATTCAGCTGCGTGGTCTAAGCGCTCGTCCTAAAATTTCGGCGAATCAGTGAAGACCCGTCAGGCCAAGAGCAGTTAGTAAATTTAAAAAAAGTGAATAATTCTTCAATAATTTCCTCATAATTATATTTGATTGAAATTTCCTAAAATTTAAACTGCAAAAAATGTACTTAATCTATATAAATGGAATTATAGAGTTCAGCTGTTGTGTCAGCGTCACGCAAAACTACTGGATATATTTCATTAAATGTTTAAGTTTTACATATAAAAAACTTGGTCCTTTTTGAAAAAAAAAAAAGATTATCTTGACATCTCCTTATAATACAAAGTTTAAATAAACCACTATTTCTATAAGCACTACACGTCAGTGTCTTCATGCCGTAGAGTAGTGGTATAAACGGTGTAGTGTTTATATATTTTCCTTTGTACACAAAATATATTGTCAAGATAATAAAGTTGGTAAAAAAAGAATTGTATATGGTGTCACTATAATTACTGCCTTTTATTAATGTACATGAAATTCAATTCACTGGTGCACAGAAAACAAATGTAAGGTCTGAATGGCGTGATCTGAGTTAACATAACTTCATTTATTTTCATTGAAAATTTGTATAGAATTAGATAGGAAATGTTTGTTATTCAAAGAGTTCTGGTATGAAATATATACATTTTTAATTGATAACTATTGATAAGTTAATAATTCGAAGTTGAAATTATAAGGACATACACACACACAAGATATACGTATACACTGTACAAAATTTTTAACAAGGCTTAAAACTGCTAATTTATGAAATCCTGTGACCTCGAACTCTCAATTAAAATGCTAACGAATGTAAGTTAATTAGTACATTTATATTTAATTAATGTGTATTATATTCCAAAGTTTATTTATATGTTCGCCACGTCTGAGAGAGGGGTGATCCCAACGTGAACAGGGTATCGTTTAAGTTCATATTAATTTCATTATGGTGAATATTGGATTTTATAAAATTTTGGACAATATTGTAAAAAAAATATATTATGCCCTTATTCGTAAATATTATTATTACTAGACGCGCTCGTTTAAAAATCGAGTTCAGTGATAAAAAAATAATTATTCACTGGAAATGCGATTTGTTTTAAATTAATATTTATGTCTTAGTATAGACTAAAGGCAGTATTTTTTATTAAATTATGTACAGACGATTTTTTTTTACATTTTAATATTTTTTCCTATTAAAAATTATGAATAATTGTATAATGAGAGTTATATTGTGTATTGCACCAAATTTGAATAATAATAATAAACAAAACATTTTAATTAAAAATAAATATCTGATTTCTGGACCATTTACATTCACGTAATAATTAATTCCAGTTCATTCATTTTATGTAGCTTTGTACATCGTTTTAAAAAATATACTCATATCAATGTAAAAGTCATATGTGTGTCACTGGTGAAGTGAATAAATCAGTTAATTTACAAACTGCCTATGTAAAGTGCAGATTAACTAGAATCATTCGTTAAAGGTGCCGTAAATTGTTTCATATCTCGTTTCGATAGTATGACCTTATTCCGACGAGTATATAGTGCTATAAATTTTATAGTGACACAGAAGTGACGTACTAGATTATATTGTACTTACACGTTAACCGAACAAATCGGTTATTCTGCATTACCTAGTTTTTGTACACCATCTAAATAAATTTATTAATTTAATAATTAGAACTGCCATGTTCTTTATTTGAAGATTATTAAATCTGAACGGAGTTTCATAAAATTGGTCTCATTATATCCGATAGAAAGAAATCCTATGGCCCTAAGTGTCCACTTATGGTCTAGTATCACGGAAATCACATCGGTGATCTCTCTCAGAAATTACAAAGTGATTAAAATATGAGACAATATAAGTTACCAAATGTATTATTTAAGTATTAACCAAACTTGTTGACTTTCTTATTTTAATTATATGTGGAAATAAAAAAAGTAGTATATACTTATGTACACGCGTTAGAAGTTATACTTCTTTGGCGTAAGAAGATAAAAATCTTTTCAATAATGTTATATTTCGTCTTATTCTATGTTTGTAGAAAAAACGACACTAACAATAGAAAAAAGGTATGTAATATATACATACTTTTTTGAATAAAATATTGACTATAGCTAACTTCAGGGTGTCGGTTTTTCGTGACGGTGTGAGCGCGCATCATAAAAATAAAGAAGTATAACTTCAAAAATGCTCTGTATTTTATTACTCAGTATTCTTATACACTATCTCTCTTCTCTAGTGATTTAATTCAAGTGTTAATGTTAAAAATGAGACACGGTTTCCAGAAGTAACAATAGGATTAAGATTGTTGACATGTTCGTTTTAATATTTCATGAATAAGGGCCACCTGTAAATATATATTTGTACGAATTACGAAAATGTTAGCGGTAAGTTTTTAATTTTTAAATGTAATTTGCTGTGCATATTGCCGTTTATGGATAAGATCCAGATCGAGAATTTTACCGTGACATTTCTTAAAGATAAATAAAATGGATCGTTGTGTATATAATGTTTGTGTTTTATTTTTATTAGCCTATATGATTTTAGATTTAAAATTATTTTTTAATTTCCATATTATAGGTAATTATGGTAAAGGGTTAGTTTATACAGACACCGTATCGGTCGGAAGGAAAATATCGTGAAGAAACCATAGCATAGCGGAATGGGGTATTCTTATACTCGCCTCGCTAAGCTACTAACCTCGAGTTGAAAATCTTGAACTGCATTGTTACTCAACATCAGATGACATTGTAGACAAAATGATGAAAAAAATAAATCTAGGCGTAATAACAAAAAGCTTGTTTTTTTTTTATTGTAACAACAGAATTTGACGTCATTATGCCTCATAGTGTGGTCCCACACTATCTATTGGCAATCGTCGTTATAATTTTGATGGTATTCGACAGTTAGATATGCACTGTCTGACTCTAAAATATGATTACCTAAACGAGAGTATTTGTAACTCGTTTATTACCATATGCATGGTAGTCGGCTTCTATTTAGTTACATACAAAGATCTTAGCATCCTGATTCACCAGCAGATATACCTACAGCTGATCCAAGAACTCTACACTGCCTTGGTCCCATATCAAATTTTCAATTTGAAGTGCTCGTCGTTCATATATATAATCAATAATTATTTTTGTCGACCTTTTCCGTGTATTCATAGGAAACTTCTAGTCATTGCGAGTAATCTTTGTATATCATACAATATATTGTATCGCTAACGATCAAAGCACAACTAAACCTGATCACAATAAGGTGGTCGTGTAACCCTAGGTTAGCCTGAGGCACGTATTAAAAACAAGCAAGATCCAAGGTCCAATTATAGAGCCATCAGAATTTTACCTATTATATGCCAATTTTGCCCTTAAGTATATAACATGTATTCGACTAACGCGTATCTAGCTTAGCTTATATAACAACAAGTTACCTGTTACAGTTCAATCTATGTTATTCAGTTGCCGACTTAACAAAGCCTATTCTAATTTATATAGTTATTAGCAACCTCTTGTAGTTTTATAAATACGATATAAATAATAAATAAAAGTAGAGGATAATGAAGCTTCATTTTAGATATTTTTTTCTACGAAAAATTTAGGAATCAGAGTAGTATTCTAGAAATTACCTTAGACAAACATATTCACAAAGTTTTCCTTTTTGTATTATGAATCTAAGTTAACAACTGTGTTATTTGTATTTTTTCAATTTTAACTCTTGTTTGTGACTTAATCGGCACGTTTTTTCGTATACCTAATATATAATAGTAAAATATTCAGAATGAAAAGTACTCTTCATTTTCATCCAGGTCCCAGGCTAACTCAACGCTAATCTAATTTCGATTAGTTAGAGTCTTAGTTGTAAATGTGTGTAATATATATAATGTAAGGATAGGCAGAGATCCTCCACATTTATGATACTAGTGCACCAAACTGTGCACGATGGAGTATTATATTATATATTCTGAGGTACTTGTTGTTGTTGTCTTGTAGGTGGTAGCTGAAACTATTACTAGTTTCAGCATTAATGGGTCGGCTCGCCCGGGGTAGTACCACCCTCTCACAGAAAACCGACGTGAAGTAACAGTGCTTGCACTGTTGCGTTTCGTTCGGTCAGTGAGAGCGCCGGAGGCCCACATATATTAAAAGGCCGGCAACGCACTTCCGACTCCCCTGGTGTTGCTAGTGTCTATGGACGGTGGTGATCACTTACCATCAGGTGACCCATCTGTTCGTTTGCCCCCTATAATATAAAAAATAAAGTTATTCGTCCGCACACTTTAAAACTTAGTAAAATGGCGACAAATTTAATTGTATGTACGTTAGCAGGCTGGAAAAGATATCTAACACGGATTTCTCCCTGGGTTATGACATGGAGTTCTTCAAAAAGGGACTGAAACACACTTTTCAAGGTCGGCAAAATAATAGTGATATCCCCTTGATGTTGCACTTGTCTATACGCGACGGTCACCATTTACCATCTAGAGGGTCGTATACTTGTTTGCTGCGCTGTGACATAAAAAAAAACCCCTGAAAGTATATTAACTAAAAAATAACAATTAAACGAGAACGGTAACACAGACTGGCATATATTTTTTTACGAAGATTTGCACTTTGCAGTCACCTCTGAAAATTCTGTTACCTAATGGCATTCCTTAAGATATCAAACTGATGACTCTCGATTGGTAATTTGTTTCTAATGGTTTCTGAACTATACTACTATTCACCCATAGAAATGTGGTTTGGCCGAAGGTAAATCGATTTAGAATGTTCGTTGACGCAAATCCCGATATGCTCTTCAGAATTTTATATTCTATTTAAATTCTAACATAATCATCATTATCAATGAAAACGTCGTGAGAAAAACTGAACAAGAGTATGGTTGTTATAGGTATCACCGTGTGTGGGAATAATATAGAACTGGATTCCTCCGGGAACGAAATCGTCAATACGTTTTAATATAGCGTGGTAATTATGTCCCTACCTTCCTTTGAGGAAAAGGCTTTAGTCCAACAATGGCATTATTATTAAAAAAAAAACTTGGTGTAACTTTATAATAAAGTATAAATACCACTCTATTTTCGTCGTTATTTTATCAAACGAAATATAAACTGAAAAGCGAGGTCATAATTATTTCGCTAAAATTATCTTTTGTGGGTCGCTTTTGTCATCGTCGGAGCACTTTAAGGTCAAATGAGCCTAATTAGATTGTCTGTTTAAAAAAGTATCAGTTTAACTGAGAAGTTTTCTTCGTTGAAAAACCGGTCTGGCTAAAATTAGATAGGTTTTTTGTTCAAGTTAGTTAATTGTTGGTAACGGATGAGTCGGGGACAAAGGTTTGTGAACTTATTTGTGTCTGAAATTTTATACTCGTAAATGCCTTTCTCTTGTTTTTTTTTATAATTTCAGTACATAATTCGAACCAAATCATAAAGAAATTTGTTTAACTCGTGAACAATAAAATATTATAAAATAGAGATAATGAAATAGAGGATTAGTAGAAAAACAAATGTTAATTCTCACTTTATAGATCCGAAACATGATACTTTAAATGATAAATAATAGCTTATGTTACAATGGCAACACCTTGTATGTTAAGAACTATTAAGCTGCTTAGGCATCGGAATGTATCATAGACAGACATATATACGTTAAAAAATATTACCCTCCCTTTGTACAATTTGGCAATTATATTGTAATCTGTATAAATTGATTATAAAAATGTAAGTTGGACACCATTCTATTTCCTTTTTTTTTTACTCGCGAGGGTATCTTATATTTCTGACCTTGCCTGGCAGTATAGGTGGGAATATCAGCTAAGCCCCCACGGTGTTCTTCTCGATACATTTAACAGGGTAGGCAGGAACTGCCTCTGCAATACTTCTGCCCGACCCGGAAAGTGTGGACCCTTGTAGTCTATGGGACACCTAATTCAACTCTATACTCTATAAATAACTGAACCATGGATATAATGTTTCCAGGTGAACATCAAGTTATACATATTTTCATATTAATCAAAATATAGTGTATACTTACACCAAATTAGAGACAGTTGCTTAAAACTCAAATAGATATACAGAGATTCATTATGTTCTAAGTCATCAATGTTATTTTTATACGTAATTCAAATTTCCACGCAATATATTTCAGCAACAAAATAACATTCATTATAAAAAGTTCACAGATATTTTATAGTGTCACTCACTCTTCACTAGAGTTACGTTAGAATAACTGATGTCACAATATTATTCAAAACTATGACGTTAGCAAGCTCCGTATCTTACACCTTAGTCGAGACCTAGGAAATTGTGTCAATATTTTAGGTTTAAACTGCTTCTACGGCCAGAGTATATAAAAGTCGTTGAAATCGCCTTTTAGGGGTGAGACACACCGGCAAACCTCAATACCCGGGCGTCTAAGTATGGGTATCGTCAATTTTTTTTGTTACTAATAGGTTAGCGTTTTGACCACAATCTCATCTGATGTTAAATGACGATGTGGTCTAAGATGGTAATTACACTAAGCCTAAAGGGAGACTGGCTCTCAAGTGCAGCTACCGGAATACACCAATAGGTGTTTGGCGACATACTTACAACTTGAGGGTGGTAGCTAGCCAGATGGACTTAGAAAAACCCTAGTATGGTTTCATCACGATGTTGTCCCCCACCGGAAGCTCCGACTTAGTTGCAAGGATTCAAACCTACGACCTTTGACGCTGTGTCCGAATAGCTTATTAATTAAGCCATCATCGCTTCACTTCTACTAGACGCTACCCAAAATAAAAACCAGGATTCGAAATACTTTTAATCATATAGTTGGATATAGTCACATCGGGTAAACGTAAACGTATACATTATGTATACATAATACCTACAATATAACAAATCGGCTTATCAAAATCAAAAAATGCTTATTCGATTTAGGCCCTAAGAAGGTGCTTATGAACGTCAAAATTACCAAACATTCGGAGAACAGACCGAGATATCGAGAAGAACCGGCAAGAAATTCGATCGGGTTTATCTTATTAATAGATAAAGATGTATATTTAAAATATATTTCATATTACAATCATTTTTAGTGGATGCACAAAGTGGAGTCAATTCCAGACATCACCATCGTTCACATATTGATACACTCTATAATAGCCCTTTGACATCAAAACTCGCTGGACATGGCGCATAAATTTACAGTCCTGTAAAGGTCCTTCTGTAGGTGGTAGAGCTACGCTGAAGCTATTGCTGGCTTCAGCATGAATAGGTCGGCTCGCCCGAGGTAGTACCACCCTCTCATAGAAAACCGACGTGAAGTAACAGTGGTTACACTGTTGCGTTTCGTTCGGCAAGTGAGAGCGCTGGAGGCCCACATATTTAAAAGGCCAGCAACGCACTTGCGACTCCCCTGGTGTTGCTAGTGTCTATGGACGGCAGGTGATCACTTACCATCAGGTGAGCCACCTGTTCGTTTGCCCGCTATAATATAAAAAAAAGTCCGGCAAATCGGTAATACATTTTACGACTTTGTTATAAAACCTAACACTATTATCTAAAAATTTGTCACTGGTTTTACTAAGTCGAAAATACGGGACGACCAGTTTGTCACAGTTTCTAATGTTTAGATCATGTCGGTCTTTTACGAAATTCAGCTTGAACACTACATTGAATTATCAAGAATGTATTGGGAGGATAGGGTTAAGATACCGAATTCTTGAAACTACCTATTACTACTTTGAATAGTATATAAATATAAACTAGAACTCAATTGCTTAATGAACGTCATATGTGTAATTATTAGGACATGGTTTGTATGAAAGAAAATTTTTGAATAATACGAAGAATTCAAATACTTGGGTTAAAAAATCTACATATAAAAATGTGAGTGAATGTGTGAAACAGAATATAGTAGGAAGAATTTTTAAAATATTGTCAAAATTGACGGTCCGTTGTTCAGTTGCCATTCCATTTTATTACATGATTGCACTGTAAAAGGTAAGATTTGGTCGAATTTTCTTTGTTAGCACTTAGTAGAATATATTATTTAATATGAGTTATGCAAATGAAGTGAAATTTATATTATCTAAAATACTAAGTTTTGGATAATCATTTAGGAACATGGAAATAACAAGCGATAGGTATTATGTCCACGTCGGATAGTACTTGGCTCTAGAATACAGCTATCGTGTCCGACAGAATCGGAATTATCATACACCAGGTATAACATTGGCAACAGTGATCCTTAGAAGTATCGCGTTCTAACTATTTTAGTCTCTCCGGTTCACAATGACTCTTTTCTAATTTGTCGAGTTTAACGATCAACGAGTGCATATCCAAGCTGCCAAGAGGTATGAAGGCTGGCATGATAGCGTCAAGTAACGAAGAATTATATATCTTTCCGTGATTGGAGTTTTTATGGATTACTTTGTGATTACAATCAAGATGACACTTTATCCAGCTATGATAAAGAGGTAACACGCAACAATAAGTTGTTGATATAATAAATTCGTTATCACAACTGACATAAAATACAAAATGTTTTAAAATACTTTCATACTAATTATAATATATTACATCACTATAATTTTAAAGAACTTTTTACCATCATATAGCTGTAATTGTAAATTATCAACATATCAAATTTGTCTATCTTATTTGATGGTTTCGAAGGCTTAAACTTTACGAATCACTGCGGGTCTCGCCTAGTTCTTTTGAGTAGCTTCGACAAGATGATGCGACTGTATACGAATGAAGCTGTACCTCTAAAGTATGTATGGCGTAGTTAAAGGTCTACATGATTATCTATCTGGTTTATTCTAGATTTGACCAAACCCCTTGGCCAAATCCCAAAATAAATTCCATTTAGTTTGGCCTAGTGTGTATTAATAGCGAATTATAAAAAAGGGGAATATTTTCTTAGGACCATGTGCTCTATTCTCCGTTTTTGGTTAAGTTAGGTTAGACTTGCGATGAGAAGAAAGTGCGAGCCGACCGCAACAGCAGTCGGTGAGCGTCTTGCCTCTACAACTGGACAGCAAGAAAAAAAATTGAAAACGTGCTTTATTTTGAATAAATTCAGAGACGTTCGCGCTATCTTTTCATTACACGTCTTTTTTTTTTTAATGTGGGAAGAAATCCTTCATTGGACACCCACAGCCCTGGGGAGCTGTGGGGTGTCAGACTCTTACTGACTAAAAAAACCCACAAGATACCGTCTACCGCGCTATGGAGTGGCACGGGATCGAACAAGCAAGCACCATGCCACTCCGGCGACAAGGCCCAGCGCGAACGCCCTGACTGCGACGACAGCCCGGTCAAGCTGCCTACCCGTCTACCGAACCAATGTGCAATGGAAAGTCAAGTCCCCAGTCCCTTCCCTCCTTGGTCCGGTTTGGCAGTAAAGGGGTCACCCCCTCGAACCACCACCACCTGTAACTTTTTTACGTGGTTTTCTACCACAGGAACTTTTTAATGAGGTTTTTTCCCTCTCCCTCCGCCCAAAGGCCGTCCCTCTGTCACTTTTTAACGTGGTTTCTTTCCGCGGTAACTTTTTAACGAGGTTTTCTACCTCCTTCCGCCCGAAGGCCTCCCGTCTGTTTTTTAACGAGGTTGTCTCCTCAACACCCTTAACTTTTTAACGTGGCTTTCTCCCACGGTGACTTTACCGTAACCTAATCAAAAACGGAGAATAGGTAAGTACATGGTCTTAAAAATACTTCGATCAAAGGCCGAAAATGGAATTTATTTCGGGGTTTACGCAAAGGTTTTGGTCGAACTTAGCATAAACCAGGAATTTCAGGAAGGGACTACATATCGACCTTTGACTATAACGTGTACAGTACTATTATGTACCAATTATTTTATTCCGTACCCGTTCTATTTACTGGATACGTCTCATCCCTAATGCCTTCTATTTACTTGTGTGTTATATGGTTTAGGTAAGAACATATTCAGGTTTAATGCAAACATAAAATCAATCAACCTTCACTGTAACCGTATTAGAAAATATTTTTACTTGCATTAGCCGATTCCCGTGAGTTTAGTACTTTATAATGAATAATAAATGCTTGCTCGGCTCTCCCAAATGAAATTACCCGACTAAATTATTGAACACATCACCTCGACTACGGGTTGGGATATAAATCGACTTCGTTATCTATTTACCTTATATGCATTGAGCAGGAAAAAGTTCCTAGGCTGGATTTTGTGATGGCGTGTTGTTGTACAGTTCTGATGTTCGGTTTATTAAATGAGCATGTTTTTAAGTACTATGAATAGTCGTCATGTATCAGCTGTATTTGAATCTATAACGAATTTATTGTAACACCACAAGGTGACGTCATTGTACCTGATGATAACCATAGTGCAAACAATGGCAACTAACAAAAAATCTACATCTATACAGTCGTCGTTATCATGCGGTCCTGCGAGCCAAGCCTCATTGTTAATGTTTATTCGTCTTATTATTCCATTCTTGTAGTAGCTCATATAGTATATAAGAGATATTATTATATATTTTATACATATAAGAGACATAGTTAAAAAAATATGATCTAGTTCATAATCTATACATACATCTATACATACATACATACATCTATCCGTTGTTTATCCGGCTTGCCTTTGAAGCGATTGAATCGATTTAAACGTATTTTATACTGTCTGATAAAGGAGTTTTCAGACTATTATACCGGCTAAACATTATTACGCTTTACTCTATAGCTTATATATTAGGGGTAGAGTTAAAGTTAATAAGCCCTAGAATCATTGTAATAAAAACGCGTGTTCTTATACAAACAAATAAAATTAACGTGTATATTTGCAATCACAAAATTACAGCTTGTTATTCAATTATAAAAATATATGCAGTACTATTCATAATTTTATTTTTTTGTCTCTATTTATTATGGCTCATCCCCAAAACGACTTAACCTATTTTGACGGGACTTATATTGGCGGATAGCTGACATTATATTAGATATATAATATGATTGGATGATTTCGCAAATGGCCATATGTTTCGAAACAATAAAAAGCTGTATATATTGATAAAATGGAGATAATAACAATAATGTATATATTAACATATATCCACCACTATCATTTCAACATTACATAAATATATGAGAGGATTGAAACCGTTACCTCTCGAGTCAGTAGACGTTTAACAACACTGTATACTGTACAGCGTTTTAACACGCTCCAGTGAAATATATTCACGATATAAATACCCGGCCACTAATTC
This sequence comes from Antheraea assamensis, assembly GCA_035772565.1. Lineage (NCBI taxonomy): Eukaryota > Metazoa > Arthropoda > Insecta > Lepidoptera > Saturniidae > Antheraea > Antheraea assamensis. Next base: position 1,189,970 of record JAQQSE010000020.1, read on the forward strand.
AATATTGGGTTTATGCAGTCTACTGCAAAGTGCTAGTTAAGTTTCGATACAAACGACAAGAATATTTAATAAATTACATCTACTTCTAATAAACATACCAATCGAACCCTTTATTTATAAGGTTGTATTCGTCATAGTTCATAATCCTTATTTTCGACCTGACTTTCCGATATTGTCCTGACTGGCATTTACAACTTTACCGGACTAGCGGTTTATAATCCTTCGTTAACATTAATTGTAAAGTAGATGGTAGAGCTACGCTGAAACTATTACTGGTTTCAGAATGAATGGGTCGGCTCGCCCGGGGTAGTACCACCCTCTCACAGAAAACCGACGTGAATTAACAGTGCTTGCACTGTTGCGTTTCGTTCGGTCAGTGAGAGCGCCGGAGGCCCACATATTTAAAAGGCCGGCAACGCACTTGCGACTTCCCTGGTGTTGCTAGTGTCTATGGACGGCGGTGATCACTTACCATCAGGTGACCGATCTGTTCGTTTGCCCCCTATGATATTAAAAAAAAAAATTGTACACTTTTTTATAAAAAAAATATGTATATATATTGAAACTTAAATAATTATGGTAGAATATCAACCGCTGGACGAGCACTAGTAGATTTATCGTCAAAAATGACATAGATATGATTGAAAAAAATTTCAAATCCAAAAGATAGCTGAGATCACTTGTAATTCAGGAAAGCATTCGGGGCCTACGCGAGAGGATCTTACGCACTCACCTGGTTACACAGCTATATAGTAGATTCGCAAAGACGTATTATTTTTATATTAATGCTTGCAGATTCCTACTCACTTCGTTGGGGTTTTAAAAAATGACAAAGGGTCTATCGAATCCAAAAAATAACTGGCTTAGAACCATCTACGAAAAATTCCACATAGAATAGTCATAGTCCTATGCCGAAACGTTCAGTAGTTTTGAAGTAAATGAGCCTCAAAGAAACTGTATTTTCAATATAAATATGTAAATAGAAGATAGATGGATAAAACACAAAACCTTTTTATATGTAGTCAGTGTTTCACATAATGTTAAAATACGATAAGGGTGAAGATAGCAATATAATAAACTAAAGGGATCGACTCTCAGTTTCAGCTCCTTAAAAGTATCCAAATATAGATTGCGCTATGTATAATTACACATTGGTGTGTTCCGGCAGCTGCACTTGAGAGCCAGTGTTCCTTTGTATTTAGCGTCTTTACGATCTCCGACCACATCATCATTTAACATTAGACGAGATTGTGGCCAAAAGTATATAAAAAGATACTGATTAATATTAAGGTTGAAATGAAAATTCACAACCTTTTCAATATAATTTCCTTATGATGTTTCTCGTGATCTAAAGCTGAAGTTTATTTGCAAAACTGAAAATATAATATCTAATCGTTTTTCGGTGAAATTATGAAAGTAAATGCAATTATAACTACACTAACTTTTGCTAGCGGCTTGGCTTACGTTAATGTAAATTTGACTTATCCGCACCGTGACCTCGGCGGCGGCCTTTGTGCTCGCCAGCTCCCTACCCTGGGAGCTGGAGGCGGAAGTTCTTGCCGCCGTGTATGAGTTCACGGCGGCACGGAAGAAAATCGGGGAGCCTCCAGCTCCCAGGGAGATTGAGGCCAAAAGAAGGTAGGGCCGGGAGGTGAAGTTAGGGCGATGGAGATAATGGTTGTTTCGGGTGGTACCTGCACCAGATCGTTCGTAGGGAACCCACTGCCGCATGCCATGAGTGCGACGCTGAGGAGGACACCGCGCAGCCCACTCTCTGTGAGTATGCTCCATGCAACCAGGACACCCACCTCCTTCCACCTCCGTAGCCGAACCTGAGGGGATGGCCTAAGGGGCCCATCTCCTCATTGCACTAGTTCAGCTGACGAGGGGAGGTAGCTGGTTCTGTACTCAGTCTACCTCCCTATAAGGACGGAGCCCGGTGGCTACTTTGCCGGGCTAACCGCTGGGGCGTCATGGTGATAGCTTTGCACGGTCTCATGTCACCCCAACCAAAGTGGCAGTCGGGACACCGTGGGGTTTTATTCCGTGCGAGTCGGACATAACCCACTCACTCCCCCATGAGGGTAGATATCCATAATGGATTTCCTCACGTTAATAAAAAAAAAAGATTTGACTTATCCTTCGGGACTAAAAGTTTTTTCTAGGTGAAAGGTAGGTATCCTGTGTCCTTTTTTATATGCAAAATTTCACAATGATTGATTTAACAGGTAATGCAACAACGTAGCGTAGCAACAAAGCGTAACAAATAACTGAACTCACTATCCCATTTCCTTTTTTTTTTACTGCATCATATTATTTATACAAAATTTACCCTATCCAGAAGTTATCTAAGTCGATGTGCGCGCGTCTCATTTGTTTTGCACGACGCACATAATAACGCGATCAAAACGTATGAGAATTTTGACAGAGAAACGTGACCCGACTGCTCGAATAACTGAGAAATGTATTTGAGCCGGCAAATTAAGTAACTGAGCATACAAAACGCTTGGATAAGGTAAAACTATAGTTCGAACACTTCCGAGTTGAAATATGTATAGATGGAATAATCGAACTAAATAGTTAAACAAATGTATTGATTGGAATCGCTGTATTCGATTTGTTATTAATTATATATATATTTATATTTAAATCATGAATTATTATACATACAGTTCAAGATTTCAAATATGTTTATTTTAGGAAAACTTTTGATATATTCCTAAATAAAAAATCAAACCTGGTTTGAATCAAATAAGGACAGAATAGCATAAACTAATACATACAAAAAATAATAATAGACATCAATATATTACTATAATATAAATCATATAAATTATAATTGATAAGTCATCTATTGTACGATTTTCGCTTGCGTTTTTTCCACGTACATAGGTTCTCTGGAATAAACTCCGAGAGGCAGCATTTTCGGACCAATATAAACGAGCCCACTCTTTCCTCAAAGGCCAGCAACGCATCTGTGATGTTCCTCGTGTTGCAGAGATCCATAGGTGGCGGATATTACATTCCACATTCGTTCCACTGTTCGTTTACCTTCATTCGCATTGGTAAATACATATAAAACATATGACACATAGATTATATACAAATTGTTCTTTGTACATCTGAAATCGATAGGCTCTATCTATACACAGAAATAGAAAAACGTTTACTAATTTTTATCGACAGTAGTTTTTGCTTGCGCCTTCACTCGTGTTACAATATATTTTTAATCTATTCCACGGAAACAGTACTTTTTTAATGATAAAAAGTACCATATATCCTTTTCTTTATCCCTGATAACAAATACTGAAATATAATAATATATAACAAATATATATGTATAAATAATATGGCGATAATAAGACTATCATAAACCCGGGTAAATAACAGGTTTAAATATATATGACCCCACACACACACCCATTTCATTCCTTGGCACAGTTTGTCTTACGGTAAATATCAACTTCATACACATAAATATATAGGTAATCTAGACATAAGTACGTACTGTTCTAGATCTAACCGGCGATGTCGACAATGGTACCTTTTATCAAGAAGAATGTGAGCGTTGATCACTCACAAAAATAATTTCAAAATTCACTTCAACATAAGAATAAGTATTTCCGTAAATAACATAATAATAAGAGGTCCCACTAAAGATCAGTTATTGAGAAAAAGTATGCCACTGTCACCATACCAGCCCACGACGTATTGGCGATTTCAAACTCCTAGGAATCCACAGTTCTACATTTTACCCAACATACATTGGTATTTCTACAAAAATATTTCTCAGGTTCGGGTTTTCCCACGGTGAATGAAATCGAATCGATATTCTACCATAACGGCTTCATAAATTCCAAATTATAAACGATTGCTAATATTCGAATTACTAGTTGAATAATTCGATTTCAAAGTCGAAATAAACGTTCTAATATTTCAAACGATTATAGATTCTAGAATACCATTATTCGATTCGATTCGTTTCGGACACTATTTGCATAACCTCTAATAATTTACACTTATTATTTATTATTATACAATAGATCTTTGGTGACATTTGTAGCGGCACCCTTGTGTTTGGAGGGTTGTGACCTTGTTGCTACCTGAACTAATTCCGTAAAGGTTACCTTACGAATAGTAAATGACAAATTTAGTAAACATACTGTCCCTTACTGGCTTTATGTGACGTCATGGTTCGGTACCCGTATGTTATTTATCGAATGTGTAAAGGTTTGTTGTGTAGTAAATAATGCAATCAACAATATGTCACCTATGGCGTATGTACCGAATGATCAGTATAGATCATAGAATGATTTATCTTGGGCAATATTAGAACTTGCAACGATATATCGTAAAACCGACATTTGACGAATCGATTCCTTTCTGTAGGTGGTAGAACTACGCTGAAGCTATTACTGGTTTCAGCATGAATGGGTCGGCTCGCCCAGGATAGTACCACCCTCTCACAGAAAATCGACGTGAAGTAACAGTGGTTGCGCTGTTGCGTTTCGTTCGGCCAGTGAGAGCGCCGGAGGCCCACATATTTAAAAGACCGGCAACGCACTTGCGACTCCCCTGGTGTGGCTAGTGTTTATGGACGGCGGTGATCACTTACCATCAGGTGACCCACCCTGTTCGTTTGAAAAAATAAGCAATTTCGATTACCATTTGAATTATGTGAGTACCGTTTTTAATAGTCTTAGGAACTCGTTTAGTATAGGTTGTGAGTATATATGGGGCCCTCACATTAAAAACTGGCGAGTAGATTAGGTTCTGCTGCATTCACAGTACATACGATTCACCAGCTAATAGAATATTGCTCCTGCTAGATTAGTCTACTTCCCTTACTTCCATAGCTTAATGTCTTATGGTATTTTGCTGTGGGAGACAGCAGCTGAGGTAGACATCGTATTTTTATTACAGAAGCGGGCAGTTTAAAAATATACCTAAAATGGGACTTGGTGAATCATTATATACTAAGTTTCAGAATTCGGTATTTTAACTATGCCCTCCCAATACATTCTTGACAATTTAATGTTGTTCACAAAAACTTTGAAATGTTAGATTTCGTAAAAGGCCGGCATGATTTTAATACTATAAACTGTATTAAACTGGTCATACCATATTTCAGACTCTGTAAAACCACTAACAGATTTTTGAGTAATAGTGTTAAGTTTTACCAAAAAGTCCCAAAGCATATTACCGATTTGCCGAACTGTTTAAGCGCCATGTCAAACGGGTTTTGGTGTCATAAAGCTATCAAATCATAAAGGGTGAATACATATGTAAACGATCGTGATGACTGGAATAGACACCTCTTTCTGTGCATCCACTAAAAATAATTGAAACGTTAATATATTTTTATATTAAAAAAAACGCTTGTAATAAACGGCTTATAACGTTTAATAAGCAGCACACATGTCCATTCCAGTGTCTCTACCAACATTTTCATGTAGTAGTAATTGTTATTTACCAATGGTATTTTTTTATTATAATAAAAAATAATCCACAAGAATACAAGAAACAGTTACAATAACATTACATTTCGTACACACAATGTAACCGCAACGCAATAATTTTCCATTTTACGAATACAATTCGTACGTCAAGAGTTAAGGATGAAGTGGGCGGAGTGAATAATGTTCGTGAGTTGTCACTGATGGCGGCTTTATGTTCAGTAAAATATATTCCCTATTCCATTTCAATTACAATTCATTTTTTTCTTCAAGTTTGGACAAATTTTTTATATACGAAATAGCTTATTTATAATTGAAATTCATTATTTCTCTTCAGTGTAAACTGTAAAGTATCGTAGTAAATCGATTATTATTTCCAAACACATTATATACCATAAAAGGGAGTGTCTCTTTGTTTGTTCATGTCTTAGTTTGCTTTTTATTCGGCATTTAACCGATTTAAGCGGTTTATCCGGGATTTAATCGGTATATGGTTTTTTCTTTAAATTATAGGTGTATCATCTCGCCAGTTTTTAGTGTATATTTTATTATATTAAGTAATACAAAGATAAAGTAATAAGCTTAAATGCAAATTTAGTCGACTTAGAATAACTATCTGTAGTACAAAAGTTTTAGTTTATTGAGATTGTTGAATATTTAATAATATGATTTATTTATATGATTTATCACAATTGTTTAGATGAGAAAAACGTTAGTATCATAGGTTTTACTTTTATATTGAAATGTAGAATTAAATTACAGTGAATGTTCTTGAGAAAGGAAACTAAAAAGTTTAAAGGCGCCGTGAAAAATATGAATCTTATTTGAATTTAATAATTTTGTGAACATAAATGTAGTAGTCCTTTACAGCGTCCAATTTAGTACAACTTCTTGGGTAATTGACAATGTATACAGAATGGATTTGTAATGAATATTTAGGTATTAAATGAAACTGGCAATGTTTCGAAACAATTATTTAAAAATACGTTAACAATGACGGTATAGTTTACGAGTACGAAGCAGCAGGCTAGTGTACAAGAGCTATGTATGTACTATGGGAAAAATTCAATTAAGTTTTGGTTATATTCCTTTACTTTTTAACCTAGAAATCAAAAATAGGAATTTTTCGTCTTCACATAATCAATGTTGATAATCTTTCATCTATAATTATAAGTTTATCAAATTTTCCCTTTATATGATGTCAGAGTTCACCTAACATTACCTTAATATCAGTGTTAGGATTCATAAATCTTCATGTAATACGAAATATTTATGAAATAATCAAGCGTGAGGAATTACTGAATCCCGTCAACATATCGGAGAAGCCAAATATCGAAATAATAAGAGATAGTCTATCGGTATTTGATACATCAAAGAAGCAGCTCTGGACCCAGTGAACCGAACAAAAGTTCTTTGATCCTTCACTCATGAAAGCATAAGCATACATATAAGAGCATCATATGGTGTAGAAAATGCACGGCAGAGACTGTAGACGTTTAAAAGTCACAAAGTGCTCCCAGCTTGCTTTTTAAGGATTACTTTGTTTTTGTAGAAATCATTAGGAATATTATTATATCTTTAAGAAAGTTCTCGTACCAGTTTTATAAAGAGTGGTAGAACATGTGAAACCTGTTACCGATGCCATGATCATCATATAAGCATTGCTATACATTGCAGTAATACTATCAGCTTTCTACAGGTGAGTTGGATGAAATTCACTAGTTTAAAAGATTAATTTTATCATAACTATTATTGATTTAATAAAATATAACTAAGTGCTGTAATATCAATGATTTTTAATTACCGTTGCATTTTATATTGCATTTTAAATACTTTTTCCCATTGTTCCTCAAAAATGACCAAATGTTTAGTAAAGGTGGCCCCATGCTTGTTATATAAACATCTATCGACGAACATAAGTTATAAATATTTCATTTAAAATTTATGTCTTTCAATGGTTAACTATTCTTTTTTTTATGTATGGCAATAATAAATTTCGTTGGATCTACATGCCTTGTACATTATTAATTGTAATGTTTGCGTAACTATTTAAATCCATAACCCTTCCAGCTATTTTAAGTTCTGTTGGGATTTATCACTATTGCTTAGCCCTAACGAAAAAATGTAAGACCTAGACTATACTCTGAAAAGCTTTATATAAGCTAGTAAAAGTCACGACCAAATCGAATCAATTTAATTTAATGTACCCATAGATTTAAAGTTTACATCGGAGCTCGTCTCTAAATGAAATAATTTTCAAGAAAAACCCAATGCTTGTATGTACATTAAGAGTTCACGAAAACCAGTGAGAGTTCGTCCGGGAACGTGTACAGAGCACGGGCGTAAATCGTTTCAAATGAGAGCTTCATGAGTGCAGATAAATTACATTAAATCTCCGACTCACGTTCCGGAAAATTCGCCAATGTTTCTCTGACAGTTGCGGTGAGTATGATTTTTTTCTTGTCGATTTAAATTATACAGATCCGAGATATATTTCATTTTTATTTCAGATTGAGTTTCATTGTATTGAATTAATTGAATTGGACTGAGTTTTATTTTATCATCACCAATGCATCAATGAGCCTGTAAGGCACATCATCATTTAACATCAGGTGAGATTGTGGTCAAGCGTTAACCTAACAAAAAACCTATGAAGGATTAAAACAGAGTCTTAAATTATTAATTGATCCAAAATTTGCGGTTTTGATTATTGTCAATTTAATTCTTCCTTATTTTTTTTCTATTTTGATAAAGCATTTTTTAAATTATAATATTGTGTTAATTTCTAGGAAAATAATATGCGTGCTAGGTACGACGCACTACTGGAATGTATTTCTTAAAAACGATTGTCTTTGAATATCAATAGTGAACATATGCGATAAACAAACGAAATAGTTTACAACTAGCAGGCCGTGGGGATGTTGTCCTGCCTTGATAATAAAAAATATATACTTATGTGCATGAAATTCTTAAGTTAACTAATGTATTTAATTTGATAAGGATTAATACTGAATCCGTCTAAATAGCCTTCCAATTACGTCATAGTATGTGACCATTCTTAAAAAGATACATGGGTATAGCAAATTATTCTCAAAAGATAGGTATATGCTATCGCAGACTTTTTATAGATCTATAAAAGAATAATGTTTCACTATGCATTGTTTTGTTATATCTCAAAAGAATTAGGCAGCGTTTTCGATGGAAGCTGCCAAACGGCTTGACTTTTTCCGAGACTTCCAATAATTACCGTTATATTTTATCCAATTCATACAAAGCCTGGACAAATCATTTATCTAACCGTTTCTCATGTATTAGGTACTCTATCTATTGGTGAAGACCGCATTACAATACGTTCAGCAGTTTTTAAGTTTATCGCGAACAGACAGACAGACAGACGTGGCGGACGATTTTGTTTTATAATATATAGTGAATTATATTATTTATCCTAATTCTTATTAATAATATAAATGCGAATGTGAGTTTATTAAGTTTTCACTCACGCCTTAAGTATTCAACCGATAATATACGTGACCACAGGTTCACAAAAGGACATGAAGTAGAATTTATATACAAAGAAAATATTGTGCCCGAAGGATTACAATAACAAGAAAGTTTTTGTGTAGACGGATGCATTTTTGTTACACTTTTAGGCAAAAACCACTAAACTAACTTTAGAAACAAAAGAAAAGAAGCGCAAATATATTTCACGAAGTGTCCACATAGCGCTTCACTTCTTGTCAAAACTTCGATTTTGCTTCTTATCTCATTCTTGTACCTTGAGCTATGTATGAAAATCGATTCGTAAGGAGTAAACTCCAATTTGAGCCGGTAGATAATTGATTTAAAACAACTAAACTTCTAAAGATAATATTGAGTCATTAAACCGGATATCGGGGAACAAGTTCAAGTCGGAAGGTAAACAAGTCGACGCCAACGTCGAGCGTACTTCGAAGAAAATGTTCAATAGAGTTCGGGAAATATCCATGATCGTTATAAAACCGGACACATCCTACACATAGAGTGCTTGTGTTGTAAACTTACTTTAAGAATCTTCTTGGCGAAAATTATGAGAAGTTAGATGTTCCTGAGTATCTTATTTAAATTAATTTGTTTAAATGTTCTTTCTGCTATTTATCTTGATATATGAGAATAATTATAAAAACACTTTCTACATACATTTACCTTTCATATTTTAATCAATAGCTAAGTAATATAATAAAATAAAAATAAAGAGTAATCTATATATTTAACTCGTACATAAATGAAACAATCGACTTCCACCATTTTGCGCGCATGACCCTAAATGAACATCAACATAGATTTCGGACAATATTTTTGTGTCACTTCTTAGACACTTATCCTTATAAAAAAGACAGTATCTCGATAGCTTTAATGACATATAGAGTTATTAAAATGTTGAAAAACTACGAATTTTATGAGCACTAAACGCTTAAAGATGTGTATTTTTACCATGGAGAAGTTGAGTAAGTGGGGTGCTTATGTTTTTATTTGCTGTACATAAAATATATTGTAAAGCTAATAAAAGAGGTAGACGACGTTGTATATTAAAATTTCTAGTTTACGTGCAGTTTGATGTATGTTGAACTATTTGTGATAATTACTTTATTGCGCAAGCAAGAGTTTCCTTCCGCAGGATCGGACATGTGCTGGAATCCCTAAGGAGAATGAATGCAGCTAATGAACTGGTGATGGCCCTTGACTCATCTGTCAATCGTATTTATATAGATTTCTGCGATAGACGTCTAATAAAATGTAAACAAACTACAAAACATATTTTGATCGTATTAGGACATTTTAATGGAGCGACAGTTATCCTTTGACTGCAAGTGAAACCTTTGTGTCCACGTAAATAGATAAAATTAAACTCAGTTTCCAGACAACTGTCAGGAAATAGTATGAATATATTCACGACGTATCGGCGACTTCAAACGTCGAGAAGTCCACGTTCTATATATTTCATATATGGTGGTAATACAAGAACATGTCCCAAGTTTACATACTTTATAGGTTTTAGTGCTCTACTATAACCTTACCTGATGTTAAATTACGATATGGCCAAAGATGGTAAAAAGGCTAGAGGACTATTGCTAATCAAATGTAGGTGCCGCAATACACCTATAGGTGCTTTCCGATAATTTTCAATTTGAGAGTGGTAGCTAGCCAGACGGGTTTGTTGGTTTCATTACAATGTTATCTTTCACTCTCACCAAATAGTGTTATCAGTTTAAATGACTAAATGTACACGAATATCCAAAACTTCTGCCAGCCAAACCACTATGTTACGACGACTTAATGTAAACTGTTGATACAATTTACACTTCTGAATAGTATTTTACAAGTTTCACGCGAGATATTTCAATTTAAAGAATTCGTAATAATATCGTATAACAGGTGTAGGAAAATCGTGGACCATATAAATAAATACACAGCGCGAATATATCGACAATGTGGCGCGCCGATGAAGCGGCTAATTCAATCAGTGATATCTATTCCAAGATCCAATTTACGTAAGAGACTCCGAACGTTCGGGATTGGTTCCCATTACTCCTTTCCTTGTTTCTATCTAACATCCACCTGTTACGTTAATAATAAACTAATAAGGCTCCGCTTGTAAGGACACATCATATTTCTATTTATGAACATTAGTCGAGGAAACCGTTTCCGTGCTCGTGAACACGTTTCTGATAAATAAGCAATTAAGATATACTGTGACGATTACGTTTTATTACGTCGTATGAATTTTAATTTATGTCATGGTTATAACAGAGTTTTCACAATCCTTTAAAGGCTTTTAACGATACTGGTTAAGTGGTAACGTTCTTTGATACTGCATCCATCGACCATAACTTAGTTACTACTAAGTTTTTTTAAGTTTGCATAAATTTAATTTTTAACTACATCCATCAGGTGGCAAATCTATCGCCAAGCACCTATAGATGTCTGTTTTCTAGCGTTAGCATATTTACCATTGTAGTAGACCATATTATAATTTAAACAAAGAATACATTTTAGCTACAAATTGATTTAAAATGCATTATACTTTCAAATTATTTCTTTTAAACTGTTTAATCATTTAATTATTTTATTGTGTTGACAATAATGATTATGATCTGATTTCGACTAATGGGCGAACGTTGGCTTGTACAAACATACTGAATTTATTCAGCTGATCTTATGTTAGAAGACCTACTCCTAAATCGCGCCTACAGTCGACATCCGTGAAGGTTTGTTCAAATGCGCATACACGCTTAATAATTTACATATAGATCAGAGACTACGAAGAATCAATAAAAGTTGCTAAAGTGATAACGTCTTAGTCGAGAGTTCTCTTACTGTAATGTATGAGATTGCTCTTGTTATTACATCAAAAATCAATAACTAAGTAAAAGTTTATTTTGTGACGAACGCAACAACTCAAAGAATCCGAACTAGGTCACGACTTTGAACAAATACTTGAGGGAACGGTAAGTTATAATTTGATAAACTGTCTGTCAAAGAAATAACTAGAAAAAGCCATTTGTCCGAATGTAGCAAGCAACGGATAAACTATAAGAACATGGGCGAACGACAAACGATATATTTTTGCTTCTAGACCATTAAATCCTGATATATCGACTTGAACAATGAGTGAAGACGGAGCGAAATGAAAATGTTATGGTATGTTTTTTTGGTCATGTGAATATATAGACCTTTCTTAATTCATAGACTATATATTTACTTTTGTTTTTCTAGACCATTACCTTTTATGTTGTCTCTTACTGATATTTATATAATTTGAGATAGACGTGTAACTAAACTTGCTTTAAAATTATTGAGTAGAATTAAACTGTCTCATTTAATAGTATTAAATAAAGTTACGATAGCTCCTATTTGAACATGTGTACTTATTGATGTTGTAATAAATTAATTTTTTAAATTAGATTTTTTACATGGAGAAATCTGTTATAGATACCCATCCCGCCGGGTATCTGAGGGTGGATTATGTCAGACACCGACGGAGAAGAAACTTCAAGGTGTTCTTCAAACACCTGTTTGGCCGGAGTTGAGAGTTGGCCGAGGCTAAACAAGTATGTATTTGTTCTTTATAAAATTACATGCGATATTTAGTTATCGTAACGTGAAATTATATAGCCTCGAATCGTCCTTGAAAAAAGGGGTATCTAATGCAAAAATAATTTTGCCAATCAAACTGTTAATTTATTGAGATTAGCAAGTTCATAGAAAATTTCTAGGTCTACAATAATGCTAAAGACATTCAATAAGCCTTGTGCGAATCTTATAACTCGCCATTCATTATAATATTCCATCCCCTAAAATGTTAAATAAAATAGACTTTCAGAACTGAATCCAAACGACGAGCAACATCTACCATTATTTTCTTGCAAATGACATTCGTTACGAGTTCCACTTTGCAAAGTAAAAGAAAAGAGTTTACGAAGTTTTCCAAACTTCGAAATGGTAGCTACGAAAAACAATTACTGAATTGGAGTTTAACTAATTCGCGGATGAATCGTGTTCGTTGAAGCGAACACAGATTCTAAGCGTTCTCGAATAATTTGGTTTAAAACTGAAATTTGTTATAGAATATCTTCTGTATTATTGCGCGACGGAAGATGTTGGTCTGATCTTTCGGTATGAAGCCAACGATCACGCTGCTTTCGCGATATAATAACAATATATGCACAATACCCCATACAACACTGCACACACAGTAGGTACATGAGTTATGATAGGCAACTTTTTCTTTTTTTGCCAGTTCTATTTTAAATATCAAAGCTAATACCCTTTAAAAGTGACGTCTGTGGATTAGCAAGAAACCGACATAATTTAAATACTAGAAACAATGAGGGATTGGTCATTTAATGTTTCAAGCTCACTAAGACTAATAACAACTTTTTAGGTAATGTTGTTAGGTATTATAATACAATCCCAAAGCACATTACCAATTTGCTGGATAGTAAGTTCAAGCACCATGTCAAGCGGATTTTAATATCTAAAAACTATTATAGGGTGAGGGGAGAGGTATTATATGTGAACGATGGTGACGTCTGGAAATGACGCCCCTCTCTTTGTATTTGCCAAAAATAAATGTAACTATCTATGTATGTAGGGATATGTATGTTCGGAGAAATATGTAATGTTATGTATATGAAAAGATAAACTAGATCGAGCTTCTTGCCAGTTCATTTCGGTGAGTGGGCTATTTTCCGAACCAATAGTAATTTTGATGTTCATACGCGCTTTTTCAGGACCTAAACTGAGTAAAGTATTTTTTTTTTATTTTGAATCTGAAACAGAGAGTTACATTAAACAAAATATATGTATTTAAGTGCCAATATTTAACTGGATGAGTAATAATTCGTTTAGCTAGTTTTAGTGTTTTTGCAAACAAGTTTCTTATTTATTTTCATTAATAAGACAGCTTATGTTGATATATCTTATGCTTATGCCTATTTTAATATAAAAGTCGTGGTGTTCGAGTGGTTTGATCGGTAACATCTCAATTAAATGACTATAGGTTTGGACCCCGGCATATAACAGCGAACATTTCGGCAGTCACGTATTTAAATTTACTAATTTGAACTGGTAGCACTATTGGCTGACAGGGATAGAAAACACCGTGAGGAAATCTAAACCTGAGAAATGTTCTTATAGTACCACCGTATGTGGGAAAATATAGAACTAGATTTCTCGGAATTTGAAATCGTCAATACGCCGTGGGTTGCGATGATGATTATGCCCATACCTTTCTTCGGAAAGAAACTTCTAATTCGGAAGTAGCTAGGTTTTACAAGCTGATGATATTATGTAAATATTGAAGTATATACCATAATCCGTACAACAATTATTTTATTAATTTTAAATCGCATTGAACAGTTCGTTAAACCGGTTGCGTCAAAGTTTTTTTGGCATCAAACGAATTTCCGTAATGCTCAAGTTGGGTATTGTTCCAAAGAAGGATGCCGCATTTCCTTGGGAATCGTTTCACGTAAATTAAAACTATTCTGGCAAGTATCAGTACGTAAAGAGAGTATCTAAAGTTCGTTACGTTCTGAGAGATTTTGTCGTTTTCATTAATTTAAAATATAATAATTATACATTACTATATAACGATGTAACCGAGATCGTGTGCTAGTTATCTTGAATTCATAAAGATACATTGCAAGCACCATACTCACTATTTATACAGTCATTTTTGTACAGTACCCGTCAGTTTGATTTGGCATGTCGTCGGAAAAACCGAGACAGTCGGCTAAGTTCGGTTTCGTATAGCGTTCTCTTTATCTATCGCAGTCATCGCGCTGTTCGATAGACAGAACGCTTTCAAAACCAAAGTGAGCCGCATCTTTGCCGGATGTCTCGCTCTTTACCCTGACATGCCAAATCAAATACTGGATACTGTGATATTATCTTTAAAATTACATTTCATTAGTCACGTTCGTATGTATTCTCAAAGTTAACACATTCGTCACTGAGGTTAAATTGTCGTTATTAAATATTATTACTGGAGCTTCTATGAAATGTAAAAGCATGTGTTAGACTATAATTTTAATGAAATACGATACAGATGTTATCTAAATTATTAAAAAAAAAAACAAAAGATTCTCAAATAAGTACTATAAATTAGCAGTATTGTAGTTCAAAAAGTTTAAGTTTTCAAGATCTTAAAAACAATGCTCCATTTTTTCGAATTAACTATATGCTGTTTGTCAGATAGGGCCTTCACACCATCAACGGACTAAACAACATTCTGAAACTTACAAACGCACCCCATGTTTCATCCAGAAATAAAATACTCACAGTTTCCACGGGATAGGTAAAACCTACATTAACGAAGCCGGGAGCAAAGGCTAGTCTATCTGTATATTATATGGCGAAAAGATCTCGATAATACTGAAACATAACATAAATGAATGATTATAGTATTTCAACTATTTTTTACAATAAAAAAACGTGCGGGAAGCCACCAGCACAACCAATTCCAACTAAAATGCATTTTTTTAAATAATGCTAAACTTAAAATAACCACAGAAAATAATTCGAATTTTCGAATTCTAGAATTGTCTTTTTATTTGTTCAAAACTAGCTTATTAAGTTCAAAACAACTTTAACATCTTTTCAAGAATTTAATTTCAATTTATGCTAAAATAATATGCATTATCATTTTCGATTTATCGCCAATGAAAAAGGATTGTTTTTATAAAATTACCTTTCATGTGAAGTTTTAATTATTCCTAGAAAAATTTGGTACTGAAGAAAAATAAACTCAATCGTCTAAGTGGCTCCCATTAGTTAAATAATTAATAATCATTAGTATAATAGTACGCACGTAGTACAAATATACGAAGTTTTTTGGCACCAAACTAACGTACAGTATTATAATCAAATTGTTACAGTGCGAAATTCATTTTCTCCATTGAAGTGATTATTTTCAATTACTAAATAATTTTGAAAATTAGGCTATTAAGTAAATGAGGCATTTATCCCGATTTCTTCCTGACTAGCTGATACTCGCGACTTCTCCTGCACTGTTTACTATCTTAACAATATCTTCTAGGTACAGAGGTAAAACGTGACAAAAAATTAAAGCAAAAAATATCCTTTACTTACAATATTTCTTAGGAAACAATGTTACCGTTTACTTCTCATCACATGCGTATTCTCATCGCACATGCGCACCACTCCGTTTGCCCACTTCATACATTGCCCAACGCGTAGCGCTTATAAAAGTCATAGTTTCTTAAAATTTTAATAAATTCCGGTTAATTAATTATTTGATTAATAATTCGACTCCTAGCAAGTGAGTCAGAGCTTTCGGTGAAGGATACTATAGCATGGTGGTAGGGCTTTTTGTAAGTCCGCCTGGCTAGCTACCACCCTCAAGTTGAAAATATGTTGAAACACCTATTGGTGTGTTCCGGCAGCTGCACTTGAGAGCTAAACTCCCTCTAAGTTTAGCGTGGCTATCATTTTAAACCACATTATTGTTTAACATTGGCTAAGATTGTGGTCAAACGCTAACCTATAAAGTATTAAAAAAAATAAGATATTGTGACAATTTTTAGATATAACCATGTGGCTTAAAATAAAGCTACAGAAATGTGATCGATAACCTTCCAGTAGCTTTAGATTGATGCGTGTACACTTATGATAGAGTGAACAGATTTTAATAAAACAAAGACTAAATGTTACTCGAGGATACGCTTTATGATTTTCTTGATCATGTTTTATCATAAACCCTGTATTTTAGTAGTAATGTATGCACAAACGAACAGGCAGACATTTCTAAAAATAATTTAAATGTATTTAATTACTTATTCTTAGTCACTTGCAATGTATATATTTTTTATAAAAAAAAAAAAAACTGAAAAGTAGGGACACGTTAAATATAAATAATTATTAAATGTATAGACTAGATATGCACAACGGTTTCACTCGCGTTTAATTTATAGCATTATATTACCAAATTCTGTGTGAAGCACGACTGTAGATTGGAACGCTGTGCACGCGACTAAATCACACGACGCGACACGGTACCTCGCTGATAAATACAACCATAGTTTGACCATTTTCGATAATGCTCGGTTCTAGTCAGGTGGCGATTATATGAAATCTTTGCATAACAGTATTAATAATGAAAACATTATTAATTCAAACAATCGTTTATACATTTTAGATCTGAATGAAAACCACAACAATCTAAAGGCCTCAGCAGACCGCGTTGTTTTAGGAACTATTAATATTCAAACAGCCGAGATGAAGTAACTGCTTTCAATGGCGCGCCGTAGTACCATGCCACTAGAGTACCTACCGGCGTCTATATTTTATTCCCATTCCCGAGTACTTGTTAGCCTTCGTGACGTTTACGTTGTATTCATATTTCAAATGTACACTTTGAGACAGAAGTCATTCCTATAAATTGTTTATGGCCACTTGTCGTTGGGGTATTCGCATTCGAATTGTGAATTGTGTCGTATTCTGAATTGTGGTAGCCTTTAATAGACTATGTTAAAATTAACAATTTCGTAATGTTTTGCATGAAGAAACAAAATGTCAAATTATTCTTTAACACGGTCTGCAGTAGGAGTTAACTGATAGATATCGTCACGTAAGAAAAAAGTTTTATGCCCCTGAATGCAACTTTCTCTTTCACTTTTTCTCTTTATATTACATGCATACGTGCCTGTATATTTGCGAGTATGATGTTTAAGTAGACAAGAGACTGAAGGTATGAAAATTTCTTTAAAACTTATTTTTATTCTGCAATTTTTATGTAGTTCATAATGTAACATCTAATGTATAATAAATACATTTCTTAAAATATTCAATTAAACTTGTTATTTGATTATTTACGTTCAAGAACGTCGTCCCCTGATCGTATATCTCTTGTAGAAGGTTAATCTCCTGTACAGATCCTCCGATTCTGACACCTTTACAAAGTTACTTGTGCGTTTAATGATATTTTGTTATATTATGTTATAATTAACGTGAACAGACTTGCAGGTGGTTGCATAACTTAATATATATAAATTACGTGTCACGTTGTTTGTCCGCAATAGACCCCTAAACTACTGAACCGATTTTAATACAATTTTGCTCACTGCGTGTTGTTTCATTCAACTTAATGGATAGTTTATATCTCAATTTATAATCGTAATATTAATTTATTGTGAATTATTTGTTTATTAACAAAGATTCACGATTATCTCTGTTAGTTAGATGAGATTCTAAAAGATGGCGGTGTAAGGTAATTCGTTGACTGGATTGACGTTCGTGCAAAGCCGGACTGGGCAACTAGTTTTTACACAAAGTTGTGAATATGATATTAAATACTGATACTATGAATGTGATAATAAATACCCAAAAAAATAATGATTTTGGCTTAATACTTCCTTAAGATTAGCACTCGTGCCCTACTAAATTATGTACTAGAAGTGTGACTGTCGGTAGATTTAACTTTCACACATGCATACTTTTAATTACAATAGACTTACAATGACTGTAAATTAAAGAGAAATTACCACTTTTTTCTGATAAAGAAAAGTATTAAGTTGTGAATACTAAGATGTTAGAGTATTTGAGGTACACTCACGGCATCATTTTACGCTAGCTGGTGTCCGAGACTTCCTTCATGGTATCAAATTGGTTTACCTGAATAAATAATCGACATTCTTTAATTGTATTTTATTAGCTCTTGACCTTTCAAACATTTTTACCGTATTTAAATTACCTCTGTTAAGTCTTGTTCTTACCGTTTAATCACAATGAAAGTTGGTGAAGATGTGTAATCCTGGTAATGCTTTATATGTAATAATAATATCCAAAGCTATTCCAGAGACTATAAACTATTATTGTACAAATTTCCCAATTTTTATACACCATGATTTATAAATTGCATTCCTACGTGAACATTTATTCAAATCCAATAATAAAAACATCAATAGTCCACGCACGTATTTCTAATACATTTGTGCTATGATAAGATACGAACGACTTGTGTTCTGGAAACTTATTGAAAACTGATCTCTAGCTGTATTTGATAATAAATATTATTGAATGGTTATATATTCATGGATTGTGTTCGGAACAAAGTTCCTTAACGCGGATTGCGATAGAAATAGATTTCGAGACCATGTTCCACGCTGATAACGTAGCTTTCTTCAGATTATTTTTTTGTGACGATTGAGTAATTTTTAAGTTAATTTATCACAAACCAAGACAAAAAAAATCGTTTGTCTCTATAGTAGTAGTAGGTATAGATATCGAAAAGGTAATACCTCTGCCTGTTTGAGTCCTTATAAATCAAAAGTGAACATGAAAGGACAGGTGAAACACTCATTTTCACCGAATTTAAACAATTTCGTCATAGTAATTAAATATAGTATTGATTCGCAAAATTGCATATATTGCTTACAAAAGACCTTCCTATAAATATTTACATATAAGAAAACCAAGTAAAGTAATATTTAAATTGCGGTATAAAAAAAAAACAACTTCTTAACAACGCTTTTGTAGTTCACACAAGCAGAGCCGTGGGGACAGCTAGTAAATTCTATAAAAAAGATCCGATTAAATATTCGGGGCCACTGAATCGTCTTATTTTCTATACAAAAGTATTCATCCCAATTTTACTTACGGTCACATTGGTTAAATGTAATCAAAATCCTTCAATATGAATAAGAAATAGTAATTTGCTATTCTAATTTTCAAATTACTATTTATATTACTACTATAAAGCTTAAAAGGTTATTTGTTGAGACTAAACACTAATTTCTTGAAGAATGATTATTATATTTTCATTAACTGTGGCAGGCTGTAAAATACTTACAATTATGCTACAGCCCTTAGGAATATAACAATTAATATAGAAAGTGTAGATCAAAAACTACGCTAAGCGAAAATGGAGTAGTGCTGGTGGACCGTATGGTGCGGTGATAAGGGCCCGGGGGCGGGAGGCGCTTTGGCTGGCGACGAAAATCGAGCATTAACAAGACGAGCCAGACTGTGACTGCGTCAATCAGCGAGATACCACGTCGTACAGGTCAGTATTTGTCATCAGTCTGCAAGAGACCCACTGCAGGGTCATATGCCTCTTTCCAAAGAAAGGTATAGGGCATAATCACCACGCTAGCCCAAAAAGTATTGGCGATTTCAAACATTGAGAAATCCACAGTTCTATATTTTTTCCCACATATGGTGGTACTACAACAACATTTCTCAGGTTCAGGTTTCCTCACGATGTTTTCCTTCACCGTCAGCCGATAGTGTTACCAATGTAAATTAGTATATGTACGCGAATTCCAAAAAATTCCGGGGTTCGAACCTGCGGACGTCGGACTAATAGATTGCACCGGTCAAACCACTGGACCACCACGACTAATCAGTATTAACAGAGTCGAAATATATAAACGTGTTCGTGCGGCATATCTGACTTTGTATATATGTGGCGCACTAACATATGCCTGTATGGTTAACTGAGCCTGTATGGATAGTTTAGCTCCATATGCAATACGAATGCGAAGCAACGGCCCAAGCCAAGTTCACAACACTTTGTTTCTACGGAATGTCCTGAACATTCGCTTACAAAGTGGTATAAAGCTGTGAAAGTCCATCAAGTAAATAACGGACACTCAGTTCGAAAGAAAAGCAAGCCCCAGTTGCAACGTCGTGCTCCATAAATACTTCGCTTTATCGCAATAAAA
The DNA here is from genome assembly GCA_035772565.1 of Antheraea assamensis. Lineage (NCBI taxonomy): Eukaryota > Metazoa > Arthropoda > Insecta > Lepidoptera > Saturniidae > Antheraea > Antheraea assamensis. The sequence goes on from JAQQSE010000020.1 coordinate 1,210,650, forward strand.
AATTTACAAAATTAAATACAAGCAGTATCTCGTAGTAGAACTGAGTCCAATAAACTGCTGTTCGAGATCGTTCATGGAATATTGTATTTGAGATATGTTGATTTTTGCATTTCAAACTGGTCCGTTCAGAGTTTCAGTCGCTACAATAATATGAATATAAGATGGTGGTGCCGCAGTGCGACAGCTCAGTTATTCGCTCACACCTGGCCTGGATATACTAATGCTGTGACGTATATGTCGAGATGCAGCGGCTAAATGCATACTTTCAAAACTAATGAACTATCCAAATACAGTACAAATTCTTTACAACGGTAAATTCCCTATATCGTAAAACTAGTTCAATTTAGTTGGTTCACCTTAAAAATCCATATATTTGTACACTGTTTATAGTGCTACGGCCGTTCTATATGTGCAATAGAAAAGGAAGAACAGAAGTGATATTGAAAACTCTTTATGCTGAAAAATTAGGTTTCTTATGTTTCGTTCTAAACAGTTTACGCTATATTTTATTTATGTTAAAATTATCATCTTAAAGCCGAATTCCATCAGAAATTGTCATAACATCGATTTCCAAAATTCCATAAAAGCGTAAGCTGAGTTCACAGAGTTATAATTAATGTTAAGGGTATTTTAGGTCAAAATAAGTTACAGATTTTATTTCATTAAAAACAATGCTTGAACAATATTCTCAGGCGAAATACGCATAAGTGGAATCGCAAATAGCTATGTTGTAAGATTCTTTTTTTTTATATATATATTTTTATATTATTATAGGGGGCAAACGAACAGGTGGGTCATCTGATGGCAAGTGATCACCGCCGTCCATAGACACTAGCAACACCGGAGGAGTCGCAAGTGCGTTGCCGGCCTTTTAATATATGTGGGCCTCCGGCGCTCTCACTGATCGAACGAAACGCAACAGTGCAAGCACTGTTACTTCACGTCGGCTTTCTGTGAGAGCGTGGTACTACCCCGGGCGAGCCGACCCATTCATACTGAAACCATTAATAGCTTCAGCGCAGCTCTACCACCTATAAAAAAGAAAAAAGATGACTTGACCATTGAGATGGGTTCCTTAGGTAAGGACGAAATATAACGATTTTTTCGGAAGACGTATTTGACCTTTGGATAGGTGTGTTGTGGTAATTACAGTTCAGAGCCGATTTTTCCATAAAATTTAGAATGTTTCCATCTTAGACGATAATATAATTGAATGTCTAATAAGATTTTGGTTACACGCAAAAAAGAAAACCTAGTAATAACACATTTATAGGCATAAATTATTCTCTAAAGGAATTCTTGTAATATACCTCAAAGACCTTAATCCGTGATCTTTTATACCATGCGCCATAGGACAAATGCATCTAAGAGGCAAGAAAAGAAATATTCTTATTCAAAAGTCGACAGCAAACCGTGACTAGCTTAATACGATTATAAATTGATATTTTTCCAATGGTCAGTTACTTTGCGGAATAAAGTTGGAGGGAGCATTGTCTTGAAATATAATATTGTTATTGTGCGCTATGAGGCGTATTCTATGTTTATAGACTTTTAATAATATAAAAGAAATTTTACTTTTCAATAAATAAATCGTAAATTCCATCGCGGTTTTAGTCAGACATATTAACACTTTACCCTTTTGGAGGCATGTATCATCTACAATTGAATGATGAATAGAATAATTACATTTTAAGCATAAAGTTTCATTTTTTTATGAGTGAAACACTACACTTTGCTAATGAGACACGATTTTAATTTCCCGGAGTTTTTTCTTTACATTGTACCGGCTGTCATATAGAAAACCATGTACAACATTTTAAATGTTATAGTCTGGTGAAACTGTAGCGGCCTTAACAAGCCAACGGAGTAGTCAGTTCGAAAAAAAATTAAATGTTTGACGGCCTAAACTATCATTTCAATTATATATATATTTTTTTTATATATATTATAGGGGGCAAACGAACAGGTGGGTCACCTGATGGTAGTATGAAAAGTTTAATAAAACACCATGTGAATAGAGATAATGATATTAAATATATAAGAATGTCAAAAATGGCACATTAACGTTGATACGAGTATTTTATAATATATGATTTTAAAACAAAATGGCCGCTGAAGTAAAAGTAAATGGCCAGCTGTAAAAAGTTAATTAAAAATAAATTATTATTTAATTAACCGTGTTTTAAAGTAAACCCAGCGAACTGTTTAAATGTGTTTAGTCCACATTGTAGTAGTTTTAGTGGATCAGTATTAAGTTGTAGTTAGATTTAATACTTTTAATTACAACGATAAATGTGGCAAGCGCACAAAATAGACTGCAACTATCTTTACTTATATAACCTAAGTAATGTGTTATAAATGCGATACATCAAGAAATTTTGTATACACGTTTTCAGGCGCACAGAAAAGGTCATAGTGTACGGTTTCTCCAGCAAAAACGTGCTGTTTCCGAGGGGTACACCAAGCATTTTTATTTAATTAACGTGGGAAAATTCATCACGGACACGCCACCTCTCGAGGGAGAGAGTGGGTAGTGTGAGACTCTTACTTACTAAAACCTCACGGTGTACCGACCGCCGCTTTGGTTAGGGCCGTCATCATGCCGCCCCAGCGGTCAGCCCGGCGGAAGGCCGCCGTGCGTCGTCTTTATAGAGAGGCAAGCTGGATACACAACCAGCCACCTCCCCTCCTCAATAAAACCAGTGCAATGTGGAGATGGGCCGGGGGCCCATCCCTCCTGGCTCGGCTACGGTGGTGGAAGAGTAGGTACCAGGTGCGCCCCCCCTCTTTCTGCCAGCCCTCCGTTTAGCCTCTAACGTCCTCGCAGAAGAAGGTCATCGCTCTCCATGCGGCTGCAACTAGAGTGCGACGCTGCCCATCCCACGCACCACACTCAGAAACGATGTGCTGCGCAGTATCCATCAAAGCGCCGCACTTGTGGCATGCGGTGGCGGGAAGGGGTAACCAAACCTACATTAATGCAAACGAAGTCGTAAGAAAGACTACTTTTATATAATATGTTCGTAATATCATCTCTATTAGGTACTCAATGCTTGTAATCTGCATGGAACAAATAAAAATGAAAGCTTACGACTTTTCTCACCCCATAAATATTTATTGTCACACGAAAAATGAGATAAAATCCACGAGTAGTAGTATACCGTAAAAAAAGACAAAACTGAGGGACCCTTTGAGACAAAAAGCTGACGCCGAGAATATAGGATTTGTGTAAACCTGAAAATATATCAAGCAGACATTGAATAGACAGTGGACACGTAATACAGAAACTATTTATAACTTTTCTCATATTCTGTTTTCACAAATTTCATGCGAGTCTAACTTTGATAATGTAAAATAGTCTAGTACTAGTTAATCACCGCACCAGCGCATATCGTATTGGCCAGTTTCATTAAATTAAATTCCTATGAAACACAGTGTACTAAAAATGCGCCCGCATAGTAAAAACGAAATTTCATATAGAGGTATTTTACGTGCAGCGAACAAAAATGTGAAGCTCTGAAATTCGTTGATATTTGCCCTGATTTTACTTCTAATAGGTATGAATGTGAAACAACAGTTTTTTCTATGATATTCATTCGCCCAGTTATGAACTTCTACACAGTAGTCTTGTCTTTTTGCTTGGTGGTAGGGCTTTTTCTAAGTCCGTCTGGCTGGTTACCACCCTAAGTTGAAAATCTATCGCCAAACACCTGTTGGTGCATTCCGGCAATTACTCTTGAGAGCGAGTCTCCCTCTAGGTTTAGCGTGACTACTATCTTAGATCACATCATCATTTAACATCAGATGAGGTGGTGAAATGCTAACCTATAAAGTATTTTAAGAAAATGCGACCTTTTGGAATTGATTTTTCATATTACATAAATTAAAAATACACATTTTTTATGTATGTTAAAAGTAAACATTTTAAAACATTTTTTTTTAAACAAAATATATTTAAAAGTAAGAGGAAATCACTATATTTAATATTTTATTGTATATGTTTGGTTCAAAAAACTACGTCCTATAAGTGCTTTAGTATATAGTATTCCTATAAGTCCTATAAGTGTTTTAGATAGGATTTTTATCAGAAGCCCATAACTTGACGAACAAAAATATAGGGTTTGTTCACATATATATCTACTAGAAGTATATTTATACATATTGTGAACGAATTTCAGAACTTGTTTTTTTTATAACCTTATATAAAAAAGGAAACATAACATACTTATGAGTGTTCAATTTGCCATGTTAGTGAGTGACATTAATATGAGATACAGTATGAATGTCAACTACTTAACATTTTGCCTTCCCCGTGAATAATACGTGTCGTGTCTACATGTCGTCACTAATAAATTACCAAGTCTATATTAAAAGCCGAATCAGTATAAATACGCAATATCAACTCGTTGATTTATTAGCGTAGTCCATTAAACACGATTTAACTGAAAAGCTTTAAGCGTTTATTTAAACTGACATCGTCTACAAAATCAATTAATTTCGACGACCAAAAATGCTTAATGTTTATGTATATATGTCAACATTGAGTCAGATTCGGAACGCCAGCGCCACCAGGCAGGAATTCGACTGGAGCTAGGGACGAGCGCGCTATCGAGTCGGCAGTGTCGAGAGGATTCATTCTTTTGTTGGCGGTCGGCGCGTACGGTCGTCACTAAAAGTATGTCGCGTTCAGAAGTACCCTATTAATTAATTATACATGCCTAACTACATACTATCTGTAATCTAATCGTTGAAAATCTTTGAAATTTATATTATGAGATGAATGCCTTTGAACCTCTAAGGGGAAGGTGCATAAAACTATTATAAGACCAGTTATTCTGTATGGATCTGAGTGTTGGGCTACGAAAGTTATGGATGAGAGAAAATTATACGCATGGAAAGATGCGAATATCAAAATGAATGAGTTGTTTAAGTATAATGGATAAGATTAGAATGAGTATATAAGAAAAAGTTTAAAAATAGCAAAGTCATAGAGAAGTTGAGGAATAATAGGTTAGCATGGTATGGGCATGTCGTGAGGAGGAATGAAAGCCATGTTACTAGAAAACTTTTAAGTATGAAGGTGGATGGATATAGGAATAGAGGAAGATCGAAAAAGGTATGAATAGATTGTGTAAAGAACGATACGTGTATAAAAGATGTAAAGTGAACTTTGACATTTGACAGGGGAGAGTGGAAGAGGAAAACGTGTTGTGCGGACCTGAATTAGGTATAGAGGTAAGAAGATGATGATAAATGTGTATGAGTATATTTTCTTCTTTTTTTCACTTTTAGGCAACCAATCCTCTTTATCTAATGATGATTATTAATTAGGCAGTTATTAAAAAGTGACTTGTGAAGATTTTAATGTCTTAACAAAACGATGCGCCCCTTGTTAAAGCTTTTCAATGAGTTTTAGTGACATGTCAGACTTTATGCTCCATGCTATGATTTCCCATCCACACCACCTGTGAATATAACGTTACATTATGCAAAATGCCAGATTATATAATGTAGAGTCAAATAATGCAAGATCCTTATTAATATTGCAAATGCGAATATTTGTTTGTTACGCTTTCACGCTCTAATTACTAAATCGATCACTTGATATTTTGCATAGATAAGAGTAAAAGTTGAACCCAAGGGATACGGCAAATTTACATTAACTTGAACAAAGCCGCGAGGAAAAACTGGTTAGTAATAAGCAATAAAAGTCAGATTGTGTGAAAATTTTTTGTTGTATTTTATCCACAGATAAAAAATGTGTTGATTTTTTTGTACAAGTGACGTCGCTGAAGCATTAGCCATTGTCATTGTTTTATTTATACGGTAATAACAATTCTATTTTATTTAAATTTTGTTTGCATCTCCTTCAATATTTAGATTTCTACATCATTGTGAAAGCATTATTTTATTCTATGTAGTCAAGTCACGTTATGGAAAAATGTCTAGGGATATTTTAAGTTGACCCCATTTTCACATATCGAGCTGCAGTTTTAAATTCACTTCAGTTGTTCGCTACAAACATACATATCATTTAGAATATTATCTTTACAGTAAAAGTTCTACATTATAAAACAACGTAAGCATTTAGTGTGATATAATAAATAGTATTTATAATTCATCCGTTTAAACTCGGAGGGATACAAATCTCAAAATAGTAGCAACTAAAATAATAGCGTCTGTCTTTGTGCGTGCATCACATAAAAACATAAAAATATAGACACATTTCGATAATTTATTTTTTGCTTTACTTCTCTGACACTCGACCCTTATCTAAAATAAAAGTTATCACGATTTATTCATTTAATATAAAGTTATTAAAGACCTAAGAAGCAGCGATTTTATAAGCAAAAGACAAAAGAATATTTGTAAGCAAAGTATAGTTTTGCTTTCAATTCCTTTATGGTTTTTTTCTGCTGCACATAAAATGTATTGCTTACAAAATAAACAGTGCACACATAGTCGCAACTATCAGCTACTTTTGTATATACCCTTTCTTTTTAAATTCGACTAATAACTGCCTGCGAGTTCGGTATCCTTAATTCCTCGGCTGATTTTTGAAAGACTCAAATCTCAAAATATTATGTTTTTACTTTTTTTTTTGTTTCACGACATCGTACATTTTAAATTTCATGGTTTACTAAAAAAAGTTTCTACAAATGAAAAAATACATTTTACACGAAAATTATAACCTTACAATACATCATTTGTTATTTTTCAAAGTTTTGTAACAAATCAGGTATTTTTTTAAGCTTATGTTGCCAACAGTCTGTTGACCTGTGCGTCATGAGGTCTAAATTCGTTTATATGGAACTTAAATCTTTATAATTTTGGACAGCCCAAGGGTTATCTACAATATAACATGTAATTGTGCCAGTTATAGTAAATTAGAAACAAAAGAAACACTATCTCTCTAATTACCGTCTAAATCACAACGAAAAAAAATCATCCAGCGGACTGCGACTGTAAAGTTTAAGTTCTGTCTGCACATTTTGATTAATTTACAGATACTATATTAGAAATACGAAATATAAATTCTACCTTAAAAAGGAAATAGTCTAATGCTTTTCTGTCTGAGTGTACCGAAAAATACACAGGAAAAGTCGCTAAGAACAGCTATGGTTTTCATAAAAGGATGCTTCGTATATAAGTTTTATTTGTCGTGAGAAGGAACGATTATTTACCTGATCGGACACGGTACAGTCTTAGCCAAGCAAATATAGATTGTATTTCTTAATGAAAAGTCATAAAATCATACGCAGATATAATATTTCATTAATTTATCACGGGCGAATAGTTGTGATGGCGTAACTCGTAGTTTCTCGTACCATAAGTTGGTAGGGCGCGGAACTTGAGGCAGGTTTGACGCATGGCAGTGTGCAATTTGCGAACTTTCTTCGCCTTAGTGTACTGTAATTGATGTATGTGGTGAGGTAGTCGTATAAATCTATATGATATCAATTCTAATATTCTCTATAGATAAGCTTCGTCTCTTGTCTTCTTTGGTAAAAGTCCTTATACCCCTTAAAACTAGGCTGACCTTTTAAAATAAGTTTTTGTATCGAAATATTTATCATAGGACATTTTTGTAATAATATCAATTACCTTAATAAAACGACAAAATTAAATTAACTGACAAAACAATGACAAAAAAAAGCGCTACACTCTGATTTAAATATGAAATTTTAATTTATGGTGCTAAATACCTTTTACAGTTTATATTATAAACAATTTTCTACTATATTATGTTAGTTAATATTGAATATTTTAAAAATATTCAATGACAGGCAAAGCACAACTTAAACTTAAATCTAAAAGCATAACATTTTGCATAGGAGTTTCTCATATAATGTAGATGAGTACTGAGAACGGATATTTTTAAAGATCGTCGGCTTTAGCGGTTAAAAATAGCATGATTCCTAAGTTTTTACTATCGGGTATTCTCGTCGAGTACACGACAATTAAACGAATCTTAAAACATCAATATTGTTATTTCGAAGTTAGAATAATAAGATTTGTTGATGATCTGATTTTGCAACTGATCTTACAACCTGTAGAACGAATTTTATTTAAATTATTTAGTGTTATTCACTTAGCCCTTACTAATATTATAAATGCGAGTTTGAGTTTGCATACACATTATTAGACACACAGAAAATGGAAACAGGAGACCTTTTATCAAGGAAAAAATACTGTTCCTGAGGGAGAGGTCAAATTTATATTAACGTGAGCGAAGCTGCGGGCAAAAACTAATAAATTAAATTTCAAAACTATTTTGCATTATATTTTTTTACTAAATGTAGGTAGTTTAAATTAATTTATACCTCAAAGCAAATAGCAGTAGACTGCTGAAGCGACAGCGTAATTCAATTTTGTCTTCCAGTATGCGAGACACTATAGACTACCTTTAGACGTTACATCTATTCTAGTCATATCACAAAGACGCAAAAATGGCTTGTTATAGAAAGTTTTTACATAATAAAATAGTAAATTCTTCGTCTACTTGTCAGAACGCGTATCACTTGAAAACTACTGAACCTATTTATATGCCGTTTCTAGATTAAAAAATCTCGGAAGCCCTTCGAAGCCCTAATACACTTTTTCATACCGGGGAAACAGTAAACAGATTCCTTCTGAACAGATTACAGTTCAAAAATGTTGTGTCTTGACCAGCCTGCTCCAGTTTTTGACACGTTTTTTATATTATAGGGGCAAACGAACAGGTGGGTCACCTGATGGTAAGTGATCACCACCGTCCATAGACACTAGCAACACCAGGGGAGTTGCAAGTGCGTTGCCGGCCTTTTAATATATGTGGGCCTCCGGCGCTCTCACTGACCGAACGAAACGCAACAGTGCAAGCACTGTTACTTCACGTCGGATTTCTGTGAGAGGGTGGTACTACCCCGGGCGAGCCGACCCATTCATGCTGAAACCAGTAATAGCTTCAGCGTAGCTCTACCACCTACAACGACCTAAAACGACAGTGACATTGGCCAGGATGTGAAAAATAGGATAATTGCAGGGTAGATGAAATAGCAAACGGTGTTTGAGGTTCCTTTTTATCCACGAATGTTCTTGTAACTCAAGTGTAAACCGTGTTAGTTCATCAACCAGTAGCAGAGACTTTAAATACAAAAACACTTCACTTTTTTTTTTTTTTTTTTTTTTTTCGAACTGACCTACACTGCCGGCTTATTCCGCCTTCACAGTTCCACCGGACTACTAAGGGGAGCGCTTAGGGCACTCACCCGATTGTTTTTAGGCGAAACATCTCAAGGGCACTCGGTGCACCTCGGCTTGAGCTGTCGCCGGATTCCCGAACTAACTAAGCTAGCTAAGCTATCTATCCATGCAATACACATATATGAATTCGTGAAAAATGCATGTGTGACCATGCATGTTTCACGAATGTATATGTGTATTTGGTATCTGACTACTGTGTTATGTGACCTATTTCAGTCCGAAAAGGGCAAAAAAACAGCCCACCACTGAGTGCCTAGATGTGCAAGAGTGTGGGGTGATCGTGTAAGTGTAGAACATGTGTAAATCACTGTATTCGCGCGAGTAACATACTCGAGGGCTCCACAACGAGGGACTACCTAGGCTCGAGCAGTTACAAGAAAAATCGCGACGAGTGTGCGGGATCGAATCTTCACCCCCCGCTCACGGAGGCGTGAGCAGAGAGAGTCGCGGGCGTGGGCGCAAACACGCATCTTTTGAGAGGGAATCGAGCTAAAAAATAAAGTACAACGGCACGGTGCCGATTTAACTAAATAATTACGTAACAAATCCTAATATATCGGTCTATTATGTATGAACACGCGGGTTCGATCTGATATTTTGATTTACGCGAATTTATTTATGCGCGGCGCGGGTTAATTGCTGTACCGTGGTCGCGACGGCCGGGAAAGCGGAGATAGCGTTTAGGAGCCCGAGCTCAGACGTACTATTAACTAACGCGTTAAATGCGATTATCTCTTGTACATCGTGTACCAAGAGTAAGCGAGCTATCCAGTCTATACCGGAGGACGATGCTGAAACCGCGATAGGTGGCGCAGGAGTGGACAGAGCCTTTGGGGGCTGGGGCTTGGCTTTAGGAGCCGAGGGAGCTGGCGGGGAAGGCCTTACGCGCCAGGAGAGCGCGCTCGGCGGAGTGGCGGATGCTGCCGGCGCACTGGAGGTGCCCGGCAGTTCGGGGAAAGCCTTCTGGCTTTGTATGGGCGGAGGCGGAGGCCGATTCGTCCGAGTCGGCGGGCCGTGCGCCCTGGACCGGGTCGCACGACCGCCGCGACGGTGATAGGTCGAGCGAGGCGCACGGGGACACCCGCGATAGTTCGCGGTATGACCCGTTTGCTCGCAGAGGACGCAGCTCGGAGGCTCGACGGATTCGGGAGTGCGGGGGCACTCCTTAGTGGAATGATCCCCGAGACACTTGACACACCTGGGACGCAGGTGGCAGTGTCGGGCGGAATGACCGTACACCTGGCAGTTGTGACACTGCGAGGGTACCTGGGACTTGCGAGGAAGCTCGACGTAGACAGGGGACAGGCCGCAAACTGAGTTGAGGCTGAAAATAGCCTTGCCTTCCAAGGAGCGGTCCAGAGTGACCAACACCAAGTTGAAGGGGGCCTTCGTACGGGGGTGGCGCATGCGCTGCACGCTCCGGACTGGGAAGTCCTGACCGTTCAGGCAATCGCAGATGTCGTATTCGGTGAGCTCAGAGGGAACTCCCCGAATGACGACACGGAGGCGGCGCTCTTCCTCGAGCGCGTGGGTGAAGAAAGGGAGCTTACGCTCCCTGAAGTATTTGGTGAGCTCGCGATGCTCATCGGGGGTCGAGACACGAATAGAAATGCCGGCAACAGTGTTGACGGCAGACTTGTAGACGATTTCCTTCGACTTAAGGTCTTCAGAAATCTCTACCCATCGAGCTTTGTCACGGAAGGTGACGGGAGGCGGTAGGCGTGGCTTCTTAGCCGCGACCGCGGGTTCCGCAGCCGAGGCTCGAGCCGAATTCGCGGCAGAGGGCGTGGGAGAGGCTCGGGGCACCCGAGCGCCACCTATATTGGGCTGCTTTGGGGTCGGACGTCCCGCAGCAGAGTCGCTATCGGTCTGAATCGCGGCGCGTGGGCGTTTACCGCGGCGCGTGACGGTTGTGAAACCGTCGTCATCGGCGGGCGTGGTCGCGGGCGCAGGCACGGTCGCGGGCGCAGGCACGGTCGCGGGCGCAGGCACGGTCGCGGGCGCGGTCGCGGGGACTGTATCGTAGTCCATGTCAGAGTCGTCATCGGAATCGAATTCCGAGAGCCTCGTGAACGGGTCGTCTGGGAGATTCGCGAAAGGGTTCGCGGAGAAACAACGCGGTATCTTACCGGGAGGGTTGCGCGCGTAGACTTTCCGGAGTCTATTGTATTCCGTGACGAGATTCGGGTCTTCCTTTTCGACGAACATGTGGAAGCGCAACAGTTCTTCGAGATGGACGGTATCATCAACGGCCGGAAGGGCCGGATGGGCACGCGGGGTCGCGGGGGTAGACATGACTAACCTCCCTGCCTGAGGGGCAGGGGGGTGCGCCTAATTCAAATCTAACGGACAATCCGTGTCCGGGCCAAAGGGAAAACGCGACGCGACGCGAACGCGAATCTTCTCTTCAAAACTGCACACGGCGCGGCGCGAAGAACGACGCTCTGCACGGCACACGACGCGCTGCACGACTCTCGAAGCGCAGCACGAGGCACGACGCGTAGCACGGCGACTCGACGCACTGCAAACAGTGTGCACGGCTTCGCACCGAAAAGTGCGGTTTAAATGGTGCACTAATGGAGGTGCACCGTCGCTCTGAAAAGAGCGTACGATCGACAGTAGCCGCTCGAACACACTAAACTTCCGGACACACACGAAAATATCCGACAACTGCGCGCGAGTTGCCGAACTAACGGATCGTCAGAGCTGCGAGCGGGCGCGTGCGCACTCGGCCGCTCATTTTTTCACTTCACACAGTATTAACTATCAGTCTTATTACAGTACCGTTTTACTTACAACAGCCTAAAGGCGATATATTCCATGTGTTTGCTCTCGATCTTGAATAACGAATGCCCGACATACCTCTGAATGCCCGCTATTGTGATTTCATCCCCACCAATTTACTTGCTTATGATTGGTCGTTGTAGATTGACAGTATCTCGACCAATCATAAGAAGTACTTTAAATATAGAACTTTATAATAATCATTAGCAGTTATTTAACCAACATGAAAATAATAATTGATATATTTAGACATTTATAACACTTGCTTATGATTGATCATTTAAGATTGACAGTATCTCGATCAATCATAAGAAGTACTTTAAATATAGAACTTTATAATAATCATTAGCAATTATTTAACCAACATGAAAATAATAATTGATATATTTAGACATTTATAACACTTGCTTATGATTGATCATTTAAGATTGACAGTATCTCGATCAATCATAAGAAGTACTTTAAATATAGAACTTTATAATAATCATTAGCAATTATTTAACCAACATGAAAATAATAATTGATATATTTAGACATTTATAACACTTGCTTATGATTGATCATTTAAGATTGACAGTATCTCGATCAATCATAAGAAGTACTCTAAATATAAAACATTGTTAGAATGCTTAGTAGTCATTTACCTAATATGAAAATAATAAGCGATATACATATTTAGATATTTATAACACAAGGAAAAAATGTATGGATACTATTATAAGACATGTCGTGCTGGGTTACGAAGGAGACGTATTTTAAAGTGAGCAAAGTCGCAGGTAAAACCTAGTCATAAAGTTGTTAGCGGAAATGTTTTTTCTTCTGATAAACCGTATAGCAATCGCAAAGATATAAAAATCTATGGTGCGTAATATATATCGGTTTACTTCAATGCGTTGGAATCTATTGAGTGGTTTGTGTAATAGTGTCTTGTGGTTGATTACGTTATATTTTATTATTTTCACGTTATAAATACAAAGATTGGTCACAATTTTACTTGGTATTATAATGATTTGACCTAATAAGATTAGCTCTCGAGAATTCTAAGTGCAGATGCCAAGACTGCTTAGCGAAAAATGTTGAGGCTAACCAAAACGGCATTAGAAAAAGCCCTGCGACTATACTATAATTCTATTATAATATTTTTCGTCACTAAAAGCTTAGATTTATTATACGATTCAATTTCACGTCGATACGATGACTCGATACATTGTATTTCATTTAAAGATCAGCCAATATGCAATACTGAATTTCACAATATGATTTCTTCACTTGACACACCGTTAGATGAAATGAAACCATTTGAAGTAAAATAAACTGTTAGCAGATTTTTTTTTAATATCTCAATTTCATCAATTAGTTAATACCTCGTTCTCGGTGTTTATATTCGGAATACGTTGTAAAATTATCAGTGAGGTTAATAACTTATATAATAAAGGCTTCGCGTTTGAGTTCGTAATGGGATATTACGTCACTCTCCAAGAAGCCATTCCCGGGTACGTCACATGGGCGCGTAACGTGACAATTTTTCGTTTATCTTCCTTTAATATGTAAATTCCTTCGTCGTCTGATATTTCGTTGCCTATATCGTTTATTTATGTTTTAAGAATCTTTCTAATTTCTTTAGAGTTATTTCATTTTATAAATGGTCACCTCATATCTACATTTATTAGGGTGGGTCAATAAAACTTTCATTTCATTTTCTTTAAATACCATGAAAGTATCGTTCAATATGACGTCTTTTTATGCGAAAAAATCTATTACAAAAATTTTGAAGATGATTCCAATTTATTTTTTTCTAAAAAGTACAGCAACTTTTAAAACAGTATGGCTATTTAAACAGACAAGCCACTTTTTTTAAAAACATAACATTTTTATTGGGTAAAAAGTTCTGAAAAATGTTTTCGATAGGATATAAATAAGATAGAAATGTTTCAGTAAAATCGAAGAGGATCGAGGTAAAAAATGGTGAATTTTGTATCGAAATTACCCTATTTACACTTTAAATACACTGAAAATACATATAATATTAGTTTATCATTAATGTAATCAGAATAATAATAATAAAAATGTTAATTAGAAAGATGCACTTCTCAAACAGTAAACGTGTTTGATCACGACCGGACCCGAGTATACACGATTCAGCGTCACCGCCCCAATGACGTCGATTCAATTTTTCATCACCGTTCATTGCGCCTAAAGAAGTATTGATTTCAAAAACTAAAAATCTAAAATACAAAGTTGGTACTTCAATACCGGTGTTAACTTCAGTCGACGGATTACAATTAAGAACTGGGGATACCTCGAGATCGACAGGGTTTCGTAAATAACGGGTAGAACAATTTATCCAGTTAATATTCATGAAATTCAAATTGGATACGTACAAAACTGAAACTTTTGCCGAGGGATCTACTAGATAAAACTTTTGTGTGTTAATTTTGATTTTGATTACAATTTAATCGATCCCGAAGATTATTACCCAAAGTTAAATAGAATCATGTAATATATTAAATAAAAACCATTCTTGATAATTTAATGTATTTTCGCAAAAACTCTGTAAAACTGGATTTCGTAAAAGACCGGCGTGATCTTAAAAACTATAAACTGCGATAAACTGGTCGTCCCATGTTTCCGGCTCAGTAAAACCAATACCAGATTTTTTGGATAATAGTGTTAGGTTTTATAACAAAGTCCCAACTTTATGAGGCTTTGGCTAATTTAATCGAAAAGTTGGATTGTTGTAATCAAACTCGATCAATTAAACTTCGCAGCACCACTAAAATTATCATAAAGATTGCAGGTCGTAAATATAGCTCGAATAATCGCAATTTAACTATGGTCTCCATATTTGTGTGTAACTGCGATGGGATAAAGTTAAGCTTTTATCTTCGCCAACTTTCATAATCAAGTGCAAATGTACAAAACAAATATTTCAAAACAGTTACCTATTTATATATCTTGAGTGAGCATGTATCGGTAATCTTCTATACATATAATAAAAATGAAGTGTCTCTATGTAATATCAAAATAACAACTTTGTACCGATTGATTGGATATGAAAGTATACATGCTACTGATAACAAAAATCCAATTTTTAAATTTTTTGTCGGTCTGTCTGCCTTTTGGTTCTGGGTAATATCTGAAACGACTGGACCGATTTTGATGGAATTTTCATTGACGTATAACTAAAATTATAGCGGGTGACATAGGCTACTTTATTTTAGATTAGATGTTATCCATGGCTTCGTCTACAGGACTATCTCCAAAACGATTTGACCAATTTTCACAGAACTTTTATTGACAGATAGCTGACCTTATCAGAAGTAATTTAAGCTTCTCTTATTTTAAACTAGCTATTATTCGTGACTTAGCTG